>CM036586.1:115728521-116328521 GCA_020745705.1 Hemiprocne comata | reverse complement strand
CTTATGCAATTTATGCAAATTTAAGATTGTATTATCATTTGGAACTACCCTTTTGTTATGCATAGCTCAATGAACCTAAGTACTGCTACAATGCGCAAAATAAAACTGCTTATTGTAATAAAAAAATACAAGTCTTAAGAACAAAGAGACCATGAAATGCTTGTCCTGTTAACTGGTTCCTGCCTTCAAAATCTAAATATGTAATTATTAGGAAGTGACCAAACACCATATAAGGTGGTTTCCTACGGAAATTCTTCATCCAAGCTACTGATTTCTCATTATCCACCTTCTGTTACATTAAGGTCTCCTCAGCCAACTAGCTTTCCTTTTCCTCACTTTTTTCAATATTTATTTCTATTTAAGATGAGGATTCCATAGCACTGGTCATTACACAGGAATATTCAGAATCAGTTCCTGTCTGAAGAAATTTAAATAGGCAAGTAGACAGATAAAGTCTATGCCCAGGAGTGCAGTTTCAAGATCTGCTTTGGCTTACCTAAGACTACACCACAGCTGTCTGGCTCACCTGTTGCCAGCATCTACATATTCCCATCCCCTCCTTTGTGCTGGAGCTAGGAATCATGGAGCCATCACAATGATGTGAACTAACTCGGTAACATATTACTAGTTTTCACCTTGGTAAGTAAGCTGATCCATCTCATCTTATAGCTGCATGACTCCTAAAACCATTACAAGGAAGAGAACAAGAATCTGCTGCTGCAAGGTGAACAAACATTTTCAGCAAAAGCACAACCAGTTTAAGCAGATCTAAGACTGCTCCATGAATATTGACTTCGGTTGTAGCAAAATCACCCATCTCACTGCATCCTTCTCTTCAGGCAGTTTGTTAGATGTGCTTCACTGCTGGGTCTTTGCAACTGCTCAAGCAAGGTTCTCACCAGTACTATATTGTTTCATTTTGATATACAGCTCATAGGTATTTTTAGGTATCTATATTACACAGGTATATATAGGTATCTACAGTAATTTATTTTGAACCTGTAAGATATTTAAGAATACAGGTTCACATCCTCAAAACCATGTAAGCATTTTTCTACTGTTCAGACACCCATACTACATCAATATGCACTCACTGACATCCTACTTTAGCCATATGCCACAAGCTCATGTGTCTGCACCTATCTAATTAATGTTTGCATCAAAGCGACAAAGACTCTTTAGCACAATAGTTTTGACTAAATTTGACAGAAAGATAGTTGTCTTCTTTTTGTTCCTTGTTTGTAGGAAAATAGGTAGCTAGAAAAAGGAGACTTACCAATGGCTCTGAGAAAAAGGCTGCGCTGTGATTTCAGTACTCACCAGGAGCAAAGAACTCACAACAGGAAAGAAAATAACAGTAGGAACACTCCAAACATGATAATTTCTCCTGCTATGTTTCTACTTTATCAGTGACCAGAAGATCAAACCAGGAGAATCCATATGAAGCCAGGGTTCATTTGTTATGCCTGCAAAACTTGTTTTTAAAACGTGAACACCAAAGTTGGACACAGAAATTTAGCACTGGTCTTGGTAAGTGCTGCATGATGATGGTAAAATACACCTTCCCTACTTTCATCTACCTGACTGTATGTGCAAGGATTACACCAGTTCTTTTTTAAGCCCACAGAAGAGTTAGGTATTTCAATTCCCTTTGTGGCATTCAGCCACACTCTCTTCTTCCAGTGAATGATTAATAGTGCTTTTATGATCGGAACTCACTCTTTCCTGGAAGACAAATGTCATTTCCTCTCCAGATGAATTCTGCTGACAATACAATGCCTTCATAGTGATCTGAAAAAAAGACACAGCAATCAACCTGTAATACGTGCAGTATCTATAAAGCAAACAAGACAGTAAAGCTTTACATTACTTTATAAGCAGAATAGAGATTGTCCACAAGCAACAAAGGGCCTATAAGTCCTTCCAACATGTAACTTCTAAAACAGATCAACAGGTAAGGCAAGATGCAATCACAGGTTCCATCAGTGCTGCTGACGATAATATAGCAAATAGTAGGGGACTGAAGATGCACAGCAAAAGGCAATGAATGACACACAGGATTTACTGATTGGGGGTCCAATGCAGTAGATGTGTCGTTTGCCACTCAGGCTGAAAGGCATACACTTTGACTAGCTCTGACAAAGGGCAATGTGACCAGTGCAGGAATACAAGGAACCTTATATATGGCTTAACTAAAAATCACAACTCGGGTTTTTGGTCTCCTCTCCCAACCTACCATAGGTTGACCTTAACAAATAAGAGTCTTTTGGAAAGAAAAATAAATAAAATTTTTAAAAGTTACGAGCCTCTTCAAGTTACAGGAAAAAGAAAAGTACAAAGCAGAGAGGCAGAAAACCACGTCGCCATTATATCGCCTCTGGCAGCCAGCGCTAACGCCTCAAGGGACGCCCGAGCTTGAAGGGACCGCCCCGAAGCACCTCGCCTTTCAGCAACGCAGAGCAGCGCGGCAGCCGGGGCCCGGCACAACCCCGACCAGCCCCGCAGGGAGCCCCGAGCTCGGCAGAGCCAGGACACTTCGCCTGGCTCTCGGGGCGCTGCGGACCCAGCAACCCACAAGTCCCCTGGGGGGAACTGCCAAACTGCGCCCGCCTCGGAGCTCCCCGCTCCTTCAGCCGTCAGTGCTAGCGGCCACGCCGCTGTTGTTACACAGGTTCTTTACTACACCCGAGAGCAGAGCTGAGACCAACGCCTCTCCAGCGCCCGCCTCTGCCTCCGCGCCCCGACACCCGCCGCGCTTCAGCACCCGCCGAGGGCCAAGCACTAGGGAAACCTGCCGAACCGAGGGGCTGCAAGCCCGCCCGAGGCACCCAGCCTCCTTCGCCCCAGGACACCCGCCGGGAAGAGCGCCCCGGGAACCAAGACGACGCCCCGGCGGCCCCCGGGAAGTGCCACCGCCCCGCGACCGGTGGTTGCCATGACAAACCGTTACTTCCGCCGTACTCCCACCTCGGCACCCTCCGGCGAGCGCGGGCCCCACCCCCACGCCCCGCCCCAAACCCCCCCGGCCAGGGAGGCCCCACGTGAGGTCCTGATGGCCAGCGGCCGCCGCTCGGCAGGAAAGCGGAGGCGAGATTGGCTAGAGCGGCTGTCGCTCGCTACGAGCGAAGGCTGGAGCAGGCGGCCCCCAGCGGCTCACTAGGACTACGCGGCCCAGCAGCCTGCGCGGTGCCGCCCCTCCGGCGGACTACAACGTCCGAGGAGCAGCTCTTGGCAGCTGCTCTGCGTGACCTCCCGAGAGCGGGGCCAGCACTCCCCACTTCTGGGGTGAGGGGGGAAAGGAAGAAACACCGGCTTGAATTACCCTTATGTAAAATAAAGGGGGCCCTGTCCCACCAGTCGCGTCTCGCCGGTGCCGAGGAGGGAGCCCGGCTGCCCCCTCCCGCCCAGCCGCGCTCGCTGCGCGCTGACCCCCTTCGCGCGAGAGCGGCCCTGGCGCAGCCCCGATTAGCCAGAGGAGGCCGGGTCCCTGCGGCGCTCCCGGCCTCTGATTGGCGGCACTCGCCTGTCTGTCATGCTAGCGGGAGGGGCGAGAGGGAGGCCGGGGCCGCGCGTCGGTACGGCGGCTGTGAGGCTGAGCGCCAGCCAGGACTCCTCCCCTTTGCCGCCCGCCAGACGGTGGCTGAGGAGGCAGCGGGAGGCGATGGTGCGTCTGGCGGAGGCGGTGGTGGACGCCGCTCCGGCTCCTCCATCTAATCCCGCCGTCGCCATGGGTGTGCGTAGGGCCCTCAGGCCCGCACAGATATGAGGTACTGCCCAGCGGCGGCGGGAGAGGACGGGAAGAAGGACGGGGGGGACGACCCTCGTTGGGAGGGGCGACGGTTCACCCCAGGCCAACGGCGCCCGGCGCGGGGGGAGGGGGGGTGCAGCGGCGTCTCTGACCCGCGCTGCCTCTGCCGCCCCCCGCCTCTGCACGCTGCCGGCCGCCGGGCGTGTCCCGGGCCCTCTGACAGGCACCGGGTACCTGGCGCGGAACGAGACACTCTGCTCCTCCTCATCTCCCTCAGTGCCGTGGTCGTCGCCGGTGTGGGCGGCCGGGGCGGGGGAGGGGGGGCGCGGAGCCGTGAGGTGAGCGCTCGGGGGGTGCGCCCCTCGTGTGGGTCCGGCGCCGGCTGCTGCGCGCTGGGGCGGGCGCTGCTGCTTGCCTTCCTCGAACTGGCCTTTTTTTACTGTTATTCTTTTAATTTTCATCGGTACCTCACCGGGGTTCCAAACGCGGGTGTCGTTTCGCAGTTACGGTTTGTGTGCGTAGAGGAAAGCGGGGCAATGCGGCGGGGGGAGCTCGCCGGTTCGTGTGCGCTGTCTCGGTGATAGCATAGCCCTCGCCTTCACAAGACAGCCATCGTGTCCCGGCCCCGCGTGTCCTCCGGGGGATCTCGGACGTGGAATGCAAGGGGTGGGTTGTGCGGCTGCGGGTAGCGGGTTTCTCTTCAGCGCGTTAAATAACGATTATTCCTGCTGCCTCCGTCTCCCTTCCCCTTAGACGCATACAGTCCGCCCTGGTGCGAAGTGAAGGAGGAATGCCATCCCTTACAGCTTGAAAAGGGCACAGGACCAACTGAAGGAGGGAATGTTGTCAGGGCGTCAGGAAGAGGAAACCTGGGTTTTTGTCCATTCATTTCTGTTTGCCTCGGATTGGCAGACAACTTTGTGCATAATGTTTCCTATGAATGTCTTTTGTTCTGATTCAGCTGCTTCTTCATTTTGAAAGAAGTGCGGGTTTTGCTTTTAGAAAAAAAAAATTTCTTTGACCTCTGCCGTTCTGTGGGGCATGGATGTTACGATAGGGAAAACACTTCCATAGATTGTTAAAGTAAGACGGTATTATTTAATAAATAATTCTTGTTAATAGAACAGCTAGCATTCCAGATGTGATAGTGTGGTACCCATTAAAGCAAGAAACGCTCTGTTTTCCTCTATCTCTTCTCACCCCGCAGTTCTAAAGTATACTTTTTGTTTAGAGTTTTATGGCAATATATATTTAAGGTAATAACTGTGCATTTTAACCAAGTGTTTGAAGTCAGTCTCCAAATGAATGCATTTTTTTCCAAATCAAAAACCCAAGCTCTGCATTTAAGAACTGATGACTTTGTAGAGTGTTAGACTTTGCAGTGTTATTCCACGCTGTGTTAGCACATCACTAGGAAGGGCCAGCAAACGTCGCTGGCTTAAAGGCCATCATGGAGTCCGTCTCTCACAGTTAGACAAACTTTCTTTCTTTCTTTTGCCTTTCTGTTCTAGTTATCAGTAAATTCCCTCCGTTAGTATGGCCAGGTGCTTTTTTTGTTCAGCACACTTTTTAACGTAGCAGTGAATTGGTTATCCAGTTCGTCTTTCGGTTTAAAAATGCTCACACTGCATCTCCAAAGCCCTGCTTGAGGGGGTGAGGTATAGAAGAGGAGTCTTGCATGTCAGCTGTATTCAGATTTCCAAGTACAGGAGTGGAGGCTATACTTGCTTGTGGATGATGAGGAGGTGTGTTGATTGCTTACAGAAGTACAGGTAAAGAAAACAGCTGCATACTTTTTGTTAACGTAGCATTTAGGATATGCAGCCGTTGATGTTGAGGCCTGCATGTAAGTCAAAGCAGCTTGGGCCATTTTAACTTGCGTGATTAGCACTTGTATGCTCTCACTGATTTTGGCAGCGTTACAGGCATCATGTTTCGTTCAGATGAACTGTTTCCGAACAGTTTCTCCAGTGTATTAGGTTCGAACTTCATTTGAGCTGAGCGGGCTGGTCTTTGCACTTGCTGCTTCACAAACCACACTTAATTCTTTCAGTTCTAGTGTTCCCTCTATAATATCCCACTGTCTTTCATTCCAGATACGATCCTTTTCCAAGTAGCTCTGTTTTCTTGATTATTTTCCTCTATATCCTCGTTCAATGGAATAACTACTTAGATACAGTAAAATAAGAATTGGTATCTCAAAATAACCAGTGACCTGTAGTGCCTGTTCTGTCTCTTGCTGCTGTTAGCTGTTTGGTGAAAAAGTCTACATGCTCTTTCCTAAATACCTCTAATTGAGCAATTAGGATGGATTTGGATTCAGGAAAGAATGTGAATCTAGCAATCAGATAATTCTAAATGATGACGTTGGATAGCCTTTTCTGGTCTATATTTGTACTGTAATTATAGATTGCAATTTTAGGTTTTATTAAATAACACCAGGGAAAATGGAGAGATAACAGTTTGGTTTGTAGAATAAAAAGAAAAAATTAAAAGTTAAGGAAAATGTCAGCAATGGCTTGAGAAATGGGGAAAAGATCATCATGGAGAGTTACCAGCCATCAACATTTTTTTATGTTGTCTTTAGTAATAGAGTAGAACAAATCATAAGCAGAAAGTTTTTTTTGTAGCACACATTTCAGGTGGAGGAGGCTTAGTAGTTAACTTCTGTGAAACCAAAGAGATCAGATTTTTAATTTTTACTATAAAAATAAACCAAAGAATACTTCTGCTCCTGTTGTCTGCTAGAAACTTTGAATGCTTGTTGTTACTGTATTTAATACAGCTGCTGAACTTGAAATGCCCCCTACACAGTAACTTGGTTTTGTTTTTACTTGCGTAGCATGAAATTGGGTGGTATGGTAGACAATTAGAAATTTGGTCCAGTCTGAGATCCAATGATAAATTACTTGTGCACATAAAAGCTTACTGTGAGGTGTTAAAACTTCTCTATATGTAGCAAAAGTAGTTAACTTCTTTTTATAAAGTACACTTTTTAAGTGTAAGAGATGCCACTGATTAATTTTGAGTGGCATTGTTACTGTAGGTATGTTTTGATATTTTAATTGCAGTATTGCTAACTGTATTTGCTAGTCCTTTGTACAACGAAACAAAAATTCCGTGGTTTTGGAACGTGCATGTAGATGTCTAGTTCATCCACTTGTCCAGAACGACCGTCTTGATATAGTTCTGTGTATGTGTGGAAGTAGTAGAGGTGGTCAAGTTCTTGATAGATTATACACCATTTGCTTAGGAGAGATTAGTTTCTAATGACTGGTCTTAAATGTTCTTCTACAATTGAAACTGGAATTTGTCTACCTACTTCAGAGTGTCAGAGGATTAACTTTGTGGCCAGAATAGAGAATGAATGGACATTAAATAATTTTGTGGGGGGGAGGAGTAAAGAGATGTACTCTCTGTCTTTCCCAGATAGAGTTTGTTTTTTTCTTTTTCTCATGCAAAAGGTGCATTTTTACAACATTTGCTTTGTTGCAATCAGTCAAAATACAGAAAAATTAAATGACTCAGTATATACTTGATTTGCTTTTCTCTTATGAAATGTATTGAACTTGCATATGTTGAATATTACATTTTCCTTTTTCATGTGTTGTTTCTAAGGTAATTGAACTAATTAGTGCTAGTGTAATTTCAGTGGCCATCTTTCCTTTTCTCTCTAAATTCAACTTTTCACAGGCGTTGTGCGTGTAAAATATGTCAGGGGTTTTGAAAGTATTAGTAGTTTTAATTGCCTGAAACCTAAATCTCTGCTGTATTTTTCTCTTTCACATCAGCTCTCAATCTCCCTCTCCCGCTCCCTTGTGGTTTTGTGTGCCCACAGGATATTTGTGGTGACCACAGTTTTGACAGTTGAAGTCTAAATACTATGGATTTGTCAGAGTAAGTTTTTGTGTAATGGCAGTCCTTGAAAATCATGGGCATGATGGTATGTTCTACTATTGTAGATAAATATACTAGAACTTATATTGTAGATTAGCAAGCCCTAGTAATACTGTTAAAGGAATTTTACTGGAAACCTGTTGTCTCAAGAGTTCATGTCTTCCTTTGTATTTTGATGGGTAGCACCTTCTAATTTCCATGGGGATTCTCTATCTAAATGGCTTTTAAGGATCTAGACCAGAGGATGACTAATCTACTGTAAATGACTGGACAGTGGTTCATCTTTGCATCATTTCAAGATACAGTTTTACTTGCTCCACAGAAATGCACAATTTATAGATAACGTTTATTAATATACTTCCAAAATACAGAGAACACCTGAGTTTAAATTACGCTTTCTGAAACAGTGTTCATGGAGAGCCACTTGAAATAGTTGGGACTTCCCTAGAGGACTCCATAATGAAACTGCTTTTTAGTACATTGCTTTCTATACTTTCATACATGATTGCAAATAACTGTTACAACAATTAAATATACCTCTGAAATAATTTATGAGCTATATTATATGAGGACTTATTTACAGCATTTAGAAAATTTCTAACTCAAACCATACATAATAAATCTGAAGTATTATGGATCAGTTTTATAGTTGGTTTGTTCTACTTAGCTTTTAGCAATACTTTCTAAAGAAGTTTTGCAAAACTGGTTGGCAGACTTTACAACTGAACATAAAGCAATGGAAAGTGAAGTTTTTAATGGAATATATACTTCATAGTAGAAACTTCCAGCTGGAATCATATGTGCTGTGAACAGGTGGTCTGGGTTTACCAACAGTCCCTGACAGTTACCTGCAGTGTTTATCTTGTTCTGGTCCCCACTTTTTAAAGAGAGAATCACTAAATTTCTGTGTCTGGTGTCACGTTTTGTGTCTGTTTTTACTGAACAGTGTGTTAGGCATAAATAAATCATCTTCATTATATTAACGGCCCACAGATTTCTTCAACAGTATTTTTAAGACTTAAAGGACTAAAATAAACAATCCTGAATTAAAACTAAAGCTGTATGTTTTGAGTGCTTACTGAAGATACTGAGTGGCAAGTAATGCAGAGCACAGATTTCTAGTTTCTCAAATCTGATAGTCAGGCTTTCTGTACTGATAACTTTACAGGATTTGAAGATCACCACAGTTTACCAGCAGGCAGCTTTCCTTGGCTTTGTCCTTGTTTTGTAATCAGAGGTAGCTGTAGAATTGTATTAAGATTTTGAGGTAAAGACTGGATGCTAACTCTGAAATCAGACTTAAACCATCAATTGCAGTATCTGTTACAAAGTAATTTGTTTGTCAAGAAATGCAAACCAAATTGTTGCATTCCTTCTGCAATACTGCAGGCCTGCTAAGACCCAAAGGTTATCTGTCAGAGTTGCAATGGAGAAAACAAATTTTATTAATTACTGGTAGAACTTTTCAGTCTCTCAGTGTGAGTACCTAGTAACGTTTTATAAGAAAAATGTTAACATGTTGTCTAGTTGTGTGTTTAAGAAAGAGCAACCATCCATCTCGGGGAAAAGGAAAAAAGGTGTATTTCATTTTCTAAATAATGTTTATCCTGCAAAGTATACAAGAACTTATTAGTTACCCTACCAGTTGAACTGTAAAAGAGAAATCCAATATTGAACTACTAGGAAAGTAATGCAAGTGTGTCTCTGTACAGAATAGAATAGTTTTGTGTGCCCTTTTAGCTGAAGAAGCTGTGTAAAGTCAGCTGCATATCTAACTTAAAAAGGTCAAGGTGAGTTTACGCAGGGATACTCAGATGCTTATCAACGATGGCTATCTTCATATTATGTTACAATTTAATACCTATAGTTGTGTTTTGGAAACTTAGTGCTTGTATATTAAGTGTTCATATGACTGATCTGAAAATTGAAGATACAATCAAGCTAACTTTGTGTTTTGAGGTCACCACCTCTTTATTAATAAAAGCCTCTTATTAGTGACTTAAAAAATAAATGTTTCATGTACTCTAGCTTTATGTTATAATTTCAAATTAACAAGCACAAGAATATGGGCTGTGCTGTAAGTTGCAATATTTAACCTTTTTTTAAAGTAACTTTTTTAATAGGTCCTGGCAGGATTGGTCACAACTTCAGTGTTTTCTTTTCTGCCAGTCTTGCAATGAAAGAAGATAAAGGCTGAGCCGATCTATTCAATTGTCTAGTTCCAGTTAGATTACACTATGTTTAGACGCTCGCTTCACACTGTTAATGCCGCATCCTGCAAGCTGTTCTGTATGAACACATGCTTGTACCCATACAAAACCAGCTGTTGAAGAGAATCTGTTGCAAGGCATAGATGCACCTGTGAAGAGTTCCTTGCAGGTACATGGCCTTCAGCCATGTACAGATTCTGTTCAGATTCCTGTGTTTGTTGTGAGGAGGTTTAGACAGAAGCGCAATTACCCAATGTGAGGCTCCGATAACTTCCATAAATCTTCGGGGTATTTTGGGGAAGTAAGATTCTTTCTTTCTTACAGAGAATCATGAACTAAAGCTGACAAGTTCAGAGTTCTATTTTGTAATAAAATGCCAGTAATCTGATCATGTATCAAAGGGGATGGTGTAATAGTTTTAATTTCTTGCACAAAAATACTGACATTTTTTCATTGAATCATGTGTGAGTCCCTGTTGGATAAACTTGTTTCTCTGTTTCTCTCAGGCAGGCGGACAGGCCCCTGTGATATTAACGGATTTTTGTGCTGTTTGTTTTTGCATGGGCATCCAGTGTAATTAGCTTTTTTCAGATAGCAGTTCTCTGACCTGGTCCTTTGGGGCATGTACTGCCAGTGCTACTGACACGTTTGCTTTCCTAGCTCCTTGTCTTCACCAGTCAACATTCTTATCTGTTCCTTTTTTCCTGTTCTTCCCCTTGTATCTGTATTTCTTCACTTTAATGTTCCTATGCATTTCAGCATTATGTGAAGGCTGGCAGGTGTTCTCTCCCACTTAAGCTTTATATTTTGATGTTTGTTGATTTTTGTTCTGTTGCTGTTTGTAAGAGCCAATCCCAACAAGGAAAGATTGTGTAAAATGCTGGAAATAATTTGTAGAGCTACCTGAAATTGTTTCAAAATTTTCTCACAAAGCAGCCTTCCATTTTAATACCTCTCTTCTGCAATGTGTGCTCAAATTGCAAAACAGCATAATAAACCGAGAGAAGAAGGAAAAATCTGAATAAAGCAGTGTGAAATTAAGTTGCTGTAGGTATTTGGGCAATTACTGAATTTAAAAAGTAGATATGTAACAAGGCTTTCCTCTCTTTTGCAGCTATTCCTTATAGTTGTCTCTTTTTTTCATTCCAGTTTGTAAAACTTAAATTCAGAGGAAAAATCAAAACATGAAAGTGTTAAAATACGTTTTCATATGGCAAGGTCATCTATACTGAAATTCATGGCTGTACATCATGGATGTTGGAGGTGTTTAATGACAAAGTTTGAGAACATCCATTATCCATCTTAGGAATTTCTGCATGTTATTCTGTTCTGTACTTTATTTAAAGCCACAGTAAGCAATATAATATGCTCATAAAAGAACAAATAGCAAATACTATTGAACATAGTATGCTAATTTTAAGAAATATGATGGAAATTCTGTTTGTCTTGTAGATAGCATCTGCTGAAAAATGGTATTGCTTCAAGGAAATATTGCCAAACTCTGTGATGACATGGGCAGAGGAAGAAGGCAAAGACATTTCATTATTTTTGTGGTGTAGCACTGGAGTAGATGTAATGGCATTACTGATGACTGGCTGTGGTTAGGAGTCAGTGGCTTACTTAGTAGCAAGAAGTCTGTCTTAGTGTTAAAAATTCCTGTTTGCCAAGAGCCCTCAGATGGCATTAGAGGTACAAAGAAGAAGAAGGGATTTTGTAGTTGATGTGAAACCATAATTGTATCCTCCCACTGTAACAGTGCGTTCCTCCCGTTATGCTGTTACAGTCTCTGAACCAAGCTTGCTGATAGGAAGCTGCTAAGGGTGTTAGCCATGCTCAGAATGTGCTTCATTATTATAGATATTATCAGAGTAATCTGAATGGAGTTGAGGCTTGTGTAGCATTTTCACTTGAACAGTTTCATGCTTTTTTGATTACTCAGTCATCCTTTTTGTACAATCAGAAGTTACGGATGAACCGTAGGTCACATTGCTCTGCACAATAGCTGGAATCTGCTCTTGTGAAACAGAAATACTCCAGATGCAGTGCCAACTGGTAACATGTCAAATGCAGCAATGGATTGATTCCATAGGTGTGTCACAAATGTATATTTGGTGCTACTATTTGAACTCAACATCTAAATCTGAGGGGATTGCTTAAAACTTGCAGTGTCAGTAGATGATGCAAGCAAAACAATTTTGCTTTGTGGGTTTTTTTTGGGGGGAGAGGAGGGAAAAAGATGCACCCTTTTGAGTCAAATACTCAACGTTTCTCTGAACTGCTGTCAAATGCTACTATATAACTTTAAAAAAAATAGCTTATTTTTATTAACTAGTTGAGTGAATTTAACCCAAAGAGTTTAATGTGCTATTATTTCAGAACTTACACAAACCCGTGAGTACTTATGTAGCAATCTAGAAATGTCCGTAAGTAAAGCAGTCTTCTAAATAAATAAAAAAACCAACCACCAAACCCTGCATGAACTTACCTGATTTGTTCTACAAACTTATATAAGACCTTGATATTTCGGTGCCTGTTCCTGTTCTTCTTCTATCTCGGGAAATCTGGAAAGTTTTATTTTAATCTCTTTGTGTTACCTAAGGCTTTTCAGGTGATGTTATGGGGAAGATCCTGGTGAAGACTGTGGAATAGTTAGCGATAGCATTTGTGTGGGTGGTTAAATGGAATTTAAAAGCTAAATTTGCATTGGAAGCCTATTGTCCAGAACCAAGTGGTAGTGTTTGACGTGCTGCGTGAATAAGAAATAAAGGGATATTGGATTAACAAAAGCAGCACAGCATTCGTGTGTGTTTCTGAGACTAAGCATTTTAGCATAAGATTGTCTTAATGCCCCCAGATTAGAGCAACTGGTATTGTAGGAGGAAAACAGAAAAGTTTGAAAATATTTGGTAAAACCTTACTATAAAAGAAACAAGACCAAACCAAACAAAAATACTGAAGGCATACATTTTTATGTGAGTATCATCTGATTTTACAGTGTCTCTTAATTTGAATATAGTCTTTGTACAGTGAGGTCAAATTTGATGTAATATGGTATCTTTGAGTATTTAGGCACCATCATTTTGTATCCTATTGCATGTTTCTTTGCCAAACTATAGAAGAAAACTTTAGGCTTCAGTATTACAATTCAGAATTTCATGGGCAGGTGACAAACTGGTAGGATCTGGGCTAGTTTTGCTCTGCTCCTGCTTGTGTCTTGATACAGGCTTCAGAGTTCTTACTGAGTAAGGAAGAGAACTGTGGGCCTAAAAGTTAGGAATATGTAGAATTTTTATTTTGTTTTTCTTTCTTTCTTCCTGGTCTCACCATTTGCTTGGAGGCAGGGATAAGAGAAATGGAGTTTTGACCTTTCAGCATTTTTGGCTCTTATTAGTTGCTGGCTTGAAGAATTGAACGTGTTCCAGGGATGACATGTTAGCTGAAATTTCAGCAGACTGAAAGACTGTAGTCTTTTCAGCTGGTAGTTGTTTCTGGATACTTGGTAGGCTCCATTGATAGGTAAATAATAAACCTTCTGCCTATTGTAGTTTGGTGTGTTTGTTTTTGTTTTTTGTGTTTGTTGTTGTTTTTTTTTTTCCCCATGGAGTTTTGCAAACTTTTGTATAAGTAAGAGGGAGGATTTTTCCTTTGGTGGTTTTGATAGATGATAAAGTTTCTGCAATCAGAAATCGCATGAAGCGTCAGAAATAATTTTGCATTTTTTTCCTGCTACATGTGCTGGAGCAGGAAAATGTTACACTGTTGCTCCAAGGAAAACAGGATTCCCTGTTGTAGTTGCTTAATTCCTAGAGTTTCTGGAATTTATTATGGCAAAAAGTTCCTGCTTTCCTGGATTGCCTTGATCCAACCCTGGATTAAACCACCTGCAGTTTGTTAGGAAAAGCAAGATACAGGCTAGTTGGGGCAGGGCAAATATATTAATATAGCTTTCCTGAATATAATCATGCTGAATCTCCTAAATGGTTATCTTCAAAATCAAAATTAGCCATTCTGCTTGGGAAGTTCAAAACAGTGACAGAAATTTTTTCATCCTCTTGTTTGAAACAAAACAAACAAACCTTCAAAAACTCACAAGTGTTGTGAATCAAGAATGCTGATTCGGCTAAACTTTGTGCATTGAAATGAAACCTAGGAAGCCTGCATATTGAAATCCATGTGAAATTTCATTTCCTTTTGTGTGGAGATTTATTGTGCTTTATTATCCTTTCCCAGTTTAAAAAGGAAGAAAAGGGGGAAGGAAAAAATAAATAACTTCTTTTTTATTATTATTAAATTGAATTGAATCCTTCAGAGAGAACAATGTAAGCAATTACCCTCCACCTGAGATTCTTTGTAGGTAGAGAGGTTTAAAAAGACTGCAAATACAAGGGGCAAGAAAAGGGCAGAAGGCTACAAATAGTGTGAATACACCAGTATGCAGGTTTCCAAACTTACTTTGCTCTGAGTATCGTTTTAAAGTGGCAGCAGCAGTTTCTAGTTCTGTACCAGGCCATGTACAAGAGGAAGCCCTTGGATTTTCTGACAGTCCTCAGGTACTATTCTGGAGTAGTTTAGATGCTTATGATGAGCCAGACTTTACAGCTGAAGAAGAGAGATGGAAAAACACTAGGTTAACAATGTCAGCTGAAAAGGAAGAATGGGAGCCTGTCTCAACTAATGTATTTTAAACATCTACCTTGTTGAGTTCAGTTGTTACCCCTGTACTATATTATGAAACTAGATTAATATAGTCTACCAATAATTACAGCTTGTATTAGCTTGGCTTTGTCTCTCATTAAAGGTTGAAGACTTCATTCTGTGAAGATTTAAATAGAAACGAGGTCTTATTGTGATAAAAGGAAACAGATGAGATTGCCTAGTTAGATGGCCTCCATCTTTCTTTTGATATGTGGACTTTTAAAATACGTCTTCTGAGGATACACATGTGGGACAACATATATAAACCTAATATTAACCTTGGTTTTTTCATAGTTATTTTTTCAAGTTACCTAACATCTTCCTTTGTCTCATAGATGAGCTAAGGGGAAACTGTGCTCTTGAGGTCTCGTGATCTCTGATTCTTCTTTTGCTAAGAAAAATGCTTTAACTGAGGTGCTTGTAGGCATATAGTAGGGAGGTTAAACCTTTTTGCAGATATACACGTCAGGAGACCCATAACAAGAGTGGTTGCATCTGAACACAGACACAGCCAAACTGGTGCTTTCTTTTGAGAGCTTGCAGAACCAAAATTATATACATGTGCAGCTACCACTGTGGCGCTGACATGTTCATGTGGCTGTTTGTTTTACATCTCCAGAAGACGCCCTAGTAGACTCTTCCAGGGGACATGGAAGTATTAGTAAAGTTTGCCTCTTGATGCTTTGGTGATGGGAGTAACCAGTGTGGAAAAAAGTGTGACTCCAGAGGAGAGGCTTCTTGAGTTTTGGGTCTCTCCTTGCAGCTTGCATACCTACAATTTGTATGTCTATTTGTTTACCTATTCCTCGTTATCTTTTTTGTTTTAAATGGCCCTAGTTTTGTAATGACCTCAGATTTGCACTGTATCTTGAGTCACAGCAGTGAACATAGATTACTCCTCCCACTAGGAATTGGCTAAATTTGTTGGGAAAGTATTTGGCAGTTGTATTCAGTTCATTCTGTTTGAAAAATGTCTCAGCAGCTGGTTGCTATAGAATCATGATATCTCTTCCAGATTTTAATGTTTAGTGGGTTGGATACAGTGGGGAGGTTATTGGCAAGGTAACTGAAAAAATGTGTAAAGTTCTTTCTCTCTTGGGGTGATGCTGGCTTAGTGCCTCTTTGTAGGACTTCTTTATTATTGTTTTTCAATGGCTTGCATGAGCAATACTGCTGGTGGATGTTGTGACCTCTGGCACTGAATATCTGGTTACTCATATTTTTGGCCAGGCTGTAGCATTTTAATGCTATGGCTCATTTTTTTTCCTTGCATTTTTGTGTATCAGTTCAGTTACTATGCCAGTCTAGAGATAAGCATTTAAAAAATGAGGTTGAACCAAGTTTCTACTATAGGTCTGCAACACTTAACTTTGCACTAAAACCAATAATAAAAATTAGATCTCTCTTGCAACTGTTAGCTATCACTTGGAGGAATTATGATCACCCACTCCGCAGGCTGTTTCGGGTGTTGGTTTTGCCCCACACAATCACTCCCCACACCCCCAGCAACCTGGAAGAAGAGAATTGGAAGGGTAAAAGTGAGAAAACTCATGGGTTGAGATAAGAACAATTTAAGCATTGAAATATAATAATATTATTATTAATAAGAATTTGTAATGAAAAGGAAAATAACAAAGGAAGAAATAAAACCCAAGAAAGACAAGTGATGCAAATGAAATCACTCGCCACCGACTGACTGATACCCAGCCAGTCCCAGAGCAGTGGCCCCCCAGCCAAGCTTGCTCCCAGTTTATTACTGAACATGAAGTCATACAGTATGGAATATCTGTTTGGTCAGCTGTCCCAGCTGTGTCCCCTCCCAGCTTCTTGTGTACCTCCAGCCTGCTCTCTGGTGGGGTGGTGTGAGGAGCAGAAAAGGCCTTGGCTCTGTGTAAGCGCTGCTCAGCCATAATGAAAACATGCCTGTGTTATCAACACTGTTCCCAACACAAATCCAAAACGTAGACCATACCAGCTACTATGAAGAAAATGAGCTCTACCCCAGCCACAACCAGCACAGTATCTCAAAGGAACTGGAGGTGCTGTTTTTTTACTTTCTCCCCATTTCTCAGGCATTTAAATTCTCAGCTGTACAAGTACTGATTAAATGAGCCATAGACAAATGTATATCCAAGATACTTTATTTCTATCAATTGTCATAATGTATTTAGCATTTAAGAATCACAGAATCACCAAGGCTGGAAACGACCTTTAAGATCATCAAGTCCAGCCTATGACCAACACCACCACACTGTCTAGACTATGGCACTAAGTGCCACATCCAGCCTTGCCTTGAACACATCCAGGGACGGTGCCTCCACCACTTCCCTGGGAAGTCTATTCCAATGTCTAATCACCCTCTCCGTGAGGAAGTGCTTCCTAATATCCAACCTAAACCTCCCTTTGGAGCAGCTTCAGGCTGTGCCCTCTTGTTCTGTCACTGGTTGCCTGGAAAAAGAGCCCAGCCCCCACCTGACTACAACCTCCCTTCAGGTAGTTGAAGAGAGTGATAAGGCCCCCCCTGAGTCTCCTCTTCTCCAGGCTAAACAACCCCAGCACCCTCAACCTCTCCCTATAAGACTTTCCCTCTAGTCCCTTCACCAGCCTCGTTTTGAGTGGTAGTCAAAATAATTAGTGAGATTTTTCAGCAGGTCTTAAAGTAAGGACATGAACTGCTGTCATAAAGTAGAACTCCCGTAGCTCGAAACAGTTGTCATGGACCTTGTTTTTGGATAATTAAAAATGAAAAAGAATTGTCAGTAAATGGCCTGTTCAGTCTAAAATGTCAGTGCATGTCTTGGCAATGCTTTCTGGCAGGCTTTGTTGAGGATTACTTGCTGCTGCCTTTTTCTTCTTTAAGCATATGAACTTGCATTTTTTTATTGGAATTTTTTTCTTGCATAATTTGGGATTTCCTGCTTAGAAGTTGCACTAAAACAGCTGTGCATTTCAAGGAGTATTTTGAGTACCTGAGTTTTGAAACCGTTAGCAGCAATAGTTAAGCAGATGAGAACTGAGGTATGTTCATCTATTTTTATCTCTGAGTACTTAGTTGCTCATTTATGTAAGAAAGTGATGTTGATTTGACTTATGTATGAGATTTATGCTAGTGCTGCTCTGGAAACTTTAAATGTGATATAAAATAGTATTGCAGCTTTATTGACAGCTTATTTTTTAATGTAAGTTATCTTTAGCCTACACTTCTGCAGAGAAGTGACTACAAGAAAATCTGTCTTGCCATTTTAGAGGTAACATATTAGCTGTAACGATTGGTGAAGGAGTGGATGCTTCATTATGCCAGTTTTCATGTTCAGGCCTTAACTCAGAAGGTAAACAAACATAAATTTATTTTTAGAATTGAAAGTTTATTTTAAAAATCTTGTCAGCTGCCAAGTCTTAGAGTATGCTGTGCTGTACTGAAGCCAGCCAGTGTGAGTTGAAGAATTACTGCTGAATGCACTGCCAATTATGCTAGCCTCTGCTCTTTCAAGCTTCCTTCACAGCTGTCCCTAAACCTCTTCTGATGATGTCTCTGCTGCATGGCCCTGAAGCTCTCTTATGTTGGAGTCATAAGACTGAATTTTCAAGGCAAACTTGATGGTATTTTTAACAAGACAGATTGAGAAATAAAGTAATCCTGATTCAAGAATGAAAGCACCTTAAAACTTCTAGAGTAGGTTGAATGAATGGGGTCTGTAATAATTTTAGCTGTCAGGTTTTAATCCACTACTGCAAGTTTGAGCTATAAATTGTGCAGACTTTTCAAGTCTGTCATTCTCGCATGAAGATATGTTAACGTATTTGTAATGGAAAATAAATGTCGTTTGTAATCTCAAACTACGGATCTCTGCTATTTCTTTCCCCATGTATAAATGTGTATATATACACATAAACCTGATTCATGACCTACAGATGTGATCCTGTTAGCAAAGTGAGATCAGCTCCTGTTCTTCCAATAAATAGAGGTTCGCCTTTCTTCAAACAATTTTTGGTACCTAGCAATATTATTTGTTAGCTATATTAATACTAAGTGAGAAATGTCCTTTGTGTCAGAAGAACTAAATTCACTTAAAGTATCTCCATTATGGTACCGTGTGTATAGCATCCCTTCTGCTATATGCAAAGGGTTTTTCAATCTTACTACATATAGGTACACATATATTCTATGTGAGCTGTTTATTTCAGAATCTTTCTGAGCTTTGGCTGCATGCTTTATCCTGAATTTGAAATCAGCATGGAAAGGAGGGAACTGTCTTGAGGTTAAGCTTAAGGACTAGACTTACTATTTTGTGGTTTGGGAGGCATATCAGTATAGTGGTTGCCATCAGTGTAGGTCTTTCATCCTATGAATCTTGAAGCCAAAAGAGAAAAATATGTTGAAGATCCACAAATTTAACCAGCTTTTCAGGAGCATGCACTGTAATTGTTAACAAAGCATGGGGAATAACATTCTTAACATTCCGTAATTTCTCTTATGTTGTTACTGATGGCAAGATTAAACATGGAGAGAAGGTGGACAGCTTCACAGCGTTTGTAATGATGTAACTTAAACACTACAGATTACTTTTTCTTAGTGTGGTTATTTCCTCTTTTTATAGAATTAGATTTTTAGGCATGCAATTCTCAGTGAAAATGAGGTAATTTTCTTGAGTTGGTCCCAGGATTTCACTTGGTAACTGTAAATCTATACTAGAGGCGTCATCTCTCTCTGATTCCCTGCAAATTGTGGCTTGGTCTTGACAGACACTAATGTGCAGTGAACAAAAGTAAGCTTATGGCAACAAACATACCCTGTCTGGGTGAGATGTAGCACTGATGACTTCTGTAGAAATTTAAAGTTCATGCATTTAATAAGATGGCTGTAGTCTTCCACTTCTTCAGCACCTGTGTCCTGCAAGAACCTTGTTCAGGGCTTGGATTGTGAGGGAAAATGAAAATGAAGGGGTCTTACAGTACTCCTGTTGACTACTTTAAAAAAGAAATATACTAATCTCCAGGCAAGTCAGATCCTAAAACAAAGTTCTGTCTTCAGATAATAATATTGTTGTCACTGGGTGATGGGTGTAACAATCTGAGTGTATTTGATGTCTTCTCAGAAGTGCGAAACTTGGAAAGCTTAATCTTTGTGAGGTTTTGCATTAGTTCTGTCAGACCTGTGGGGGTTTGATGGAGGAATGGGATGAGCGTTTGAACTATGAAGTGGAAGAACTGTCAAGTCCACTATAGCATCATGCTCTTCCTGCACTTTTATCAGGCTTATTGTTTCACTATTTGTTTGCCCTCCTCTCTGACCTTTCTTTACTATTCTCCATATAAATGTTTCATCGCATCACTTCCTTTTTTCAGTCCTTGTCTTTGCTGAGGAAACAAGGCTCCTGAGGTAACAGAGTTCAGGTTGTCTTTTCGTAGTAGGCAACTTTATGCCACCACACAACTTCAGTGAATACGAATCATATTGTTACATACCAGCAATACTGTACTTACGTGTGTAGTTGGGCACTGATTAATAGTTAGCATGATAAAAACCTGCAAATATGAGAGTTTTTAAGGAGTTCAGTGGGCTTATTTTCATAGCTGTCTTGATTTTCTACTTGAATCAAACTTGAAAGGTTTTTTTAGATCTATTATGTTGGGAAATAGAACATTGTATTAGAATTTTGTGATTTTATTTTTTCCTAGTCAAAGACATCCCCACAACCACAATGTGACTTGTAACAAATTTTCCTGATTATTAGATACTGAAAAACAAATGACTTTTGAAGTACTCACAGGGGAGCATTTTGTAAGCTGCAGTAAATAAATCTCCCCATGCTGCAGATTTGTGACTTACAGTAAATAAACCATTAGCACTAACAATACTGTTAATGTTCTTACCTTCTTTAAGGAAAGGAATTTTTATCCTGGAAAGAGGTATTAAACAGTACAGGGAAATTACTCTCTTCAGAGTTATTAACCATACAGACTTCTTTAGTAATATACAGGAGGACCATAACAAAGTAGCCTGCTTTCCAGATCAAGCATGAAAAATGCCAGTGCATAGTGGTGCCCTGCCCCTGTAACCTGCATTCTTCAGAGAAGCCATCTTATCAGCTATAAATATTTATATACTGAGAATGAGAACCTCTGTTACAATGGCCTGATATATCTATCTCTTAAAAAAATGTCCTGTATTCTATATCTAGTTGTTTGTTTGTTGTGTTTCTGTTTTTTTTTTTTTCCCCTTGGAATAGGTTTGTTTGTGCGTGTGTCCTGGTTCTCTCTTGCTTCGGCTCGAAATAATACCCAAGCCTTGGCAGAAATGCAGAAGCATTTGTAGCCTGGAACTTGGTGACACCGTATTTGAGTGATTGAGTTGCTCCCTCCACTGCTCAGCAGTTAGAAAGTGCTGCTGTGGAATACTGTTTGCAATATCCAGTTTGTTATGACTGAAGCTGAAATCTGTCTATTCTTTCAATAAACTCTTTCTTCTACCTATCTCCTTCGGTAGTGAGGAAAGTGTTAGTCTCACTGTATGTGTGCCTTGAAGGAGTCTGTGCTGCATAAATACTTACACCTCAATTCTAGAGAAATATATGGGAAACCTTCCTTTTTGTGTGTCTGTTTTTATCATTTCTTTGCTGCCTCTGAACTAATTGTTACTGGTGGTAATATATTCAACAGGATTATTCCTGTCCTTGTGTCTTAATATTTGAATAATCTTTGACCCCAACCAAGATTTGAAACTTTTGTGATAGTTGTTCAAATGCAGCAGACTGATTTATGTGCAACTGATAGCACACTTGTTATCTAGAAAGGCAACTTGTCACATGACCTTTAAACAATTTTTTTGTCCCACTCAATTGCACTTGCAGTCAAATGATATTCTGTTTAGTATAGAAATAGAATTTATAAGTTGGAATACACTTTAAAAAACTTTTTATATATGTATCTACCATTTACCATTTTGTCTTGCAAAACATTTCTTTCCCTTATCCCATTGCATATGTCAGTTGCCTAGCCTTGTGGACACACCTGAATTGGTTTTGCTCTTTTGTGGAAATTGCTTGTAGGCATTTTGAAGGGAATCAGTATCCTGATGGAAAACGGAAACAGAAAAACCTGACTTTGGGATATACCCTGCCCTATGCAGTTAAACCCTTTTAACTTCAGTTCTTTAGTATGCTCTTAAGTGTATTTTAAATAGGAGATGTTACCTCTAGCTGTTGAGCTTTAACATATTTAATTCCTTGTTTAAGCTTTATGCAACTTTTTGCATTCTTGACAGTGTAGGGTAATCCTTTATCCTCCATGTAATGCTGTTGTCTGATAAGCAACCTTTTTAGTGTAAGGAAATACCTTAATTTTACAAATGCCTGAGGATCTGTCCTTATCACTGTGAAAAATAGCGCAGGAAGTTTCAGTATCTGTTTATCCAACATTTGCATTTCTTCCCAATGAAGCTGCTATTTAAAGCGCTGTTTTGTCTTTTCATTGTCTGCTGGAAGCATATTTGTGTTAAATGGTATACTGTTATCCTTAGGTAACATCAGGTAGGTCTTCGGAAATTTTTTTTTTGTTTCCCGAAGGTGTCTTTTCTATTATCAAACTGTATATCATTCCTTTTATTGGGATAAGTATTTTCTTTTCTGCAAAGCTGTGAATGGATGATTCTGCTCATGGGAAAGAGTTCCAGATCTTAGCACAAGTATAGCTCTAACTAAATAAAATGATCTGCTTCATAAAATAAATGAAGCTTCAGTAACTAACTCCTTGCAGTATGTCAGCTGCTCAGACTCAAGTATGTTTTCTGTATTCACCTGGGAACTATTATTTGTATTGTTTCATTACGAAAGTTCTCTAAATACACTGCTAATGGTGCCTGCCTTTAGGTCATCTTCAATTTCAGAGAGACTGAGTAGGATTATTGAATTGTATCCTGTATAGCAGGTACTGCTCATTGTATATGTTTCTTTTCTTTGAAGTAGAAAAGAGACTGTGTCCTCTTTTTTAATCTCTTGTTTTAAAAAACAACTTGTCACACAATTTATTTGACTGAAATGTAGCATGGGTATTTTATTCACTGTGTTACTGTGTTTAGAGAATTTTGGCTGAGTTGTCTTAAAGCCTGTTGTGTGCCAAATGAGTAGAGGCAAAACTTTGTGGTCCTTGTATGAGTCAGCTGATGCATAGTTTCATTATTTTTATGTGTTTGTATTATATATAAATAATTTCATAAGTCAGAACAGTTTTGTCTGTTCATGCTTTTTCCAATTCTGTGTAATTTCCTATGTAGTCTCTAATATTTCTTAAAGGGAATACTGGTTTCTTCAAGTAAGTTAGTATTTTGTCATGACCTTGACTGGCAGCCAGAAGTGCACCCAACTGCTCTCTCACTCTCCTCCTCAACAGAGTGAGGCAGAAGATGGGGTGGGAAAGCTCATGAGTTGGCATAAAGATTACTGTCATGGACAAAATAGATTTCACTTGGGGGAAATTAAATTGTCACCTGTTAAAATAGATTTTGATAGCGAGAAACAAAACCAAACTGAAATAACACCTTTTCCTCCTCCTTCATCCCAGGCTCATATTCACTCCTCCTTCCTGACTCTTCCACTTTCCCCACAACCTCAGCAGCACAGAGGAGTGGGAAACGGGGGCTGTGGTCAGTCCATAACAGCACCTCTCTACCACTTCTTCCTCTGCATGCTTTCGTCCTCCTCACAGGCTACAGTCCTTCAGGATACACCTACTCTAGCCTGGGGTCCTCCATGGGCTGCAGTGTAGATATCTGCTCTGTTGTGGTCTTTCCATGAGCTTCAGGGCCATATCTGCTACAACACGGTCTCTCCACGGGCTGCAGAAGATTCCTGCTGTGGCACCTGGAGCACCTCCTCCTCCTCTCAGTGCTCGCAGGGCTGTTTCTCACTTTTGCATTCACTGCCAGGCAGTGCTTTGCTCTTTGTTACACACACTTGCCCTGAGGCGCCACCATCTAGTCGGAGGGGCTTAGCTGTGCCATGTCGCAGGTCGCTGGAGCTCAGAGAGGCCGCCCCCTCAGCCCCCTGCTGCCGGCACCTGGGCACCTGCGCTCCACATAACTGTCTAAACTCATGCCTGTAACAAAAAACTGCGCTGTTTCATGAAAAATGTTGTGGCACCCTGTGTAGATACCCGCACATATGAAGCTTGTGCTACATATGTATCATTTTTATAGCTATATACTTTTTATTACATATAAATTCTGTGCGTTGCTTGTGAAGAAATCAGAAGAATCAGATAACAGGTAAATGCAGTATTTAGATCCCTGCATTGTACACAAATATATTAAATTGCCTTACAGCACTGGAATCAGGACTCTGTGTGTTAGTGCCACAGAGCAGAGAATTTCCTGGTATGTCCTGCATCAGTCACTTTATAGGTCAGGGCGATGTTTTTAGCTAAATATGAGAATCCTTGTAATTAAATATTGAGAATTTTTGGGGTGTTGTTTATTTGTTTGTTTGAAACGAAAATAATGAGTGAGTCTTTACCATACACTTTCATTGTTTTGGGGACCTTTTATTATGGTGAAGTGCAGGGAGGTTAGCTGTGCCCTTTCATCTTAGAGTGCAGAAGACTTGATGCTTTTGGAGGACAAGCTGACCTACACTGGAGGAGTTCAAAGAACAGAGCCATCCCTGTCTTCTCTTAAATCACCAACTTTATCCCACTTCTGCCCTACTAGGCCTTTTATCTTATGGTTTTGCCTAGGAGGAGGGGAAAGGGAGTGGACACACAGATCCTGAACTCTAAATTTACACTTATGCTGACTCTGGACTTTTTCTTCCTTCTTACCCTTCCCCTCAGCATAACAGTTGCTTTGGGACAGAGGTGGAGAACTCAAAACATCTGGTTGTTTGGGTTTTTTTTTTTTTCTTTTTTTCATTGTCCCCACTTCAAATTATCAGCGATCAAGTTCAGACAAGAATGGGGATTTGCACAGCATAGCTACATGGGATTAGGTTAGGTTTACAAGTAATGGCATCTTGGGATAGAAGACTTCCACTGCTGTCCAAGAAAGACGTGATAGCACTGACCTATTCCTTTGGCTGTCCTCATTCCTCTTTAAGAACATCAAGCTGGGTTATTAGTCCTTTGACTCTCATCTGTATAGTGTTAGAGACAGTTATGTTGGTCTACTCGGAAAGGAGGAGCACAGATCTTTGTTCTGTGGCTGAAAACACAGCTCACATGTCCACCATCTCCACCTCCTATAAATTCTGAGCTCATGCAGGGGTATGAAAAAGGAACCCTTGTGGTTAGGGTGCCTTTAGCTGCTGTAGAGGTAAGGAGCAATGATAGATTAAAATGTTGTGTTGAGAAGGCAGGAACACTGGAGTAATGCTGCACCAGTATATTGAAACATGGAAGAGTTCATTTAAAGTTGTGGAGTGGAATCTGTAGGAAAATATGAGAAGAAATTTATTAGCTACCCGCTGGAATCTTTACATGACCTTCTTGACTTGAAAGTAGTAATAGCTGTGGGCACCTCAATACAGGAGGTGGCCCAAGGGGCAATGGAAGCAGTTGTGCTGTGGTAGTTGATGTAGCAATTAAGGAAACAGTTAATCTGCAAAAACTCCCAATAATCGTATTATCCTGTAGCTGGGCTGTTTCTTGCTGAGGCAGTAAAGGAAGAAACAAGGTTACTTGTTATGTGGACTGGAGAGATTAGAAAACTGATAGTGGAGAAATGCCTAGTGAAACAGAAGTGATCCAGTGCTGCATTGGGCTTTCAAAACAATTCTGCTCTCCTCGCTGAAAAGCTAAAGAGTTAAGAGTGGCTAAGTTAAAGGTGTGATGTGACTATCAGCCTCTTCTTAGAATAATACAGTAGTATACAGATAACATAAAACTAGCATTTAGGTATTACAGAGCACTCAGACTTTGCTTTCCTTGGGCTAAGCTTGGAGTCCAGGCTTTGGCCACTTTCCTCTTTTGTTCTGAGTGTATCTTCTAAGTGCCATTGCTTAGTGATCCTTGAGCCATGGAGACAGCCAGATTAACATGACTGTCTTCGTTTTATGTAATGTAAATAGCAGAACCAATCTGCTTTATCTGCTTCTATTAGCATTCAGTATAACTGTAAACCATTACTTGCTGGCAGTTGAGATCACTGCTCAAGTTTATGTCTGTGATACAAAATAGATGCTGAGGGTCTGAGAGAGCACACAATACTTTCATATCTGGCAGTGTTTTCTTGTGTTTCTTTGTCCTCCTTGCTGAATAATTCTGGAAGTTAATGCCAGGCTACTGTTAAGGCTATCTTGTAGGTACAGCATGTATTCCTAGCTCCGTAATTCTTGTGTTTCAGATTTTAAGCATAACAGAACTTGTTTTTAAGGTAGAGGAGTGAGAACTTGCCAAGTGCAGTCATGCAAATGAAGCTTGCTAACAAAAAACCCCCCAAACACCCAGCCCAAAACAAACAAAAAATGATAGTAGCCTATTACTACATGTCTGTAAGGACAACTAAATAGAAAAAATGAAAGTTGTGAGTGCTAAGAAGGTACTAAAAGGTCATTCTAAAAACAAGAAAAGAATACATACTTTACAAGATCTGGTGGTTCAGAATGAAGTCAACAAATATTAAAGTAAAAATAAAACAAGATATTTATTTTATTTCTTAATGAGGGCTTTAGAAACAGTTGAGTGGTACAGTAGATTTTCCAGAGTGTTAAATCTTTAAAAATGAAAGCCATTTATGTCTTTAAAAAGATACTGTAATTCAGACAGACTTTACTCAATACTGGAATTACTGGATGAAATGGTGTAAAGATTAAAAACGTCTATGTATGTACAAGAATGGAAACAGCCATTCAAATTGTGCTGGCTAGACTATACAACAAAATTATCTTATAACCGCAGGCTTTGCTTGCTTTCCTCCTAATGTTAATTCCATTTGATTGAACTGGGAACTCCTTAAGGGAAAGACTTTTGCTTTGGTTATACAGCCTGTACTATCCTGAACACTTTAACTATAGTGCTTGTGAGCTATTTGAGTGCTGCTGGTGATAGTAGTTGTCAGCAACGTTTCTTATGTGGATGATGATGCAGAATGTAATGAAACTGGAAGACATCCGGTTCTTTAACTTCTCATTTCCAAACTCATCATTTAGTTTCTTTGCTGCTTGTAATACCTACATGCAAAACATGTTCTTGTGTTTCATGAATAGGCTAAATCAGGTTTATTTTTCAAGTTACGCTATTACCTTTTACCATGAATTAGAACACTTTGCTGCCATAGTTTCCCCAGTTTTGAAATGGGGATAGTAATGCTTATTTGGTTTAGAAGGGATGATATTAATGCCAAAAACCAGTTATCTAATGGCTTCTTGTCTATTGGAAGAAGAAATTTTCAAGGAATTAGTCTTTGAACCCTCTCTGAAGAAATAATCTTGAATGTTTGTTAAATTCTGAGCACCTTGCTCAGGTTAAATTAATAATTATTAATATTTAGATATCAGTTGAGAATGAGTTGTCAAATGAGAAATGCCTTCAACCAGAAGTATATGAGTTACAGTCTGGGAAACTGAGTACTGTTTTAATGAAAGACAAATTGTGGAAAACAGCGAGCCAGCTGTTAATTTTGGATGGTGAAAAAGTCTGTTGCCTGAATCTTGAGCTTGTTCAAGAACATTGAGTGGTATAGGTGTGATTTGACCAAGAATGCTCTTTATAACGATCCTTTTGAACTTTGACCCTAAGGTCTTGAAATAATAAAATGTGTTTTGGACAGTGACCCCCCCCCCCCCCCTTATGTGGTACTTCAGCATGAACAGACAAAAACTTGGTGGTTCCTGTGGAAGTATTTGTGGAGGGCTTTCCTACAAAAACACTTAAAGTTTACATGACTGAACAAGATAAAGTGACAATGCCCTGGCAAGAAAATAAACAGTATCTTTAACTGCCTGCAGATTTGTTGTACTCAGAAACACCATTTATGTTGTTAGTCTGGGGCTTCCACAACAGTTGTTGGTGTGTGTCAACATTCAGTTGATAAATGAATCAAATTTTCCTCTTTTTAGAAAGTTGTTAAACCCATGAGCTGTTGCGTCGGTTTGGCACCGAATTGTCAAGTCTCTCCATTCACGCCCCCCCCCCCTCCTTCCCCAAGGTAGGGAAAGAGGGAGAAAAACGAGAAAGAGAGGCTTTCTGAGTTGAAAAGTGAAACAGATTGATTTTAATTATTAGTGATAAGGGAATGCATATATTTGTAAAGGGATGTGCAACACCCGATCCCCTCCCTCCTCCCCCAGCGACTCTCACAGCAACTCTTCTCCCTGGTGACTCCAGCTGAAGGGGGGAGTGTCCGGGCGCACGGACGGGGCTCTCGGGTGTCGGCTGGGAAGAAAAATGGAAAAAACAGAGAGATCTGGAGAGAAGGCGATAGAAACGACAGTAAGCAGAAAAGTGAGAGAAAAAGGAAAAAGAGAGGCTTGACTTCTGTGATGTATTAGCCTATACTGAAAGCCAAATAAAGAAAATATTATCAGAAGGGAATATTCTGATTTGCTGATCCTGCCTTCAGTCCAAAACAGCTGTCCTCTGATTTAGAGTGGATAAGAGAGTGCCTTGCTACTATACCTGTTGTCTGCTTGGTGGGTTTACAGTGATTTTTCTTCCTTTGTGGTCAGGTTATCCTTTCCCCATAGCAGAAGATAGATACTGTGAATGCAGAAGTGACCTTCTCAGCAGTTTGATCATTGCCACAGGAATTGAAAAGCATTTGCAGTAGTAACGAATTTTGTTAATATAATTTGATTGCTTGACAAAGCATACAAGAAGCAGTAGAAGTTAACATTTTTCAGGGTTTTTACAGTTAGAAGTAATTCCTGTAAAGACCAGAAGTTATAAAAAGTTTTACTGAAACTGGTAACTGTGTTAATGATCTGATTTCCAAAGAACAAGAATCAAACTTGCCTGAATGTTTTAAACTGTTTTTGTTTTCCAATGCCAGCCTGATATTGCCAGGCTCTCCTGAAGCTATCAGAGTTGTTTTATTAATACTAGTATAAAGACTTTCCCCTGTAATATGGAAGAAAAACAAAACCTGCTGTTGGCCTGTGATACTCTCACATGACATCCTGCTTAGGGGAATTTTGTCATAATTTGGAATGCCTGAGGAGGATGTGGGTTTTTTATCTGGTTGGTTTTGTTTCTTTTTTTCCTGTAGGAGAAGGAAGGTGGCTGATAAGTTGCCTCAGGAATTACTTCTTGAGTTGTCTGCCCAAATTATCTTGTGAATGAGTGTGTAGGAATAGAAATGCTGTGCTGCATTTTAAGGAAAACAAAAATAGGAGTTTTGTGTGTGCATGAATCTTGTCCATATGAAGACACATAGCACTGAAATATCAAAACTGCTCTTAATTTATACCTCCTATGGCTTTATTGTATTTTTCTGTGTAAACATGTCCTTAGAAAAGCACAGACAACTTTAAATAGAAACTATAATGAAAATTTTGAGCCACATTGTTAAAACCCATGTATAATATGCAGTGGAAGGAATTTTCATGTCTGACTTTTATGCAGAAGTGTTGTTAGTATAGTTGTTTTGAACTTGATCATCTTTCAAGGTAAATTCTTAGGTAAGGCATCAGTACTTAAATTTAGATATGATCTAAGCTTATGTACATACAGAGTTAGTCTCTGTATAAGTTTAAATTTTACCTTTGTATGAATAACTTCTAGTCTAGAAAGCCTCTTAAAGTGGCAGCAGACTGTTAATAGGGTACTACTTGTATATATGAAAGAGAGTACTACTTGTGCATAGAATATTTGTTTCTGAGGAAAGAGTAAATGATTTGGACTGAGGGATGGGAAATAAAATATTTCTGAGCTTATCTAGAATAGTATGAGATGGATGAGAGAGCACTAACAGCTAAGATTGCTGGGTATCTCCTTGTCTCCCTCACTCAGCTGGGTGTAAAAAACTTTTTCTCATAAACAAAGGTAATTGTTTTAAATGTATGTTTTAACACTCTGTGTATGTAACAGTTGTGTAGATTATGAAAGTTCTAATTGTACAGAATATAAAAGTTATGCCTTTCTGAATGCCTCAGTCCTGATGTTTGTTCTACATTTTATGTTTTTGTGCCAGTATGACATTTCATCATCTCCCATGCTCAGGCGTGGACTAAGTGTCATTGTGCTCTGAAGTCCATGGGAGATCATGGATGGGAGGATTGTATTTATTCCAGTAGGATTGCCACAGTGGAAGATGATCAGAGCTGAGAACCTATCTCCAAGTCTTGTCCATCTCCTTAGTTTTGAGAAATAGCATTGGCCCCCAAACTGAAAAATGTAGGTTTATCTGGTCTTACTGATGCCATTATTTTTGAGAGGTACCACTCTCCTCTTTCTCCACTTTCCTTGCTGGAAATGCGCACTCCTAGATTTTGAGCTTTCCATCTTCTATGTGACCGAGAGGTGAAGTCCCTGAACGGAGTAGAAGTTGAGTGAAACTGGAACAGAGCTGACAGCCAGCATCCTTTCTGCCTGTTCGTAACAGCACAGTATAAAAATTCTGAGCAGAAAAGAGAGCAGATGTGTATAATGGGTCCTGTGTGCATTTGCAAATTATTGATCTACTTGGAAGGTCATTTGTTCATTATGCTGCTTCCACTGATTTGAGGACACAAACATGTTCTGGTGCTCCAGAGACCTTTGTGGAGAAGAGGGTGTGCGATATGGTTGATGTGGGTACCATATTATGAGTTTGGAAGCTGTTGTGTGTGCCTTTTCTGGAGAGTTTGGGAGTACAAACTTGTGAATGATCGTCGTGTTTAGTGGTTTATGTTGTGTGCAGATTAGACACATACCTCTCTGTTGTTTATAGATCAAGTGATATATGTTAGAAGGAAGTGTTTAGTGTTGGAACTGTTTGTCAAGTCTTAGTGTGGTGATGGCTTAAGCTTTTTTGTGGGCAAGTGAAGATGAGTATCTCAATGTTCTTTATTGTTCTTTTAAAAGCAGTATAAAATATCCATTTCATCTTCTGATTTTTGCTGAAAATAAACTATTTGATGGACTGTTACTAACAGTTCATTACTAGCATAATTTTGCTTATGGTAAGAGTGTTGGGCTGGCTTTCTAAGAAAGCAGTGCATACGATTAACAGTGCAGTTGTGGCTCCCCTTATTGTCTCTCCCTCTTCCTGCTTGAATAATGTCTGAACTCATTGGTCAATGGAAATTGAACTTGTTAGAGTTCAAAAAATTGCTGAGATATCTAAGTTCCCACAAATACAAATATACAAGTTAGCAGTCTCTCAAGTTTAAACATAGCTTTCTGCTCCTTTTCTCTTTTTTACCCATCATTATTTAATTTGCTTACTGATTTATTTATTTTTTTCCCTTCTTCCTCTCCACAAGCTCTTTAGAATCATTTCATGCTTTCTTTGGCATCCAGCACAGGGCTAGTTTTGAGACTCCCTCCTGTCTTTCTGATGTGTTTGAGGTAAAGGAAGAATAAACTACCAATTCCTTTGGAGTACTAGTAAGCTGTTGAGGACTATCTTTCCTTAAGTGGCTAAACACTTTCGGTTCTTTTATGCACTCTTCTGTCCCAGTATTTAAAATATTTAGGTTTTCTTAGCTTTCAAAAATACCCCAAACCAACAAAAGAAACCAAACAGCACCACCACCCCTCCCTAACCTACCTCTAGTTCTCCTTTTCAAGTCTCTTGTCCTCCTGTTGCTGCCCCAAGTGCTTTACTGTCATTTGCATACTCTGGGAAATTGAAGTAGGAAGAGAATCTGTACTCTGCTGGTTTCTCTCTTGTTATCTTTTTAACACTTGAGTGTAAAAACTGCCTGTGTGGTACAATTCAGTAGAATGTGTGTGGAAGTTCAGAACTCTTTTTTTTTTTTTCCTGGGGTTTGCTTGCAGTTTTAAAAAACAGAAATACGATGGGAGGTATAGCCTGCAACAGAGTGCAAGAAGAATACATAAGCAAAGATTAAAATGCTGATCTTCTGGCGCTTAAGAAATGCTTTCGAAAGAGCCACACAGCTAAGATAGCTTATCCTGAAAATACTGTATCAGTATGCGTGTGATTTTAAACTTTTGAGGTAATGCTTGCTGTGCGTGAAATTAGTATCAGCTGTTGCTACCTGGCATTTGGAAGAAGGCTTCTGAGTCATGTGTCATGCTTGGTTGCTCTGCCAAATTATGAGTAAAAAAAAAAAAAAAAAAAAAAAATCACTATTTTTTTCATGGTTCTCTAAATTACAACTGATGGGGTGACTGGCTTATAAAAGTGCTATGAGTTTTTCTGCAGTGACATCTGTGGAGTGTATATATAGTAGGTTCCCAAGTTGGAAGCCAGAAGAGTATGTGGGAAGTGTGAAAGGGGGATGGGGAGGGGAGCAAACAAGAAATTCAGACAAAAGGAAATTGTTGATGCAACTTAATGCCTTTTCTTAGTGATATTGATGAATTTCTGCTGCTGTTCAAGGAGTCTAAATTATTCTTCCTCTGACTTGGTTTCCTTTTGCTTTTCTCCTGTTGCCTGGAAAACATGAGTGGAATCTAATAGGACAAGAGGCTGCTTTTTCATTGTTTCGTGGCTCTGTTGCTAGCTATTGTCCTCTTGGCTCAGCCACTTCATGTCAGTCTTTGTGTGGAGTAAGAAAAATGTTTTTCCTTTTTTCTTTAAGGATTAAATTCCTAGACTGTGTAGATTGCTTTTATTTGAAAAGCGAGCAGTGTGAATTTAAGATTATCTCCTACCAACTGATGTATTTTTGCTTGCAGTATCACCTTTAGCACTTCGTTCATTTGGATGTGCTTATTAACAAATTTGTGGGCTAGTTTGGGGGTAAAGCAGTCTTGAAATCTAGTTTCATTTTTTTAATATACTTTGTTTAAAACAAGGGAACTCTAAGCAAGATTGTGCGTTTCATGACTTTTTCTGCCAGGAATAAAAAACAGTTTGCTGACAATGTTGTGTATTTTCAACAGTTGGTAATAGAGCCAATTTTGCTCTTAAGTAGGAGCAGAGCTCTAACACCCAGTAAAATAATGCAGCCTTGAGCAATATCACTGAGATCTTGTTTGTTGTGGCTGGCGTAACTCTGTTCTTTACTACATCACTGATTATTTATAAATGAAGATTGTTTTTCAGAACATTCTTGAAACAGAGCTGAAATTTAGCAGTTCACTAGTATGAAAATGCACTCCCGGACTCATAGGGTAGTACAAAAAGTGAGACATTTGGTTCTCTTGTAAGTAACAGTTATTGCAGGTAGTATTTATATGATCTGACTTTTTAATTGTCTTTATTTTTGTACTACTAATTAATTATATGGTGGTACAGAAAATATTTGGAAGATGGAAAATACTGTGTTTGATTATCTCATTTTTAATTTTTTTTTTCAGGCCTCTATTAACAAGTTAAAAGTGACAGAACCATGGCTCAGTTTCCAACACCTTTTGGGGGTAAGTTGTTTACGGTGTGTTCTGAACCATTCTTATATGCAAAGCCTCTGCATCAATCTGTTGCTTCCTGAATATGTTCTGTATGGAAGTGTTTTGGTATAGTGTATCTTTCTGAGATGATAATCTGATTTATGATGTTTTTCCAGACCCATTAGACACATGAAACTTTGCAGAGACATCTCAGAGTCAAACAGAAAAGCTGTGCTGTCTCTCTTTTTTGTGAATTAATCTATTACAGTCCTACAGTTTCTAACTGTTGGGCAGATCCAGGCCACTCAGCCACTGACAGCAAGGCATAGCTTCCTTCTGCACTAGCTGTGGCTAAGAAGTGGATATGCTTTTCCTTTGAGGATTCCTGGACGTTTTCATGGCTAAAAAATACAGCAGATGCTTTTGGATGCTATCACTTCAAATTTATTTTCCTTATTTGCTCCATAATCCATGGTTAGATTAGAACAAAGGTGCTGTGTTTTTTGGCTCTCCATTTGTAACAGGGGAGGACGTAGCATCTGGAACTTCAGTCTTTTTGAAAGGTCCAGGAAGGGCCCTGGTAGTTCAATAGAGACATGATTTTTTTGTTATTCGCATGAAATACATTTTTCAAGCCCAGTTTTGCAACCGATTGGAGGAAAGAGTACAAAGATAAATTTCAGTACTGAGACCCAGTGACTAGTTTGGTTTCACTTAAATGCTTCATCTCTTAAGGGCTTTTCTCTGGAGATACAAATATGATTCTTGTGTATGTGTATACATATATACACATAACTATGCATATAGACACAAAAAACTGTTTATGTATATATATAAATATATATGGAACTCTAGTTTTTGGGATTGGATATAGCTGGGAGCTAAATTCGTATCTAGTGTTAGTGTTTCAGTGGGAGACAAACATGCATGTTATTCAGAGTATGTTGTTGCAGAAACCCAGTTTTTGTTAAACGCAATCGATTGGATGCAATCTCAGGCAGTCTGAAAAAGTCAGGGAAGCACAACAGAAGCAGCATCTCTTTGCACGTGGTGGCTAGAACCAGTGTATAATTGGAAGCTGCTATTACTTGCCTTAGTTATCTCTAAGTCCAGCCCTCTTGTTTGGTGACAGACTTTCTCAGTTTGGGAGTGAAACTGGCTACCAAAAGCTTTGTTCAAATAAACTCACTGGACAGTGTAATGTAGGATACCCTTTCAGGTCATGTAAAAGGTTTTGATTTCTCCATTTCACCCTGATTTTCACCATGTAAGAGAAGTTGTGAATAAAATCTGCTCATTCAGACTTGAGTATTTCCTTTTTGTTTAGCTCTATGCTTCATGTGTACCCATATTTAAACATGTACATCTATTCTTAATGGAAATACTGTCTTCAAAGTGTTCTCCTCTGCCATCTTCAGAGAGTTCTTGTTGCATTACAGATGGATAGCAGCTTTCTTTTTTCAACTTTATATATTGCCATTTGATCTCGCATCTGCCATCCAGGATCCTGTTAACTCTAGTACGTGGCTTTAGGAAGGAAGGAATTCACTATTTCTCCTCAAACAATTTTTCTCAACTGACTGCTCTACAAAGAGAAAGTTGAAATAAACGTGTGGCTAATGTAGTTTCTGGGGTATCTTTAATTTGTAATGTGGTGTGAGGGAAGTTTATGATATTCATACTTAAACCACGTCTACCAAGTAACATCATACCTCCTCTTAGAGGAATGACAGCGAAAGTCTAAGATTGTTGTAGGAGGAAGCAAATGGTGTAAAGACAATTCCACTTTGTATGGGGAAAAGTATCATCCTTTTGAGAATGCAACATTTTCTGTTACCTGTAGTCACCAAACAAGATGCAGAGGGGAAGATTTTTGCCGTTTCCATCTTGGGAGAACCGTTGTTCCAAATGGGCAATATCTGGTATCCCTCTGCTTGTGAATACCAATAATGATGTTTTTGTTTTTATTTCACTTCCTTTATTTTTAAATAATCTTTTGAGTCAGCCTGGGAAACAGATATGGAAAGAGCACAGCACCTGGTATTTAAATTGGGGTGACTTAATGAAGTTCCAGAACACTGTTAATTTTAAGGGTGACTAATTTAATTAAAAAACAACAAAAAAGGCATAGTAGGATTTTTATAATTGTTGGGAAGAATGTGATATGTGCAACCTTCTGTCTGTTTGTCCAGGAGAAGAAAATGCCCATTTCATGTATGAAAGCCCACTGCTTCACTCTTGCAGATGAGGTGATTGCTAGGCCATGTAAAATAAAAGATGGTTAGAGGGTTTGCTGCTGCATTCAAGAAAAGCTTGCTTATGAGTAAATTTTGTGATTTGGTGACTGCCTCCTTTGTATCCAAATATCTTGAAAAGCCCCACAGCCTCTGTATTGGCATCCAGGATCTGAAGCCATGAATAATGTCTTGGTGTTGGGTAAGATCCTGCTTCATGCCCTCCCATAGGTCTTAGTGTCTCCTCACAGAATCACAGAATCCTAGGAGTTGGAAGGGATCTCAAATAACAAAAGATTGAAACAAGGCAATGCCAGAGATGTTGTTCATACTTTTCTGACTGAAGAGGCTACTAGGCTTCCTTGCTTTAACATTGGCTCTTTTGATGTTCACATCCCACAAAGGAGATCTACTTTTTTGATACCAACCAAACCTTCATCTGGAAGACTAAATATTGACAGTCATTTGTTGCAGTTATATTTTTAGTTACTTCCTGGTGTGAAAGTTTTTAATTCTTGGTTTTATTGCCTTCTCTGCAGATGGATAAGAAGAGTGGTTTGGGTTTTTTTCTGTTGTGGGTTTTTTTTAATTTTTTTTTTTATCTTAAATTGGTGCTAGAGTCATGCATACCTCAAATTGAGAGAGGGCAAACCAGCGAATCATAGCAAATTTCATGTTGGTTTGTTTGGTTTTTTTTCTCCCCACCTAATATTAAAGAAATTCTCCCTCATTCAGAATCAGTGAATTCTTCTGGTTTGAAAAGGCCTTTCAGATCATGGAGTCCAACCATTAGCCTAACTCTACTGACTCCAGTGCTAAACCATGTCCCTAAGCACCACATCTACATGTCTTTTACATATATCCAGGCATGGTGATTCAGCCACCTTCCTGGGCAGCTGTCTCATCCCATTTGGTGGGTTTTGAGGGAGGTGAATCTTTTTTATATTCCAAAAGTGTGCTAGTGCCCTCGGTGGCAGTGCAGGGTGAAAAAAGAAGCCACAGCAAATGGCCTAGAGGAACCTCAACAAATGCTTTATTAAGAGCTTGCTACTGAGATGCTAATGGCTGGCAATCTGAAGTTGTTGACTCGAAATAACTATTCCTGTAACTGGTGAGTGGATTGAACTAAGGAAAACAGCTAGGAGTTTGTAACCTTTAACTAGTAGGAGGAAAGGAGAAGAAGGAAGAAAAGATGGAAAGATAGACGAGGAGATAGAACACATGTATCACCACCCTGTGTTCCAGTGGCTTTTTCAGCATGTTGTTGGCTTCTGCAGGCCTCCAGCCTCAGGTCCTGGTCCACAGGTGGTGGGTCCGCAAGCGGGTGGTGGGGTCGACAAGCTCGTGGCACACTTTCATCCCTTTTCTAATGTCCTGTCCCCCAGAGACCACCATTGGGGTGGCAACATACAGTTGAGCTTCTGCACTTGCACAGTTTGTCATTCTGGAAGGTTCTGGGGTCCGAAGCTGTCTGGAACAGGCTGGGGAGGGGGCTCCTTCCAAGGCAAGCCCTGGCGGTTGGCACTTGTGCAGAGCAGCAGCTGGAAATTTACCAGGGGTAGGCAAGCCCGAGAGGAGCAGGGGGAGGAGGATAACCTGCCATCACGCCTGCACTGCTCATGCTTGCCTAACACAGGACTCTGTCCTGAGTTATTTGAGACACAGCAAGGGATGTTCCATGTACCTTTGCAGGTCTCACTGAACAGTCTCTGGCAGCAGCCTATTCCAGTGTTTAATAACCCTTTCAGTGAAGAACTTTCTTCTAATATCTGATCTAAACCTCCCCTGGCACAATTTGGGGCCATTTCCTCTTGTTCTGTCACCTGTTACCTCAGAAAAGAGACCAACCCCCACCTTGCTACAACCTCCTCTCAAGTAGCTGTCGAGAGCAATGAGGTCTCCCCTCAGCTTCCTTTTCCCCAGGCTGAACAGCCCCAGTTCCCTCAGCTGCTCCTCATAAGACTTGTCCTCCAGATGCTTCACCAGCTCCGTTGCCCTTCTCTGGACTTGCTCCAGCACCTCAATGTCCTTCCAGTAATGAGGGGCCCAAAACTGAACACAGTACTGAAGGTGCAGCCTCACCAGTGCCAAGTACAGGGGGACAATCACTTCCTTAGTCCTGCTGGCCACGCTATACGTGATACAAGCCAGGGTGCTGTTGGATTTCTTGGCCACTTGGGAACACTTCTGGCTCATTCAGCCAGCTGTCAACCAGCACCCCCATGCCATTTTCCACTGAGCAGCTATCCAGCCACTCTGCCCCAAGCATGTAGCACTACATGGGGTTGTTGTGACCTGAGTGCAGGACCCAGTACTTGGCCTTGTTGAACCTCATACAATTTGCTTCAGCTTATTGATCCAGTTTCTTCAGGTCCTTCTGTAGAGCCTTCCTACCCTCAAGCAGATCAACACTCCTGCCAAACTTGGTGTCATCTGCAAACTTACTAAGGGTCCACTCAATCCCTTAGTCCAGATCATTGATAAAGGTAGTAAAGACAACTGGCCCCAGTACTGGCCCTGGGGAACACCAGTTGTGACTCGCTGCCAAGTGGATTTAACTCCATTCACAACTCTTTGGGCATGGCTATCCAGACAGTTTTTTACCCAGCAAAGAGTACACTGATCTGAGCCCTGTGTCGCCAGTTTCTGCAGAATGCTGTGGGAAACAGTGTCAAAGGCTTTAAAAAGGTCCAGGTAAACAACATCCACAGCCTTTCCTTCATCCAGTTAGCAGGTCACCTTGTCATAAAAGGAGATCAGGTTTGTCGGAGCAGGATGTGCCTTCCATGAACCCATGCTGACAGGGCCTGATCATCTGGTTGTCTTGAATGTTCTGCGTGATGGCACTCAAGAAGATCTGCTTTAAAACCTTCCCTGGCACTGAGGTCAGGATGATTTGTAGTTCCCTGGATCCTCCTTCCAGCCCTTCTTGTAGATGGCAGTGTACAGTGTTCTTGTGTAAACTACCACATCCAGCCTTAGAATCTTTGGCTGGAGTAGTCATGTTTCCAATACAGGGACATGTTAATCTGCTTCTAGTTGGCCTAGTCTATGTATTGGTTAAAAAGTCTTAACACCATTCCTTTCCTCCTGTTAGGAGTTCATGAAAAGATGGGGGAGATAATTGCTTACATGAATTACTGCGTTTTGGGATGCTTGTATCTGAAGAAGAGTCCTGATTCGTGTCCACAGGGTGCGCAACTATGAAATGTTTGTGGTGTCTCTGTGAGCTTAGTCACTAAAATTGTGGGAATATTGGACTAATCTTAATGTTCTTTCGTTGAATTAGATATTATTAGCTGGTCTGCTTCTGAAAATACATAGGTTACCTGAAACTGAGATGATAATTTTTTACCAAGAATGTAGCTTTTCTTTCATTAATGAAATATACCATTTAAAGGAATGTTTTTCTTCCCCTGGTCCATTTCCTTTTCTCTCCAAAGTACATTTTTCCACATGAAAGTAGATTTTGAATGGAAGAAATTGAGGAAGCAGGAAATTCTCATGTTCTTCATAACTGCTGAATCTGATTCTGCATCAGCCTGCAAGCTGTTTGAAATAGTTGCTTTAAATATTTGTGGACCTTCTTACCTGAAATATAATCTCTAACAATTTAGTGCTGAGACAGAGTGAAGTGATACTTAGTTCTGCTAAGTTTGTAAGTCCTAACTGGCCATTTAAGGCTTCTTGGAGCTTTCAACAGTAGACTTTGGTTGAACCACTTGTCTGTGTATGTTGTTTTCAGAGGTCTACTATAATGTAATTACAGTCAGAAATAAAGTAGCGTAGTTTTAATTAATTTTGTTTTTCCATTTCTTTTAACTAGGCAACCTGGATATCTGGGCTATTACTGTGGAGGAGAGAGCTAAACATGATCAGCAGTTCCATAGTCTGAAACCAATATCTGGATTTATCACTGGTAATAAAATAGTTTTCACTTCTAGCTTCATTTCATTAAATCTTAACTGAAGAGCCTAAATATGTACAGAGTTGCTTGAGACATTGGGGCTGTTGTCTTCCAAGGTAGCTATTGCTCAGAGACAGAGCTTGAGGGAAGTGGTGAGTGATTACCTTAGCAGCAACTGTTTTGTTTTTTCTTCTACTCCTTCACTTGTTAAACTGTCTTTATTGCAACCAATGAGTTTTCTCACTTTTCCTTTTCCTATTTTCTTCCTCATCCTGCTGGGGGAAGGGTAGTGAGTGGGTGTCTGAGTGCTTAGTTTCTGGGGTCAACCCACCATGCTAACATACTAATAAATTAAGAAGTCTGTTTAAATAGAGATGTTTCAATTTATTTTAATTCTGTTTCAGAAATTGATTGTTTAAACTAGTGAAATCAGCATGAATGACCTTTTTAAAAAAATCTTAAATGGCAAAATTGATTTAAGTTGTGGGAAGCAAAGCTGCAAGTAAAGGAATTGCACTGATCCTACTAAATTTTCATTGAACACTACAGATTTGCCTTGGTTTTAAAGGCAATAGGATGCCTAACTTTTTGTTAGTTTGTTTTGTTGCATTTAAATTTCTTTAGTGCTGTCTAAATTTTGATGCTCAATTGAAATAAAAGGTATGGAAGTGTTTTACCTTTTTTTGCTCTCTGATCTGTTGGGACAATTTCCAGAGTGTAAAATCGGAATTGGATTCCTAGAAGAGTTTAATCACAGCCATGCATGCCTCCAAGTATACAATTTGATAGTTTTTGCTTCGTTACATGACAGATATGTACAAAATACCACTGTTTTCATTGACATCCTTTGATATTTAGTACTATTTCTAGTCTGTTTACAACTTTCCTTTACAGGCCACAACCTTTTGGAGTGCCTAGTCCTTTTGTAATTGTTTTGCTATCCTTACTTTTAACTGATATGTGGAAATTACTTTGAAATATACCATTGCTTTCTTTAGTGGTAGCTTATCAGGGTCACATCTGGGTAAAGACCACTTTATTTAGATAGTGCTAGCTGACTGCCATTGTACTTCCAAAAAGTCTAAGGTAGAATTTAGATTGATACATACTTTTTCTGGATGAAAAAAATGTGTTGTTCTCTCAAGGCATACAATTCCTGCACGGAGAGCCATAAACACAGGTTTGGGACCGTGAACCATGAGTTTCCTATTGCTTTAAATGTTTATGCTCGTGGTTTAAATGTTTGACTTCAGTGGTGCTGACCCTTGCAGACTTCAGCAGTCTGTGCTGGCTGGAAATAACTGTTAAGTTTGCAAGTGACAAAATAAGTTTAAATCTCATACTCTCTTATGTATGCATAGCATTAAGTATTTATGGTTTTACTGTTGCTTCTGGTTTAGATATTGACTCATTGTTTTCTCTTTCTTCTTGCAGGTATTTTTAGCATTTTCTGAAATGATGTCCTATTTATTTTATAGGTGATCAAGCTAGAAACTTTTTTTTTCAATCTGGGTTACCTCAACCAGTGTTAGCACAAATATGGTGAGTATACAGGAGGGGACAGGAGAATTGGTGTTACGTCACAGACTGAAATTTACTGGTACAGACTTGGACAGTAACTATATTTCACATTGTGGGATTTAAAATCACCTATTTAGTTCAGTGTGCTTTCCAAAACTCTACAAGGCAAATACACCTTGTAGTATGCTGTAGCTGAGTTTTTAAGTTACTAGTACAGTTATTGGAAGTAGCCATTCTTCTACAAATGGCATTTTTGAAGTTGGAAATTTGCTACCCTCATTTCAAATTACTAAATGCTTTTAACTTGATTAAAACTGTGCTAATACAATTGTTAAGCACAGTAATTAGTATTATAAATCTTCTAATGAGAGAGCCTATGCAAGACTTGCAAAATTTGTTAAAAAAATTAAGACTGGCATAGACTGTTTCCATTGTAGTTGGAGATACACCATGAAAGGTTGAAATTTTTACTATTCCTTGGTGAATTTAGTCAGACCAAAATCTCCATTGCTGTATGTTACACATCACAAACATTTTTACAAACTGCCAGTTTCTTCATGGAGGTCTGCAACTGTTTGTCCTCAAAATTACGTGACGCTGACAGACTCTGACATGCTAACTTGCATAGATTATTTGCAATTTATATTAATTATATTACCACTGAAACTTTTCTTGGTGCTAGACAGAGTGAAATAATACTGCTTTTCATTCTGTTTGAAAGAGGGACTAGTTTATTGCAGTTAGGACTTCAAAAGGCAGAATCTTGCTCTCACTTGAGAAAGAGAATTATTTTATTGTAAGAAAAGCAATTGCTTTGGAGATGTGCATGCCTAAAAGAGGGCCTGGATTTACATGGCTTTTAAATAAATAGCTTATTTTATTTTAGAATTACTTTTAAGATGAAGATATTGAATCTGGTCTAGTGATCTTATTTGCTGAAGACTCAGTGAAAGTTCAAATGTCCCTTTGGAACTTCTCTTGCCTCTTAATTAAACAAGGAAAGAGGTTTTGTCTTAAGCAAGACATCCTTTCTCCAAAAATGTTCCGTAGGCATTAGCTTTAAATAGATGTTAACAAAACTAAACAGTTGTAAATAGTCTGACTAAAAATCTCTTCCTCTCTGAATTATTCAGTTTTTCAGCCTCTTGAGAGGGAGAGAATCATTCCACTAGTTCTGTAGTTGTCATAGAGACAAGACCTGAACTTGCACATTTTTTTAAATAAAGCTGAACTAAAACTTATTCATGCTGCCTTTATAAATCATAGAAAAGCATGTAGACATCCTTTTCTCACTGTCTCCTTTTTTCTATTGTCTCTGAGTTAAGGGAAGTAAATATTTAAGTAAAAATATAGATCTCTTGTATATATTCCCAGTTGGAATTAAAATAACCAAGTAGGAAAATAGTTGCATAGTCATAGTAAGACCCCTCAAAAAGAAAAAGGAAAGGAGGAACCCCCCCTTTCTTTTTCCACAACTAGAATTATTTAACTCTTTCGATCTATTAGTGAATGTTTGCCTGTAAACTCCCATAGATTACTGCTGTCCCACAGAAACTATATAGAAGTTAGACTGTTCAGTGGCAAGAAGTCCTGTGCAGCCTGCAAGGGACACTGGAGTATGCTCAAGACTGCATTGAAAATGTGAATCATTGTTTGTCTTAGCTCCCAGGGGTAAGATATTGAAGTGGCACAATTGCTTTGTGGATTAATAGCAATATTCTAATGTTACTTATCTAAATCTCTTTTAACATTGATGCAGATCTGTGAGTACTGTAATAGAGGTGGTAGTTCAGGAGTAATAAGCCCAGAACTTCTGTGAGAGATATGAAATGCATAAAACTTCTCTATCAGTATTACTTATTTCTTGAGTAGATGGATTTAAAAAAATATATTTTTTAGGTAGCATTTGATTATTAAAGGGAGAGAAGAGGAGGTACAACAGTCTAAGGAAGGAAAGTTGTTATTCTGAGTTAGAGCAACTTGTAAAACTCTTAAAAAAATTTTCTGATCCTAGAAAAATATAAGTGAACGCATGTTGTGTTTTGGAAGTGTTTTCCTATTCTTAGTCGGTCTTCTTGTTTTGAATACAGTTGATCATATTAATCTGTCTCCAAGATAGGGGCCTAGCATGTGTCTCATAAAGGATTACCTACAACTGTATGTAGACAAGTTTATGCTAATACAAAAGTTTCATCTGTTTTTTTGGCCATGGAAGTTCTTGCGTAGAAAAACCCACCTGGGAAAGGAACTGCTGGAGGGATTGGCCTAATGGGTGACTGGCCATACTGCTTTCAGAGTTCTCTGCAGAAAAAGGAAGCCCTCCATCCCCTTGAGTTTCCAAACATATTATCTCATGAGTGAGAGAATTTTGTTGGCATAAGTGTGCAGTATAAGGATTTTCACTGTCTAATATTTTAATTAAAAATGAATTGCCATTTTTGTGTAATAAAAAAATAGTTTTCACTAGAACTTCAGGAAGTGTTAGCTAGCTAGCTGAAGTACCAGTTAACTGTCTTCTGCTTTAATACCTGATGTGAGAATATCCTGCAGGTGTTGTAACTGTTTTCTAAGATGAGACTCTAAGGAGTATATCTTATTTTAATTTCTGCTATTAATCAAAGCTTCCCCAGAGTTCATGTTCCTCAAAAATAGTAGCTATATGGTTTTTAGCATTGAGAATTCCTGTGTCCCTCCTACTTGTCCTTCATTTAAGAAAAAAAGAAGTCTCTCGTCCTCAGTGGAGGAAATTAGTGGAATTATTATGATCTGTTATGACAACTTCTTTACTGTTCTACCCTTTACAGGCTTTGGAATCTGCCAAGCTGGTAATCTATTAAGAAGCCTCTAAGTAGGCTCTGAATTGAGACTGCAATGGCTCGGAAGATAACTGGTTTTAAGTAGGCTATAATCTGGCTTTCTTCTAAAGCCCTTACGAATGGTGGCTTCAAAAAGCATCTCCTGTGTAGCCTGTCTCTCTGAAATTGAATGAGAACTAAAATAATCAATGCCATCTGTTTTTCATACATTTAGAGTTACTTATTTTTTCAGGACAGACTAAAGCAGTTGGTTGATTTACCTATTTCTGACATATGCTTCTGTCACAACCTTCTTAAATTTGTGTCCAAGTGTGGGAGTCGTAGATTATGGGTGGCAATTCTGTAAGTTTTAACTCTTTACTATACGTGCATTGATTAAGTGGCTGATGCTAAAGACCCAATTTCTTCCATTATGGCTGAGTTTTAGAATGCACTATGGGATTGTACAGTCTAATATGGGAATGTAAAACTAAATAAATCAAGATTTTTTTGAACTGCAAAGTTTACTTGTTTTAACACTGCGTGCTATTTGAATGGAGATAGATGCTTTGTATGGTAATAATAAGCATATTCGACAGAAAAAAAAAACCTGTGCATGCTCAGTTTCTGCGCCTCATAAATGCAGAAATAATTGACTTGTCTTTGCATTGTGCGGAAAAGAGGAGAGAAAGGAGGAGGAAAGGATCGTATCATAGAATCATAGAATGGTTTGGGTTGAAAAGGACCTTAAAGATCATCTAGTTCCATGGGCAGGGACACCTCCCACTAGACCAGGTTGCTGGAAGCCCCATCCAACCTGGCCTTGAACTCTTCGAGGAATGGGGCATTCTCGACTTCCATGGGCAACCTGTTCGAGTGTCTCACCACCCTCACAGTGAAGAATTTCTTCCTCATGTATAACCTAAATCTACCCTCCTTCAGCTTAAAGCCATTACCCCTCGTCCTATCCCTACATGCACGCCCTTGTAAAAAGTCCCTCCCCAGCTTTCCTGTAGCCCCTTCAGGTACTGGAAGGCCGCTATAAGGTCTCCCCAGAGCCTTCTCTTCTCCAGGCTGAACAACCCCATCTTGTAGGAGAAAAATTTTGTCAGCACATGAAACCTAGCATTGTGATGAAGCCCACTGCAGCTATTCTCATTAGAAAACCCTTGTTATAAACACAGGCCTGTTCTATAAAATATGATAAATATTTAGTCTACGTTTAATCTTTTTAGTGCTCTGCACTGGTTCCGGCCAGACCTTAAATGAAACAAGTTTAAGGACACTACATTATTCTAAATTTAATTAGAAGCAGAACAGTGAAATTAGGTAGTGTTTACTGTCAGCCACTGACTGTATTTAAGGTGATGTTTATTCAAAAGTAGCACTGTAATCTAACAGCATGACACTAGGTTCAGTAATTAGAAATGGAAATTTGTCCTATTTTTGCCTGAAAGATTTTGTCAGACAAAAGCTGATTTTTGTTAGCATGCTGTAAAAATGTGTATAAGTTCTGTAGTGTGTACATAATTTTTCTCACTGAAATTTATGCTGTTAATTTAAATAACAAAGCCATTGACATAGAGTAAATGAGTTGAACAGGAGGTCAGATGCTAAATTGAAAGCTACAGATGATTATGTGACTAGGAGTTCAGTTAAAGCAATGTGACTGTTGCACATCAAAGTTTCTTATCACCAGACAATTAATATTTTCCTATATAGAATGCAAAGACTTACTGTGTTCTACTTGTACACTCTGTAAATCAATACTCTGCAGTGTCTGGAGAATCAAGGTCGCCTAGTGTGATATTTAGTCTGACTACATTTTCATGGCCATGCATGTGACAGGTTGAGGGACTCTGTGCTTAGTAATGGAAAGGCTTACATTCTATAAATCACAGTATTTGCAGGTGTAGAAGCCACTTAAGTTGAACAAATAAGATTATTTTAAATACAATTTGTGTAATTACTTTGCTTAAATGCAAAGATGTAAGGAACTTGTGACTTTTTATTTGAGCTGTTGGTGCCAGTTGTTCACTATGGAGCTGGCTGGCTTCTCCATATGTTGAGGAACAGGTCGTCTTCGGGACCCCAGTGACTGCTTGGAGTACAGTCAAAAATCTGCACTAAGAATAGGTTTATTCAGATCAATTTCTCTAGCTTTGTCCCTAAGCACATCCTCAGCTCACTAGCTATATAAGCCTGGTTTTTACTGCCCATTTCCACTGGGCATCTGATGGAGGAATGACTAAGCAAGTGCTGAACTAAACTTTTAATAAAAAACCCCACACATTTTCCTTGTTGAATAATTTTGAATTTTCTTTAATTGCCTTCAAAAAGGAGTGGTATCTGCTTGTAAGCATGCATTAAATGAAGCTAATTATCTGCTCCTGGTTTCCATTATTCTTAATACTCTAATTTTCTAGTGAGGCTTTCTTCCTCGATATTCACTCACTGTATGTTGGTTTATTCTCTAGTGCAGAAGGGAGCACTTTAGAAAATACATTTAGCCATTAAGTTTCTGACATTCTAACACTCCAAATACTTCCTGCCTCTTGAATGTTATGGGTTTGTAAGACTCACAGCATGTATTTCTTCCCAGTGAGACTTTTAGAAATCTAACATAATTGTTTATAGGTGGTGACTAATGGATGCTATATGAACTGTTTTGGTTGCAGTACTTTGCTGATAACTTTTCACATACTTGCATGAAAGCTTTGCTTGACAGGGATTTGATCAGAAATAAAGCTCTACCTTAAATAGACTGCCTGGGTCCTTTGAATTGTCATGTCTGTGACATGCCAATGTATACATGAACTTAAAAATATATACTATTCCAGTACTGAAATATGTACTTAATTCTTCAAATGAACACAAAGAAATGAGCATAATGTTTCAAATGTAAGGTTACAACTGATTAGATTATTAATCTACAATTACTCCTTTTTTTGTTTGCAATTGCAGAAACTAACATTCTTCTTCCTGCTTCTCTGCCCACCATCCTCCCAACCCTATTCCCTGCTGAGCACGGTTTTCTTAACCATCAAATGGAGAAACAAAAAGAAGACTGTTTAAGTCAGACTACTTTACATGAAAGCTCATTCATGGTCTAGGCTCCATGTTTTATCTGGAGTACTGATGTTTAACTGAGAACACATTTGTACAGTTGCAGATGTAATGGTGTTTAATAAACTGCAAAGATTTAAATAATGTTTTATTTTAAGTGTAGCTAAAGCAGAGATTTGCAGACTTTGATTTGATTCCCTGTGGTGCTGTTCATAGTACCATGTAGTTTCATTTGTGTGATTTTGCGAAGTTTTTGTAGAACTAAATTAATCCTTCTTCTCTAGATGCTTCACTATAATTCCTCAAAGAGTTGAAAAGTGACTTAAAAATATTTATTGATCATTCCAAGAAAGAAATCAAGAAGCTTCGGTTTAAACAGTGTCTTGTTTCACGATTATTTTTAGCGTAGCATACTTAGTTTGGGTGGAAAGTGATTAGTCTTGAATATACATGCCTGTGTGTGCACTCTCCCAAGTCAGTTCTTGAAGTTCATAATTTAAGAATCTGACTGTGAAAATCCTGTATTTCGTAGGGCTCTAGCTGACATGAACAATGATGGGAGGATGGATCAGTTGGAGTTTTCAATAGCTATGAAACTTATCAAATTAAAACTACAAGGTTATCAACTCCCATCTGCACTGCCTCCTGTCATGAAGCAGCCACCTATTGCTCTGCCTAGTGCACCAGGATTTGGTAAGATCTTTGTTTTCCTCCTTCTTAGCTTGTATTGTAGCAACCTAGGTTGAATTTGGTTGTTTTGCAGTTTCTAAAATAAACTTCTAGGACAAAGTACTTCTAAAATTATGTAGACTCAAAACCACATGCTGCCACATGCATACACGTGCTCTAAAAAAAATCCCAAAGAGCTTTTTGAGCTACCCAACCATATTGTGTAATATAAGTGGAGAACCTGTTTGATTCAGGACTTATACTGCTCCCTCTATATTCCAAACAAAAGTGTTGGTGGGGAAAAATGACAGAACAGGTAGCTGGGCTAATACATTCCAAAGTGATGGAGTTTTTATTTAAACTATGGTTATTTATCTCTTTTTTTTTGTTAAGAGATCTCCATCTTTGACAACATTAGCCATGTTTTTCTTGTCTTTTTGCAAATCGTGGTAGTAATGCACCCCTCTGGTCTTATTTTATTAATAGTGCTGCACTGATATTAGCTAGAACAGCTACTGTTTCAGTTCTTGTGGTTAGTACTGGCAAGGTCCTCATCATTTCAAGAAGAGTAAGGAAAATGAGACAGTGAGAGGGAAATAAAATGAAGCTGAACCTTATGTTTGAAACCTTGATGATCTGCTCTGTTTTGTGGTGAGAGGTTTTTTAACTTTAGGTTTTGGTCATTGCTGTGACTCAAGTGTATTGGTGCGTGAGAATCACTGCTGTCCTTAAGAAAAGGGAATAGTGCATTTGATGAACTGCCTGCAACCATGTTGTTTGATCAGCTGTTGCTTCCATAAGTTTAACAGACAGTTTAATTTTGACTGTAAGAAATCAATGACATTGAAGAGAACGAATTATGATTTAAGTGAGAGAAGGCATAATAAAGTCAACCCCCCAAGGAAAACCAACAAAATCTGCTTTTCTTTTTTCTTTTTCAGTGTATACTTGATCTCAGCTGTTTGCACACAGCCTTATTCTTCCTATTGGCATAAGTGGACCTCCTTAACGTCCCTGTTATCCATGCAACTGTGCTTACACCTAAAATACCTCATTACTGTGCTTTATCCTATTAGCTTTGCATTGTTTCATCATGACAATAGGCTGCAAGCAGTTATCCTGAAGCTTGTTCTTTTCAGCTGTGGCTAATGTAGGCTTTGGGTTCATTACTCACTGGAAGTTGACAGTGCTGCTCTTCATTTAGTTCAAGGGAAGGAATTCTTTTCTTCAGCAAATGCAAATAGATTTTTTTGGTTTGTGTTGCATCCAGTGTGATCTTATCTGCCTACATTATGAAGTGGTATGTTATTCCCTCTGCATTGTTTTACATTCCCCTGCCATGCTAATGGTGCATCTGGACTGCAAGAGTTCTTCCAAGGGGTGTGTGGAAGTTTCCATTTCCGTTTGCTCTTTGATTCTGCATTTGCAGCTGGGTTGCAGGCTGCAGTTAAAAAGTTGTATCATCTTAGGAGTCTCTAAATCAGAAAAAAATTCTCCTTTTCTTGCCCTTAGGTATTGGGGGCATTGCCAGCATGCCGTCTCTTACAACTGTTGCCCCAGTGCCAATGGCATCTATTCCAGTAGTAGGAATGTCTCCACCGTTAGTATCTTCAGTTCCTGCAGCAGCAGTCCCTCCCCTGGCTAATGGAGCTCCTGCTGTTATACAGCCTCTGCCTGGTTTTGCTCATCCTGGTATGCTACATGCTGAGACTCTGTTCACTCTCTTGCTATTAACAAACTAATTTGCTGTTTTCTTTGGATCCAGAGAAGAGTAGACATGGAACTAGCCTTTCTAACTTTAAATAATGATTTTGGGTAAGGACTGTATTTTGGTTTAGCCCAGTGTAATTGATAAGCAAACTTGTATAAAAGTTAAAAGAGGAAACATAGACATACCATACTTTAACAGTCAGTCATGTTGACCAAAATATTAGCCCTGTTATAAGAGCAGTGTGATAAATCTAACTTGCCAGTAAACTGTTGCGTAAAAATTGTTCCACTGTTGTCTACTGATAACTATTGAAGTGCTGCTACTTGTTGGTATTACTTTAAAATACTGGAATACCTACGATTTATAACATTAATCACAATATTATTTGATACTGACAGTGTTTGCACAAAACTGGAAAAGTAAAAAGACGTGAGAGTACTGCCTGTGTGTTTTTACTTGTTTTGTTGGACACTTTAACTTAATGTTATTTAAAGGGATATCATTAAGACAACTGTAATGCTTGTGTTTATGTTAGGAATTAAATGAATGTCATTGAAATTCTGTGGTTTAAAATTCATAATACTAATAAATGCATGTATTCTCTTATTTATAGCCCCATTGCCAAAGAGTTCTTCCTTTAGTAGATCTGGTCCAGGATCACAGCTAAATGCAAAACTTCAAAAGGCACAATCCTTTGATGTGGCTAGGTAAGTTGGTGTGGAATGAGTGTATGTGTATATCTGGTTCCCCAGAGTTAGAAAAACTAATTCTCCTTTGCAAAGTCGTTTTCTGAAATAATATTTACTTGCAGAAATCAATTCCTGCTGAGATAGTACTTCAGGATTTCATGGGATGCTGTGGTTTTACAAGGAATGCTCCATGAGCATTGAATTATTGGAATACAATAATTAACTTTTACAGTATCTTTTGACACTGTTTTCAGACTCTTGAAAACTTAATTTTTAGAAAAGCATTTGCTGCTGTAAACAATCTTTGTTTTGTAGTACTACAAAGGCACTCTTGTTAGTGTGAAAACATTAGAAGTAATATTCTTTAAAATCAGCAACTCTAGGATTATTTTTAAAAGCAGAATATTTAATAGTTGTCATATTTAAAATGCACTTCATGTAACTGTTTCTTATATGTCCTTCAAGTTCTGTGTGAAAATTTGCCTGAAAGGGTTTTGGATTATTTCAAGACCTAGGAAAATGTATGGTCAGGCAAAATCTATTTTACTATGGTCTGAAGAAGTGTTTCTAAAAAAATAGAACTTCATTAGAGGAGGTAAGATAGAATCATCATAGAATGCTTTGGGTTGGAAGGGACCTTAAAGATCATCTAGTTCCAAACCCCCTGCCACTAGACCAGGTTGCTCAGAGCCCCATTCAGCCTGCCTTTGTACACTTCCAGGGAGGGGTCAGCCACAGCTTCCCTGGGCAGACCTGTTCCATTGTCTCACTGGGTGGTGAGACACACTGAAGAATTTCTTCCTAATGTCTAACCTAAATCTGCCCTCTTTCAATGTAAAGCCATTACCCCTTGCCCTGTTGCTACATGGCTTTATAAAAAGTCCCTCCCTAGCTTTCTTGTAGAGGGTGATAGTAATTTCCCAGAGTCTTTAAAAATTAAAACTTTCTCACAGGTCTGTATTACAGATTTTTTTTTTTTCCACAAAAGGCAAGTGGGTTTGGGCATTATTTAATTATCTATTTTTATTTTTATTCTGTGTATTTTTCTTGTGCTCTGGTATAGATAAGTGACAGCACTGATTATGGGCAAATAGGATTAAAAATCTTTCAAAGCAAATAATTCTTTTTCTCTTTGAAACCTACTACTGTCAGGAACATAGTTGTGATGCTCTGGTATAATTTCCAGAGGTACAAGAAGAAGATACCTGCTTTGTCTGTAACAACACTTCTAGTATTTGTAATGAATGAAGTTCAGGGAAATTCAGCTGAAATGGCTTCTAGATGTTTCATAAGTGGGCTGCCATAGTTGTGGGGTTAACTAGATCTGAATCTTGCTGGTCACTTTTATTGCTGACAGAGGTCTGAACCTCAGGTGAAATGACTTCTTTTCTGAGGTGAAATTCCATGCTTCCCTGAATCTGCTTGGGCCAGGGTTGAACATTCCTTAGCTCAGTCGCAGTTACTTCAGCAATTCTGAAATGTCTGCCAGCACTGAAGGGAACATTCCCTCACAGACTGCTGGTGATGCTGAGTGATGAACTGGCCTCTGTCTTCAAGTTTTATTTTTGAGAAAACAGCAAAGTAATTGAGTTGCATAGTTTATGGAAAGGGAGGAAGAAGAGTTAAGTTCATGAAATTGAAATGAAATGTGAAGTTGTTTTTTTTCTAGCAGAGTATTATTTTGAATTTTTAAGGGGTGTAATTAAAAATTCCACTTGTAGTGCTTTTATCACTCTGCTGAGTCACCAGTAGTGAACTAGTGGCATACATGGTGTTTGGCATACATGAGTCAACTGTATTGTCCTCCAGTATTTTTTACTTCCAAAACTACCATTTGAGTTTCTGCAAAGGAGAGTTTCATAAATTAATGTTTAGTACTTCACAGATCAAAATACATAGATACGTAACACAGAAGTAGACCTAATGTGTGGAAACTCCCAACCTAGCAAAACTGGTGAGGGAAGAATTCACATGGATGAAACTTTAAATAGGCAACATTTTGTATATTTTAAGTTTCAGGGCTTTTTTCCCCATATTTAAGATGCAGTTTGCTTTTGCTTTTCTTGCATAAAAGATACTAAAGCGCAGTAATTTGGAAACAGGAAATAGAAATAGAGGTATTAGCTGTTTTGGGTTTTGTCATGTGAGAATACGATATGAGGTCAATTAGAAGAGTATGCATATACTCCTTCTCAGCTCACCTTTGAAAGATCTTACTATGCTATCTGCTCAATGGACCAGGGAAAAACGATTTGGTGGTTTTGGTTCTTTTTTTTTAACTAATTTGGTATGCTGTTACAAATATGTAACTGGCTGCACTTTTTCTTTTAGCCTTAACAAAAAAGGGCAAAGTTTGAATGTGCCTAAAGACAGAAAAACTGTGCTCATTGTTTTTCAGTATGAAGACTTGTCAGCCTTCAAGCATGGGAAGTTATAGCTGCAAATAACATCACTCAACCCATTATGTGGATGAATTAGAACTGGGAATATTACATTTGTCTGTTGAGTTCCATTATTAGAAACTCTGCTTTCAACTATAGCTTTTCCACACTTTTTTCCTATGTTTCCATCATATTTTACATTTTTTTTTTTTCTTAATTAGCCTATTCATTATTTGGCTTAGACAACCATTTAAAGACAGGGTAAAATGAGATACTAATTCTGCTGACTGTAGTAAGGGATTTCCTATGACATGTTTAGGTAAAAGCTCCTCTGAACTGTTTAGGTTACTTAATTCCCTGCTAGTAAAGGAAACTGCAAAACTCTTAGGCCTGTACCAAAACCCACCTTCAAAGACACTGAATTATGATAAATGTTTTCAAGTAAGTCAAAGCTGTTGTGGTTTCAGGAATAGAATTTTGTGAAATGAACTGTTTCAGGGATAAAACTCGATCCCTATGCAGCGCTTCCTCCTGTTGTATCTGTTAGCATCATGTGATTAAATTTAAAATTGTGTTTTCCCCCCTCCTTATCCTTTTTCTAATTCTAGTGTGCCTCCTGTGGCAGAGTGGGCTGTACCTCAGTCATCAAGGCTGAAGTACAGACAGCTGTTCAATAGCCATGATAAAACAATGAGTGGACACTTAACAGGTATTGAAGCAGTTTTTGTTGTCTCCTTTTTTCACACTGTAGAAGGTCAATTATAGTAACATTTAGAATGCTATTCAGATAGTAAGAGACTCTCATCTCTCCCCGCTGTCACTGTCAATATTTTTCTGTTCATATCTCCCAGCTGCTTAATGATCTTGTTTAGGAGCTTGTTTAGGAGCTTAGGATTTATCGTAACTGTGATCATTACATCACCTTCTTTCCTTCATTTTCTGCAAAGTAGATGGGCACTGGGAAATGATTCTTAGAAAGGGTACAATGATTTATGTGAAAGCTTCTGCAGCCTTTTACAGTGTTCAGTTCATCCACTGATGAGGGTGCCTATCCTATTTTCGGCAAGAAACTAGAATGGTACACTGCCTTAGTTTTACTAGTTCTGGGAGCATCTCTTTGCCTTTCATAGCTTTTTTTTTTTTTTAATCTCAGTGATTGTTGTGGAGAAGGGAAGCATTATATATTTTTAATACTTTCGTTTTGGGGGTGAGGTGGAGAACCTAGGGACAGCAGTATGCATAGCCCGTTCATGCTGATGACATCACCTCAGTATTATCTATTCAGAGCTAAGCTCTGCTTATGCAGTAGCTACTTGGTAATGCAGGAAAAGGAGAAAGTTGCATATCTGTTTGTTAATCCTTGTTTCGCTTTGTAGGTCCACAAGCAAGAACAATTCTTATGCAGTCAAGTTTACCCCAGACTCAGCTGGCTACAATATGGTAAAAATAAATATCAATTTCTACCGAAATGGAAACTCTATTTAAACCTCTATACTGTATACTGTGGGGTTTTTCCTCCTTTTTCAGTCTCCCTCCACTCATCACTATATATTGCTTTTTTTAATGTACAATTTTATAGAACAAAATCTGCACTGTTTTTCTTATATTATTTCACAAAAATAAAAAAAGAGCATATTTTACATAATGCACATAGGCATTTCAGAAGCTGGGTTTCAATTATGGAGTTTTTAGACAAACCAAATGTTCAGCCTCCTATGTCTTCCACATCCCTGGCCATATGTGACAGAGCAGCAGTGAAACTTTAACATTTGCACAAGTAGTAGAAAGCAAAGCTTAATCCAGAACCACACAGTCTTTGGGGCTTGTCTGCCTTTTATGCAAGTTTCTAAGGGCCTATTTCCAATGGGCTGTAGTTAGGTATGTTTAAAAGAATGGATTTTAAAGGTTTTTCTAAAAAAACTACTAGAAAGAAAAAAATCAACCCAATCATCCAGCAGATGTTTAGCCAAAAACACCTTGCAACACTTAAACAGGTTGTGTGAGCAAGTGAATGATGTCAGCATAGTTCAGGAGTTCTAAATAGAACTCTTTTAATTTTTGACATTCAAAACTGCCAAGTCCATTGAGATAAGGAATGGATTTTATAGCTTTTGTTGTCCTAAGAAATGCTCTCTTTTCTGACACTTACTCTCTGACAGTGGAACAGCTGTTGCTTTTCTCTGAGGCAAGATTTGTCAGTCTGTGTTGGAGGTGGATTCACTGACTCAAAGATCCACAAAGTGAAGTACTGATGTGCATTGCAGGATGTCAGCGATTCTGTAGCAGCTGTTTTGGTACTTCAGTAACAAAGATGTGGAGCCAGACTGTTACGATAGCTGATCAATTATATCCTTACGTGCTAGATTTTCATTCTACTGGCTTGTTCTTGTGCCCCAGATGAGGAGTTCAATAACAAGCATGGATCAAGTAGGGCTATGATTGTCTTCCAAATTTAAATCCCATAAACATAGTCTTGTATCTTGACACATCTTGAATGCATCAGTTGTTTATCTTTGATTTTCACAGTATCATGGGAGATTTTCCCGCATGATTAGAGTGCAGCATGGTAGAGACACAAAGCTGTTATATTTCATCCAATGCCACCTTAAGAAGAGTAAGAGAATTTTGTGCATCTGATGGAGTTTTGTGCCATCCAGAGCTGTTACTCCATGATTTTTAATATGTGCATAATTCTAAAATGTTTCTGTGCTTGTCAGGACTAGAATATTAATGGCTGTAATTTTAATGCAAATGTGTTCCTTGGAATGTGAGATAGGAGCTGTCAGGAAAGAAGATGACCAAACCAAAAACTTCTACCAAACATCTGAGCTGATTCTTTTCTAGTATGTAGAGGATGTTCACATAAAGTGTTCAAGAAAACTCCATTGATTAATGTTACTTAAATAGGATACAATACAGGCAGCACTCAAAGAGCAAGTCAAGTAGAAGCCATGGCTATAAGGATAGTTTCAAGACAGGTATGTGTGAAAAAATTGGGAAATGGTGAAGCACTTGATTTTTGCTTTTTATTTGTTTTTTATTTGAAACAGTCATGTGAAAAAAAAAGTTTAAAATGTAATTAGTTTGGAACTGCATACATTAAAACTATGCTTTTTAACAGTTATTTTTTTTTTTAATATTTAAGAATTTATGTATCTTGTACTTCTCCTTTAAAAAGGAATCTTTCCGATATCGATCAAGATGGAAAACTTACAGCTGAAGAGTTTATTCTGGCTATGCACTTAATTGATGTTGCTATGTCTGGTCAGCCACTGCCACCTGTACTGCCTCCAGAGTATATTCCACCTTCGTTTAGGTAACTGGTCATAATTCTGGAATCTTGCTCTTAAATTTTTATTTCATTTGGGAAAGCTGTCCTGTGAGTGTAAAGTACAAGAGATGGAAAAGTAACCCCTCTCCTTTTTCTACTGCATTAATGGCACAGAGGGCCTTCTTGTGGGAAATACTTGTCTAGCTTTTTTGTTTTATTACAAGTACGGGATGTGGAAAGTAGGAAGAATTCCTTGTAAGAATACAGTTTTGGCCAATGTTTTATGCTAGCATACCTTCCAAAACATACTCAGTCTGGCCATATTAAGTTAAAGTGTTGTAGTTCACTATATACTTCTGTAGAGCAAATGGGATGTATTGAAATTCAAAACATTCTATTAATTGTCACTGTAGCAAATTCAGGTGTCTTTTGATACAATTCTATCTGTGATAGCAGTGGTGAGTCATTAGTTCTGTTTCTCTTTTACTTTTTTTATGGAGAAATAAGTGGGAAGACAGGAACAGCAATGGAAAGAAATGTTTGCATACAATCATAGCTTTGTGCTCTTTAAGGATTCTTCTGAAGATTACAATTTTTTTTGTTTATGCCACGTGGGGTCTTGTTTTTAGCTTGTCTATATCAAACTCTTCCTCTGTCTTTGCAAATTTTGCTATAGTTTAAGATATGCCAGCTAGGTTTCTCAGATCACCAGTGTGTGCTGTTGGGACCCTGAGGATGCTGTTATCTTAATGGCAATGGCTGAGTAAAATCCTCTGGGCAACACTGAGGCAACATTAAATATAATTCAAACATTACATCATTGCATTTAATTTATTGTTTCATCGTTATATAACAAAAAATTTGGCGGGCATAGGATCTTTTAAACAACTTGGAATTATCTTTTTGTTGACAGAAGAGTACGCTCTGGTAGTGGCATATCTGCTGTAAGTTCAGGATCTGTAGACCAAAGGTTACCAGAAGAACCAGCATTAGAAGAGGAACAGCAGCAACTGGAAAAGAAATTACCAGGTAAACAAGCGAAAACAGAGACTTCTTGTGTGCTGTCATCAGAGAGGTGTTACCATCAGTTTATATGCTGTGGGTTTATAAAAGCTTATTAAGAAATGTTTTCTTTCCAGATCAGTTTGTGACATGTCAGAGGCATAACCAAGACATTGCTGGTCCAGTTAATTCCCGACTGCTGCATGATCCTTTGTGATAGTGACAATGGAGTTATGAACAACACTCAGGCTGCTTATCTTATGCGCTCTCAACAGAGGCAGCACTTTGCAGCCCTATTATAGGACTGCAATGAAAACTTTTTACTACCTCCATCTTCTTATTTAGGTTGAGTGTAGTTTGGCTTATGTGTTTTTTAAAAGATCACAGTATACATACAGAGGTGTGTTTCATTGCAGTCTGTGTAACAGTATCATTTTTTTATACAAGCTTTAGCAGCTCTGTTTTTGGGAAAATTAAAAAAAAAAAAAGGAAAGAGGGAGGGTAGTAAGCCTTCTAGATGCTAAGTGCCTAAGTGCTAGGAAATGTCTTAACACTTCTGATCATCCCTCAGTCTTCTTTGTACTTCCTTTACTTTTGCTCTATTTTATTCTAAGATGACCAGATTTTTATACAGTTGAAGATGTAGCAATGCTTTTCTGTTTTGTTTGAAATTATTTTTCAATTATTTAAATTTATTCTTAACACTGTATTGTCTCTTCAATCACAGCTTAGATCTGAGTTGGTGCTTTAGAAAACTTCCCACAGTAATACCAGCGTCCTTCCACAAATCTATTAAACATTTTAGAGCTCATTATGATGTGTGTTTTGTTAGGATTATCTCTATTCCCTGTGTACACTACTCTTGGTTCATTAACGTTGGAATTTCCTCTGCTTCATTATTGCCAGATCACTCAGTTTTGTGAGATTCTTCTAAAGCTCTTCACAGTTAGATTTTTATTTTAATACTGTGACTATCTGGCTTCATCTCCAGAAGCTGTCTTGTTACTTTTCAATCTCTTCCAGATCATTTTTACCCTCTGAACAGCACAGTTGCTAGCAGAGATCTTTGAAGGAGGCTACTTAGAATCTATCGTTGTGAAAGTTGGTAATTTATTTCATTCCTTAATTCTAATCTTGTAATTGTTTGTTAGTTCTCAAGGACCTTATTTCTCTTTCCATACCAGGTTAGGTCAGGGGATCTGCATGTGAGCTATTCAGATCCAAGTCTTGTCTTTGATTTGTATTGTATAACTAACTGCTGCTGGCAGTCTGATGGGTAATTCCTGGCTGTAGGAGAATGAAGGGAGATAGCAGTGACTGCTGAAGGAGAACTCTCTGAGGTCACACAATGAAGTGATTGGTCACAGGTGAGATGTGACTCTCCTGTATTGGCCCTTTGAGGCCTGAGTCTTGTGTCTCTGGAATCAGAGGGTTTTGGTATGCACTTTGTCGTGTCAGGAAGGTCAACTACTGCCTTGGTTTAGCTTCTTTATTAGACTTCAAAATCATGTACATGTTCTTCTGTTGACCTGATCTTCTTATTGAACTTGCTTATTGATGCAATTGACTTGAGAGTCTGTTAGACTTGAGAAGCAGCTCTTTCCTACATTGGTTCTTTCATGATACCATGTTTAGTCATGCATACTAACTCCCTCTCTGTCTACTGTCTTTTCTTAAAGACTGTGTCACACTTGTCATCTTCTAGTCTTACAGCACTGATGTTGATTAAAGGATGGATTACACAACACAGCTAGTAGCTCATGAATTTTGTATTTGATCTATGGATTAGCATTGTCTGGGTTGGCAACCTGTTACTCTTCATTTTTTGGTTTTATTTTAGTTTTAAAGCCATTTCTGTTTTCTTATACACTAGAGCGTATAAGTATTTCATTGTATTTAATGTGTAGATTTACCATTGAAAAGTTCATTTGTAATAGTGAATGTTGTCTTGCTTCTTCATTGGCTTTGCTCAGTCAGGCTAGGTGGTGTTTTGTTGTTTCTTTTAAGACATTTAAAAGATTTTTTTTTTTATTGTTGGCTTTTATGACCTTTTAGAAGCTTTCCCTTAAGCATAGAAACATAAGCCAATAGCTACTTATGTAATTTGCTAGAAGTTGTTCTCTTCTATTTTTGTACTTTGGCTGTGTTGTGTTTAGTTATCTCTGGTAGCTACCTTGATTTGGCTGAGTAACCATTATAGCTCGTTGACCAGCCATCTTAGAACCTAGTGTTTCTTCTTAGTGGAATCTGTTTTCTCAGCCTTGAGCATGGTATTTTTATGTCCATATTACTTGCAAATGTTTTGCCTTTCTACCTATTCCTTTTAACTGACTTTCTTGGCATAAATGTTTTTTTCCCTTTTGCTTGGTTTCCCTAGGTCCCACTGATTTATAATCACATTCTCTGTCTAACGGTCTGTATCTTAATATTCTTTGAACCCAGTGGCTAATTTTAAACGTTTGACAGACATCAAAGTGGTTAAATTTTTTCAAGTTTTATGAAAATTGGTGATTGACAATAGGAAAGGGGGTCAAACTTAGAAAAAGACGAGAATTCAACTGGGCCAATGTGTCAAACAGTGTGTGCACACTTTGAAGTAAATATGTGCTATCTCTTCACTTGACTTGCATGCCAAAAATGTACACATTGGGCACGTGGGGAGAGAAATATAGAATATGGAGTATGGGAAAGGGACATAAAAGGTATGAAAAGAAACAGAAGGTGAAGTGGAAAGAATAATTTGGAGGTACTTTGGGGGAGAGATCTAGAGATGTGGAACGGGAAGAAGAACCCCTAATATTGCTGAAGAATGTCAGGGAACCTGTGCTAGAACTGAAGTCATTATTTTAGGACAGTAGGTGGTGAGGATGTGAATCTGCAGGAATCCAGTCTTCCTGAGTTCAGCCACTCAAGAACTTGAGTAAACAATTTCTTTTCCTGACAGTAATGAGTAATCTTACGAGAATATCAAGTTTAAATATCTTCTGGTCATTTGCATAATGGCTTTTTCATAATACCATCAACTGAATTCTTTGCCTTGTAGTAACTAAAGTGTTAGTTCTTGTACTGCTTCTGTTATAAAATATATAGAGGAACCCCAGACCCTGTGTCATCACAGAAGATTAGTTGGTGAATGATTTGTCTAAATTATACCCACTTGTTGGGCTTTGTGGAGAAACCTAGAAGCCTAAGGAATGGGAGCTAAAATTCACACCTAAGGATGTGGGTCTAAGGGGATCTACAATATAAATGCTAATGATAACACCTAGAATTATCTGTACAGCTGTATTATCAGCAGTTGAGAGCTGCATCCAGCACTGTTGGAGGTTGTTTCACTTTGGTTCAGCATATATGGATTTTATTTTTTTTTTAAATCAGAGTTTAATTCTCCTTTGCCCCATGTTTCCATACATTAAAGTTACATTTGAAGATAAAAAGCGGGAGAACTTTGAACGTGGCAATCTAGAACTTGAAAAACGGAGGCAGGCTCTCCTGGAACAGCAACGCAAAGAACAAGAGCGTCTGGCACAGCTGGAACGGGCAGAGCAGGAAAGGAAAGAACGTGAGCGGCAGGAGCAAGAACGGAAAAGACAACTGGAACTAGAGAAACAGTTGGAAAAACAGCGGGAATTGGAACGGCAGAGAGAAGAGGAAAGAAGGAAAGAAATAGAAAGAAGAGAGGTAAACGACTGGATGAAAGGGAAGTGGTTGTGTCTCTGGCAGCTGTGTTTGATTAGAACAAAACAATGTGTACACTAAATATTTTGCTGTAGTATTTAGTAAGCGAATATTTAAAGAAATAACTTAAATTTCTGGTTTTCTGAAGGTGAAGAAAGATTTGGCTATTTCTTTATTTTTCACATAGAATGAATGGATAAGACGTTTAGATCTAGGACAATGTGTTCCTAACATTTGACTTCTTTAATAATAATAATTATTACTTTCTTTGATATAAAGAGGTGCTGAAAGGAGCGAAGAAAAACTTACAGGCATTGGTGGCAATCATGGTTTTCCTGTGATGGGTTAATGCGTTAAAGAAAATGCATACTGGTTAACTTAAAATGCTATTATTTTCTCACCTTGCCAAATAATGATGCATTCAGTGCAGTAGCATTTTGTTCATTGTAAAGCTGCAGAATGGGTAATGTTGGAGTTTGGAAGGAGATTTGATGCTATCCTGGAGGGTTCTTGAAATCTTAATATGGAACAATTTGTTAGATCAGAAAACTGAATCTTGGGAAACTGATTAAAATGGAGTGATACTCTGCTTAGTCTTCTATCTACTATACAGCGAGGCTCAATTTCATCAGTGCTTTCCAAGTGAGCAGTTAAGCAGTTGAGTAGCTTTTGTGCTTAAATAGAGGCATAAATTTAGTCCACAGTTTAGCAGGGTGTTTATATTAATGTTTTTATTGTACATTAGAATATTAATATCAGGAATTAGAATAGTTTTTCAAACTATAGTTTCTCTTTATTTCTTTATTTTAAAATGCGACAGGCTGCAAAACGGGAACTTGAGAGGCAACGGCAACTTGAGTGGGAGCGTAATCGTCGGCAAGAACTACTAAATCAAAGAAACAAAGAACAAGAGGACATAGTTGTTCTGAAGGCAAAGAAGAAGACCTTAGAATTTGAGCTGGAAGCTCTAGTAAGTGATCGCATTGCAAATCAAACACCCCAGCACAGCAGTGACTGTGATATGGTCATGTGTATTTTCTATAATTTCAACTTCTAAATAGGGAATAAAAGTCCTAAAGTCCTTTTTAGATCCTGACTTGCATGACAAACCATTCTGGTAAAAGTTCTGTTTTCTTTTTTTTTTTTTTTTCCAAAGAATGATAAAAAAAATCAGTTGGAGGGAAAGCTTCAGGATATCAGATGTCGGCTGTCTACCCAAAGACAAGAAATTGAAAGTACAAATAAATCTAGAGAACTGAGAATTGCAGAAATCACCCATTTGCAACAGCAGCTACAGGTGAGAAAATGTTCTCTAATTTTGTTCTTAGCCTTGCATTTCAACCTCCTCAACTGCATCAACATCCTAAGCAAACTTCCCACAATATGTGATGTCTTGTTCCTCTTACATAAGGAATCGTTGTAGATAATTTGTCATTCTTTTAAATGAATGTTCTTCAGGCATGTCTAGGAATTGGTTCCTGCACTTGAAGGTGTGCCTATGATGGAATCATGTTGTGGGGAGCAGTCGGTAACAATGTGTGGCTGAAGATGTTAAAGGGTTTGGGGGAACAAGGAGAATTAAGTGTTACAGCATGTAATTTTGTTTGCAGTGATTGCGATTTGTGTGCTGAAAAAAAGAACTGACTTCAGTGAAGTGGCTTGTTGATGATGCTTTTTAAAAAAATATATAAAATAATGAACTTTTAGAATTTAAGTTACCAGTTAAACCAGTTAGTTCTTGGTCTAACCCTAGCAAGGATTTTTGGTAGTAAGGTGGTGTTTTTTTGTTGTTTTTTTTTTAATGTTGACAGCAATAGCTGTGGCTTTGTGGTATTACATTATCTCAGGTGACCATTGATCTTGACCATTAATATTTCAGTTTGGTTTTTTCAGTCAGTTTTTTTCACTTTAAGGGGTTTATCACAGTTCTGATCCCAGAAAGCAGTGTCACCACTTAGTAGAAAAGCCCAGATTTTATCTGCGGAGAACCTAAAAGAGTGGGTAGTTTTTTTCTGAAAAAAGAGTTTCTCAGATTTCCTGTAAGTGTTGCTACCTAATTTGTCAAAGAAAAAACTACTTACTAAAGCAGTAAGTAACTTTCTAAAAAGTAGATTTTGATCCTTTAAACTCTGAAATAGAATAAAAAGTCAATGTTGTCAGTTATCTTTGTAGAATGATACAGCTTCACTTGGAAATATTTTAGTTTAATACATCTGACACTCACTATGGAAAGATGAGTTAATTCAAAGGAGTAATTATTCTCCATCCTACTAATTACTTTCAAGATGGAGTTTGATTAAGCTTGTGGAAGAAATTGTATAACAATCTTGGGTGATGAAACTTTGTGCTACTTATATGAATATGTGGTATCTTGTAGAGCGGTATTTCTGGGGATGTTCAGAAGGATCCCTCCTTCCAAACACCATAACTGTATGTGTTTGATTCAAGCCCTATCTGTAGGGCTTCCACTAGTTACCTGCAGGGTTTATTTGCCTCCTTGATGAACACTTTGACTCGCAAGTAAAATGCCTTTCCTCTGAAGCACTGGAAGTGGGGTATGTGGCAGAGACTTCAGATGTATGGTGGTATCTCATTTTCTCATATGCCTTCTTGCTGAAGGTGCAAGATCAGAAGAGAACGTTCCCTCATTAGATAGACAGGAACTGTTTCTTGATGGCTTTGTTTGCTTTCTACTGCTATATGGGACATTATTCAATTCTTGGAAATTTCTTGTTGCATGAAACTTTAGTGTTAGTGATGTCATTGATTTCTTTCATTTGTTTCTTCAGTGCAACTAAAGGATGTGGAAAAGCATGTTGTGGATGCTCTTGGAATAGATGCTTGTTATATGGTGGTCTGTGATTTCAGGAAAGGGAACTTGATTCTCATGATCCCTTGGCATTCTCTGTCCTTAAATACTTGCCAAAATATTCTGTGTATTAAGACTGGGTAGACTGGAGCTTAGAGGTATTCTGGCCTTTAAAAATAAACAACTAAGGTTAGGATTACATTCCACCCTGAAATACTGGCCTATGTTACTTTTTGTGCTTGAAGAATGATGATTTTTCCTGTGAATTCCATTTCACTTTGACATCCATTCTGTTACGTGACTTATCTAAGTGGTTCTTGAATTGGAATGATAAAATTTTTATGTCCTTGTATCTTGAAAGGTGATTTCCTTTCCTTATTCACTTGCAGTTTATCCATCAATACATGTAGTCTACTAGATGCCACCTTTCTTGGATTATGCTACTTGAAAATTTTATTTCATGTAGCACACAATGCGAATATGCTATACTAATTTAATAATACTGTTTAAATTTTTCATCTCAAACTATGGCATGGGGCATGGAAGTATTTAGGTGGGAGGGTGTGGTAGAAGGGAAAGTGTGAAGACAAAGGACGTTGTTTTGCATGTAGTTGAAGAACTTGGTAATGGTGGTTGTTGAGAAGGAACCAGGCTGCCTCAGACAGATGGTTTGGAAAATGCTGCATTGTATATTGTTGTTTCTCATTTGGTTCTAGGTAGGGAATAATAGTCCTATGACAGGAGTATCTGGCCCTCAGGATATCCTCAAAGGGCTGAGGAAGATCATCTGCTGCTGTAGGCAGTGCAGGGAGGGACACATGTAGCTCCTAATAGTCAGATACATAGTTTATCTTAATGTTGATACCATGTGAATTTATGAAGTCCTTGATTCTGCTATGCAATCTAAGTATGTTTTTTGGAATATAGAGAGATTGTACTAGTTTTCAGTCATTGCATAATCATAAGACCTGTGCTGTACACTGCAGAGGCCAAATCAAGGACTGCCATGGGTAAAGTGGGACAACTGCAAAGTCATGTCCATACAGTCAACCTTGTGTTCTTGTAATGAAAAAGAAAAACTTTTCATGGGACTCCCTCTGGTATTAAGTGATTAGGTGATGTTTATTCTTAGGATCGTGTTATGCCATTTGCAATCCTTCCTGACAAATTGAAACTGTCAGATGGCTGATTCCTCAAAAGCCTGCAATTCAAGACAACTGCTGAAATAAATTACTTAGTCTGAAAGATGAGATGTTGACACACAGGTGGCTTTTATAAAATAAACTGTTTCACATCATGCTTCTATAGTGTGTTTTGACAACTTGAAATTGGAGGTCAAGGCTTCTGAAAGGTGTATGAAGTAGCATTCATCCTCCTTCTCATCTGCAGTCTCCTGTGATATATTGGTGTACAATCTTATGACTGTGTATTGAAATTGAGAGAGATCATAATACTCTTGAAAGAGTGCTAAATTGTGAGATTTAGGGCTCAACTATTTTCATCTAACAGAGCTTGTGTTGCATAGCATTTGGCCATAATACTTTAAAGTGAAAGCATTTATTTTATCTTCTTTAAATAAACTGTAAACATTTGTCTTTCTATTCTTGAGCGAAGTTTATATTCATGTATTAAAATGAGAATTAAACAGTTAGTAAGTGCTTGTTTTAACATTTCCTGAAGTCTATCCTTGTCTTTTTGCCCTGAATTTAATGTAATTCCAAGCCAAGTTATGTATTCAATGAGAAGAAATTCTCAAGTAACATGCTTAAATTGTATATACTCACTTTTTTCTATTGGCAGAGAATTATGTCTGAGTGGTAGTACAGTACAGATAGTGGATAGATCATAGCAATAATACATGACTGGCTGAGAGAAAAAGTAGAGTCTTTTCAGTAGAAGTGAGAATGAGAAGTTTTATGGCTATGGTCATCCTTCACTCACCTTTTTGTCTGTTTCTCTTCTTTTTCTTCTCTCTCCTTCTTGTCCTCTATTCAGGAATCTCAGCAGATGCTTGGAAGGTTGATTCCAGAAAAACAATTGCTTAATGACCAGCTAAAGCAAGTTCAGCAGAACAGTTTGCACAGTAAGTATATTTTTGCACATACCTAACTCTGTGTGTGGCATGATGCTGCATTGCACAGTGTACTCTGTAACTTCTTTATTCGTGTAGCAAGATGCATGTTAAAAAATACTGCTTTCTATGACCTAAAATTCTCCGTGTAAGAAAATACTTATTTGACAATATGTTTAAAAACAGGAGATTCTCTTCTTACTATCAAAAGAGCCTTAGAAGCCAAGGAACTAGCACGTCAACAGCTTCGAGACCAGCTAGACGAAGTAGAAAAAGAAACCAGATCTAAACTTCAGGAAATAGATATTTTCAACAATCAACTGAAGGTAATCCTAGACTTTTTAACCCTTTATTCTAAATGTTCAGTTAATTATTTTCTAACTTGGTTATGGAAAAAAATATTGTACTAATAGGAGTCATTTAGAATGTCAGTTTTGGGAACATTCTCAAATTTTTTTGGCTAAAAAATACCACTTAGCATCCAAACTCAGAGTTTGAATCAACTTAATCTTTAGAATTTATTTAAGAATAAATTTGAGCTCTGATTCCAGATCTGTGATTGCAAATATAAAATAGCCAGTTTCTGCTCTTTTGCATCAAGGAAGTGCAAGACTGTAGTAGGTCAGCAAATCTGCTGGAATCAGTACTTCAAACTGAAATCTTTGATAGAGAGGCTTGATTTTCTACTGACATGCAGAATTTTTTATCTGCTGTTTGTAAGCTCATACTTGTTCCTGAATGTAGTTGTCTGTTGTTTGTGGTTTCATGCTTTATTGATCAGTCTTTTGTTAAAACTGTGTCATTTTTGTTTATTTCTGCACAAGAAAATGACAGAAATTGCGTAAGTCAGTAGAGGGACTGTTCTTCAGAGAGAAGCTGTAAATCAGCCGTCAGTTACAAACTTTTAATACCATTCACTTTTTCATAAAATATTCTAATGTTGAAGTACTTTATCTGCTAATTCAACTGATGGTTTTCTCCTGAAAGCTGCCTAGAAAAATAATCAATTTCCTGCAAGGTATAATAAATTGTGCTGCAAGTATATAGAAAGAAAAACACTATGATAAAAATGTTCATGTTTCTGTAGTTGTTCTGAAATTAGATCAACTATGATTACATACATGCTTTAGAATGGAAGGTGTGTTTGAAGTTAAGCAACAAATAGCTTTTTTTAATGTTAAAGTTATTAATAATTATAGGAAAAATTAAAAGCTGTAGACCATACCACTACCTGTTTTGATGTCAGTTCAAAGATGACTCTCCCAATCTTAGGCAGAGAGGTAGGAAGGGGAGAATCTCTGCAGAGTTACAAAAGACACAAGATGAACAAAATATTCACAATTTATTTTAAAAGAAAAGAGGATGGTTTACCTCACATTATTTTATATATGCTTTTTGGACACATCTTAACATGTCGTGCTTTTTGGATGATATGGTAAAATGACCAAAGGATATTAATTCTAAAATTAGTGTCAGCATTCAGTTTGGTGATAAATGACCTAAACAGCTTATAAATTACCAGAGGTGTGAATAGTCTTGATACTGTGACAGTAGCAAAAACACCAAGCAAAAAACAAAAAAACCCAAACCCAAACATACAAACAAAATTCAATATTTTAAATACTGAGTGGCTTGGCTTAACAAATAACAAAGTAATGATACTTAAAAATTGAAAATATGTATTAAACAAAGACATCAATTTATCAGCATCTCCCGTCTATCCAAGAATGCCTTGTCTAATTGTAAAGTATTTTGCAATTTAATGGGAAAATTGATTTCTGTGTTCAAATCTTAGTATTTAGAGTTATCACATGAAATTCTGAAAATCAGTTATGTAGACAGTTCTTTGGGAAGACTTCAGCAAGCTTCCTCTGGCTTGAGAATCTTGAATTCTTCATTTAATAATGTGTAGAAGCAGTGCTTACTAGGAAGATCCCTATTCAATGCTGTATAGTGCTATTTTTGCCTTGCTGCAGTTTTCTTTGCTTGCTTGGAAGAGAGGAGGTTAAAAGGTGAAATCAAGGCAGTGGAGCAGTTGTACTATGGAAACTGAAAGATGGGAGCATAGTTCAGAGAGAGTTGTATCTTCTCCCTATTGTAGTTTAACTAGATGTGCAAGATATATTTTTGTGACCTGGAGGATTTCATTTACTAGATTAAAGTATCTACAAAGCATATATACCATTTTGTGGACTCAGCATGGAATGGTTATAATACATGCTCCCATTGCTGGAGAAACCTCTCAGAATCATCGAATCATAGAATGCCAGGTTGGAAGGGACCTCAAGGATCATCTGGTCCAGCCTTTCTAGGTAGGAACATGGTTTAAGTGAGATGGCCCAGCACCTTGTCAAGCTGAGTCTTAAAAGTGTCCATTGTTGGGGAATACACCACTTCCCTGGGGAGATCATTCCAATATCCGACTGTTCTCTTAGTGAAAAGCTTTCTTCTGGCACCCCATGGGGATCTCCCCAGGAGCAACTTGCACCCACTGCCCCTCATCTTTTCCATCTGGTTCCTTGTAAAAAGGCAGTCTCCATCTTCTTGGTAGCCACCCTTTAAGTACTGGAACATGGCAATAAGGTCTCCCCTGAGCCTTCTTCTCTCCAGGCTGAACAAACCCAGCTCTCTCAGCCTTTCCTCGTATGGCAGGCTTCCCAGGCCTTTGATCATCTTTGTGGGCCTTCTCTCGACCCTCTCCAGCATGTCCACATCATTTTTGTGTGGCGGGGACCAGAACTGAACATTGTGTTCCATGTGTGGCCTGACAAGTGCTGAGCAGAGTGGGTTGGTGTTTTCTTTATCTCTGCTGGTGATGCCCTTGTTGATGCAGCCCAGCATCCTGTTGGCTTTCTTTGCTGCTGCAGCACACTGGTCCCTGGTATTGAGCTTGTTGTCCATCAGGACCCCCAGGTCCCTTTCCACAGAGCTTCTCTCCAGCCAGGTGGATCTCAGTCTGTGCTGCACTCCTGGGTTGTATTTTCCCAGGTGCAAGAAGGTGCTGTGTGTGCAGTAGTGGTTTAGTGGCTGATGTTCTTGTGGAGAGAGCTCTCAAACACCCTGCTTGTAAGACTTTATGCACAAAGCCTGTGAAAACTTTCCCGAGACTCACAGTTTTATTAGGGTTTGTGTGAAGTGGAAGTTCTGTTCTTAAACCAAGGCAGAACACACCTATCTCTTAGGTAATAATATTGCTCAAAACAAAGTAGTCTAGAAACCTGCAATAATTCTCAGATACTTTTACCTAAACAACCAATAACCTGTGACAACTTCTTAGGAACTGCCACTGGAAAGACGATTGTTGCATTTAAAATAGGTAGACAGTGGCTTATAAATAATTGCCAAATAATTAGCTTCCCCAATTAATGGAAGAGCTTCTTGTTTACTTATTAGTAACTGGATGCCTAAATATAGCAGACTCATTTGGTGCTGTAGTACCTTGCAATTTGTTTAATTATCGGTCAACTATATAAAGCTCAGATTTAAATGTAAAACCTTTTCAAATAATGTATCAAAATTTCTACCACATCTGAGCTCCTAATGTAATAAAGTCTTATATTAAGATGGTAAATGCAGTAACATTCATTTTAAAAATGTACTTTTATTAAATAAATACATTTAATACTGAAGACTGCATCTAAATTATCTTGTAGGTTAAAACTAATAGACTTCTTTTTATGATGATCTGCTTTTACTTTATGCTTCAGTATCCTAACTGAGAAGAACATTTAGGGTGGCTCTCAGGAGTACCATAACTGCCACTGTCTTGTTCAGCTTTTGTTCTCAGACAACTGATGGAGAGGCACTGGTGCTTGCCTTGTCTTCTGTAATACAATTAGTGCTGGATGAGATGCAGAATGATGTGGTACTGTTTGCAAACACCCAGAAAAAAAAATCTAAATACTCTCTATATCTACCATCTTAGAGTATTTTGCACTTACTTCCTACAGGGAGAGATAGTAATACATGTCTTTACTTAGTAAGAACGCTTCAATTAATAGAAAACGGAACCAAAATTGTAAATATGTAAGCTATTGCTCTCTGAGTACAAGGTATATGCCCAACTGGTTTTGATGAAATGCTTAAGAGATTATGAAGATGACAGCAACATTAAATTATAACATTTGGTCATAATTTTTGAGATTTGTTACTTATTTGTTATTAGTATTGGTTGCATTATCTCCTATGTGAATACATCCTTAAATCTTGCAAAACAGCGTTTCTGATTCATTCTCTTGAAATAGGCTATGCTTGATCTACTGATAGCAAACACAGAAATATGACACAATAGTACAAGATAAAACGGATGATTAAACTAGTATTTAGTGTGCCTTTTCATTGATGAAGCCCCTAAGGTTTACCTAATGTTCCAGTATACTTTAGGTTACACTATAGTAGTATACAGTGGATTGTGCTGCATTTGCCTCCGTATTGCAGTTTTTATGTGCTGCAGTAAGTGAATACTTAAAACAAATGTTAAATTACCTCCTCTTTGCTTCCTGTCATAATATATGAGTGACTAGGGAGATAAATGAAATCTTTTTTCCCACTGGATCTTTTATCAGCCCACCAGGACAACTGATTTAAATTTCTTCTCATTAGTCCTTTGGAGCTCAAGTACTTCAGTTACTTTTGTTTCAAGTTAACATCTCAAGAGTTGGGAATATTCATAGAATTTGGTTCCTTTTCAAAAACTTCCTGGAGTATAAAATGTTATTAATATTTAAAAACAGGTAGTTTCAAGTACCTCTGATTATCTTTAGCTAGAACCACATGGTTTCAGGAAAGGGTTAGTACTTGTTTGGCAGAGAAATACTGAGCTTAGCCTGCAGCTGGTCAGATATCCTTTTAAATAAAATTGGAGGGATTTTATCAGAGATTATAATGGTCTTGTGGATTGTGTTGTATTTCGCTATAGAGTAAGTGACTGAGTTTGTAACAAGGTTGAAAGTTGGGTGACTTTTTTGTGTCCTGAATTATTGTTGGAGTACAACTTCCATTACTCATTAAAAATATTAGCATAGAAATCTAATAATTAAAATTGATACAGTTATTAGTAAAATATAACTAGGCACTTGTTTATTTTCTCTACTTCATAACATAATTTAGTCCTACTCTAATTTACCTTTACAAATTCTTTCTAGGTTCAGTGTGAATTTCAGTTTTACAAAGGTTAGTCATTACACACCGTCAAATAAAACAATTAAAATAATTCTTAATATGGTTCTTGTCTTTAAAGACCAAATAGTTTCCTATAGCATAGAAGAGTTAAGTATTAAGAGCTTATCTGTGTTACTGCACAGGAGAAGACAAGTAAATTAGTGTTTCTGAAGTACATTAATCTTGATGAGAAGCTATTCTCAGTGCCTGGAAAAAGTGGTGAACAAGTAGAACTGAGTTCTTTAAAAATGTTTTACATTTTGTGTCATGTTCTGGTTGTTGTCAGTCCCTGTCTAGTCAGTGTGCACTGGACAAGTCTTGCATATGAATGCCTGTTTACATTTGAGCATTTCTTTCTTCCAGTCAGTGGCAATGGAAGATGCAATGCTGCAGTGCCTGGCAGTTCTCCTGGGCTGCGTCAACTACTTAGACTCCTTTCTAAAGGTCTCCATGCCATACTCAGGCAGTACACAACTATCTCAATCTGAGTGATGAACCTCCTCCAGTTATGTGCTTCACTTTACCATAAACAGATGAGTGTGCAGTGTTTAACTAAGTTAGTATTTAATATTAGGTGCTAGCACTAAAATATAACCAAAGAGAAGAGTTTATAATTTGATTCTTTGTCTAATCCTTACTGCCTAGGTGAGAAGTGTGCCTGGAATTGCAACCTGGGCAAGGTACTAGTTAGCTGTTTTTCATCTTTTGCTTATCTGAAACATCAAGATTTTAAATTAATTGTCTATTTTGGTCATGATGTTCAGAATTTTTAAAAAGAAAACATCTTTATGTTAAATATTCCTACACAGCACTGTAATTTGTGATATCCAGGTATCAGAGAGACAGCAATACATTCCCTTTATCTAATCCCCCCTAGCCATAATATGGGGTGAAAGGAGGAACTGTCTCTGTCCAGGACAAAGCAGGTGCTTTGGGAGCTGGGGAATGGGGTAGAAGAAGAGCATTGCTGTGGGAAAGCCTTGGTGAGCACAGAACTGTAGGGTTCTTTTCTCTGGGATCAAATGCTCTGGTTTGTCTCAAGGGAGAAGGTTTGATGGAAACGTTGTGCTGTAATCTCTGGAGCATCCTAAATCCTATTGTCTGTCAAAAGGCAAAATTTGGGCTTAATGTTGAGGTTTTCATAGCCAAATGACTTGTCTGTATATAGTGAATATTACTCTGTTGCATAAAACACATATTTTAATTCATATTCAATATTATGTGGGTACCTAAATGTGGCTATTGTAACATTTAAAATTATACTTGTTAGTCCGTTTGTGAATTAAGTGGAAAGGTTACAGTTTCTCTCTGGTTTTAAGGTAAGACGTGCTTTGTCCTGCACATTAGAAACAAGCAAAGCATTGTTATGTCTTTGGAGTTACAATATAGGATTTGTAAATGTACAGCTTTAAGTTGTTTGTGTCTTTTAAAGATGAGTGTAGGACTGTGCTGAATATTCAGCTGGCAAGTGTTTCATTCTGTTGACTGTTGGAGCGTTACTATAGTTTTGTTCAACTGGTGTCCTTGTAACACTGTGGGAAATGCAGATTCTTTCTCCCTCATCCTCCCACTGATAATTGGCAAAGCCATCTACCTGTTACATGAGATACTGATCAAATCTTTATTTCCTCCTAGCTAATGCAATAAAGGATATATATTGCACTTTTTAATCTTAAAAATATTCCATCCAGTGCGAGGAGTGTAAACTAGGTTAAATTTTCTTAACTGTTACATGTGTGTCACAGAAAAATCTCTTTACAGAATGCTGAACTAGTATTTTGGCTTAGCTGGGAGGGAATAGTATGTTAAAATGGTTATGGAAAACTTTAATAATTACAAAAATGTCCTTTGAGATCCTAACTTAGCTGAGCATTTAGATAAAATAAGAAAATAAGCAAAGAAAATAATTTAATTATTAGGACCAGAGTTGGCAGCAACACTTAACTGCTGTGATGCAGAAGTTAATGACCCTGCTGTACATACTCAGTATGAGAAGCTACCTCCTTCAGACAGACAGGGAGGCATGGCTCGTAACTACAACTTTCAGTTTTCTAGTTGGCAGTGAAAGTAGCATATATCATACTTGTGAGATAAACTTACATGTCTAGACTATAATTAAAATGTAAAGTTTGGGTTAGCCTTGTAGTTGGACATCTAGTGGAAGCAAATAATGTTTGGTGCACAGATGTCTTGTAGCTTATTTTTATGTATTTGCAAATTCAGGAAGTTTTTCTGAAGGCGGGAAAATACCAATGTTCTGAATTAGAGGGAGATTCCTCCTGATTCTGTGGATGTAGATGAACTGAATCATTCTTTCTAGATTACACATTTCTTCTTAAAGAAATAAACTAAGCTCATACTTGCATCTGGGTTGTCTCACTTAAAGGTTTTGAAGTTTATTGGTTTTTTTTGTTTAACTGTGATAGCTTTCATACTCTTCAAGAATTTGAGTTCCTCCTTTGCCTAGTGATTATTTCTATTTTACTGCTCAAACACCAGATGCTGGGATAAAGATGCAAAGGGAAGAAAAAAAAAAACCTGGAAAGCACTGTTTTCTAAACAGCTTAAAATTTTGCAAGTAATGACAGATTATCTTCAGTGCTGCCTAATTAGAAATGCGTGGCTATCACAATCCTCTCTGTTCATTAGCAAGAGGAGTTCTCGTTGGCCAGGACTCAGAATCTTGAGCTTTTTGGCATACAAAATTAAGTGACAGGATGAATGTGAAGGAAAGCTAGAGCAAGTAGAACAACCAAGGATTTCTAAATGGAAGCCTGTGCTAAAGCCTGAGTAAACATAGGAGCCAAACCTATGTTTTGGATAGCAGTCATTTTACTCAGAAAAGAGAAACTGTTTGTTAAAAATAATTAATACTAGTCAAGATACTTGATACTTCACAGAAGTAGTATTTTGAGCTTCGAGAACTTTGTAGATACTTAGTTTTATAGGGTTTAGTCTACAAAAATTCATAATCCTGTTGGCCAGGTGGAAAACTGCTTTCAACTGTGCCATTTTCTAATTTATGTCCTTTCAGGTGAGTGCTTGTCAGTCACCCTACTGCTAATGTTCTTTTGGTTGTGTATTTGTCCTTTGCACTTGTACGTATATTTTGATACAAATAAGGGTTCAGGTGGTCATGTAGAGAAAATAAGGACTGTGATTCCCCCAGAGAAGGTGATTTGAAACAAGGGTAAAATCCTTTGTACCTCAATATATTAGCAGTATAACCACATTAAAGAATCTGAATTAATAACATGCAGTTATTGGAAATAGCTGTTCGCTCTACTTAGCACTTGAGAAATTTATAGTCCATTCAGAGGCCACCTCTAGCTCCAGGTGCAGCTGACCAACTGTGTGTTCACTGCAATCTCCCTGTCCCTTTATTTTCTCATTGTTCTTAATGAGCCAACTACTCAAACGCCATTATGTTCAATATTGCTCATGTATTTCCTTTTAAGTAGCTCTTTTTCTTAGTCCAAAATAAAGCCATGTATGAATGTTTATAACCATGGGCATTCAGGGTTCAAAAATTTTCCCAAAAGCAATATCCTGCCTGAATAATTCTGGTGATTTTGCAAGCAGAGTTTATTTTACAATCTATAATATGCATTCTAGATCCTAACTATCTACTAAATTTCAACCTGACTATGGAAAATAATGAGGGTCATAAAATACAGTATTGCCCAAATTATCTCCATATTTCAGTGAGTTTCATGGCCTTAGCAGAGTTTTAATTAAGACTTGTGTAAGAACTGATTATCTCTTTAATGATGTTGAATTCAGTTTTCATTGAATTTAAAATTGAGGATCATTAATGAAATGAGACTGAGAGGTGGGACATGAATTTAATCTTAACTCTTTTAAAACTTTCATCCGTATATCAGAAGTGTTTTTAATCCCTTGCAAAGGTCATGTGCTGCTCCTCTTTGTAATGCAGTTATTTTGACATCTTAAAATTTGATGTTGCACAATGCACAGTCATTCAGCAGTCATGCATGTATTACTTTCACTAGCTAAAATTTTAGGCTCAGTGCAAGTGCAGCCTGAAAATAAGTATTAACTTTCCATTTTTAGGAAACTATAGCTAAGAAGTTTCTAATAATGTTGTGAAATTACCTTACTGACACCTTTCTCATTTTGGCCCTTTGAATTGCTTGGTATTTACTTTTTTGTTTTGGGTTTGTTGTTTTTTCTTTTTTTTTTTTTTTTTCTTATGCAATTAACCACATTTCTCTCAGTGCATGGAGACCCTTACAGGAAGTCTTCATCTGGCTAATTTGTAGATTGTGAATTTCTGAAAAACTATCAAAATACTTTCAAGATTAACCATTTCAATCCCTGAATGGATTAGGATAAAGCTTTTAAGGATAAAAGAACTAAACAAACCTGCATGACATAAGTCATAGCGTGTTTCAATAAAAGTAGACATTATTAAGACACAGATTTAGAAACAATTTCCTACTACAGACTTTTTCTCTGTATGTTTGTACTATATTGTCATTAAAACATAATTTTTAAAAATTAACTGTATTAAATGAGAAGTTTCAGTTGTCATAGGTAAACTTATCCTTTTTTTCTTGTAATATTGAGGAGTTCAGGTGCAAAATTCTAGATTATGCGAAGAGATTCAGGATAAAATTTTTATTTATGTTAAGAGGTGTTGGTGCAGAAAACATTGAGGAAAAGAGGATTTTAAAATTGTTTATATTCTAAATGTCTCAGGCAGTGTCTTTCCAGTTAATTAGAGGAAAACTGACTTGTATATGGATGAATACTCTGTGTGCCATGATTCATCCAAAAGACATTGCTTAAGAAATTCAATCTCCCAGATATAAAGCAATTCTGAGGATTCTTTAGTAAATCACCATTAATTTCAAAATAAAATCAGTTAACTGAAATACTTGCTATTATGAACAGCACAAAAGGAGGCTTTGTATATGAAATTTAACGAATTAATTCAACAAACCAGCAAACAAAATAAAACATGACTTTTCAGATGAAGCTTTGTCAAACTTGAGTCAACTTTTGAGAGTCCCATTTAAAAAAAGTTTTCTTGTTTCTGAAGCTTTTAACATCTCAGGTTATATGGATCAAAAATAGGAAAACACTGAGTAGTTTATAGACCTTTGAAGTCTACCTTTGTTGTCTGCCAGTGCATTTGGCAATGCTGTAAGTTTGAACACAGATATCCAACCATTTGCAAGTTTTGTTATTTAACTAATGGCCCCATGTATTTCATTGTGATGATTCTTATAGTGTATGCTTACACATATTTTACCTTTTTTCTCTAGGAGCTGAGAGAAATACATAACAAACAGCAACTACAGAAGCAAAAGACCATGGAGGCTGAGAGGCTCAAACAGAAGGAACAAGAAAGGAAGACGGTAGAACTAGAAAAGCAGAAAGAAGCTCAAAGGTAACAAATTGCCCTAATTTAAACCTTTTCTGTAGGGGTGTTAGAGTGCAAAGCATTTTGCAAACAAGTTAAATAAACTTTGCAATCCTGGGAGCTTAATCTGAACTCAAATAATGTATCACCAAGTGGCAAGAATACCAAGGACCTACATCAAGTTTCATTGTAGTGCATGTGATCCCTTTTAAAATTCAGGAAATCTCTTGATTTATCCTTGAATGAGAATGTGCTATGGAGATAAGCTTCTACATCTGACTGGCTTTTAACTGCCAGTAATAGAGACAGATTTCAGCCGTGTTACTCAAATGTGTAGTTTACTTTTTTCACAGAATCACAGAATTACCAAGGCTGGAAAAGACCTTTAAGATCATCAAGTCCAGCTTATGACCAACACCACCACATCAGCTAGACCATGGCACTAAGTCCCACATCCAGCCTTTCCTTGAACACATCCAGGGACGGTGCCTCCACCACTTCCCTGGGAAGTCTATTCCAATGTCTAATCACCCTCTCCGTGTGGAAGTACTTCTTAATATCCAACCTAAACCTCCCTTTGGAGCAGCTTCAGGCTGTGCCCTCTTGTCTTGTCACTGGTTGCCTGGGAGAAGAGCCCAGCCCCCACCTGACTACAGCCTCCCTTCAGGTAGTTGTAGAGAGTGATAAGGTCCCCCCTGAGTCTCCTCATCTCCAGGCTAAACAACCCCAGCTCCCTCAGCCTCTCCCTATAAGACTTTCCCTCTAGTCCCTTCACCAGCCTTGTTGCTCTCCTCTGGACCCGCTCCAGCACCTCAACATCCTTCTTGAAGTGAGGGGCCCAGAGCTGCACACAGTACTCAAGGTGAGGCCTCACCAGTGTTGTGTACAGGGGGAGAATTACATCCCTACTCCTGCTGGCCACACTATTCCTGATACAAGCCAGGATGCCATTGGCCTTCCGGGCCACCTGGACACACTGCTGGCTCATGTTCAACCAGTTGTCCACCAGCACTCCCAGGTCCCTCTCTGCCAGGCCGCTCTCCAGCCACTCTTCCCCCAGCCTGTAGTGCTGCCTGGGGTTATTGTGGCCAAAGTGCAGGGTCCTGCACTTGGTCTTGTTGAATTTCATGCCATTGGCCTCGGCCCATCGATCCAGCCTGTCCAGGTCCTCCTGCAGCTTCTTCCTACCCTCTGGCAGATCAACACTCCCCCCCAGCTTGGTGTCATCTGCGAATTTACTGAGGGTGGACTCAATCCCCACATCCAGGTCATCAATAAAGATATTGAATAGGACTGGGCCCAGTACTGATCCCTTGGGGACACTGCTGGTCACTGGACGCCAGCTGGATGCAGCTCCATTCACCCTCACTCTCTGGGCCCGGTCATCCAACCAGTTTTTGACCCAGCGAAGGGTGCACCTGTCAAAGCCATGGATCGCTAGCTTCTCCAGGAGGATGCTGTGGGAGACTGTGTCAAAGGCCTTGCTGAAGTCGAGGTAGACCACATCCACAGCCTTCCCCTCATCCACTAGGCAGGTCACCCAGTCATAGAAGGAGATGAGATTAGTCAGGCAGGACCTTCCTTCCCTAAACCCATGTTGGCTGGACCTGATCCCCTGGTTGTCTTCTACATGCTACTGGATGGCACTTAAGATGATCTGTTCCATAATCTTGCCAGGCACCAAGGTCAGGCTGACAGGCCTATAGTTCCCCGGATCCTCCTTCCGGCCCTTCTTGTGGATGGGCCTCACCTTGGCCAACCTCCAGTCATCTGGGACCTCCCCAGTGAGCCAGGACTGGTGATAAATGATTGAGAGCGGCTTAGCCAGTTCTTCCGCCAGCTCCCTCAGCACCCTAGGATGAATCCCATCTGGACCCATGGACTTGTTGGGATCTAAGTGGCACAGCAGGTCCCTAACTACTTCCTCCTGGATTACAGGAGGGGGATTCTACTTCTACACCTTGTGACAGTGTAACTAACTAGCTCTGTCTTTTATACTGGCATAAAATACAGATCTAATGTTTTTCTGCTGCACACGTGGAAATCTGTGTTCTACATGTATTTATATTTATGTGAAAAAAATGGCATATAGGCTACTAAGCAATTAAATTCTGACATTGTTTACCAGTAGCTGTTTGATTTAATTTTTAGTAATTGTGGGGTTTTATGCTCTTAATGTAGACAGGTGTTGGTCAACAGATAAAAACAAAGGCTTGGGAACAGAGGTCTTAAATTATTGGTTATAGTATTACATGGACTGTGACCTGAAGTGAATTGTTAGCCTGTGTTACTACTTGGGGAGTCAAGTTAATTTCTACATTTCAGGCAAAACCAAAACAAGGTTTCAGTGAAAACTATTTTCAAACAGAATTCTTGTACATAGGAAGGAAATTAGGTGTAGATAATTCTTAAATAATTTACATAAAACCTATCCCTTTAAAACTCCTAAAGGTCAACTTCAGGAATAGCAAACTGTCTAAGAAAATAGCTTTGTATCACAAGAAATAACTACAATAAATATAGTAATTACATTGGAAATATCCTTGAAAACAAGAAGGCTGCTGAGATACTGGAAGTATATGAACACTAAAAATATTCTATTTCAGAATATTTAAGAAAATACTCTTATTTCCTTCCAGAAAAATGGAAATTTAAAAACCAGATTTTAAAGTGGAAAAATTTGTGCCATGGAAACTTCATGTCTGATTGTTCATGCTAGTTGAGCATTCAGACGTTATTGGTAATGCACAGCTTCAAGCTTCTAAGTAATCATAATTGGTATACCTGATAACGAGCAATCTGCCCGTCTTACTGATAGATGACACACACCAAAATCAATAATGTAAATGGTTAATAATCTTAAGCTGGATACTGCCCCATAATGATTAGAGAACTATGCTGCCATTGAATAGCTCTAGTGAAAGCAAAGAGAGAATATTCTAAGGTTGTAATTATGTGCACTTTAACCTTTGGTTTAATGGATAACCACAATCACTTTATACTGAGAACCATCTTAACAATTTTTTTTTGGTAATTATGCACAGAATTGTGCATGTAACTTAATTGAGCAAAGATACAGACATCCGTATTTGGGGATGGTAGAGGTCTTTTTGGAGACCTCTTATGGCTAATTAGTCTTAATTATTTTAAGGCTATTCCATGCAGACTTGTATGATTGTGGGAGTAATACACAGTTTCCAGAGGGAAGAAACCCCCTACATTTGAGTAAAATAAATAGAGCTTCCTCTTGGTGTTTGGGACAAGAGCTCCTTTAGTGGTATATAATGCATTAGTGAGAGAAAAAGGAAATTAAAAGAGTAAAAAGCAAGTATAGGTAAATCCCAGATTAGAGGTCATAATCCCCAATAATTAACACATCAGGAGTCTTGCAGTAACGGAGAAAGCAGAGTGTCATGTTTTCTGTTCCTAACTCCAGAGCATTGCACTCTCACCTCGTCTTTTGTTTTTTTAGCTTCTGTCTCTTCTTACTCCCTTCCTTGTCTTCACCTCATGATACTAACTTTCATAACAATCAAAGAAGAAAATTCTACAGCTTCCATGGAACCCCCCAAGATACATTTTTGTCTGCTGTTCTTGCTCCAGCAGTTAGAGCAAACTTGGTTTTATAAGTATGGCAAGATTTGAGTACTGTACATAATTAAAAACTCAGTTTCCCATTTAAAGCCCATTTTAATGAACTCACCAGGTAAGACATCACTTGAGTCAGAAGAGAACTGGGCTCTGTATGCCTATGTGGTGCAGCTTCAGTGTTGCAACAAAACTGCTGAGTAATTGGCTCTGAATGCTTTGCAAATGAACATATGAAGAACAAATTCACCCATTAAAATAGGGGGTTGTCAGATTGGTGAATTTATTAACTTATCTGACTTTTCATTGAAAGCAGAAAGGTATTTCATTGAGGAGGAGTGATACCCTTCATGCTGATGTCTTAACCTCTACTCATTGTATGCTGAGGTGGAATATTGAAATGTTGTCAGCAATATCATTGAAAACCAAAGAATTTTCTAAGGTAGTAGCTGCCATCTTAAACAGATACTGGGTATCTTGACATCTCTCAGAAAATATTCTCATCAACTCAAAAGTTACATTGATAAAGATGAGATTTTTGCCCTCTGGTGCCAACCTACTATTTGGAAAGTGGATTTTTCCCCTTAAGGAATTAAATTATTTTTCCACATGTTTTTTGGCCCGTAATTCATGTTGCCCTTGTACGAAGTATGTTCTATATAGTAGGCCGAGTCTGTAATGGCCAGCTTGTTGTCATGTATTTGTCACTAATTTTCTAAGTATGAAGAAAGTATCGGAAGTTGAATAGGTCATGGAAGAAAATAAAGTGCACTGCACATCTGTTGTAAGCTTTTACAGATACCTTTACTGGTGGAAATGGTTTCTAGTAGAGAATATTTTTTTCTTTCTTTCTGTTGTCCTCTGTCAAGGGGGAAGGATTTGTTACCTTTGGCAGTTGGGAGTGTGAAATTTTCTGAATAGTTCTGCAAGACTGCTGTACGAAGCTTGCCGATATTCTTAGTCCTTGCCCCTCAACAAGAGGATCAGGACTGCCATATTTTCTGATCATGGCTTTTTTTTTGTTTGTTTGTTTTCTGATTTGGTCTTACCTGGGGATGTTTGTGGCTTTGAGAAAATAAGTGGAACCAATTTGTTTGATCAGTATTCCTGACTTCTTCCTTCATTTTACAGCTGAAGTCAGTGCTGAGAAGATGAAAACTGAAGTGTATAATTTGCTGCTTATTTGGTTTTGGGGAAAACTTTATGCTAACAATTCAATAATGAAAATGCCTGGTGATAGCTGTTGGGAACAACTGTAGCTACAGGCCTAGGTTAAATAAAAAGGAATTGTGAGGTAAATCAAAATGATAACTTGCAAAACTGATATAGAATCACAGAGTCAAAGAGTACAATGTCTTGGATTAGAAGGGACCTCTAAAGGTCATCTAATCCAACCTCCCTACAATAAGCAGGGACATCTCACACTAGAACAGATTGCTTGGAGCCCCATCAGGCCTGACCTTGAATGTCTCCAGAGATGGGGCCTCCACCACCTCACTAAGCAACCTGTTCCAGTGATCCATCACCTTCATGTAGAAGAACTTTTTCCTAATGTCCAACCTAAATCTACCCTTCTTTCTCTAGCTTAAACCATTAGCCCTTGTCCTATCATTACATGCCTTAGTGAAAAGTTCTTCCCCAGATTTCTTATAGGCCCCTTTCACCTATTGGTAGGCCACTATAAGGTCCTCCCAGAGTCGTCTCTTCCTCAGGCTGAACAAATCCAACTCTCTCAGCCTGTCTTCATAAGAGAGGTGCTCAAGTCCTCTGATCATTTTCGTTGCTCTCCTCTGGACACATGCCAACAGGTCCACATCCTCCTTGTGTTGGGGGCTCCAGAGCTGGACACAGTACTGCAGGTGCAGTCTCACCAGGGCAGGGTAGAGGGGCAGAATCGCGTCTCTTAATCTGCTGGCCACACTTCTTTGATGCAGCCCATGCTGTTTGGCCTTCTGGGCTGCAATTGCACATTGGTGACTCATGTCCAGCTCTTCATCCACTAGTACCCACAGGCCTTTTTCCACAGGGCTTCTCTGTTGTTACTAGTTCCCCACTGTTGCTTATCAGGGTGGGTGGGCAGGTACACTTTCTTTACTATCCTTTTCTGGTTTACATACCTGTAGAAGCCCTTCTGGTTTTTCTTTACTTCCCTTGACAAGTTCCACTCCAGTTGCACCTTGGCCTTCCTGAACTCATCCCTACACAACCAGGCAATGTCCCTATACTCTTCCCATGATACCTGTCCCCTCTTCCACTGCCTGTGTAGTTTGTCTTCTATCTTGCCTTTTAGTTTGACCAGCAGGTCTTGACTCAGCCATGCTTGTCTCTTGCCTTCCTTTCCTGATTTCCTACACCTGGGGATTGAGATCTCTTGTGTTCCATGGAGAGCATCCTTAAAGATCTGCCAGCTCTCTTCTGCTCCCTTGTCCCTGAGGGCCGTTTCCCACCAGGTCCTACTTACTAACTCCCTGAAGAGCTGGAAGTTTGCTTTCCTACAATGTAGAATCCTGACTGTGCTTTTCATCTGCCTCATACCCCTGGGACAGTGAACTGCAGTAGTGCATGGTCACTGCAGCCCAGGCTGCCTTCAGCTTAGGCATCCCTGCTGAGTTCAATTGCATTTGTGACCATCAGGTCCAATTACGCATTGCCTCTGGTAGGGCTGTCAATTTCTTGTCTTAAGAAGTTTGGTCTTCGAGGCACCCCAGGAGTCTCCTGGATTGCCTACAGCCTGCCATGCTACTTTTCCAACAGATGTCGGGGTGGTTGAAATCCCCCAGCAGGATGAGAGCCTGTGATCGTGATGTCTCCTCGAGCTGGAGTAAGAAGGCTTCATCGATAGGCTCCACTTGGTTGGGCAGCCTGTAGTAGACTGCAGCCACAAGACCCCCTTCATTGTCCTGATCCCTAATCCCTACCCATAAGCTTTCGACCTGCTCATGGCTATTCTTTATGGACAACTCTTCACACTCTATCCAGTTCTTTACATAGAGGGCAACACCTCCACCCCTTCTTCCTCTCCTATCCCTTCTGAACAGCTTGTAGCCATCGATAACCACACTTCAGTCATAGGATTCATCCCACCAAGTTTCTGTAATTGCCACTATGTCGTAGCTTTCCTGTAGCATGATAGCTTCCAACTACTCCTGTTTATTGCCCGTGCTGTGTGCATTGGTGTAGAGCCACTTCATCTGGGCTGCCAGCCGTGTCATCTTCTTCGAGGAGCACTCCTTTCTTCCTCCAAGGCGTTTCATGGATGCTACCCTACTGCTCCTATTATCTTAAGAGCCCCTGGCTCATCTCTGTAATACTTTGCCTGTGTTGCAGTGTCCACAGTTTGCTTCAGGGCAACAGGTTGAAGGCCCTTACTATGTATATGTAATGGAATACTCAGATTGCTTGAATTAGGTTGCTTGGGAAGAGATTTTGAAAAGCACCCTTTGAGTTACATCTAATCGAAGTGAAGGGCTTATGTCTGCATTTTTGGATGCCAAGGAGTTTTGTTTCTTCAGCCCAGGGAGATATTTTTTTTTTCTCTTTTTCTTACTTCTTCTCCTTATGGTTCATCACTTAAAAGAATTGTGTAGGATTTACTAATCCCATGGAAAACTATGAAAAGAGAATACACAAATATTGTTGAATCTCCAAGTTGAAGATGTTGTTGAATTGAAGAGCTGTGACTGAAATTGGAAGGTAATGGGTGTTGTCAAGCTTAGAATTTTCAGAGCATTGCAAGCTGAGTAAGAGACTGTGCAAAGGTATATGTGGAAAGTTTCATACAATAATTAGAAAAACATAAGTTTTTTTCATGTCATTGTAGAGGAGAAGAGATCACAGCATCAATAAACAAGGCAAACTTTAGCATTTACACATCTCTGAAGAACTGAAAAGTGTTTTATGTTTTTTACCATCTTACATTCAGCTCCAAAACGTAACTAGTTTGTAATTTCAGTATGCTCAGGTTTTTCTCTACCTCTTTTAGAGTTCTGTGGAAAAAGTATCAAATTGATATGTGAGTTAAAATAAAAAAATACATTGAAGGTAGTTTTTCAAATGCAAAGGCAATGCAACTCAAGGTAGTGGAGGCCTGCGCTTAGTAGTAGGTTACATGAAATAGTGTTCTGTCACTTGTCTGAAAGTCATAGCTCTTTCTTTATGAATACGTATGGATTCACAGCAAATCTTTCTGAATATTTCTCCTTTGCCCTCTAGGAGTCATTGTGTAAGAAGATGCTGTGAAGTGGTTGATAACTCAGCAAAATAAAATTAACAGCTCTTACAGGGTATGCAAAAGCCATAAAGACTACACTTAATGCTGTAGATCACACACAAGGACAACTGACTTTTATGGTATTTTGTTTGATGCCTTAAAAAAACACTTTCATTGTCCAACAGGCGAATCCAGGAACGGGATAAACAGCGGCTTGATCGAGTGCAACCGGAAGAAGAACTTCAGTGGCAAAAAAAAATACCAGAAGATGAAAAGCAGAAAAGAGAAGAAATAACCAAGAAGAAGGAAAGTGAGGATAAGGGGAAACAGGAAATGCAAGAGAAACTGAGCAAGCTTTTCCAACCACAGCAAGAGTCAATCAAACCAGCTGTCCAGGCTCCTTGGTCAAATGCAGGTAGGAGAAAAAAATCAAGAAATGCTGCTGCCTATGCCTCTTGAACACTTCTTTCTGATTTGTCCTCTCATTTAATACAGAAGAGTATTATGTTTCAAGATTGGATTGCTAGTCTTATTACAGTAAATAATGTAAGGATTGAGCTCTAGACTCCAAAAGTTGGTCTTTTAGGCTTCACTAATCTTCCTAGAAGTCTGATGTTTAGCAGGGTGTAAAGCACAGGTGATGAGACTCAGTGCCAACTGAAGAGACAGTCTTAGCTGTAAGTTGTTGCAAGATTTTGATGAATTATGTAAAAAGTATTTCTGTACAATTCTTATTTTGGTGTGTGTCATGGTTTGACTCAGGACCAGCAATTAAACCAGTGACAGCAATGCTCTCAATCCCCTTGCCCTCCCACCCAGGTAGGGAAAGGAGAGAGAGAATAAGGAGAGAGGCTTTCTGGATTGAAAACTAAATAGACAGATTTAGTTGAATACTAATGATAAAAGAAAATATGTACAAATACATACATGCTCGGGAATGTGCAAAACCCCTATTGCCTCCCCCCACCCCCAGCAACTCCCTCGGCACTCTCATGAACTGTGAGCAGTTAGAAATGTCCTGGAGCGCTGCCGGAGAGAGTGGCAGAGCAGACAGGAGCTGAGGGGAGAGTTGTGAGGCTCAGGAACACATGAGCCTAGAGATGAAAGCAGATGGATGGATGGAATCCTCCCCGGATGCCAGCCATGGACGTACGAGAAGGGAAGAAGAAGGCCTTGACTTCCATGATCGCTGACTTTATACTGAGAGCTACGTAGATATGGATGGAATAATTTGTTTCACCAATTTTGCCGTCTTTCTAGTCCGCTTCTCCCTATGGGAGGGTTGTAGATACCACTTTTCTTCTCCTTTAGTGTCCAAGGCAGCAGATTCAACAAGCGGAGCAAAGTGGCCTTGGTCTCTCAGCAGTAACACAAACATTTGGGCATTAAATTCAACAGCATGAAATTCAACAAGACCAAGTGCAGGGTCCTGCACTTTGGCCACAATAACCCCAGGCAGCGCTACAGGCTGGGGGAAGAGTGGCTGGAGAGCGGCCTGGCAGAGAGGGACCTGGGAGTGCTGGTGGACAGCTGGTTGAACATGAGCCAGCAGTGTGCCCAGGTGGCCCGGAAGGCCAATGGCATCCTGGCTTGTATCAGGAATAGTGTGGCCAGCAGGAGTAGGGATGCAATTCTCCCCCTGTACACAGCACTGGTGAGGCCTCACCTCGAGTACTGTGTCCAGTTCTGGGTCCCTCACTTCAAGAAGGATGTTGAGGTGCTGGAGCGGGTCCAGAGAGAGCAACAAGGCTAGAGGACTAGAGGGAAAGTCTTATAGGGAGAGGCTGAGGGAGCTGGGGTTGTTTAGCCTGGAGAAGAGGAGACTCAGGGGGGACCTTATCACTCTCTTCAACTACCTGAAGGGAGGTTGTAGTCAGGTGGGGGCTGGGCTCTTTTTCCAGGCAACCAGTGACAGAACAAGAGGTCACAGCCTGAAGCTGCTCCAAAGGGAGGTTTAGGTTGGATATTAGGAAGTACTTCCTCACGGAGAGGGTGATTAGACATTGGAATAGACTTCCCAGGGAAGTGGTGGAGGCACCGTCCCTGGATGTGTTCAAGGAAAGGCTGGATGTGGCACTTAGTGCCATGGTCTAGCTGATGTGGTGGTGTTGGTCATAGGCTGGACTTGATGATCTTAAAGGTCTTTTCCGGCCTTGGTAGTTCTATTCTGTGATTTCTGTTCTGTGATTATCAGTCCCCTGGCTGGAAAACTTGCTGCTGGTTTCAGCAACTGTGCTGCTTAAAAGACAGTTCACTGAAGAAAAAAAATATCAGTAAAAAGAAAATTGGCCTCATCCTGGCTCAAACCAAGACAGTGTGGAATATATGCTTTGGGATTTTTTAGAGTAGTAGCAACATGTCTTTTAGTTATTCTTTTTCCTCTTCCCCCTCTCCAGTCATGTTGTTTACTGAAAAAAATACCTGAAGTCGAAGATTTAATCCTCCTTTTTCTGCTATGCACGACCACTTTCAGCTGAGAGCTTTTTCTCTGCATTATAACCTGATTTTTGCCCCTATTGGGAATCATGGTTTCTGTGTACTGAGTGGCTTTGATACATACACAAGAGAACTGATTTGGAGTGTAATATTTTTTAAATATTTGATCAAAAGATTGCATAAAGGGGCAATTACCTTCTATCTTTTAGTCTAAATCCAGAACTGACTTAATCTAATGTGTCCTCTTGCTAGGTTTTATTTGTGCAGAGTAGCAGAAGGCACTTTTATGACCAAATAGGCGAAACAGAAAGTACAAGAGTGATTTAGCTATTATCTTTTGGGGTTTTTTGTATTCTTCTTTTTCTAACAATACATCTTTAGCATGTAATTTTTTTAAAACACTTCCTGTGAGTGACCTTTTTTCAGCCAATCTGCATGTGCTAGGACATTTTGAAACATCTTTCTTGGAAGTATAGTCAGGTTGCAAATGAAGCCTAAAGTTCATGGTAAGGGCAGCAGGCTCTCTTGCTCCCCTCATCCCCTCAGGTGCCTTTGAGCAACAGGTACGAGGCTCTGGTTGAGAAGGAACAGCCGAATGAGGGTGGGGGAAATAGGTGAGCTACACCAGAGTTGCATACACAGTCAGACAGGCCTACTGCCCATAGCACCACCACACACAAAAGGAAAAAATAAGGGTTCTGGTTGTAGGCGAGACTGTTCTGAGGGGAACAGAGGGTCTGATATACTGCGTAGACCCTCCTCATGTGGAGGTCTGCTGTCTCCCTGGAGCCTGGGTTAAGGACATCACTAGAAAGCTTCCTAGCTTAGTGAGGTCCACAGATTACTACCCCCTACTGATTTTCCATGTGGGTGGAGAGGAAGCACCAAATAGTAGTCCACAAACAATCAAGAGAGACTTCAGGGCATTGGGACGATAAATGAGAGACTCTGGGGCACACGTTATTTTTTCTTCCCTTGTCCGTTTGAAAGTAGTGACATTAAAGGAAGAGGAGGATCCAATCTATCAACATATGGGTCCATTGCTGGTGTCACCGGCACAATTTTGGGTTTTTTGGTAATAGGATAGCCTACATGGCACCAGGAAAGCTGGCTTCAAACAGGAGACACCTTTCTCAAAGGGAGAAGAGGGTCTTTGCCCAAGAGATTTTAGGGCTGATTAACAGGGCTTTAAACTAGATGGGGGGGGGGAATAATGATATCAATATTGTCTGTGACAAATGGCAGGAAGACACAGCAGGGATGGAAGGATGGGGTGATAGTAAGGGCATTCAACCTGGTGCCCTGAAGCCATGCTACAGGAAATCCATGACACAGTGGCAATTACAGAAACTTGGTGGGATGAATCCTATGACTGAAGTGTGGTTATCGATGGCTACAAGCTGTTCAGAAGGGATGGGAGAGGAAGAAGGGGTGGAGGTGTTGCCCTCTATGTAAAGAACTGGATAGAGTGTGAAGAGTTGTCCCTAAAGAATAGCCATGAGCAGGTCGAAAGCTTATGGGTAGGGATTAGGGATCAGGACAATGAAGGGGGTCTTGTGGCTGCAGTCTACTACAGGCTGCCCAACCAAGTGGGAGCCTATCGATGAAGCCTTCTTACTCCAGCTCGAGGAGACATCATGATCACAGGCTCTCATCCTGCTGGGGGATTTCAACCACCCCGACATCTGTTGGAAAAGTAGCATGGCAGGCTGTAGGCAATCCAGGAGACTCCTGGGGTGCCTCGAAGACCAAACTTCTTAAGACAAGAAATTGACAGCCCTACCAGAGGCAATGCGTAATTGGACCTGATGGTCACAAATGCAATTGAACTCAGCAGGGATGCCTAAGCTGAAGGCAGCCTGGGCTGCAGTGACCATGCACTACTGCAGTTCACTGTCCCAGGGGTATGAGGCAGATGAAAAGCACAGTCAGGATTCTACATTGTAGGAAAGCAAACTTCCAGCTCTTCAGGGAGTTAGTAAGTAGGACCTGGTGGGAAACGGCCCTCAGGGACAAGGGAGCAGAAGAGAGCTGGCAGATCTTTAAGGATGCTCTCCATGGAACACAAGAGATCTCAATCCCCAGGTGTAGGAAATCAGGAAAGGAAGGCAAGAGACAAGCATGGCTGAGTCAAGACCTGCTGGTCAAACTAAAAGGCAAGATAGAAGACAAACTACACAGGCAGTGGAAGAGGGGACAGGTATCATGGGAAGAGTATAGGGACATTGCCTGGTTGTGTAGGGATGAGTTCAGGAAGGCCAAGGTGCAACTGGAGTGGAACTTGTCAAGGGAAGTAAAGACAAACCAGAAGGGCTTCTACAGATATGCAAACCAGAAAAGGATAGTAAAGAAAGTGTACCTGCCCACAGTGGGGAACTAGTAACAACAGACAGGCTGTAAAAGTATTTGGGATACCATTAATATATGCACGTATGTCACTGTTCAAATTGAACCAACGACTGATCAAAATCTAACCTACAAAATCGCTGAAGCATTTGAGAAATCATAATATGTTGCATCATGATTACATGTTCATTTCTATGACAATAGTTGTATATATCATAAAAGTCAAAATATAATAGTATTATACCTGATGTTTAGATGAGAATGTAGTAAGAAAACTGTGTGTTAAAAAATTAGTTTTTGAATTTCCCCTTGTGTAAAGGGGGGGAGATATACTTCCTACAGACAAAGTAAGGTTTGTTAATTTTTCTCTCCACTTTCACCTCATTTTTCAAATACTTAAAAAGAATATGTTTTGATTTTGTTTTATTTCTATCTGTGTTTTTTTTCATTTGCTCAGAAAAAGCTCCTCTAACCATTTCTGCTCAGGAGGATGTAAAAATAGTGTATTATAGAGCACTGTATCCTTTTGAATCAAGAAGCCACGATGAAATCACTATTCAGCCTGGCGACATAGTCATGGTAAGAAGTGATTGTGGTATTACTTGAAAAAATTACTTAAGCTTTTGCACTTGTGTGATTGAAATTATATATGGCAAGATTTTTTGCAGACTTGGGAAAAATATTTTAGTGAATAGCAAAATGATGTGCTATGACATAGTAAACCTGTTATAATAATGGATAGGTTAATACAGTTAATTTTAAGTGTAAAGTTTATACATAATCTATGAGTTGATCATATCAGTGTTAGAATCCTGAGCGGTGTGTGTCTTGTCAATGTGTTTGAAAAGGTTCCTATACAGAAGTTATCTCAGTGAGAGATTTCTTGTCCTCCAGGTTATCTAGGGAGAGTGGCTAAAATGTGTGGAATCAAAAACTGGCTTTGATAAATGAAGTATGTTTCTAATACAAAATTTACATTTTATAAGAATAGTACAAGAGCAGTGTGGAATTTTTAACTTCGAAAATTTGCTTCATTGAGGGAATGTGATGTCCAGGTTAATACTATGTGAAACAATTACTCTTAACTACAAGATGGCTACCCTTCTGTCATGATCACATAAACATTCACATAGTCTTTATATGGTACTGATACTTCTTCAGTAACACTGGAACTTTTTTTACAACTCTTGGTGAGTTTTTGACATAATGATTCAGTTCAATTGTAACTCGGAATTGTTCGTATGATAATTTACTCTTTTGGGGTTTTTTTTGGAATCTACTTAACTCTTTTGTGAGGTACTTGTACATTTATTTTAAAGAGGATATGCAGTAGATAAAATGTCCTTTCTAAAAAATGGAAACTTCAAAACCTAAGAAATTTGTTGCAGGTGTGTTGATACAGAATAATTTACTTTCTTTCTATTAGGCAGATTATGAGATATGGGGATATGGGCAGGTTGTATCTGTTGTGCTGAACTCTAGAGCAATATTCTGCATTCGTCTCTATCTCTGAAATTATAGCTCTGTTGTTAATAACTGCAGTTTTAAAACCTATGTATTAATATTAATAAATCACTAGTATTATAGTAACATGCACACGTCTCCTCCTAATGAAAGTTCCTAGTGTAACTATTAAATTATACCTTGTTCACTGTGGGAAGGCATTATTCATTATAGCGTTGTACTCAACAAAATAGATTTTAAGAGCTGTTACAGGGGGGTCAGAATTAGGTGATCTTTCAGGTCCCTTCCAACCCAACCCAAACTGAAAGTCTATGATTCTATGATTTTGGCACAGTTTACTAAGAGTGGATTTTGGAAAAAATACACTTCGTAGACTCTCATGAGTTGTAGTGATAACTGTTTTTTTAAAAGCATGTTTTCTGGGGAGATGAGCCTTCATCTCTCAGCCTTTTTTGGTTTGTTTTTTTTTCCAATTGATTCATCTACGTCACACTGAAGTCTTTGTGACATGACTCAGGAAGGGGCTGAGGGCCATTCTGAATAACAATGCAATGTGTTGTTATTCTACATCAAGAAATAGTATTGGTCAGTCAACTGTTAAATGAAAGAGGATACAGATACTTGCTTCTCTATAGGCTATTGAAAAATGCTGTGTCTTGCTTCTTGGGAAATAGATTGTAAATAGAAGTAAACTGTTTTTTTTCCTTGAAGAAGGTAGACTTGCAGGGAAATAACATTTTTTGCCACAAATATATTAAGGAGCACTTTACACATTTTAGATAGAGACCATGAGGTAATCTGAATCTTCCTATGTGTTACCTCTGGACTTTATTTTAACTTACTCTACAAAACTAGAGTAACTACTCTTAATTTCTGTATTTAACTTACTTTTGACAATAATTAAACCTGATGACTGATTCTTGTGGGATTTATCTCCTGCTCTGTAGTAATTGCTTAAATGGGCTACTCTTAGAAGAATTAATACAAGAAAGACACTTTTGTGAAATGTGTTATAATTGTGCCTTGCTTTAAATCATTGCTTTCCTGATGGAGGTTAAAAGGGAATGGGTAAGTGTGCTATATGACTGTTAGGAAGTCTATGCAATTCATTCATTTTCATAAATACAGATTTTGTTACCGTATAGCTTACTTGTTTTTAAATGCACCTAGGGTAAAAATAACAGACTACCAATTGTCTACTATTGTCAAAAGTAATTTAAGTGCAATGGACAAGAACTTACTTTTGATAATGGGCATTTGGAATCTTAGACTCTTCTCTGTCCTTAAGTGTTTCTCATGTCCCATGGTTCTAAAAGATTGGAGTCACTTAAGTTTTTTGGAAAACAATACTTTACAAGCTTACATGTTAAAGTGTGTCTGATTTATGACATAAATGCAACTCTGTAGTTAAGCTCATCTGGACAGTTAGGAGTTTACTGTGAGCATCAGGAAGTATTGCTTAGATTAACTTCTAATATAGGCAAATTTAGTACTTCACCATTTTAACACTTAAAAATGTCTTTCTATGTGAGGCTTGTGCCATCATGTCCTGTAATTATACATTGTACAGAACATACCACCCAAACTGTAACCACCATGAGCAAAGAATCCAACTGAAGCCCAAATCCATTGACTGCACACATGGGAATCAGGCCTAAATCCTGGATGTAAATAGGACTGCAGAATTCATTATGTCAGAATGACTTGTGGCTTTAATAGATGTATAGCTTGTAAGTAGTTTTTACAACAGTGTAATGCACTTTTACACTGTGCATGAATCTTGAGAACTGTCTTGGTGGAAATATGGGAGAAGGATGAGGGTTTATTCTGAAAGTAAAAGTATTTGCAAATGAAGGTCTTTCTTTTGCCTGACTTTCCAGTACACATTAGTTATCCGTAGGACTGATACATCTTGTGTAATGGTTTAGAGAATGTGTGGGATGAGGGCTGTATTTTTTAAAATTCTTTCACTTTTTACTTACAGGATTTTGTATTTTAACTTGGGTTTCTGTTTTCTCTGCTTCTTACCTTTCTGTACTTTAGATTTCTTTCACCGTAAGCTAGATTGATTTTTAATCCTAACTATGATTTAACCAAGCTTTTGTCTGGGAACAAATATTCTGAGCCAACAAAGCCATGCCTCTTTCAGGGCTCTCTGTTCAAAAAGTTAAGTTTCTATTATATATATATATGAATATATGTACACAATGTATGGAATTCTTTTCATTTGGGTAGCTCTCTTACAAAGCAAGTCCTGCTGGCATTAGCTGCTGTTATGCTCCAGATTGAAGTAAATGAATGGATTCTGTCATTGCTGGTAATATTTTATACAATACAGCTTATTGAAATAAGCTTAATTCAATGAAATACAGGTGATTTATTGAATTATTGAACAGTAGTGGTTCTGATGGCAGGAGAACCTAAGCTAAACAGGAATTCCATAAAGAAGCTTCCATGGAAAATCTAAAACAATTTCATAATTACAGTTTGTCATTGGTTTTGTTAGTTATTGATTATGAGAGTTAGAATAAATGTTCTTTGTAATAGACACATAGCCTTGTTACGTTACATCCTGTGTAGGGGTAATCAGCATATGGCTTCTGGCCTGCAGAGCTTATATTCAACATTACAACAGGAATTCCAGTAGTCTCAAAATACCTAAATCAAAAGCCTGGAAGTGGAATAGAATAAAAATGGTCATTTAATAGATAGTTGAACAAACCGGACAATGGCGCTCTGTTTAGCTTTGATTAAGTACTTTTTGTGAGAGTATTAGCGTTTGGCTTTGTAGGTACAGTGAATATCTACAACCAGGGCTTCTCTTTTTGTGTGCATGGACTGCTCATGATACACAAGCCAGGTCAGAGTGGAGGAGGCCACTGCAAAGTCAGCCCTTCTGGTGACAGAAATACTAACTTGACCTATTTTTTTTGCTGCTAAGAATTGTGTTGCTGTTACTCCTGTCACTTGAGTTCAGTCGCAGGAGCTGAGTAGCTGTAAGCTGTGGCTGTGAAGTACAGTTGAATAAATAAATAAATAAAATCAAACTGCACACAGTGTAATTCCCTATTCAGGTGTACATTTTTTGGAAAAAAATAATCTGGGTTAGTTTGTCGTAGAGACTTGGAGGTGGTTGGTGTAAAAACATAAGGAAATTAGAACAAATGAATTTTTAAAAGTTCAAAGGAATTTGTTTCAAGTTCCAATACTGTACTACAAAAACAGATGCAAATTACATTTCATGTGAATAACAGAGAAACCAAATTTTGTACGAATTACAAAGTTAAAATTATCCTTCAAAGTGGCTTTTCATGAGTATATATAGAAAATTGAATGGGATTGAATAAGCATAAATTTGACTACCCTAATAGGCTGGTTTATAAATTATTTTAACTTAAAACTGTCTTCTAAAGAGACATAGAATCAGTTGTTTTTAAAACTCTTTGGTAGTTTCTGTTTTCTCTGCTTGTACAAAACATTTCTTTCTGAAAAATCGCAGTCATTTCTGTATGGCTGTGATTAATTTCAAAGATGCCCTTTTTAGAACATCAGCGTAACAAGATTTTTGGCTTTTCAGTCCTGATTCTTTTGTATGTTAGTGATTCTGGTTAGTACCTGACGAACTGAATGAGAGTAGAAACTATGTGACTTATTATTATTGTTTAGATTATTCAACTTGGGATCAGGTGCTGGTAATCCATCTCTCCCTTGCTCTCCCAAGATTCACCCTCTGCTGTGACCTTCCTTCACTCGTACTGCTGCTTTAACAATCTTATTCAGTGCTGCAGTGGAAATTTTGCTCTGCACTGCAGTAAAACCACGTTGAACTGGTCAAGCGTGTAGGCCATTTGTTTCTGGGTTTGCTTTGAGTTTATCGGGACTGAGACAGAAGGTGGACCCAACAAAAAGCAGAAATAATGGAGTGTTCTGTACCGAAAGAGGGGTGCAGGATACAAATTACAATAGGAGGCAGTCAAAGAGTCAATAACTGGCCTAAAGTGATGCAGTCTGTCAGCAGCTCATATTAGTACTCCTGGGACAAGCAGAGCCACAGAAGCTTTGCTGCTTCTGTTTCAGGCACTTTTAGGCAAATGTCTGGTCCCACCTTTAGTCTAAAGCGACTGGTTTGCACCACTGCACGGGTATTTTTGCCACAATTTTTTTTTTTCTCCAAATGAGCAAGTATTTTGTTAAAATCAGTAGAGTGAATTCGTAGGTGTGTTTCCAACTAGAGATGTACCTAGCTTGAGACACTACGATATGCTATTTTTGTATGATGTCCTATACTGAAAACTCCTTTGTCTGAAAAGGGTACTATTTTTAATCTTCAGCTCATGAAGCATTCTGTTATCCACTAATCCCTCACACTGATAATGGATTTTTAGGAAATAGTGTCAGGTGATTTAGAAGTACAAATGTAAGCATCTCTGACTCTTGTATTGTTATCTGGCACAGTCAACTCCTGACAATTACACTGTCATTTCAAACTCTTACATATTTTGAAATGCTGATTGCTACTGGCCTAAACTGATGAGAGAAATTCTTGCTGATAACCAGCCACTGTGTAGTTTTCATCATCTGATCTTTCATTACTGGGCTGGTTTTACTGCTGACTTGCCCATTGTTGGGGAATCTGCAGCTACACAAGGCAGATTGTCATACAGAGTAGGTGTTACTTACATGTCAAAGGTACCAATCCTATTAACATGTAAGGTTTGCTTGAGAACTGAGATTCTCTCAACCTATCCAAGATGATATATTGCTAGAACACCAAATGTACCAAAATTCTTACCGAATACAATTATTGCCTTTTTTCTTCTAAAAAGTTTCTGCAGCTGACATTGCCTTGGAGGTATTTAGCCACCATGTCAGTTCACCAGGGATAGCAGTAGTGAATTACGTTTCTTCTGTGATTCTTGCTGAATGTGGTTAGCTGAAGCTCACAGAATTTAAACTGGTCGCTTCTGATGGAATGACAGATTAAGACAGTAGTCTGTCAGTAGAGCTTGGAGAACAAATGTGTGAAATGTTTCAGAAAACTTAGCAGGAAAGTGTGAAATTTGCAAAATCATAGCTTAATGCAATTATAATAATCAATAAGTAGGAATTCAAGTACAGCTGCAAAAATATCCCTGTTTTGACCTCTCCTTTATGACTTGGCAAAGATACCAGTGAGGGGAAAGAACAGAGGCCTGCTCATTTTCATATGAAAACTTACCATGGACTTGTTTTGTGTAAATACATTAGTGAATCTGTGGACTTGTTTTGAGTTGTTTGATGGGGATTTTTTTTTTTTTAGTATACTGTGGGTCTTTTATTTTCTACAAGAGAAAAAAATATAGGTAAACTTGTTTAAAACTGCATTTTGTGTTAGTTAAACCAGAAATATCAGTATTTAAGGGATTTCTCTAGAAGTTACTTCTCCCAAGTCTGCTGTACCATGACAGACTTTCAAGCAACTGTTTAAAAACCCATGCTAGGCTTTCGTATTAGGACTGAAATAAACCTTTTTTTATTATCACCAAGAAATCCTTTTGATTTTGGCTTAGGGGGAAATAAATAAAATAAATAATTGCAAATCAGTATTGTGTTGCAAAATGCTCCCTTATCTATTAATACACCATAGATAGAAGGGATAGCTGTCAACATAATCCTCCAGAGGTAAATAACAGCAACAAAATTCTACCTAAGTGGAACTGGTATTTGTAATGAAGGTGTCGTGTCTCTATAAATAGAGAAAGTTGATTACTGTGGATGAAATTGATTGTTTTATGTAAAAATTCCATTTGTATGTTATGTTTCTTAACTTTCTAAATTAATGCATCTACAGGTGGATGAAAGTCAGACTGGAGAACCAGGGTGGCTTGGTGGAGAATTGAAGGGGAAAACTGGATGGTTCCCTGCAAACTATGCAGAGAAAATACCCGAAAATGAAGTTCCAGCTTCTGTAAAGCCAGCAGTTGAGGCAGCTGCTGCACCTAAAGTTTCTGTGCATGAAACCGCTACATCCCTGGGAACTCCGGCTTCTACAGAGTGTAGCACAACTGCCAATAACTGGGCAGACTTCAGTTCAACGTATGTTTGAGTAGTGTTTATCACCTTAAATATGGTGGAGTCCTTTTTAATCGATTTGACTGTGATGGCAATTAACACAAAGTATCAAGATAAAATAGCTTCTTTGAAGTAAAATATTAATTTTTTCCGTAGTAAACAGTTAAAATTGCAGCCCTGTGGAAATTAAACCATGCTCGGAACAATGCAGAAGGAGACATCACTAATAGGAGACATTCCTAAGTGGGGGTGGTGACATGGTGGAAATCCCAATCTTCCTTCTCTTCAATTTCTTGACACCAATCCTCATTGAAGCTTTCCAACTTGGATTATGCAAAAAATTATAATGACAGAGTTAACATGACAAGATGGCTTATTAATTCCTTATCACACCATTAGTAAGACTGATGCAAATAGAACATATGCCCTTCCCTAGATGTCTTGTTAACTCAATGCTCTCTGTGCAGTATTATCAAACTTATGTAAATGTTGTTGGATAAGTATTTATCTTTTGATCATGTAATTAATATTTATAAATTAAAAATATAAATATCTCACTGCAATATTACTGTACATAGTGATTTATATTTCAACATTTTCATCAAGTAGGTCACAGTAGCATTTCCAGTTATTTAAACTTTTTCTGTTTTACCAGAAACAGTCATTTTTCCTGAAGGGGGGAGGGTAAGACTAAATCTTGAGCTTCCAGGAGATGTCTGGCACATATTATTGGATTTTATTGTTTTGAATAAATCATACTTTTGACAAAGATGTTTCTACCTTAGGTGGATAATGCATGCTTTTCATGCTTTTCATAAAAATTAATATTAAAGTTTCAGTACAAAGTGAGTCCCAGAGCATTTGTATTAATAATACTACACTTGGCATGATACGGGGTTAGGGATGTTTGTGGTCACTGTTACAATCTAGGCAGAAAACAGTTGATTACTCCAATTAAGAGCACAAGCAACACACAAAGGAAACTTGAGTTTAAGATAGGTGCTTTGTTTACATTCCTAGATTTCAGGGGATTTTGTTCATTTGACAGGGTATTTGGAGGCAGAGATTTGGATTTTGAGATCTAGTAGGCTTTTTAAAGCATAAGAACATAAAGGGTAAGAGGTTGCATAAAACCGAAGGGTTGAAAGAAGTCAGTAGGAAATAATTCTAAGCAAAAGAAAGAAGGTAAGGATTTTAATTGAGAAGCAGTAAAATGTTGTATAAGGGAAAGGGGATGTGAGAGGTCAGTGATGTGCATGTGTGAAGATTTCAAATCAATTTTGAAGAAAATTATGATTATTTTTTTCTTTTAAGTTACCTCGTCCCACTGTGTATAATATATACTGTACTACTTTAACTTCAGTTATATTGAGGCACAGTTAAGAAATGAAATTAAATTACAGGAAATGCTGGCCTTAAGTAGCAAGGACAAGCAACTGTGTTTGGAAATTGCCTTTTGAAGATAAATGTGGTGTTAGCTTATGTTCGATTGCACTGCTTCCACCTGAGAGTTATGATACTCATCGAATATTCAATTAAAAGAGACTAGCCTAGAATGTGGAAATTTTTTTCTTCACAATCTTCCTGCATGAATTATGGCATTATCTTTTTTTCAGATGGCCAGCGAACACTAGTGAGAAACCAGAGACTGATAACTGGGATGCCTGGGCAGCTCAGCCGTCTTTGACTGTTCCCAGCGCAGGGCAGCTGCGTCAGCGATCAGCCTTCACTCCTGCCACTGTTACAGGTTCATCTCCCTCTCCTGTCTTGGGTCAGGTGAGCACCTATAGTCATTAAAAGTATTCTGAACCAGCACAAAGGTTTGGAAAGCCAAGTATGGACATAAACCATGCATTGAGACAGTACCCTGAGGTAGGTGAACTGTTTTCAGTTGGATGAACAGGTAGTGTACATCCATTTGCAAAATCCATGGCAGAATTTACCATGAAGCTGTTTCTCTTCTGCTCCTCTGCTGGCTTTTTTAGACTTTGGTGGACCAGTCTTGATGTTTTGGCAGGATGCCAGTTGTGGGTCAGTTCTTTGGGGCTTTTCTGAATCACATGACAATAACCTTCAGTCCAAAGTGGATTATGTAATTAAGTGGAATAGCAATGGCAAAGCTTCACATCCGATGAATTCCATCCATCTGTTAAGGCATTTATTTTTCCTCAACTGAACAACATACTGTTCTTGTAAGCTAGTATGTTCTGAAAAATGCTAAATATCTTGGCTTCTTAGACCATAAAAAAAGTTGGAATGTACAATTAATAACTTGGAGCAAAGCATCATTTTCTGTAAAGTTGACTTTAGGTTCTGCCAAAATAGCTTCATGAAGGTTTATTCTATGTGTATCTTAGTTGTAAAACTTTATTTAACTTGTTAAGCAAAACCTCTGATAATCTTGCATGGTATTGATTATGTGTTAACAGCTAGAAATGTAGGAGGAATATAAATGTTTCTGATATTACTTTGCAAGTTTAATTGTCTTACTTTGCTTTATACAGCTGAGGGAGAGTCTGTGTATTTTGTTGCTACATAAGCAGCATAAGTCCTTAATCAGCTTTCTTTATGAAAGGTGGTGGTGCATGACTGACTTCTCTTTTTTTTTTTTTTAATTCCATTAGGGTGAAAAAGTGGAGGGGCTTCAAGCACAGGCTTTATATCCTTGGAGAGCAAAAAAAGACAACCATCTTAATTTCAACAAAAATGATATCATCACAGTTTTGGAGCAGCAGGATATGTGGTGGTTTGGAGAGGTTCAAGGACAAAAGGGGTGGTTTCCTAAGTCATATGTGAAGCTTATTTCAGGCCCCATTAGGAAGTCAACGAGGTATTTTATTTGCTTTTACCATACTTTACTTCTATACTGTGATAGTTAAATAAATATGAAGAGCTGCACACTTTAATTTTAAACTTTAGAATCTACTCTGTAAAAATGCTTTTTTTTATATGACTCTATTCTGGGGAGTTTTTACTTCCAGGCCTGGAAATTCATGTGAGGAATAAGAAAACAGACCTCAGTTCTCCTTGGGTCATGTATCGCCAACAAAAGATCTAAAGCTTAATGAACTGTCTTAATTTTATGTGGCTTCTAACTAAAACATTAGTGTATTGGATTTTATGAATTATAGCTGTGTAAATCATAACTTATCTTTCTCCAAACTAAAATGGTGTACCTCAAAACTTAATCACTTATCATTACTCTTGGAGGATGAAACAATCAAAATCCGTTTCTGTGTAACGGAAAGGCAACGTTAACATTAGTAATACAAATAAGAATAATTCTAGATACTTTTTTTCTGAGGGAGAAGAGCAGGTACAGAACCTTGTGTATTTAAGGCAGTTACCTAAATGTAACTATGATTGGCTATTGTCCTTAAAAGCTTTAATTTGCACATTTACTGTGCTTCTTTTCAATTTTAGAGAATTGCTTATGGATGCATATACAGGGTTTTTTTTGTTCTTTTAAAATAGAATAATAATTTTGCTAAATGTATTTAATTTCTTGAATAACCATTATTTTCTTCTAAAGCATGGATTCTGGTTCCTCAGAAAGTCCTGCTAGTCTGAAAAGAGGACCATCACCAGCAACAAAATCAACTATGTCAGGTGAAGGTAAGCATTTCAAACTGAATGGCATTAATAGTATTTTTCTGCGTAATTAAATAGAATAAGTTTGGGCCTGTTAAAATTGAAGTGCAAATCAGTTTCCCTCTAGAATGATTTCAAATTATTATAGTTGTGGATGTAGAAGAAATAATTTCACAAGCCATTAAAATGTCTTCTGTAGTTTGTACTGTTTCTCGTATAAATATTTTGGTAACAATTCCCAGTCTGGAATGCTTTTTTGCAGAGGACCAAATGAGCATGTCTGTACATGTACTTCACGATGACAGGAATTATTAATGCATGTCTCAATTTCACCCAAAGCTCATTTCCAATGTCCCAGTAAAGCTTTTTACTTAAAGAAATTACAATGAGTAATAGAATGTTGTGATCCTTATGGTCAAGGCTACCCGTCATTTTTCAAGATGGAGCCTGGGCACAGACAGATAATTGTCAGGCCTCTGAAGGGCTTTAAAAGACTTGCATTCCTGGCTGTTACCACCCTTCAGCTGGAGGTTAATGTCTCCACACCAGCTGTGTTAACAGACTGTGGGGGCATGTCAGTGCAAAGTCAACTAGCTTAATTGAAATCACAGTCAGAGTAAATCAATTAATCTAAATATAGGTTACAAATGAATATTTGCATAAAATCTCTACAGCACACCCTAACTTTTTTAACTACAATGCAATGTACAATTTTAAATGAAAGAGTTTATTTGGTTACTGATGTATTTAATTTGCCACTGGCATGAGCACTACGGAAATTAAAAAGAGGGAATGGTACAGATGCCTGTAACAAAGAAAGTGAAATAATAAGTAATTTCAAAATAGAACTAGTCGTGCTCACTGTATTTGAGGAAAAGTAATTGTGGAAACGCTAAATATTTTTTGTAAAGTATGTGATATCTCAGGTTATATGTTTGTATTAAATAGGAATACAGCTTTTTAATAAAACATTTTTTTAAAGCTCTATTTTTAAGGAATAATAAAGCATGGATTTAGCATATTCTATTGCATTTAAAGGATTTGAGAAGAATTCCATGGGTATAGCATACTTCACAATATTTAATGTGTGTGTTCGTGTGCATGTGCAGGCAAACAGATAATGTGTGTCCTTCAGCTGCAGTTGTTAGACAAACCATGTCTTAGCTTTCATTGACGGCAGTAATTGTGGTTTGAATTTTTGCTGAACTTCCCCAAAGCTAAGCTTTTTGATTGGATTTAATGTTCAAGCAAATAGAACAATTGCCAGCTGCAGTGGAACACTTGAATGTTTTAGTTACATATGCTTGAAAACCTTCCTGAAATCTTGTGAAGCGCTCTTAGGTCCAGAGCTGGTCCTAGAAGCAGAGGATATAATCTTCAGAAATCTGTTTTGTGCAGATAGAAAGTGTGATAATGCTGAGTTAAATAAGAATGTATCAAGTTGTATAGCAAAATGTCACTGAATAGTCTGAAATTCTTCTTTGTAATCATTTTTGTAAAAGAATTTCATGTAATTCTGTGATTGAATTATGCGTTGCGTTTCTCAACATCAGTCTGCTTTAGTGTTTTGCGCTTGAATACTAAGTAGTTGACTGTGTTTTAACACAACAGAACACATTCAGGCTTTGTCTTAACATTTCCCAGCCATCTGTTGCTTAAGATGCAATGAGATGTGCAGTCTTCATGCAAAGCTTCAAGTAATGAAAGAATTCATTGTATACGAGAGCTGAACAGCATATGTAAAATGAAGACTGTATCGACGGATATTTGGATACTGAGACTTTCCATCCCCAAGACTGAGAATTCTAGTCATCAGCACAAAACACAAAACATTGGGAAATGTTTTCAGGGTAATTTCTGGTATAAATTAATCATTTAATGTATGTTTTAATTATACTAGGAAATGATTTTACAAAAAAAAAAATTCCCTGGAAGCAGTCTTTTGTTAGATTGTATTTAGTTCTGATATCCTTCAATGCATTAAATACGGAGGTTTCTATAAATAGTAATTAACAAATTTGTCTTCTGTCTAGCCTGTGGATAGACTACATTATATTAGGTTTTATTAATTGTAATGGAGCTGTTTATCAAGTGTTTTCCCATGTTCTGTATTTATTTCCCTCTTACAGAGTATATTGCTATGTATACTTACGAGAGTTCTGAACAAGGAGACCTAACTTTTCAACAAGGTGATATGATTCTTGTGACAAAGAAAGATGGCGACTGGTGGACAGGAACACTGGGTGATAAATCAGGAGTTTTCCCATCTAATTATGTGAGACTCAAAGATTCTGAGGTAGAGACATACTGAAATGTTGTAAAATTGGCCTGGGTGAGGTATGTTTTATTTGGTGTTTTGGTGATAGTTGCAAGTCAGTGGATCATATAGGAAGAAAAAATATTTTGCAGTTCTACTGAATGTGAGATTGGAAAGGAAAAACAAGAATAGGTGCTTTTTACAACATAATGTAATCAATAACATTGTGGATCATAAATTAAAATTAATTCGCATATGCTAATAGTTAACTTGGCAGTTTTGTAGAGACAAATCAGAATAGCAATGACTACTTTGTTCCCCAGGTAAGTTTTTGAGAACTGAGTTTCATCTTACTGCCATTATTTTTAAGAGATACATAGAGAGTAATATTTCAGTCTATTATCTTTTTTTTTTTTCCCTACTGTGATTTTCTTGCAACGAAGGGGAAAAAATTTCAAAGCAAAAATTAGCTAACTACTACATTTATTTGAAAGTTCTTGACTGAATAATACGAGTTCTGTTTAATCTGATTTTTATCCTGGAATACTCCAATAGAACATGTCTGTATTAATTTTTTTTTTCTTTCTCTTGAGGCATTCTAAAGGAAGATTTTTTCCTCATTTTTGTTCCTCATCTGTTTGAGAGGATGATGCATTGACTCATAGGAACTAACTTAGAGTTGTAGTTGAATACAATACTAATCTCTTGTTGAAGAGTTCTTGTTTATGTCTCTTGAGAATAATAGGGGGTTTAAAAGTAAATAAATGAGGAAAAATTACTGGATTTTTAGAAATCTAGGTAGTAAGGCTTTTTCCACAAGACTTGAATTCTGTGTGGTATGTGACACAACTCAATGAAAGACTGTCTGCAATACAGATTTTGAGTAAAATCACTCCTTAAAATTATTTCTGTTGATGGAAAAGCTGAAGAATAAAGCTTGCAAGAAAGCTGTAGAAAGTATTTATATAACACATTTCTAGATAGTAGAGAAATTTCAATAACATGAGAGAGACCTCTAATCCTCTGAGACAGGATTAAAAAAGTATTGTAGTTAATTGAATTTATTTGGGTGATTGGGGTGATGGGGAGAAATAGTAATGGGATACTGTTCAGAAACACTTAGAAACTTTTCTCATCTATATTTTGCATCATGTAAGAGTTTTCTTCAATCTCTAGCACTAGCAGTATGAGAATGAATCAGTCTCACTCTGTAGAAGTCCTATCCCAGTTTTGGTTAATTCTTCCCTTCTGTTGTGGGGTACACTTTTTTTGTGCACGGTAAAAATGTAGTTTTATAGAATAGAACCATAGAACCATCTAGGCTGGAAAAGACCCTAAAGATCATAGAGTTCAACTGAAACCCAACACTCCAGGCCCACCACTAAACCATGTCCCTAAGTGCCACATCTACAGGTCTTTTAAATACCTACAGGGATTTTGACTCAATGACTTCCCTGGGCAGCCTGTCCCTGTGCTTGATAGCCCTTTCAGTGCAGATATTTTTCCTAATATCCAGGCTAAACTTCCCCTGGCACAACTTGATGTCGTTTTGTGTTCTCCTATCACTTGTTTCTAGGGAGAGGAGACCAACCCCCTCCTCACTATCACCTCCTTTCAGGTAGTTGTAGGAAGCCATGAGGTCTCCCCTCAGCCTCCTTTTCTCCAGGCTGACCAACCCCAGTTCCCTCAGATTCTCCTCCTAAGACTTGTGCTCCAGACCCTTCACCAGCTTTGTCCTTCTTTGGACTCGCTCCAGTACCTCAGTGTTTTTCTTGTAGTGAGGGGCCCAAAACTGAACACAGTATTTGAGGTGTGGCCTCACCAGTGCTGAGTACAGGGGGACAATCCCTCCCCTAGTCCTGCTGGCCACACTATGTCTGATACAAAATGATCATACGTAATCCATTCTAAGTGAGCACACGTACAGTCCTACCTGCCACACTTTTGCTGCTGCTGTCTTTCATCTGACCTGTTAATAAGCCAGTTCAAGATGCTAAGCAGAGTAGAAAACTAGTCCAGCAGAAGTAATTCATACTTCTAAGGTGGTACTCTGAATCAGCTCAGCAAGGGTTATAAAAATGACAGTACTAGAATTAGTACAGGAGGAGAGTAGTGAAGGAGGCAAGACTGCCTCAGCATCAGCTCATACTAGCTTGAGCTGCATTTGAACTGCATTCTTAGCTGGCTTTTGTGTTAAATGCTTAATTTTAGAAGTGAAACATCATACCTTACACTTGGATAAGTTTCTGGATATGCCTGTGCTCATTCCTACCTTCCTGTTGCATCAAATCTAGCGACTGTAGAGCAGCAAACTTAGATCAGGTCCCAGACTAGGAGAGGAGGATCACTCAGTTAGTGGAAGCATTGTAGCTGTGGCTCTATGGAGCCCATCAAAGCAGGCTAGCATGTCTTTTTGAAACTTTAATTGTCTACAGTAGTAAGTTGTGGTGTTGGGCAGTGTATAGGCTTACCCTGACAACAGAGCTCAGTAAGAGTCTGCACAAGAAATTCTGAACTTTCTGTCCCTGAGTCTAGCAGCTTGATTCTCCTCTCTGCAGTGCAACATCCCTTTAGTTGTGGCAGCGGAGGTGTGCGTGTGTGTCTGTATCAGGGAATTTACCTAGTTAAGAAAAGCACTCCTTTTTGCAGTCCAGGGTGTGGATTGTAGTTCAGCCCTGCCAGTAATTCTTCATCAAAAAGATGGTGGCTTGCGCTCTGGAGGTATAGGAACAAGTGTACAGATAATTGCCTAAGCTGTGGAATAACTTGTGATCAGGAAACCATGCCCTAAATCTCTTTAAATTACCTGTAAGTTTGTATTGTAATTAATGAGTGGGAACTTGCACTGTCAGCCTTATAAAACCCTGTGAAGCTTGCTTCATACATAATAGTAATAGTTGCTAATTAGTTACTTAGCCTCAGCTATATTCTTGTTTGTTAATGTTAAGTTTCCCTTGAACTTTTGTGAAGGAACTGTTTTGGTTTTCTCTTAATATATTCCCAACAGAGTTTAGTCTCAAAACCTGGGATTTATATTCAGATATGCAGAGCTGCCTTTTGTGTGCCTTTAAGGACTGGGTGCTTGTCCTGTGCAGTGAGAGACAGGCACATATATTGACAAATCTTTGTAAAGAACTCGGACATTTAATACTGAAAACTATTTTTATATAGAGGTTTTTTTTTATATATCTGATGTTTCTCTTATCTCAACTTGTCTAGGGCTGAAACAGCTAAGTGCAGTTCATCAAAAAGTGCTCCAACTGCCCTTTTTGCTGGTGAAAATCACATCTTCAGATAAAATCTTGATGAGAGGGAGGAAAAAGCATACAGCTCATGGAGATCTCGATATCCGGGATGCTTATTTTCATTAAGTGATTCATATGCCCCGCAGGACATATTTCTTGTTCCAAGTGGATAGTTGCCATTACACATACAGTGTTTTGCTATTCAGCTTATTCACAGAGCCAGTTTTTACAAAGGATTTCACAATAGTGGCTGTCTGTTAACTTTCAGATGTGCCGCTGTGCTTGGACAGCTGGCTGATTGTGGAAAATGTTACTGAAAGAGTAAATTAATTTAATATGTTCTGCACTATTGACTTAGGCCCAAAGAAAAGTAAGGCAGTGCTGATCTTTCAACAGCAGGCATAGAGTTTGTAGAAATGGTTGCAAGTCTCAAAATATCAATGGTTTATACATCAGAAGAATTTTTTTTAATCTTTTTTTCCTCTACCTAGTCCCAGGCTACCCATTCACTTCAAAATGCTAAATTAAACTATTTGAGTTTCAAATTATTAAGAGAGTGAAAGTCTTTGTTCTTCAAATAAACATCAGCACTGGTTCATGGTCTGTTCTCAGAGTGGACCTCATTAGATTGAGTTAGATAGATACAGATCTGTAACAGGTTTTTATTCTACCCTGCCTTTTGTGAGACCAGTGATAATTACCTCTGCATAAAGTACAGAGCTCATACGGTGGACTCTCTACAACTACCTTAAAGGAGGTTGTGAAGAGGTGGGGATCAGTCTGTTCAGTGAAGTTACAACCAAGGTAATTCTGAGATTCTATGACTTGTAAACCCACAAATTTAGACACCTTTAGTTAGAAACTTTGCCTAAACATTCTGAAAATGGTAACAGTCTGAATGTATTTAAGCTGGATTCTAAAGGTCCTACTGTACAACACCTGTGGCAAGTCTACTGCTGTGTCTTACTAAATTAATGAAGCAAGTTCTGCTCTACTGTTTCAAAACTTGTCACAAAATATCCTCAAATGCAGTTACTGTCTCAAGTATGCAAAAGGGAAATAGAATGTCCTCCCCATGGTGTTTCTCTCAACAGAAAGAATATAAAATACTTCTCCATGTCCTGAGCTGGCTAGGAGTTGGGTCCATCTTAAATGCACTATTTATTGAAGTACTGCAGGACTTCTCTATGTATTTCTTCTGCTTTTTTACCAAGGATTCAGAGAATCCTCAAACAGAATTCATGCTCAGTCTGGTCAATGTAATTTTGAAGCTTCTCTCTTAAAATCATCTCTGTGTTTAGCAGTTAAATGTAAATATACAGTATCATAGTCTGTTTTATCTGTCTGTATGCTCCTAATCTGGCAACATGGATGTTGACTACGTAGTATTTTGAAGGAGTATTTTCTCTGAAGGTCCAAACACTTGTTCTTTATTGAGGAAGAGGGATGGTGAAATACTTTTCAAAGCAGAATTAATTTCTGGTATTACTGTATCAGTGCCAGTTGTCACCTTAGGTTCCATAGCTTTTAATCTTCCCTACTTGAGACTGTTGATGGACTTGCAGCCACTTCGTCTGGACCATCTTCTCCTTGTCACCATACCTAAACTTAGTCTTTTTATCTGGTCTCTGCATGATGCTTTCCTGTTTAACTTTTTTTCTTTTAATAGAGGTCACAGTAGGCTTAGAGAAAGGTGGAGAACTGAAGAGAGATATAGGAACATAGGGAAGAAAGGAAGATTTGCTGACCTTGGAGAAAGTGTCTAAAATAAATTTTTATAATTACAAGAAAGTAGCACTGAGACAGCAGTATACAAGTGTAATTTAACTTAAAGCATCCACTTCCCACAGTCCTCTGAATTTAAGTTGCAAAATGTCAATAAAAATCAGTAGATAGTATAGTAGATATATGTAAGGTGCTTTGGTGCCAAATTTAAATAAAAAAATAAAATTCTTCCCATCCCCACTCTTACCTTCTAGTACCAATTACAGCTTGTGAAGTAGGCAATGCCAACTCAGCTGGGTTTTCTGCTGTCATTGGGTGGTCTTGGATTGCATAAAGCAGCATTGTGAGGTGCTGTACTTCAGTTCGAAAAATCAGGCTTCTTTACTGGCTTTTCTGAAAGATGTTCAAAATGTGGGTATCTTAGAGCAGCTATGAAATCAAGACAGATTAAAGATCTAATAATCCATTTTATAGAGGCATTAAAAACTAATAGACATTTTTAAAATGGTCCTTTTCTCTCAGTCATTTTATAGTTTTTTACTTACTCCTTATATTAATATCTTCCAAAATCCCCAAGTTTTCAAAGCATCAAGTTAATATAGAGAATATTAAGGACGAAACTGTTCTTTTTCCATGGAGGAATTAGCATTCTGTGAAAACCTTCAGGTTTCTTGATGAAGGCTCCAGGTTTGTAAGGAAGATACTAAAGGAGAAGTTGAGGGGAGGTTGAAGTGTTGGGAGCCTTGCTTGAAGGCAAGATGATATTTATGATTATTCAACGTTTCTGACCAAAGTAGAGTTTAGATTTGTTATGTTGCTGTTACCCATATCAAAACTTTTTATTGCAAAAGATAAGACTACCAATGTTCTGGGAAGAAACTGAAGTAATTATTTAGGGGGCAAGGGGAAGCTGTCATAGACAGGGATGGTGACTAAAAGGGTTGGAATATGACTGAGGAAGGGAGGCTGCAAGGGGTAGATTTGAGACCACACACTGTTCTGAATACTCTAATTGCATGTATATGAAGAGTCCTGTGATTGCATTAAAATAAGAAATAAAGGTAACTCTTCCCAAGTAACTAGTGGCCTCAAGGAAAAAGTTTTTTGTTGTTTTTTTTTTGGGGAAGAGAACTTTGCGTTTGTAAATTATGAAAGCTTTTCATGTTGAATTTCATCTCTCAATATTGCTGTTTTCCTATACATATCTGAACTGAATTAATTTCACTGCCTGCTGGAGTTCATGTGGCTGTTCAAAGGCTTTTTTTGCAGATCTCTTAGCCTGGACAATGATGATGTTCACCCTATCTAGGTTCAGAGGAAATAGCTACAGATAAAGAGCCCCTTGCTGTTCAGTGTCCTGTGCTCTCACTTGGGTGCAAGAATGGTGGTGAAACTTTTACTGCTGTGACACACACCACCTACAAAGTTCTCATGACTTGTCTTAAAGATGCAGTGGCTACTCTGATAATGTGCCATATGAGAAATTTTAGAACCATAATATGGACAGTACTGAAATAATTATGTCCAGTTAGTTTTTTAGGCGTATTTGCAATCCAACTATTTGTAGAATTGAAAACTATTGTTGTTTTAACTTGACAGAATTCACATTCTGTAGCTATGCAGATTTACAATTCAAATGCTCTGTAATTTGACATTACATTGGTAGTTCCATAAAGGAGGAACAGTTCAGGAAAGATGTCTACACGTTTGTGTAAGTAGTCATCCACTTCCGTACACTGCTTGGTATTCATTGCCATCTCAAATATTAAAGGTTTCTGTAAGAATTAATCTTCCTGTGAGAGGTATTTACTTATGTCGTTGTTTATTATGTTAAAGTGAAGGATAGTAAATAATTTTAGTATCCTGGAGAAATAAATATGAGTGCTAAACTTACATTTTACTTTCTATTTCAAGGCTCCTGGAGCAGCTGGAAAATCAGGAAGCTTAGGGAAGAAACCTGGTGAGTCAGCACCACATATCTGTTCTTAGGTACTAAAGTTCAATGGCGACAAAATCTTTCCCATGAAAATAAATTATGTTTGCTCTTGGTAATTGTGTAGTAATTTGCAGTGTTGAAAACTGTTGTCTATAATAAAATAATGCATAATCTGTCAATCATTCTGTCTGGCATGTATCAATCACTAAACAGCATGTAGCTAGAGAATAAAAACCTACTTGCTCAAAAATGAACGTAAGCTTCATGATAGATTGCTGAGCAGAACAGTGGAAGCCTACAAAAAGCCCAGGTTTGCCAGTGCCTCCGAAAATCGAAGTACACATTCTTACTGTGTGGTTTTACAGAATTTTGCCCAGAATGCTACTCAGTATGGTATACATAGACTCTGTGAGCTCTTGTGCCAGCTTCTTATTTTCAAGAGCACATACCTCGTATCCATGCTATTGGACAGGCTTATTGCCTGTCAAGCCTGGTCATATTGGAGAAGATCATGTGGCAGGTTCCTTCTGGGCTAGAAATAGGTCCCCTGGCTCTTGGGGTGGTGGGGGTTGTCCTTACAAACAGCCATTGTGTTTCCAAAGGTCATTAGAAAAGTGCATTCTTGGCCACTGATGGGCATTTGTAAACTTTCCGGAAGACACCTCTTTTTTCCTTCAGTGTATTTATTTGGTTTTGTACCAAAGAAATGATTTTGCATTGAGCTGAACCAAAATAAACAGGGGGTGCTCCATGCTTCTGTTCTGTCTCCTTCTCTGAGACTTGTTCAGCTGCACAGTGAGGTGGTTTCAAGGATGTGAGCTACTAAATCTTGCCTTATTTCCACATAAATACATACATATGCATATTTTATTTTGGGGAGAGAAGTTTTGCTTTCCCTCTCTGAACTGGTTCTCTATGTAAGTATGTAAAAGGAGGGAGGGGGAGTAGATTGCAGCAGCTCCAACTTCATTTGGCTTATTTTACTTTGACATGTGAGTAACAGGCTCCTCTTGTCAAATCTTACTGATCCACCTAAGGAAAGAAAGGCTTAGAAGTAAACTGCTCCTGCCTTTCCTAACTTTCTTTTGCATGATTAAAAATAATTGTGTTAATAGATACAAAACTCACAGGTGGCAGACAAGAATCGATATCTGGAATCGATACCTGGTAGGAGCAGTGAGGAGATTCTGATAGGTCTGGCTGCTTTCCATGTCTGGAAGAATGGTGGGTGGTAAGACTTCAGCCTGGAGTACCAGCTTTATACCCACTGGTCTTCTGTATTTGAACTTTTCTGTGAAGTAGAGACTTGGGGGTGGTTGCCAAAAGGGGTGTTCAGAATCTTTCAGACTTTAAGAACAGTTTGGGAACAATCCTGCCTATTTTTCAGCAAGGAGATCCATGAATGTTTTTGGTATAAATGAGCTGCAAGTGCTCAGCCAATATAAGTGAAATGCTAATGAATGAGGTGAAATATTCCTGTTTATTCTAGAAGCAGCAGGACAAGTGGGTGGGAGTTGGTAACAGTGTGTGTTGAAGGGCAAGGGAAAAGAAACTGCTCTTTGTGAATTTAAGCAGCAATATGAGGACAATTAGATCTGTGAGAAGGTGCTTTTCTTTTTTCTTTTTATTTTTTTTTTCTTTTCCTAAATATACCTGTTTCAGTAGAGGCCACATTTTTGGCCCAAACTGTAAATGAGTTGGATCTCTTCTAAGTAATTCAACACTTAAATAAATAAAAATGTAAAAGTCCTTCCTGGAAGGAAAGCTATTTTTGTTTTTTTAAAAACTTTTTTTTGCTGAGTTGTTTTCCCTGACTTCCTGGTTCTCTATAACATGCAGGAGCTGAATGTTAAACTTGTAATTCCTATTGTAACTTACTTAACACACAGTCCAGAGTAAAAAATTCTTTATGCTACTGGTTGGTGAAACAGGATACTGGGAGCCTTGTAAATCACCTTTTTGTAGATGAAAATGAGAAAATTCTTGTTCTGAGAGATGCAAGGCATGAGGCTTTTGCTCTTTCAGTATGATAACGCTGAGTATTGTAATTGCCATGGTACTGAGGGAGGTTTTTCTCTGATTTAAAAAACAATAGTTGATTTTGACAGTCTCCCACAGTTAATTTGGTTGCATGTGTTCATTTTGCCTCCTGAATGGCTCTAGGGTGGAGGAATTAATGCGATTCTATGGAAAAACCTGCAAATGCAGGGAGCTTGCAGACTTTCTACCAGTATAGCCATGTTTCCTGCCAGATAGCTTGCTTGTTTTGCCTTTGTATGGGACAGACTGTGCTGCTGCTGGCTTTCCTCTGTGTAAAACTTTCTGCTCTCCTATCATCACCTACAATATTTTACTTAGAAATTCTTTCTTTTATCTTCTGCTTTCACACTTTGTCTGCTCTTTATGTTGCAGATCCAGATATAAAGCATCTTTCTAGCTGTCAGCTACTGGCTTTTTCATCACCAGTTTGGTTCCACCTCTGTGTGCCTGCCTCTCCCCTCTTTATCTATCACGAGGAAAGCTCTCCATAGTTAATTCAGTGTTTGTCATTGTTTGCAGTGACCTCAGATTGCTTGCCATCTCTCTGCTTGTTTATCCTCCTTGTTTATTTCTTGAATGTTTCTCTGGCAAATTTTAATTTTCCTAATCATCCTTTTCTTCTAAATTTTAAGTAAACCATCTGATTGTTTTCCTGGCAGTCTTCAAATCACATTGGTGCTGTGAGGCAACAAAAACTCCCTCCTTTTCAAGGGAGTTGGCTTTGTGGTTTTCTCTGCCTACAACTGCCTTTTCAATGATTGCTCCCTTTCTCTGCTCTACCAGAAGACTCCCCTCTCCCTTCCCAGGCTGTGTGTGATGTGTTGTTACTGAGCTCTGCTGCTGTTTCTCTTGGCCACAGGAAGTTTGGTGCTTGTTGACAGAGAGGGCCAAGTAGGAAGGTAGCCAGGACTGTGTGACTTTCTTAGTATGGCTGGAGACCACTTCTGTGTACTTGCTCCCTTCAGTCTCAGTCCCTTTTCTGTTGTTGACATGTTGACCACTAATCTACCTCATGCTCCCTGTCACATTGCTTTCTGCTGCTTTATAAAGGGACAAACTGATGGCAGGCATGACCTTTTTCTGCCTAGTCTTCTAGTGCCAGTTTTTTAGGGTAGACTAGATTGAAAGTATATACAAAAAGTAATCATAAGTGAAAATAACTGATACAGATATTTTCTACAAAGATTTAAAAATAAAAGCTAAAATCTCAAGCAGTGTATTGATTTGAGGTCAGATAATTGCTGAGGTTTTAAATTAAGTTGGTTGTCTTTGCACTGAAGCAGTTTAGACATGTTTCTGTGATCTTGTACTACTGGCTGTGCTGTGGGCTTGTTCTAGGATAGTCTTTAAACCACAACTAAAGCCAGTCAAACTCAGTCTGTTTGATTGTCCTCAATTTTGTTTGATGCATTGCCAAATAAAAACCTCCTTTGTCTTAAATGTACTATTTATTCCTTTGTGAGAATTTACTATTCCAGGAAAGATATTTCATTAAAAAAAAAAAATAAAAAAAATTCCATGTTCCCCCAAAAAACCCTAAGCCCTAGATAATTTTGTTAAGGAGAATACTTAAGTGATGAATTATCATGTACTGGGACCCTAAAGTGGACTTTTCAGCAGTAACAACACTACTTGTGTGCTTCCTTGGATGTCTGAGACCCTTTACAACTAAATGAAGGCTAAAAAAAAAATTCCCTACATATTCCCCTTAACTCATGGCTAAAAAGGGACTATGTAAATGTAGCAGCCTCAAAGGTTTAACTTACTGAAAGCTAAAAAGTTCCCAAAGTCTACCATCCTTTTATAAATGTTCCCAGTAATTGTAGTATTAAACACGTTCTCCATCACCCTAATCATGGTTTGATGAGGTGTTAAACCTGACTTAAAAGCTGTCAGTAGGATGTCAAAATACCTTCAGCTGCTTATAAGCTCCTGTCAGTTCAAATTAGTTCAACCCTGTCAGAGTTTGTGGTGACTAAGTTATTATCTTTCTTTCCACAAGCACTTTAAAATGGAGTAAATTGCATTGTCTGCTTTGGCTTGGAGAGATAATTGTGAGCTTGCGACTACTCTGCATCAGATTCGTGCTGGCAGGTGATCAGATAAGGAACCAGTATTGCATTAATGCTCATGGAATAAAAATGTCAAAATAAATCTGGTTTGTTGTGTTCTGAAAACATTCATTTTTATGTGTAGCCTAGTGGTGAGAAATTTTCTACAGTCTGTAACCGCTGTTAATGCAACTTCTTCATTGTCCTTAACAGATATCTCCTCTTTTTAGGGAGCTTAGTCCAAACCAGTATTATGACACTTGGTTTTAAGAGTGATACAGCTCTAGCATGAGTCATTATTCTTCTCTGTTTCAAATATTTTTATATCCTACCCATATTGCTGCTGCACCTCTGTTGTTTTAGTCCTGTAGCACTGTGACCTTCTGATTTGTTATATAATTACTGCATGTGTTCATGGAACTACACAAATACATAACAATTTTATGGAGAAAAATATAAAATTGATATACTGTGCCAGTGGTAATAGTAGAGCCAATGCTGTATAGAATGTGTTCAGGTTTTTCCAAAATAACTTTTCTCTTTTTTCCCCTACTTGAACAGAAATTGCCCAAGTTATTGCCTCTTACACAGCAACGGGCCCAGAACAGCTTACTCTTGCTCCTGGTCAGTTGATTCTTATCAGAAAGAAGAATCCAGGTGGCTGGTGGGAAGGAGAGCTCCAAGTTAGTTACTGTTATTTTAAAATAAAATTTCATTGAAAAAAACCCAAAACCTCTTATTTTTTAATAGTTCTAAATGCTGAATGTGTCAATGATAATTTTGAAAATGTTCTGAAATTAAGCATTTACAAATAAAATGCCATTACGAAAATATACATATATTCCACTTCCTTGAAATAGAAATAACTTTGGAGGACAGCAGGAGGAAGCCATTGTGCCTCACTGAGTCAAGGATACCCATCTCATGAATCAGACCCTGCCTGCAGTCATCTCCTTGAGGCCCTTCAGATATAAGAAGGGAGTGGATTTTAGTGTATGGTTTTCGATGCTTTTGAATCCTACCACTCTTGTGTCCTGTAGTCTTCTTCATGTCAGCAAAAAAGCAGCTGTCCTGTCAGGTGGTGAGGAAAGGCAGCCATGCAACAGGAGTGTATGGAACCGTTGGGTTAAGTGACAGGGTCTACTTTTATGTCCCATTCCAATAGGGACCATGCACACCACGTGCCTTTGGATCGGCCGATACCTGTGTGCGCTGTGAAGGTGGAGGAAGTATTGGAGCGCTCAGTCCTGAACGTCTTCCTAAGAATGTTTCTAGATGGCTTCAGCCAAAAGTTTGGCTATCCCTTTTATTGGAGGATTGAGAAGTATTTTACAGCAGTGGTTTTTGTAAGATGGTCACTGCTTTTTCAGGTTGCTTAATGTGTAAAATACTGTTTTAATGGCCCCATCTCAGCAATAGCTCAGTTTAATGTAGAAGAGTGAGAAGAATGATGTCTGTTGCAAGCATCAGATAGGAGAGAACGTTAGTGTTGTATTAGAAGATATTGGATAATAATATATTTTAACTAGTTTGGGTGTTTTAAGAGTAAAACTTGACAAATTGGAAACTTGGATTCTCAATGACTTTCAGTGGCAAAGCTGCCTTTCCCTCCCCCCCCCCCCCCCAGTACCACTGAATGAGGTTTTGTTTGGTTTTGTTGTTGGTTTGTTTTTTTTAACAGGGAATATTGCATGAAATAATGTAATTATTTTTGCAATGCAGATGCTCAAACTAACTCGTGTTTTTTTCCACATTACTGCCTACCCTTTTTGCCTTTCCTGGTGGTATTTTTTCATCTTTTGTGGATTCTCATCTTCCAAGATTGCTTTGGTTTTCATTCTCACTAACCTTTATATTGCTGTTAACTTGGAGCTTTAAATAGTCTCACATTAAATGTATTTTAAGATAGAAAATAAGCTTCACTGGGCAAGAGCTGTCACAGTTACCACTTAGCACCTAATGTGAGGCTTGTTTAAAAATTAATTTTTGCTTATGTAAATACTCATAGAGCTTTGGATACCTTCATATCTTAAATGTGGTTTTACAAGTTTTTTTTCATTAGGAGTCCCCTACCTATTCTTGTCATTCCAACACTGTAATACTAGCTCTTTCTCCTTTGTTATATGAGCACAAAGGTTAATGCAGCAGTGTGGTGAAATGCTTAGAGGAATTCGTTAAAAAATAGAAGCAGTAACCACCCCCAAAGTAGTGAAATCATGACAAGATTTGGAGAAGGGTACTAGTAGTAACTTTTCTTTCAGTTTTTAATTTCGAAGTGGCAGATTTTTTTACAAGTATGGGTGCAGTTCAGTTTTGGCCTCAAGTAAATTTTGTTGGTACTTGTCTTAGGGGTCAGAGTGAAGGTAAAATAAGGCAAATGTGTTTAACATTACATTGCTGGGTTTAATGCAGACTTCCAGAGTATCTTAAGATGAATTATCTAGACACACTTTAGATCAAGTGCATTCTTTTTCAATAAAGGAGAAAGAGAAAAGGAAGTAGTTAAAGAATAGAATGTGTTAGATTACTTTTTCCCAGCTAAAGTTAACATCTGTTTTGTTTTCAAAGGCAAAATTCTACATGCCTAATTCTATATGCTTGGTGACACAAGCTTTGTCACACAGGATGGGACCTGCAGTTCGTCTGTCCCAATATCCTGTCTCTGACAGAGACTAATTGCAGCTCCGTTGCAGACCGTAGGGTGCTGCTGTAGGCCAGGTGTGTGGTGACCTGCTGCTCTCAGCACACACACACAGCCTCCATGCACACTAAGTCGTGTGCACCACGTTTCTGTACTGATGTGCTCTGATTAGATAGGCATGAGAACATCTAGTATACTTTCCAAAACCTTAACATCTGTTAATTAGGATCATTTGGACTGTGTCGATCCATATGTATTTGAAGTTGCCAAAGCTTTCATTGGAATCTGGCTTTGAGACTTTGTAATTTAACCCAAACTTTACTAATTTTTTTTCTTGCCATCACGTTTTGCTATTCTGCTAGCCCTTGGTTAATGTGACATATGTTTATACTCTGTCTTTTGTTTGGGCAGGAAAGACTATTGAAAAGTTTAGATACTGTTTCTTTAAAAGAAAAGAGGTATTTGGGATTCTTAATCTCTACTTACATTACCACAATCTTGGTATCTATTTAAATGCATATTTTTGCATAATGAAAAAAACATTTTAGTGCTTCCACCATTAATGCAATAACTAGCCTAATTTTCTAGAGCTGTGGTTTAAACAGAACCAGCATAAATCTCAGAAGGATGAAGGTTGTAGTATTAATTATAAAGCACACAAAGTAGGAATGCTTAAGTGAAAATTCCCCCAAATTAGTAGTAAATACCTACTGTTTAGATCTTATAAACTACTGTTTATATATTTTTAAAAGCTTACTTCATGTAATGGAAGTATCAATATTATTGCCACAAAAATAGCTGACTTTTTTCTTATAAAATGCATTTTTCTTATTTTTAAATGGTCAGTGTGACTGCACATAGTTAAAATATTGACTGAATTACCTTGTCTAAGGATCTGTTGATGTGCTTAATCCTCTTAAAAGAAATATTTTTTTACTAGGCACGAGGGAAAAAACGTCAGATAGGATGGTTCCCTGCTAATTATGTAAAACTTTTGAGCCCTGGTACCAGTAAAACTACACCAACCGAGCTACCTAAATCAACAGCATTACCTTCAGGTAAGCAATCTAATGCATTAACAATGTTGATTTTGGTAATGTGTTTCCTTTACAGTAGGACTACTAAAAATATGCATGGGCATTCGCTGGGATATTTAGTATCTGTTACACTAGTAACTTTAGCTAAACTCACTTTAATTATTTTTTTTTCTTTTAAATGAGAAAAGGTTCGTCTGTGTGTTTATGAGTAGTGGTCCCTCAGGTATGAACTGTTGTGTGCTACAAAGCCATCTGGGATGTTACATCTTAAAGAGTAAAACATTCCCATTATCAGTCCTGTTTGTTATGCACTAATTGTAGTAAAGGCATTTTTTAAAGTTCAGGATGGTCGATGGGCTTTGGAGTTGAAGCACCTCCCATCCAGAACCTTTTATTTTTCCAAAGGTGAAGTGTGAGAAAACCACTCAAATGCAGATGTAGCTTTTTGTCTTGTATAGCTACTTATTTTAAGGTTTATAAAAGGATACAAGAGTGATAGATTGTTATATTTTTAGCTGTTTGTTACCGCTTCACCACAGGCAATACCGAACACTCCTGTCAGTCTGTTACAGGCTATAAAGCCAGGTAGAAGACTGAGAACAAAAAGTTCATTCCTTGTGACTGTTTCAGTCTTGAACCATTTTGGGTTTGTGAGATGGTGTAGTACTAAGGAAGGAGGATTCTTGTCAATTAAAATCATGTAGAATGAATGTAGTTTCTTCCAGGAGCCACCCAAAAGACTTGACATAGTTTTCTGCCATCTGTTTGGATTTAGTTGGGGCTGGCAGGGGGCAAAAACTTGCTGCATCCCCCAGCCATTTTTTCAGTGTCTGTCACTAAAGTGAAATAAATATTTCTAAATGAAAAATTACAGTGAGCATAACTTTTCCCTGTAAATATATCTAGGAAGGATTATCATGCACTTCATGGAACTAGAATGAGGTGTTAGTTTCATGTGTTATTGGTATAAATAAAATTTGCATATCACAGAAGGCAAATGTTATACATGGTGCTAATTTGCTCCTTTGGTAGTCATAAAGATGCAGAAAATCAGACTTCTGTAAAGACACAAGAGTTTTGGTCCTCCAGTTCAAATGGTAACTCAGCACTGGCACACGTACTTTTACAAGGCAATATGATGGGATTTCTTTTTTCATTATTTCAGCTTTGAAATTCTGGGACTTTTCACACATGCTAATAAAACTTTTACAGAATAAACCTTTTAGCACTTTTTTCGAGGCCTACAGAACATCAAAATTGAAATGGCATTAGTTTTTATCAAATACAATTTTGTTCTAGACTTTTCATTTTAGAGGATGAGAAGAATCATCTTGTCGTTCAATTATGATAGATGACCTCACTAACTGTGTGGTTAATGTAAGAGTTTAAGAGGTTAATGCTTGAGAAGCATCTTCTTAGCAGAAGTGTGTTAGTGGGGAGGCTCACTATAGCAAAAGACATGGAAAACCTGAACAAAACCATCTACAGGAGTTGAATAATGCCCAAGGCAGTGCATTATGAAGGGTCTGAGTATGGGTTTGGAAGGTAGGGGATACATTAGAAGCTGGTATCATCAAAACCTCTGTTTCTTTTGTCATTTTATTTTCATCTATATGCTCTCCATCTGCCATACTGTAATGCAAACTGCATGACTTTTTATTTTATTTTATTTTAAATTCTGTTGCATGGACACTTCTGGTGTATTCTTTAAGGTTCCTTAATTTCTGACTGCTTTGTACACGTCCTTTTCTAAACTTGTGTCATGAACACGTCCTTTCTGGTCTTGAAAAATGAAGAGAACTGTTGCTGCTACTTGGAGTGCCCCACGCAATGCTACAGGCTCGGGGAAGGGTGGCAGGAAAGCTGGCTGGTGGAAGAGGACCTGGAGGTGTCCCACAGCCGGCTGAATATGAGCCAGTAGTGTGCCCAGGTGGCCAAGAAGGCCAACAACATCCTGGCTTGTATCACACATAGTGTGGTCAGCAGGACTAGGGAAGTGATTGTCACCTGTACTTGGCACTGGTGAGGCCACACCTCAGTACTCGGGCCCCTCACAACAAGGACGTTGAGGTGTAGGAGCATGTTGGAAGAGCAACAAAGCTAGTGAAGAGTCTAGAGCACAAGTCTTACGAGGAGCAACTGAGGGAACTGGGGTTGTTTAGTCTGGAGTAGAGGAAGCAGAGGAAAGACCTTATTGCTTTCTACAGCTACCTGGAAGGAGGGTGTAGCGAGGTGGGGGTCGGTCTCTTCTCCCAAGTAACAAAGCAATAAGACAAGAGGAAATGACCTCAAGTTGTGCTAGGAAAGTTTAGATTGGATATTAGGAAAAATTCCTTCACCAAAAGGTTTTTCAGGCACTTGAATGGCTGCCCAGGGAAGTGGTTGAGTCACCATCCCAGGAGGTATTTAAAAGCTGTATAGATGTGGCACGTAGGGACTTGGTTTAGCGGTGGACTTGGCAGTGCTGGGCTAATGGTTGGACTTGATGATCTTAAAGGTCTTTTCCAACCAAAGCAGTTCTATGATTCTAGTGCTGGACAGCACCAAATTTCATATAATTATTTGAAGTAGGAGAGAATAATCTGTATGAAAAATTATTGAAAGTAATTAACTCTAGAATCGTTTATAAATCTGTTACTGGACATATTTTATTCAGGTATGGTCTAGCTTAAACACTTTATAATTCTTAATGTTAGTAATACCTGTGAACCTGTAAAAAGAATGTGAAACAGATTCACAGGTCTTTAAAGTGATATGTGAACATCAGTGGTGTTCACACATTTCAACTTGTGTTAGCACAAAACTGCTTAAAACAGGAGTACACCATAACAAACATTTATTTAGAAATACTGGTTTAGCTCCAGTATGCCAGGGAAATGTACACTTTGGTTAGTTGGTGTGTTAGGTGTGACAAATGACAGTCGGAGCCCACCCTTCCCTTTTTTTTTCCCTTTTGTAGGTAAGAAAGCTAAATATTGAGACACATGCAGAGTTCCGGTAAATGCAGAGTTTCTTTGATTATGATCTTTGTAAGGAGGCATAATATACTAGCTAAAGGAGTTGAATAATTTCTGAAATATATATATAAAAAAAAAAGACAGGAACTATTTGACGAATTTTAAAAAGTTGCTGGCTGAGTGGAAGAATTAAAAGAAAATGTTAGGATTAATGTAATGTAGAGAACCCGGCAGCAAGACTAATTAGATAGAAGTCTTGTGTCTCAAGGCAAAATACCAGAAGCCCTGTGACTCTGCATAGAGAAAAAGTAAAAGAAATAGAGGAAATTATGTATTTAAATAAATAGACCTGCTGCTTTAGAGAATTAAGAAAGCTGCTCTATTAAAATTGAACATAAACGGCTGTATTCTGAGAACCAGTCAGATTTGATGGGCTTCACAGTAATGAAATAGAAATTAGACTGCTGAATGCAGTCCTGTGGTGCCAGAAGTGCAGCCTAAATGGCCTCGGGTGCTTTTTATTTTTCTCATCCTTTGCAAGACCTTTGTGCTACTGGCGTCTCAGTGGTAGTACAAGGAAATGGCCATTGGCTTTCTCTTGAATTACAGAGCTTTTGTGAGGTTGTCTGGTGCTAGCTAGAAAAGTGCCTTTTCAGGTTTCAGGTAGTGGAAATTTCCTAGACTTTTCTCTCCATTGACCAGTTCTCTTGGAAAGGATATGTTTCAGAACAGGTTGGTGAGGATGTGAAAGGCTGTTTTTATAAATGTACAGCAAATTTGGTGCTTTCGCGGGCAAAAAACCCAAAATTATAGAGAGGGAGAAAGTGAAAGAAAAGTGTCAATAGAAAGCTAACATTCTTGAAGTGTCTGACTTTTTGCTAAAAATGTTACGTTTTTCCTACTGTTGAGCACTTCCAAATAAATATGTCATAGGTAGAGTTCCAGGTATGTTACACTGTTCTGAATTTGCACTGCTGTGCTCTGGCCTCCCTGGCGTGATCCTGACCCCTCAGTAAGCTGACTGGGAGAGCAGTGCTGCCAGGAAACACTTGGTGTTCTTTTTAAGTCGCCTTGAGCCCAGGACAGGGGCACAGGAGAGAGGGGCAGGGCTGCAGCAGGAGTGGTTCAGGTCAGTGCAGTGTCTTGGAAGTAGGCACTGGGACATCTGTAGCGTTCGCAGCTGGTTTATGCATAGCTTGTGTTTTGCTGAAACGTTACCGGTGCGATAGACCTCTTCCTTTATCTTACAGTGTGCCAAGTAATTGGCATGTATGACTACACTGCACAGAATGATGATGAGCTAGCATTCAATAAAGGACAGATTATTAACGTCCTTAACAAGGAAGACCCAGACTGGTGGAAAGGGGAGGTGAATGGACAAGTGGGTCTCTTTCCATCCAACTATGTGAAGCTGACAACAGACATGGACCCAAGCCAGCAATGTAAGTGACCCTCTCTGCTGCCACGCTGTGATTATTTGTGTAGTACTGTAAGATGAAACATGCAGCATTGCTGTGATTCTGCAGTGGTTTGCAGAACTCAAGGCTTCACCACTGCTGCACTTGTCAAAGTCTCTTTGAAGACCTTCTGTAATGCAAACCTTATTTTGTTTTACTTTTAGTTCCCATCCCCTTTGTAGCATGTTACCCCTTATCATTTTTGCACCATGCTGTTTACATGCCTGACTCATTTTCCTAGCTTGAATTTGCTCATTGTTTTGTTTTGCTTATGTGTTGTTTTCCTCCTTTTTCTAGGAATCATATGTTGTCCATCCCCCACTCAGGCTTGAAAGTCCTCAAAGAGACCCACTATCCCATATCACTGCCCAGAGGGATGATGGGAGATGCAGCCTTGATCATGTGGCTTCCAGCATGATCATCTACTGCCTTCTGAGTAGAAGAACACACTGCAGAGCAGTTTACCTCATTTTACATTAGTTGCATGTAATCGCAATGTTTGAGTTAATTACCTACAGATATAGATGCAAAATTAAAATGAAACAAAAAAAACACAAAAAAATCGGAGGATAGTGGGTCCTTTTGTGGCTTTCATAGTTACCAAACTAATTTTTCCACCTTTCCACAGGTGCTTTTAGTAGTTATAAAATTATTTTAAAATATATATTTTAGCCTTTTAAAGGAAAAGTATAAATTAAATTTCTTCTTCGCAATTTTATTTGTGCAAAAAGACCCACTATCAATGAATGCTGCATGTGCTAGTAAAATTGTTCCAAATGTCCACAAATTAGAGATTTTATGTATCTTTCTTTTTTATTGTTCACTTGTCCAGTGTTGTCAATATGTCTTCTTTTGTTTTCTTTTTTTTTTTTAATTACAAAAGAACAGAAGGAGTTAAATCAGTGTAAGGAACTTTAAATATGCCCAATTACAGATAAGGTATTTTGTTGTAGTTATTGTACTTATGTATCAGGTGTTCCTTGTTGAGTGTGTAATACATTGTGGAGAGAAGAAATTAACTTCCTTCCAGTGCAAGAGATATTAACCTTGCATAGTGTTATTCCCCCAGTTATGTTAATTTTATTTTGCACATTACTTGTAGCTGCATACAATTAGAAAACACCCTGGTTTGTGTTTGTGTCAGATGTTTTGGTTTTTGCATTTTCTTATCAGAAATCACTAGAATGTGACATTCATGTGGGATTTGAGAATTAACTTCTTTATTTTCATCTTGGTTACGTGAAGTTTGATTTCTCATTTGTACTTCTTATGACTATGGAACAACACATTTTGAACAGTAATTTTCCTGACAAGAAAGAATGTATAGAAATATCTCCCTGCAATTAATTTCCAATGTTTACATTTTTTTAAACTAGACTGTGGAATTTATACGAATTAATATTAAATGGAGCTTACAGTCAAGTTTATGTTGTAGATGTGCTGTAGCTAAGCCATGTTCGTCTTTCCAGCATTAGTTAAAAGCTCTTGATGAAATGCCTGGTGCTGTCAGTGCAGAAACCCTCTCTTCCCAATGCCTCAAGCACAATGTAGCTGTTCTACTAATTACTTTACCATTTAGTTATGTTCTGGTTTATATATTTCATTTATTTCTAAATTTCATGCTGGCAGTGTTGTAGTGTTCCTAATCCTGACCCGTCGTGCGGTGCAAAGAACAAGTGAAGCTCCTTATTCAATTGCACTTCAGTATTTCATCAATATGAATGTAAATTATATAAATATATAAAAACCTGCAGCTTTAACAACTGTAATACAGCCTTTAAAATTAGTTACATGTATAGATAATTAAATTCTTCATATAAAAGATAGTCTAAAATGCGTTTGTTGTCTTGTTGCTGTGTACACAGAGAATTCACCAAGTGGCATTAGTGCATGTAATGAATTAGCCACCAGAATAGCCTGAAGCCCACCTGTTTAATTTCAGAATGACACTTGTCTTGTTTCTTTGACTATTATTTCAATATAAATACTCAGATTGATCGTGACTAAATGCAACCTTTAGCACCTTTCTTTATTCAATGCTTTCTACGTGTTACAAATCAGTTGATATTTTTTTACACTATACTGGTAGATGAATTAAGAATACTTCGTTGTTTTACTGTGGGTTTACACTGATGCTAGGCTCTGTGTTTTATGCCAGAAGCTCTAGTCTGAAAATATGCACAATTGCACAGTTTTTCTTTCTTTTTAGAATAATATTTAACATGCACAAATTTTACATTTACCTCTGTGCCATTAAAAAAGAAAAAGGAAGTTTTCTTCACAACCATAGCCACTTGCTGAAAAATATGCTGCCTGGTATGACAGAAATGGAAGAGAACGTAATACTTGTAATTTTCAGTGCCCGTTGTTTTGCTTACTGAAAATGATGTAGCCAGATTTCACTCCACTATTTCAATATTTCGTGCATTAAAATGTTATTTTAATGAAAGGGTATCTCTATTTTCCTATAATGAGCTTGTTGTGTTGAAAGATTTATAACTTGACTAAAAGCGTTTGTCCTAAGAGACGTTTCGTTTTCTATGACTTCAGGCCAGAAGCATCCTTTCTGTGCACATTGAAATATTGGCAATACTTTGGATATAGGGGATTCAGATGCTGCTTTTTTTTTTTTCATTAATTCAAGAAAGCAAAATAAAGCTATTACAATAATCTGCAGGCTACATGCTTCTTAAAAATGCTGAGAGTGATGCCACACGGAAGATTTTCAAAATCACAGGGGTCAGTTTTCTGCTGAATTGAGGAGAACAGCCTGAAGTTGTTCTCCTGTTACATGCACACACACACACAATGGTGTATCTTGTGCCAGGACTCCTCAGACTGAAGAGTACTGTGTTATTACTCAATAGAGCAACAGCTTTATCAGTCAGTCTGTTGTTGAGAATAGTGAACTCACAAAAACCTCAAAAACATTTAAAATGTGCCAGACAAAGACATTCAAACCATTGTGGCTGATATCAACAACACCGTTGAAATGCCTATAGTGCTTATTTACTCAATTTTTAAAGTTATTAAGTCTACTACTATAGCTTGGCTTGGTAGTTTTTGATCTTCCTCCTAATCAGTGATTTCCCTTGAAGTAGCAAGGAGCAAGATATTGTGCTTATTCTTTCTTACCTGTCTGGATATTTATATATATATGTGTGTGTGTATGAGAGAGAAAGGGAGTATGAAAGCAATTCTTTAATAAAGAAAATGGATTATTTCAATCAAAAAAATAGTTTTGCAGGGTTGTGTCTCAATCCAGTTCTGACCCTCTTCTCCCCCTTGTGGTTCATCTGGAAAGATCTTTGACCTCCTAAAGGCACATGGTCCCCTCCCTAAGCTGCAGATCCAGACTTCAGCAAGCAATTCTATTTCCAAAACACGCTGGCCTCCTGTGATGGAAATGTGCCCACACTCTTGTTTCTTTGGTCCTCCAATCTGTGGCTGTGAAATCAACAATCAGTACTCCCAGTCAAAGCTGGAACAAAATTTTCATAGACAAAACTAAGAAACTATTCAGATGATTTTTGATTTTATTTGTATTTTAAGTCAGCATTAAGAAAAAGAGCTGACTGCTCTTTTCCTTGGAGTCAGTTGAATGCATTCTTCATGTATTAATTTTTATTTGGCAAATACCTTTTCCCTTTGCACAGGAGCTAAGGAAAAGGAGCTGTCACTTGAGGGTTGTAGAAGAGGCTGGATTTAGAGACCACTCCAGGTGGTGCTGGATTTTTTTGTTCAGTTTTTCTGTTTACCTAGAAAAGAATTTCTTCTGTATTCAGCTGCTGAGAAGAATTTCCATGAATGTTTTTTTTCAGGGGGTTTGTTAATATCAATTTCAATGCTTTAAATCTGTCTGAGACAACTCAGAGTCTGAGATGCAGGTTTCTCAAGAGAGCTTTGCTTTATATTCAGAAGAAGTTTTATTTAGATCTCAATTCTTTTGGAGCTTCAGTGGTACCGCTTTCAGTCCCTATGACCTCGCTGAACACATTTTAAAATGGCCTATTACCATAACCTTCCTGCAAGGCAGCAAAGTAGCTGCATGTTCTGCTTTTGTTCTCTGTTGTTAAAAGCAGTTCTTTTTAGTTCTCGATGATTATTGACTCCAGCTATTTAACTTCTTTATAAATAGCTGCTTATATGCAGCCCTCTTCTGATTACCATAAATGGCTTATTTTTAACTTCAGTAAATCCAGGGACAATATAACTCAAGTATTATTTAATCAGTGTGCATGCACACAGACAACTGGACAGCAAGCTGTTACTTAGCTAAATAGAGAGTGCTAAGGTGACCTTTTGATTCCAAACTCTGAAAGAATGTTTTCAGAAGGTTGTCCTGGATGCAGTTAAAAATGTCAACTACTGCCACAAAGACTTTGTTTCCTGTATGTAGAGTTTATGGGCTTTTGTACTTGTTGTTTGATAGCTTGCAAAGAAGTACTTTACCACGAATAAGGATTCATTTTGAGTTATTGTCCATGTGAGGAGAAATTTTAAGTGTCATCTTAACTATCTGGCATAACCTAGTAACACTAATAGTAAATGTAAACATAATTCTGATACACGCAACAAATTTCTATAGCTTATTACAGCAAGTTTCATAGCTGTTTCATTACCCTCCCCTTTCCATATATCTTAATTTGGCAACTTCTTTTAAAAAAACTCCAACGACAAGCAACCCAAGAAGCACCCCTATAGCCTTGTCTCCTCCTCAGCACAAAAATTCAGGTTGCCATGTCTATGTAGAGCCAGAAACAAATTTGAATCAAACCTGTAACTCTTATTCTGTAATTTTTATTAACCCTGTAGAGCAACACAGAGTAAGAAGTCAGATTTTTTGAAGAAGTTCAACCTTGTGGAAGAGTTTTAATAGAGCATTTAATTGAAAAGGTAGCTGTTAGTGTCTGAAGGTGGAAAGATGTTTATACTCGAGGTAGCTGTCCTACATCAAGTGGGTGTTGAGCTTTTAGAAGGTGTTGGATTCCCCGTGGCCTTGTGGTGCTCTGTGATCATAGGATTTGGCTCCCATTTTCTAGCACAAGTTTCTCACTTGTTTTCTCGTGCCCTACCTACCTTTTTGAGTCTGACCCCTCAGCAGCAGCTTGGCCCTAGCAGCAAGAAGGAAGCTCAGTGTGTGCATGTCACTGACTTCCCAACTTCAGCCTTTGGTCTGCCCAGGTACCAGGTTTCACCCACAGAGCACTGGTTGGACACTGCCAGCTCAGCTGGCACCCAGCAGTGTGCAGCAGTGAGCTGGTGCCAGGGCTAGCAAAGCGCATGCCCAAACCGGGTACAAATCGGTGTCGGGGATGAAGGTTTTCTGTCCCTCATCCGAGATGGCTGAAACCAAATTCATGTTTTCTCTGTCACACTCATCTCCGCCAAGTGCAGTTTTTTCTGCTGAATTGTTTCGTATGTCGGAGTAATTCTGGATACAAATGAGTGTTAAAATCAGTCTGGTTTGATTCTTTCACTTACATTCTTTTTTCGGGAGAAGACCTGGAGCCAGGAAAGGTGATGGCTGGAGGGCTGCCCAAGAAAGTGGAAAAAAAAAATTAAAAAAAATGTATTTTAACTTTTAGAATACTGCCTTTTGTTACAACATTTCTGACTCCAAGAGAAATACCTATACAGCATCCTTATTTTTGTGGAAGACAATGTCCAATTGCACTGTGTGGTTACTGCTGCTTGGATCTGTGGCTGATCCTCTTGACTGATTTGCCGTTACTGTACAGTAAGTGGTCAGGGGCTGAAGATAGGTCCTGGGTCATAATTCAGAGGTGAGATTTTAAGTTACCTGATGTGAGATAAACCAGTGCAGAAATCAGTTAACTGCCAGTTTAAATTTTTTACATTAATTCATGCCCTCACACATAGGATTTTGTCCTTCCCAAGCAGATTCTGGAAAGGAAGTGGCAGACATGTTCTGTGTTTTTCTGAAAGGATTTAGTAGGTTTAATTCCCAACTGTCTCACCTGCTGTCTTCCCCTTCTTTCCTTGGTTGAAAAGTAAAACTTCTTTTTTCATAGCAAATAAAGTATTAATCTAAAACATTGAAGAAAGATTTTGTTATTGTAAAATTAAGATAGTGGTAGTGTATCAAAAGTGTGTGTTGTTGAGGACTGCAAACTTTGCCTTTAACACTCAGCCATGTTCTATAATTGAAATAAATTAAAAAAAGAAAAGAAAAATCTAAATTGTCACCAAAGATCCTGAAGTCTGTTGCTTGGCCTGTGTGGATTTGCAATGGCAGTTCCTCTACCTGATAATAGCTGACTGGTGGGAACAGGAGGAGAAGGCACATGTGTTGGTGGTGACTGGTCTTGGCAAAAACAAAGTTACATTTAATATTTTGCAAGTGGGACTTCCCAGACTTGTTTCTAGATCCTACTTCAATCTGTCCCACAGGCAAATGCTCTGCTCTACCAGTAAGTAGACATTCTAGTCCAGCTGAGAAATTCTAAACATGTTCAAAACAGTTGAAAATAGCCATGAAATGGGATTTTGCATCACAGAAGCTTGAGATGTAGAGATCTGTTTGATCACCAGGCTCAGTGCTGTCATCAGCAAAAGCTGGAGGTATTCTCTCAGTGGAGAGTCCATCCCACAAGATATTTGTGGGATCGATGGTTGCATCTGAAGCTACCTGATCAGAAGGCTGAATCTTGAAATGCTGTAATTTGTCTGAGTGAAGGAATGCTATCATGGTGTTCTTTTCCCCCCTGCTTAATGTTTTGGGGGAAAACTGTGACATAGTTTTTATTGCTTCTGGCTGCCTGTAATAAAACAGATTCCTGTCTACTGTGATCTTGTTATTATGGACTGGGCCAGCAGGAGGTTTACAGTGAGATCTGGCAGTGACATTGTTTAGAAAACCCACCCAAATTAGAAGAAATAAGTTGTGCCCATATATGTATGTCAGCAAGTTCCACAGGAGAACCTTCCCTCCCAAGAGGCTGCAGTGTATTGCTTTCAAGATTAGAGGTTAGCCTGTGAGACCCATATGTTCAGGGCCACCTTTGCAAGGAAAAGGGACAACACATATTTTTACAATAATATTTTAATTTTATTTTTTTTTTACATTTCTAGAATACCTTAGTCCTTCAGGTCCTATGGTGGTAGGAGGTCAATGCACAGAGTTCTAGTTACAGTGTTTGTATGCTGGTTTTGTAAGTCCAGAGTAAGTAGTCTGGTGAGTGTGGGTGAATGCCTCTGCTCGGGGACCTGCCAGTTACGCAGTTGTAAAGGGCAGAAATTAGTGTATTCACTGTGCTGTGAGCATACAGAGTTAGCTATTGTAATTTCCCCTTTTTTTTCTGAATTTGCTAGATTGTAGCTAAAGATTCAAATTCGGCACCTTCCAGATGGGATCCAACACTACTTTCCTAGGGCAGGACAGAAAATAAAAACTATAATAAAATATAATAAACAATTATGAGGCCCTCAATAGCTGGAAAGAAATGCCAGTGCCTCATTTAAAGTACTCGATTGGCTGTATGCATGAAGGACTGTCTGTGTGCTTTAAGTTAGAAGCATTAATCAATCCTATATGGAGGACAGATCCTATAATTTACCCACAGTGGAGCTTTGCTATCTGTTAGTGGACATGTCTGCTACTAAAGGTGCTTTCTAGCCCCTAGCAGGAGTCTTGTGGTGAATTGAATCCATGAATGATATTATTACAGCTGCAAGTGGAATGTAGATGTTCATAAAAGTACTTTGCACAGTACTTTGGTGTCCATGAAAAACTAGCTAGAGCCCTATGGCCTGACATTTCCACTTGAAAAGGAACCCAGATCTTCTTTGATGTTTTTAACACGAAGACAATAAAAATCTTTGCACTTAGGCACTTCATGAAGAAAACGCGCAATCAGAGAAGTTTCTCGTGCATGTTCTGCTCAGACTGAAGCAGCCTATATTCCCAAACATTTGGTGTTCAAAAGCAGACCGCTTTTTGAAGTTCAGAGTAGTCCATTTTTACCCCAGCTGGCTGGCTGTCAAGCCATACATTATGATTAAAAATGTTAAATGCCTCCACTAAAAGGCTGGTGATTGAAAACCACACTTTAAACTAAGATCATCAGCATCTTTGAACAGTAAACTTCCCCAGTCTCCAGAAAAAAGTAATTGAATACATTGTTCACCTTTCACAAAGCTGACAGTGCATGGGGAGAACTAGTTCTGTTTATTAGACCTCTGTTTTACATTATAACTAAGAAAAAACAGCCATTTACTAAACAGAAATTAAACTTTTAGCTTTTGAAATGTGCCTAATGCTTTGATTATTTTGGCATAAGATTGCTAATTCTTAAAACCTACTTTTTATTTCAAGCAAAGTTTCAGTTGCATCTTCTGAGGGACTACAATGTAGTGTATCTCAATATGCTCATGCTTCCAATCTAATAGATTCTTAGCTTCTTAATCATGAAGGAAACTACCTGGACTGTGTGCATCTACTTTAATTTTTCTTATTTTTCTTTTTTATTTTATTTTAATTTTTAAGTCAAATCTGTCATTACCTTTTCAGGAGCACAGATCAGTTGAAGCAGCAGCTGAAGGTAGCCCATGAAAAAATGGTATTACATGTGGACCTTACTAGTGGCATAGTGCAGTGTCAGCTCCTGAATTCCATTCAGGAAGCTAAAATGCAGGAAATACTATCTGAGTATTAACTTTACATGCAAAGAACTGAAGGAGTTGTCTGGGGTGTGATGTGATTAGGAGCCGTAGTGGTTTATTTTGTAAAGCACAGGCAATCATCTGATCTACAAACATCTCTGTCAGATCTCAGTTGGTTGGTGTCATTGCTGATGCTGGTGAACAAAAACAACAAAATAGCCTTGACCATTTTAAGCCCCATGAAGCGAATGCTGAATATTTTTCAGTCAGAACCTCTTCCATAAGGAAAGTTTGTTTCAGTGGGGAATATACTGAATTTGCCCACACTTTGCTGAGGGGCAGGAGAAGGAATTAAACCGAAGAAATTTGTTTGTGTAGAAAAAGTTGTTAACAGTGCATTTTAAAAGCAAAATGTTTTCAACCTTTTTGAAATGCATTTTGTGCAGGAAAGTAATAAAAATCGTTTTAAAAGTGAAACTGGAAGAAAACATTTCTGCTTGGCAGTCTCAGAAGAGTTTAGTTAAGCTCTGCTGAAAAATACTGGCTTACAGAAAAAAATGTAATGAAGTGTTCTGCGTCAATTCAGAATAGAAAATAAAATGTGAGATTCTAGAATGTATACAAAAATTCTAGCATCTACGCAGGATAAACACAATGGAGGTGGTTTGCAAAAATTAAAGGACACACCTGATGAACAATGAGTTCCTAGTTACAAACCTTTTACATGCCTTTAAAGATAAAGGAGTACAATAATAAACCCCTTTTTCTTGGCCTGTAAATTAGTGAAATCTGTGGAGTGATCTCCACTGAACTTCATGTGTTCTGGCTCAAGGCCTTCAAAAATTTATAAGCCATTTTTAATTGAAGTGTGAAGAAATAAATAAGCTTTACAAGGCCCTTCTTGATTAGGATGCCTACCTTGACTTTCATAAGGATAAAGGCAAACCTTGAATTTAGCGTATAAATCAGCTGGAATTCAAACTGTCCATCAGAGAGTTAAGGTCACTGTAGCACTCTTTCCTAATTCTGTTCCCTTTGAGGACATCCTTACATATTCTTTGGCAGTAATACCAGAGGAAGTCTTTGCCCCCTTTTTTATTAACAAATCCATTTGGGGGATTTGGTTACAGTGTGGATCCAGTTAAATGACACAACTAAAGGGGACAGTGAACTTTGGAGTGATGTTGGAAATGGGCATGTAGCAGTGATGAGGACTTTGAAGCTTTTATGACTTTTAAGAAATGTTATCACCTAGAAATGGCCTTGATTTAAAAAAGAAAAAAGGAGTTAAATATATTTTTTTTGAAATGAAGCATTGTTAAACTTGTGCCATCACATGAGAATGATTAAGTGAACAGGCAGTAGTTCCTGTTGTTATTTGAACTACTACGAATCTGAACCAATTTACAAATGACCGTAAGTCAAATCTAGGATCCTTTTGTGTTTTCCAGGGTGTGCAGACTTGCATCTTCTGGATATGTTGACACCTACTGAAAGAAAAAGGCAGGGATACATCCACGAGCTCATTGTCACAGAAGAGAACTATGTCAACGATCTGCAGTTGGTCACAGAGGTAAGAAGGCACAGCAGCTTTAGGGGCAGGTTTTAATCACTCATCTTTTTTAAGTAAATTGCATCGATAATTTCATTGCGCAAACTTATTTTTTATCACTGCCATGTTTGACTTCCTAGGGATGATCTGTATTAAATTTTCATATATATCTCTCTATATCTTTATCTCTAGATATATTTAGATATATATGCATGTGTGTATGGGTCTGCACGCAGCTAATGCTAAGCCCTTGTGTTACCATCACCAAAACTCTGATGTTTAAAGTATCATTCTAGTAAACCCTTTTCACTCCTGATTTTGAATGTTTATTTTTAATGTGTAAGCTCTTAAAGCTTGAAGCGCTTTATGTGTCAATTCCCACATTCACAGTGGCACTCAGTTACCACCTACTGTGATTTTCTTTAAATGTTACAAGATGGCATCTCTTGTGTGGAAAAAAAAGGGAATTCATACAGACAATTGACATGGACAATTCTTTTGACAGAGAGAGATAAACCTTTTTTGAAAAAGAGGTCCAGATTTGCAAACCTGAGACATTAGGAGATAAAGCAGAACTTCCATAAAAGTGTCCAAATTAAAATGTATTTTAAATTTTATTATCAGAGTAATCCTGGGATCTTTTGCAGGAGACCTCTGACTAAAATTCCCAAATTTCAAACAGATTATCCAGGTCATAATTAACAGCAGCACAAATTTAGAGTATTCTCTTTTAAAGCCATATGCCACTCACAGACGTATTATCAGGGAACGCCATGGTTCACCAGAACACCACACATATTTGATGTCTGTTCCATGGAGTGTCAAGTGCTACTCTGATGTGAAGTTTTCTCACCTCCAGACTAAGGAAGTGAGCATCAACAGTCTTAGTCACTTTGATTATACTTACCATATGCTTTTTAAATTGCTTCATTTTCTGAATCTGTAGATCTTCCAGAAACCACTAATGGAATCTGAGCTGCTAACAGAAAAAGAAGTTGCTATGATTTTTGTTAATTGGAAGGAGCTGATTATGTGCAATATAAAACTACTGAAGTGAGTTGTGTTTTTTTTTTCCACCCCTCATACTTAGCAATAACAAAATCATGGGTCTCTCCCCCAGCGTGTCCTTTTAGCTGCATGAAAATATTTGCTGCTTATGCAAGTAGTAACCAAAAGGGCTCTGCGTTTTTCCTTGTTGGAAAAAGCAAAATATTAACAGTGTTTGCTGTGAGTTGTTGTTGAGAAAAATCCAGCAGTTCTTTGCTGAGTAAGTATTTGCACTTCCTTTGCTCTTGGTGTACATGAGCTCCAGAGGCAAGATCAACCTCTCTTGAAGAGCAGTAGTGCTTGCCAAGGCTACCCATGGTCCAGTCATAGACTTTTCCTTCCTCTGTCTCTGCCACAACCCATACCCAGCTCTGTAACTGTTACCTGTGAGTGCAAACCAAGGCACAACAACCTCTGCCTCCCTTATTCTGAGTTAGCTGATTTATTCCTTTAGTTATTGTAGGCGTATAGCACCCAAACAAACTGTTTTGTGAGAAGCAGCACCAACAAAACCTGGTTTCCTGTGGATTTGTGTCCAGTGTACCCTGCAGCCTTCCTTCCAAGGTCTCCAAGTGCTGCAACCCCAATTGTCTACCAGGAAACTCCACACCAGTGCAAGTACCCTTATTTCTCCCTTCATTCTCTGTGGCCTCTGATGGATCTGATCTTCCTCCTTGCACCTTTCTTACCCATCCCTACTGCTTCAGCAAGACACTATAAATGCTGTGGCTGGTTTGTAGGCACATGCACACAGGTTGCTTATCTGGTCATTGCTAGAGAAACTGAGTCAGGATGAGTTAAACCTGCATCTCACAAGCAAGAGGAACAATAAGGTTCCTTTTTCCCTTACAGAGCTGCTGATTTTTGTTGTAACCTACAGGGATTTTATAATCATTTAGGTTGTAAAAGACCCTTAAGATCATCAAATCCATAAGTTTGAGGTATCTTTCTTTTTTGTAAAATGTATTTGAAATTGACCCACAAGTTGGAAGGTTATGGCAGTGATAGGACAAACGCAGGCAGCTCACTGCCAATAAACCTCCTTTCCTTAGGAAACCAGGCTAAAAAACTAGTAGTAGTTTTGAGCATAAAGTAGTGGTGAGGTTTTTATCCCTCATTCAAGAGGGATCTGTTGCTCTCTTTCTAAACTAATAACAAGAGAAATTGATTTCTTCTTATATTTTGTCTGATCTGGCATTGCATTAAGTTAATGTCAAATAACAGTGTTGTGACTACAAAAGGGAAAGATGGTTTTGGCTGAGGATGCAATCTTGATTATTGTATTCTTACAATATGCAATAAATCTGGTGACTGGTCTATTTATTATTCAGGGGTCTCTCTATTTCAACAACAGATAAGAATTTCATACATGAGGAATCATTCTTTAGTAGCCCACTTTTAAAGCACACGTGACTTTTTCATCTTTAGAGCTTTGCGTGTGCGTAAGAAGATGTCTGGAGAGAAGATGCCAGTGAAAATGATTGGTGACATCCTGACAGCACAGCTGCCACACATGCAGCCTTACATCCGATTCTGTAGCTGCCAGCTCAATGGGGCAGCCCTGATCCAGCAGAAAACAGATGAAGTTCCCGAGTTCAAGGAGTTTGTTAAAGTAAGAAAAGAAGCAATCACTGTGAATTTTGTCCGCTGTGAATTTAGCTCATCATTTCACTGATTTGCAAGACGTAGTCCCAAATAGGGCTCTGTGTTGGGCTAGAATGAAGGCTCTTCAGACTTAAGCACTCATTGAAGGAGCAGATGTTTTCATTGAAGGAATACATTTTTTCAAATGATTATACTTTGTTTATTAATGGTTTTGCTTTAAAATGCTGGGACAGTAAGAGACAGTGAGTGCTGGGACAGTAAGAAGAGGCCCCTCTCGTGCAGACAAGGCAGGTGAAGAATATGTTGTAACAAACACAAGAAATTCTACTGCACTGACACTATTTTTGATCTGAGAACAGATATAGCTGAGGCATGGTGTTCATTTGTTGCCTTACCTTTTTCTTTCTTGGATGAGCTCATTTTGCAGAGTTTTAAACAAACGAACTAACACCATTTTACCTCTCTAATGTTTCAGAGGTTAGCAATGGACCCTCGCTGTAAAGGAATGCCACTATCAAGTTTTCTACTAAAGCCTATGCAACGGGTAACAAGATACCCACTAATAATTAAAAATGTACGTTCTTTTGCAAATACGATGATTTTGATGCTGCTTTGCTCATAGTTTAATTACAGGATAGTTACCCTATTTGTGTGAAGCTTTGTCATTGTTGGGTATCTGATGTGCTAGGGAACGTGGGGTATCCTTTCGTATTTGATCACACTAGAACAGATGCAGTAACTCATTCACTTCAGCAAAATGACTCAGTATTTCCATTAGATGAAACTTGCACACAAAGAACCAGAAGGCAGTAAATGCTGAATGAAAACTTTAAAAATCAGGTAACAGGAGTAACGGGTCAACCTCATGCTCATCTTTGCCTTTTATCCACAGTGTCATTGCCTCCCCATAGTCTGGTAAATGACATTCAGTGTGCAAGCTTGAATGCCAAATTGTTGCAAGTTACTTTACTGCACAGCTTGTATTGCTGGATAACTTACAGCCCTTTCCTAACTTTCATTTGCTGCCTAACGCTAACCATTCTGAATAGTGCTATTGAACTTGGCCCAAGACTTTCGCAGAAAAGGATTTTAAATTGGATGCTGGCATTTAAGAGAGTCCTTCATTGGTCCGGGATATATTTCTGCATATGGCTGGAATGTGCATGCTTATGCCAGAAGAGTGAGCAGTGGACTGATGCAAAGGCTCTGCAGGCAGGCATTCATTTCAGCTGATGGCAAACAGACTAAGAGTTTGTCTTCTGTTTTTCATGTTTGTCGAGGAGGAAAAGAAATTTGGAACATACTGACTGGCTCTGATGAAAATAAAGAAATAAACCAGAAGTGTAGGGCTAACAATATAAGTACACTTTAACTGTGGATAACAGAAAATGCTAATGTGTTCTATTTATCTGTAGATAATAGAAAACACTCCTGAAAACCACCCAGACCACAGTCACTTGAAGCATGCTCTTGAGAAAGCAGAAGAATTATGTTCTCAAGTAAATGAAGGAGTTCGGGAGAAGGAAAATTCAGATAGGCTGGAGTGGATCCAGGCTCATGTTCAGTGTGAAGGCCTCTCGGAGGTAAACAAAGTGCTGTCTAGAGTAATGCAAGTGTGGGCACACTTCTCCACCAGTCGGGAAGAAACCATGGCTCACTTATGGCACTTCATCAGGGGACAACCAGTGTAATTAATCAAGTGATATGATCTTCAATCCTTTTCATCTTTCTTTGGCTCCCTTTCACTCCTGCACGTAATCCTTTCTGCTGCTTGTGTTAGTGCCTTCTGTATGACTAATGCTGGTTTTGTTGCCTGCCTCTGGACTAGAGCCAGGGTCAATACTGCAATTTTCAACCACAACTTGCTGGTTTCATAGCTCTTTACAATACAGCAGTGGTTATTGTACCGATGCACTGCATCCTGAAGCTATACCTGACCATCCTGGAGTGCTTTAAAACTCATCACAGAAAGTATTTGTTGTGATAAAACTTTGTATACATTTTCAAAACTCAAGAATACCCATCAAGTCTCTCTCAAGACTTTATAGAGAGAATCACAGCCTCTCATTATGTGGTTTTTTTAAGGTAACATGCTGAGTTCTTCTTCTGAAACTATAATGAAAATACTGTATCGCTATGTCCTGCAGAAGGTTGGAGGATATTTTGATTACTTCCCTATTATTGGTGAAGATAATAGAGACAGAAAGATCACAGCTTGATTTTCAAAGCATGGTTTGAGTTTTTTGTTCTGGAAGATAAAAAAAATTACCAGCACTGGTTGACTTATAAACTGGAAAACATTGCATTTCATCTTATGAAATCTAACTTTTTAAGGAGAAAGACAGGTATAACAATTTCAGAAGGGTCAAAGTCACATTCAGGAGTCTTGTAACTGCTGCCTGAAAGAAGGTGGCTGTTCTTATCTTCTGTACATGATGTCTGGCCCTAGAACACCAAAAATAATAGCTGGAAGACCAAGTGGCTGCTTGCTGACACAGTTAACACCAGTAGCAGCCTTCAACCTGTGGCAAGAAATAGTCTGACCTCCCCACAGTTTTCTAGCTGAGGTGTTTCTAATCTGTAAAAGGAGCCATTCCACATCTAGCTGCCCAGCCAACTAGGATGGCAATAACCATACCATCACCTAGTGAAAATAAACCTGAAAATGACCTGTTAGGAAAGGGCAAGCCTCTAGTCATCTGGTAATAACCTCCAGGTGAGTCTTGAATTCTGCCAGTTCCAGCCACTGGTCAGCAGCTGCCCTCTTAATTCCTGGTATCACCTGTACACAAAGGCAGGCTATCTAGCATTTCTTTGGTCTGTTTTAATGGGTGAAATTCAAAAACAATTCAGAAGTCCAGTCCTTGTTAAGAAGCTCATCCAGGACAAGTCATCATCGGCTCAGTTCTGCTCACAGAGATGCATGTGCAACTCGAAAGGAGGCACAAATGCTTTTGGCTTTTCTCTGACTGTCCAGGCCATGCCTGTGCAACTGATGGGCTGCCTTAAAGTTAATTTTCACCTAGCTTTTCTATGACTTGCACTGCTTATCATGCACAAGGCAGAGCCATTGCTTGTCATCCCTGTGACATGAATTGAAACCAATGTCAGGACTCAAAACTATATTTGATCTCTTTCAGGGGAACCTCGATTGTTTTACTTTATACAGTGCGTTGTTGTTCTTCTTCTACTTTTCGCAGCAACTCGTATTTAATTCTGTTACAAACTGCTTGGGACCACGCAAGTTTCTGCACAGTGGGAAACTCTATAAAGCCAAGAGTAACAAGGAGCTGTATGGCTTTCTGTTCAACGATTTCCTCCTCCTGACTCAGATCATAAAACCTCTTGGCTCTTCTGGCACAGACAAGGTCTTCAGCCCTAAGTCTAATCTGCAATACAAAATGTACAAAACTGTAAGTACCACTCTTAACTGGTGACTAAGATGGTTGTTTGCTAACAGCGTGTATAGCAGGCAGCAGCTCCATTACTGGATGTGCAGGCAATAGCTGTTATATAGAAGAGGTTTGAAAGCTTTGGCATAGGCTGGGGATTCCAGGCAGTGGTGGTTGTTTACTTGAGCAAGAAAAGAAAACATGCTTTTGAAGTTTTGCTAAAACAACCTCTTCCAGAGGAGGTCAAGTGTGTCAGGGAGTGATGGGGAGAGGTAGTATTTGCTGCTTTTTGTGGGAAAGGAGAGATTGCTATGCTTTATGAGGCTGCTTTCTTACTTCAGGAGAAGTGTTTCCAGACTCTGGAGGCATCTCTGTCTTTCATACTAAGAAAATGTAAAAAATGACATATCTGAAGAAAGATGGGAGGTAGGCAGAAGGGGAAGGTTACTGAAGGCACAAGATAAATCTGTTGTAAATTGCTCTGTTGCATGCATCTGTTCAGATATCGTGCAGTAAAACTCTAGCTTTGCCTAATGTTTTACAGCCTATTTTTCTAAACGAGGTACTAGTAAAATTACCCACAGACCCTTCTGGAGATGAGCCCATCTTCCATATCTCCCACATTGACAGAGTCTATACTCTTCGGGCTGAAAGCATTAATGAAAGGTAAGTCCCTGCACAGGCCATGTTAGTGCTGAATTTGAAAAGCCTGGTGCAAATGTATATGATGTACACATGCATAGCAGTCTCCAAGCAGTATATCTTACAAGACTGAAGAATGTCTTCTGCTTGAGAATATGGTGGTACTCAGTATATGAAAAAGAGGGAGAAGTGATGTTTCCTGGATTCCTTTAAGACCAACAACGGCTAGGAGGGCTGATATATAGGCCAGATTTCACAGCATGTTATGGCAGCCTAAGGAAGCCAAAAGATGCAGTCCTGTCTTCTTCTGTTAACATCCACCTGTTTGTTCCAGTGCAAGCATACATATAGCTGTGTGTTGAATGAGATTCAGGAACAGATCAGAATTGGAACTTAAGGCAAAAACCTACCAAACAAAACCCAGTTAGTTTTAACCTGGTTCAGTTCAGACTGAAATAGTCAAAAAATGGCAACCTCAAAACCTCAGCTGGTGATTTTTGTCTCTGGCAAGTTTAACTGTTGTTAAAAAGCAAAAAGCTGAAAAGTCCAGCAAAAAAACCAAACCCATGGTATAGACATGGCATTATGCCAGCTTGCAAACGTGTGCCCCTAAAACTTCTAATGCATAAAAAAGTGTAAGAAAGTCTTTACTCCCTGCCTGCCTGACAGTGTCATTCATTATTATTTATACACATAGTTTTTCTTGCAAAAGATCCTGCTTTTATTGCTCCCACTTGTCTTTTTGGATGCTGTCCGCCCCTCTCTGCCACAGAATGAACGAGCATTGTGGTTAGACCCTTGGTGATAAAATTGTCACAGCCTTTTCAACTTAGGATCTGTTGCACAAATCAAACTATAGCAATAATCATCTATTCTGCATCAGAGCACTCACTGTGACAGTGAGAAACACATAAGCTCTGCACCACGTTCATCCTGCCTAGCTTGAGGAACTTCAGCAAGATGCTTGGGCATGCTGCACTGAACCATCAACAATGAAAGCAGCCAGATCTTCTTATGCTGAACACCCTTCAGAGGTGCCTGCCTCTCTCTGTTCTCTACAGAGAGGAACTGCTATCTGAATTTGGGCACTCTATTCAAATGCCTTTACTTATACAGGATACAGCCTTTGACTTTCTTTTATGCAGAATTGCTTACTAAATAAATGCAGCATTTTAGGTGAGATCATAGAATCACAGGGGTTGGAAGGGACTTCTGAAGATCATCGAGTCCAACCCCCCTGCTGCAGCAGGAACACCTAGGGCAGATCACAAAGGAACGCGTCCAGATGGGTCTTGAAAGTCTCCAGAGAAGGAGGCTCTACAGCCTCCCTGGGCAGCTTGTTCCGGTGCTCCATCACCCTCACAGTAAAGAAGTTTTTCCTCATGTTGAGGTGGAACTTCCTGTGTTGTAGTTTGGTGCCATTTCCCCTCGTCCTATCACAGGGCACCACCAGTGTAAGTAGCTGCAAACCCCTGTAGAGCAGCAGCTCTTCATTTTGGGATCAGAAATGGATCCAAAAGTTCTAGATTCTCTCATTTTGCCTTGTCTCAGGCCTCAGGCTCCCTTGTATATCACAGCAATTCTTCTAAACCCTTGAGGTCCCTTTGTACCCCTTCTATGTTTTTTCTCTCAGTCTTTCTACTCAGTCTCTTAAATATGAAGTGATTTCCCCGAAGGACCCATAGGGAACCATGGTCATTCATCACCTGTGTGTTCCCTGAGTTATGCTTCATGTGTCCCGAGGCTCAAAGGGTTTTGGTATGAAGCCTCAGGAATCAAGAAAAGCTGCCACCTCTGCAACGTAGCTGTCTTGCATCAACTGGCTACAAGAAGCTAGTTTATTACAATAAAGCAAAAGGTTTGGTGAAAGCAAACCTGTTATCTCTACCTTTTGGTTTCTCACCAAGTCCCTGCAGCTCTTGATTCTTTTGCACTTTCTTTACCTAGTGGGATCTGCTAGCTTGGGACAGTTAAATTATTGTGCAGGTGCTAAGACTCCCAGTAAGATCTCTTCCAGGCAGACAGTGTCAGTGTAGCAGAGCCTGTGGTGGGCCAGAGCCTTAGACTGCAAGTGACTGGGAAGGAGGGACAGCTTTACTTTTGTCTGCTGTGCTTCAGGGAGGAAAAACGAAGATGGTATTTTGCAACTTTTTTTCCTTTCCTTCTGAAGGACTGCCTGGGTTCAGAAGATCAAAGCTGCTTCAGAACTTTACATAGAGACTGAAAAGAAGAAGAGGGAAAAAGCCTACTTAGGTACAGCATGGGATGCGGGGGTCTCATCTTTTTTTGGAAAGGTCCATGGGCAGGAAAAAACATGAACGACTTATTCTCTCTCCTCTTCTGTTTCACCACAGTTCGCTCGCAAAGAGCAACAGGCATTGGGAGGTTGATGGTGAATATTGTTGAAGGCATTGAACTAAAACCTTGTAGGTCGCATGGTAAGTGCCTTGAGTGTGTCATAATATGCTCTATGAAGAAGACATTCCTATTTGTCTAACTTTGAAGGAGGTTCTGTCCAAAATCTGGTTTTGTTTAATGAAGCCATTTCAATGAATGTAAAATACACAGAAGTGAATATACAGAAGAGATTTTGTGCAGTTCAGTGCCAGGCGTGTAGTTGTCCTGCACATTTGTTTCAGACAAACTTCGTTTCTACCATGTAAGGCATATCATAGGAGATCATGAGCCACAAAGTCATGAAATGAAGAGTGGGAGGTGCTGAGTGCCTTGCAGAATTGTGTCCTTGTTCATTATAATGGCAGCAAGGCCACAGTCTTTCCCCAGTCTGTTGGCTGTAGGAGTAAAAGGACATTTAGGAGGAAGATCAGACACCTAGAGATGCAATTACTCTTTTCTATTTGTTTCCATCTTCCCAGGAAAGAGTAACCCATACTGCGAGGTGACAATGGGCTCTCAGTGCCACATTACCAAGACAATACAGGATACCCTCAACCCAAAGTGGAACTCCAACTGCCAGTTCTTTATCAAGGACCTCGAGCAGGACGTGCTCTGCATTACCGTGTTTGAGAGGGACCAGTTCTCCCCAGATGGTACGTAGGGGGCTGCTGCCCTTCTGTGGGCATTTTCAATTTCCTGTTATGAAGAGGTGCAGGCCTGCTGAGGTAAATGATAGGATCAGAGAATGGTTTGGGTTGAAAGGGACCTCTAAAGATCATTTAGTTTCAACCCCAATATTGAACCCCTTTGCATCTTGGGAACCTGCTCACCCTGGCTCCCCAGTGGAGTCATGCTGGTATCAGGGCGAAAAGAATCAAGCTGTCTCTGGGTTTTTTGGGGTTTCCTTTCTTGTGCAACTTGACCACAACTAAAGTGTGGTTTGCAATTCTGCTAAGTCTTTATAAACTCCGAATGCTGTTTGCAAACGGATCGATGAATGCAGGAGAAAGAGATGTCTTCATGTTCCTGCAATATGCAGTAACGGTGGCAAAAATGAACATGAGTTTCATAACCCATTCTTATTTAATAGCCTGGGATCAACATATGGAGCATTGAAGAGTGTATTTTGGAGTCATAATCTCTCAGGAAGTATTTGGAGATGATTGTCATTCATGTAGCCAGTGCCAGTTGACTCACTGACCTTGTTGCTAGTGTGGTGCTCTATCATCTCCAGAGAGCTTCACACTTGGTTTGGACTGTGCAGCAACCTCTGGCCTTTTTTCTAACATATCATAACATAAATAAGCTAATGAAGCAAAGCAGCTGTGAGTTACATAGTGGATTTTTCTGCTTATGCAACCCTTTATTTTTAATGCTGCAGCTGTCTAATATGGTCCAGCTAAAATCCTCTTCCGTGCAGACTGGCAGCCTTTAGCCTTCTACAACTGCAAAAATATAGTTGGACTGGAGACTTCTCTTTTGCTGTGTGTAAATGGAATGCAAATTAGCATTTTATTGCAACATACAACAGTAGTGTCATTTCTGAGCACGCTGTCTTTTTGCATTTCAGACTTTTTGGGCAGAACAGAGATCCGTGTGGCAGACATTAAGAAGGATCAGGGTTCAAAGGGACCAGTTACAAAGTGTCTCCTTCTGCACGAAGTCCCAACAGGAGAGATAGTCGTCCGACTAGACCTGCAATTGTTCGATGAGCCTTAGAAGGAAAGGGACCAATGTTTTACTTCAGTCTGAGTTCGCTGCAATAGGTGTCTGCAGAAGCAAAAGCCGTGTTGGTGTGGTGTGAAACTACTGCTTGCCCTTCACATGTAAGAGGGTTATCAAAGCAAACAGGAGCATCTTTGTGCCTTGATAATTCTCACTGAAAGATGAATCCCAATTTAGTGAGGAGATCTCCCTCGAATTCTCTGTGTGGAACTTGAGGTTAGTTTCCTGGGTTTATGAAATAACCTAGTCGTTGATTGTGCTCCAGTCTGAAAGGCTGGCATACCACATAGGTTGCTGTATTTGCTCCAGTTACCCTACTCTTTAGTTTACACGAGGAAGGCAATGTTGGTATGTTTTGGAGGCTTTCTGCAGGGTTTTCCCCCTTAAGGAATTCTGTGCCTATTGCTCAGCAAAGTTGTGTGTAAATGTAATGTGAATGGAAGGAGCAATTATGCAGTAAGAAGATCTTGGACGATCTTCATGGTGGTACTGCAAAGAGTTAGAAAATAAATAGTCTATATCTATAAACAGAGAAGATTCTATTAACATACCACTTCATGACTCACGTAGCCCCTGAAAATGAATCATGTACAGGCCTTCTGCACAGAGGTGAATTGCACTCCAGAAGAGTCCACCCACTCGGTACCTTTGGAAGTTGCCGTTTCCTATAGGAGCGTAGAAGTTTGAACAGTAAGCGAAGGATTAAACACAAAGCCCTGCTGAATGTTGTGCTGTACCACTTTGATACTGCTTTATACTACTGCTGCTTGGCTGTGTGACTGCAGATGGGGAAGGCTGTGTGACTATCACCTGCAGCGGGAAGAAAAAAAACCATGGCTCTAGCTCAGGAAGCTGATTTCCACCCCACAGAGTCTAGTTTGCAAAGAAATCCGCAGTGACCAGTTATTAAATTGTGTTGTGCCAGGCTGTGTTTGACACCATGCTACCCAATTCAGGGCAGCAGTGTTCTGTAGCTCACAAAGGTGTTTGTGGCAAGTTGGGGTGATTGCAGGTTTGGTGGCAGCGATACTGAATGCAACCAGAAACAGAGTGATGGCGCAGAGTGGGTAACCCCAAAGTCAAAGCCTTGTCATCTGGGGGAATGCCAGGGCTTATTAAATCCCTTCAACTCTCTGAATACACACAGATAGGCCCACAGCCAGCAAACTTTCCCTGTTTGGCAAAGCACCCAGCTTTAAGCGTGCACTTACGTCTTGTTTCCCTTAAGCACAGGCCTAAGTGCTTTGCTGAGTCTGGACCTGAAAGACAAGAGACCCTTAAGAGTAAAATTCCTCTGCTTGGATTCATTTTGTTCATGACCTATCATGCATACACTGGTATTTTTGTAAGGACTTTATTTCCAAATGGGAGGTGTCAGCCTGTTTCATTAGCATGTGAACGTTCTTGTGGAGCCTGTTGTTAGGTTTTGGTGTTCCTTGCATGTTCTTTCAGTACTGGTTTCCACCTTTCCTGTATAGGCAGTGTTCTCTAGCACTACAAGTCTTATTGATTTCCATTAGGAAATTAGGATATATTCATAACGGATAGGTAGATACAGTATGGTAATAAGTGTAAACTGTGCTGGGAAGTGTCTGTGTATTATAATTTCCTAAAAGACCACTGTAATGTTTCAAGCAATGAGAAAAAAAAAAAGTATGTTGGAGGGACAACAAAGTTTACATTTCATACTTCTCAGAATCGCTTTATTATTTATTTATTGAAGATAGTGTAGAATTTTGTATCAGAAATGACAGACATACTTAAGTATTTTTTGAAACAAAACAGAGATACACACTTTAGTTAGAAACTTTCAACTGACCACATTTTAGAGGGAGTGTAACTTCCTAGGCATGCATTTGTTTACCACTAACTGGCTGAAAACACGATTAAGAGAACTTTTAAGTTTCTATTTTTCAATGTTGTTAAGAAAATTGTTTCAATTAAAATATGTAAATAGTACTAAACCCATGCTTTCCTAATTCCATATCAATACATTTTATTAAATATAATGTATATGAAAATACACATTGTTGTGGTAGGATAAAAAAAAAGTGATAAAAATCTATTAATGCAGTAACATTAAATGTCATTGTCTAACCTTTTATTGCTGTCCTAATTTTACTCAGTAGCTGGAAATACGGTGAACATTTATTTCAATGTTTAAAAAGCAGCATTGCCTTTCTATGGTATCATTTCACCAGCATGAATGACAGTACCAACTAACTAGACAAACAGGACAAAAAAGACTGTGGGTGTCATGCAGAAATCCTGGCCAGGCTTTCAAAGGCAGCCTCAAGGAGCTGCACCTTCCTCTGAGACTCAACTGGTGCTGGAAGCTGCGACCCTTAGCTGCAAGGGCTCCTCTCGGATTGCAGCTCTTGTCACGTACAATTGCACCGTTTCGGGGAGTCGTAACAAACTGAGCACCTTCCCAACCACCATCACTTGTCATTTCCCACATACCCTTGATGCCCAGCAATGTTTCTCTCCTGTTAATGTCAACAGGAGTTATACAAACATGAAGATGATGAAAGACTGGCGTTCGGCTCATGGATATCTACTGGATCCCTCATAATCAGTCTAATCCTAAAGGGAAAGCTTGTCTTAATTCCTGAGCATCGAGGACAGGAGGTATATATACCCTCAGAGCCAGCTGACTGTGCCCCGGGATGTCGCTGTTTTCTCGCCTGCTTGCCCTCAGTGCTCTGTAGCATGTTGGCACCATTGGCTTCCCAGACAGAACAGCTTTTCACCAGGGTTAGCCAGAGGTTCTTAGAAACCCAGACTCCTGCCTGGTTTTCCCTGTTCAGGAATGCTACCATCTTGCACATCACTTTGCTTTAACTCCACAGCTGTGCAGGCTACAGGTTTTGGCATTTCTACCCACCTGTAGCTGCACAGACCTTCTGCTCATCTGGGACTTCATGCTGTAAAAGCATGGGCCTTTTACTGAAAAAAAAAAGAGACTCAAGAGCTGTAGTCCTACTATGCTTCGTAGAGAAAACTGCCAGCTCTCAAAACAGGCTTCTTTAAATACCACCTGTGTTCTGAGGAGTTTGGGGAAGAGAGAGGCACACGGTAGTACCTAAGAAGTGAGATATCTCTTCGTATATTAAGAAAGTCAGCTGGCATGACCACAATGTTTGAAGTTTGAGCCATCCTAAGTGCCACGTGCTGGCTATCAGGCCAAACTCTAGTCATCTGTGCTACCAGTATGGAATACCTGTATTTATGTAGCACCTTTTTTTTCAGATCCTGGTTATTGATCTCTGAATATCTTTGTACAATAGCACACATTAGCTCACAGGTCCCTTTCCAGCCCCAGCAAAATGTGTGTACACTTTTCCTACTGTTATGCAAAACTACCACAACAACAGAATCGAAGCCCAGATAATACTTGATCACATTTTGGATTGAAAGAGCAGATTTGTGCAGATAAGCATCCTCACTATACTGCAGAGATTGTAAACCTGTATATCGTGGAGTTCTGGGAATGGTTGTCTGCATTTCTTTTGGTAAAATTCATCCTTGTAGAGTGGCTGAGTACAAGGTCTCTCTATTACTTGTCCTTAAAATGAGGCACTGGTGAGACAGAATGGGTACATGGGCCACTGGGACTGGCCCTCAAGATGGGGTTTCATTTCTACCTTTTCACAGGCTCTACTTTATTGGAGAAGACTATTTTCTTAGATGTACTTAGTCAGCACCAAACTCCTTGGCTGGCAATCAAGCCTTTCTAAAAATAATACTGTGACTTTTTAGTGCATTCACTGCCTTCATTGAAACAGTGGACTTACTTTGGATGAACTGGGAGAGAAGAAAACCTAAGAGAAGAAAGAGCAAAATCAGAAGCTGTGAGAAAACATGCAATGGAAAAAGTTGCACTGGTAGTTTGGTTTCCAAGCTGTAGTTCTGGGAATTCTGTTCTTCCCTTAAGTACATTCATTTTAACAAGGAGTGGTATTTCTTCCTAGTGCTTTCATGGCTTTAGGTCTTGTAGTAGAACTGAGTTAATGGGTCAGAAACTGGAAGGGAACATCACCACTTTTAGAAATTATTGACATGACTTTTGAAAGGTGGTGGTACCTGGGGATGGGCAGAATGTCAACATTGTGGCAGCAGTCAGGATAGGATACCCCAGAGAAAGGAAAATAATCTTTTTTTCTTTTATTTTCTTTGGGGAGGCAGGTTAGTTTAAAATCAGATCCAAGGTCTCACAGCAGAACTTCAGTCATCCAGGGCACTGAGCATCCATAATAATAGTAATAATAAAACAGTGACTAATAACAGAACGTGTTTGTCCTCAGCCTGGGAGAACCACACTGGATTTAGTACAGCTCTGTATTTATGCAGGAGTCTATATGCACTTTTTTTTTATATAAGTGGAGCTTTTCAGTGTTTTTAACAGCCCTTATACTGATCTTTCCAGGAATTACGTTCTGAGATACACCTCTGAGGTGCTTACACACTGTGTTGTTTCAAGATGCTTTCGAAGGACTTGGTAGGTTTACTGCTGTCAGGCTCTTTGCTTTCCTGGTGCCATCCAGGCAGCTCTCGCAATCATCCAGGAGGTACATGCCCTTTTCACGCAGGGAATTGGCAGCACCAGCATCCATGTGCCAGGTTTCCATTTCTCAAAGGACTTGTTTCCCCAGTCTGTAGCTGTATGAGGTGTTTGCCAGTGATGCTGCCATACGTCAGCAGGGTGGATGTCTCTCCTTTCAGCTGCATTTAGGACCTCTCCATCATTGTTCTGATTGCAGTAAAAATCAACCTGGTCTTGTCGATCTGCCTCGAGAGCATTTCCTCCCTGTGGAGGGGAGTCAGCCCTTCAGAGATGCCTCTCAGCAAAACCACCTGAGCTCATTTCCTCTGTGCTTGGTTGAATGCAGCTGGAAGTCATTATGTTCAGAGCAGGTTCAGCTCTTTACCTTTCAGAGTCCATCCTGCCACCTGAACACGTATCCGTGCCGTCTTTCCCAGCAGTGCCAGCCTGTGAGCTCCCATTGCCCATCCTGCAAGCCCACAGCCCCTGCTTCATTGCTGCTGGTAGGGCTTGAGGATCATGTTTGAGATCACCCAAGTCCCCTGCTGGCCACGATTTTCCTGCCTGCTGAGCTGGTTGGCTCCCTCCAAGCTAAACACTGGCCACATTGCATGAACGAATGCAGCAGGGGACTGGAAAACGCATCTCACCTCATCTTACTGCCTTGCTTTGTTACAGCCCCCTTAGGTTTTTCTTCTGTGTACGTCTTATGAGTAAACTGGTGGTGCTTCTGTCCTGTAATTAATGAAGTCCTTTGGAAAGCATTGCTCTTTCCTTCCTTTTAACCCCAGCCCCTGAAGCTCAGCTCTGTGCTGTTTTGGGGACTCCTTTCCAGGCTTCTCGCTCACAGCTCACCTGGAAGCTGCCACCTCTGCTGCAGGTCTCCAGCCCCTGGCTCAAGGAAGCAGTTCAGCAGATGCTTGACTTGAATTCATGCCCCGATTCAGCGCGAAAGAGTAGGTAAAACCAGCCAGGTGCCTGTGTGCTTTGCTGGGGACACATGGAGGAATTCCAAAGGCATTGCTAATTTAAAACTGACATTATGAAGTTGGTTCAAGCTCTGCAAGAACTGTAAGATTGCAATAGAGCATCAAACAAAAGTCAAGAGTCAGATCAAATACAGAAGTAGTTTATAGTCTTTGCAGCTGGATCTGTTTTCTTATCTTCCCAAAAGTGGTTTTGGCCACTAAGCTCACCAGATTTGTATTTACTGGGCAAATGATAATTAATATACTTACAGATTGCAACACACTTGGAAGCACTGTAAAATACAAAACCACCAGGCTGACCTTGACCTTGGAAATACCAAGTACCTTGCCAAGTATAGTGCTGGCAGAAAGCAGGCCTGTAAAGGCCTGCAAGGCTGCACGCAGCTGGGGAGTGGTTGTCTTGGGCACCTTGAAAGGCAGAGCACATCGCTGAGCTGACACTAAGCCAAATGGCTGATAAATTACAGAACTTTTTTTCTAGATGCACTTACTTATTACATATTTTCTCAACATGCGTTTTTATGAGGGAACTTTTTCAATGTTCACTTTACGATTTTTTTACCCTTTGAAGATAACAAATCACTTTTTGTTACATGCGAGTAGTGTTGGGGAGGGGGAAACACTGTGGATAATGCGGTTTTTGTAACTTATTAAATACATTTTCAAAACGAATACGTGACAAGTCCAGACTTCTACTGCAACAGCCTACTTTCATACAGATCCCTTTGCCACTGTGATACTTCAGTTTATTCAAGTCCAGTAGTCAAAACCCCTTGAAGTGCAGAAAAGCTGGGAATCAGGTTAAATCACCTTAGTTTTGAGGGGTTTCCTCTTTATGGACATTCCAGATATATCCTTTTTTTTTAGCCCCAACGCTCTTGTCCTATATGCATATTGGTGTATCTATAGTTAAATACATGCTTATGTATGTGTGTGTGTGAGAGACTATTTGTACATATAATATAAAAATACAGCTTCATTATAATTGTCAAATACTGAGTAAATCTAACAGAAAAGCATTTATAGACACCTAGTTTTCTTTGCTCATTTAGTTTAAAATAAGGACCATCCTTGGGAAATTATTTTTCTGTACATAGGAGGCTATATTTAGGACTAATTTAAGAGAATAAAGAACTGCAGTAAGAATATGTTAAATTAGCCTAGTTGCTTGATACAGTTGTCAAAGGCTCTGCTGCAACTGTAAGTGAATTCCTCGTGCTGCTTGTAAAGCTGCAGGAGTGTCACTAACCCTGGATTTAGCAGTCGGTTCTGAGATCTCACTGTGTAGTGCAAGTGAAGGGACCTGGTGCATTCCCTGAGGCCAGAGCCCCAAGCAGCAGCTCCTGCCCTCCACAGAGAGTGCAGGGGAGTAAGGGGAAAAGGGAAGAAATAGGGCCAGAGCTAAAAAGTAAGAGCTTGGTGAGCAGCGGGATCTCTGCCCCCTCCCCGCCCAACCAAGAAACATGGGTGGGTGTCCATTGGGTGATGGACTGGAAGGGAAATTCATCCCAGCTGTGGTGGCTGCTCCATGGTATATCTAACCTGGTCTTGTCAGGAGAAAGGGGGAAGGTTGGGTGCAGGACTGTAGCTTAGAATTTGGGAATCTCCCTCCCTGCTGGTGGTGTTACTTTTTAATGCACTTTTTGCTGCCAAAAAGAATAGGGTATCCATTAGTTTCCTTTTTTTTTTTTCTTAGAAAAAAAAACTATTGTACTGTCTATAGTATTCACGTGAGCCTAAAACTTACAAAGGCATTATAAAATGTTATGTGTATGTCTTAATTTCTGGCCAAAAAGGAAAAAATGTTACTTTTTTTTTTTTTCAAGAGAAAATGTAGCTAATAATATTGATCATTCATCTAACTATTTTGCAGTAACAAGTTCATACTGTGAAGTTGGTTCTCTTGGGTTTTTTGAAGTATTCGTAATAGGCATAATGAATAACTGCAAATCAGACACCACTGTTTCATTTAAGGCAATTTCAGCTGTACTTGGGTTCCTCTGAATGTGTTGTTTCCTCAGCCACACTTGGTTAAACAACTCTATTTACAGACATGGTCCAATTAAGCGAAAGTCCTTAAAATCTGTTCACCTGTTGGAGGGATTTTGCCACTTCCCAGACTGCTGTCACCAAGGCGGAAACCGTCGTTAAAGAGTTTAGGCTGTGCGATTTGTTTGACACAGATGAGCCTGTAGTTGTGCAAGTGAAATTATGCAAGAATAAATCCAGGTTTTTTTTAAAGTTTAACTGTGTACTGTTACATTCTTGAGAAGCGCTGAAGAAGAGTGATACGGTGTCATACTTACTAAATACATCTGCAGTTTAGTATTGCTGCCAGGAGAACTATGTAGGTGTATGCAAAGCGATATCCCCAGCAGCAGGGACGTAACTTACCAGTGTTTAATGCCTGGCACACGCGGCTTTTCATCTCTGTAACACATTCTTTGCATTTTTTCAGATCCGAATACTGAGAGTTAACTGAATCTGTGGTAAGATAGCAAAAATAAGTTATCAAAAATAACAAAAAACCACCCACCTCAAAAAGCCTAAGCAAAGGCACTTGCTCGCTAGGCAGGTGCCGTTACACTGTGGCCATTGCTACATTGCACGTTCCTTGTGGTGGGAGCCAGGCATGCTGGTGACCACGTGTATGCAGCTTGTCAGTGACAGCCTGTGGCCCTGCTGCTGGGGAACATGGCAGCCCCATGCTGGTCTCTCCCCTAGTGCTTGTTAATAATTCCTAGCTTTGGCCAGCCACCCTAGGTGATACCTGCAGTATCCTACTGAGCGGTGGGCCCCTCTGCCCAGCTCAGCACCAGCCAACACCTGCACCTCCAGGGTGTATTTTTCCCCAGCTGTTCTGGGGCTGGGCTGGCACAAGGGGAGAGCGCCACAGTAGTTTGTAAATCATGGCTGATGCAGTGGGAGGTGCGATGGGATGTGTCAGGAAGGGCACCAGCTGCTTGGAGCTGCTTTGCCCCAAACAGCTGGTTAACAGGTTTCAATAATAATCCAATTGGAATCAACTAGCACTACCCCTTCAACACCCCACCCCTGCAAGAATGGGATCCATCCAAAATGAAGTCAAACATACATTCTTGACCAAGAACCAACACGGAGAAACAGCCATCACACACTCCTTCACAAGCCTGTCAAAGATGACCTGAATGGAAAAGAGGCACAGCACTTCAAGACAGAAACAGGACACTTAGAAACCTGTGTCCGAACATTAACCAGGAAGCACATACAGGTGGCCGTGACAACACTGCCACAGCACTTGCTAGTTGGGAACCCAGCTTGTTCCAAACATTTTTGCACAGTTTTAAGTTACAAGCACCCGAACCTCCGACTAGTAAGCTTTTAGAGGGCAATTTTAGTTTAAGACTTATATAAAACTCTCCAACGACACAGAAGTAAACTCCGGCTGATTTCGCGTTTGCTGATGAGAATACACTGATGATGTGACTATTTTAACAGCCACTGTCACACCTGAGAGAATTTAGCAGCCACAGTTCCAGCAGTCACACCTTCTGCACACAGAAACAGCACGTGCAGCAGCAGGACTGCTGCTCTGCCATCCTGTGCAAAAGTTTTCCCTGGAGACTGACAGAACTTTGGCAGTGGTGACCCCATTTATCAGCTCCCAGAGCATAATTCTCCATTTCCTTCAAAGCAACGTTCACCTGCATTCAGGGCAAGCTAGGTTTTCAAGCTGCATCATGAAATGTCCAGAGAGGACTAGGTGAAACTCACTGCGGCTCCATCACCTTTCTCCCTCCCTGCTGGGTTTCTGAATCAAAATACTTCACACCGTCTATTCAAGAAGATATAATTTTATTGTTTCCATCTGACAGGTTTCACTGTGAGTGACAAGGACAGCTTGCTAGACACTCTCTCTCATGATTTTGGTGAGTTTCTGGATCTTAGACTTTGTTGACATGTCCACATACTTCTCCCCAATATTGACTATCATGCCACCAAGGATTGCTGGATCAGTCTAAAGAAGAAATATTAAACAGAAATTCTATTAGCAAAAATTTGTTAGCCTAGTATACCATTTTTATGCTAGTAAAAAAAAAGCTTTTAAAAGAGCCTTTTTTGAGACTATTTAGCAGTCACGCTATTCCAAAGTTAAGATTTTAGTAATTAAAGCATCAAGTCTACAAGAAAGCACAGAATGATGTAATATAACAACTCTATTCAGTAAATATTTTTTTTTTTTTTAAAGATCAGAGACTGAAGCCCAGCCTAACACAAACTTGATGAAATTTATTTACAAATAAAAAATACAGACCTTGGTCTCCAGCTTCAAGACCTCTCCCTTAGTCAAGAATCCACTCAGAGCACTTTTTAGCTCAGTAAGGCTGGCATCATCCAAAGGCTGAAAAATATGAACAGAAGACAAGGAAAATTAAGGACTTCAAAATATTCAAATGATATAAAGACAACACAGATTTTCTATTCAGATTCTTCCTAAGACAGATGCTTCCATGAAGAAGGAAGATTAAGCAGCCTTCTTGAACAGAAATAACCAAAGGACAGCACAGAAACAGCAGTCACTTTCTGCCCTGCTAATTTAATGAAACTTTGTGTGATTTGTGCACACATTCCCAGCAGAAGTTTGATGCAGACATCTTTGGATGGCACACATCAGAAATTTGTACTTGCCAAAGCAAGCACTTGATGAAAAACCTTGGTATCTGCCTCACAGCAGTGGTCAGGCTGCACAAGGAAAGATTAATTTTGCTGCTTCTAACAATTAAGAGCATCAGCTTCAGAAGAAACATGGTTTCATGCAAAGCACTGGGCAGTGACTGAGGACACTGGCAGCAAGCTCCCAGCCCTGCTTCCCACTTGCAGAATGCTCCTGGCTAAGTACACCTCTCTCCATCACCATGAAGAACTCTGCATCCCTGTGGGAGAGACACTGTGAATTTGTCCTTGCTATCCCTACAAGTCGCTCTGATACCACTGAGATAAAAACAAAAGGGGCTTCATTGAAGAGTAGCGGCTTTGTGTTACTGGCAATTTAAATAATTTCTATTTAATAGCTAACAGTTTGAGAGCCAAAAGAAACTAACAACACACCAAAAAAACCCAAACCAAAGCAGCAGGAAAGTAACTCCATGTATGAAGTATTTGGGAAAACTTGTGGAAAGGTTTGCACAGGCTTGAGTCTACATGTCTCTGAAGGCTGCCAACTAGACTGACAGTTTGTGCTCATGGCCTACACAGAGCCAGTTAATCTGAAGTGGATTTAGTTCGGGCAGGCAGCCTGCTGGGTAGACAGCCCTAAACAAGGGCCATAGATTTACATTAACTACCTAGCTGACCAGCTTCCCAATCTAGCAGATCAGGGTATGGATCCATCAATAAAGAAGTTCCTCAAGTGCCAGAACCACCCTGCCTCCATTCTGATGTTCACAGGTCACAGAGACACGATCTTCCTTCTCACCTTCCTGAGCACCTGCCAGACTTGCCTGTCTGCTACTTTAGAAGAAGTCTTCCTACAGTTTTGGAGTTAGCCACTTGTCCTGATTACTGCACGTGGTGAATTAGGTAGCTGCTCCCCATGAAGCATCACAGGGATTCTCAGTCCTATCAGGTATCTACCTTGCCCTAGCTAATAGCTCATCCGTTAACTCTAACCTGATCTGTATAATCCTGATGACAGAAGTAAGAACAAGGGCAGCTGTATCAGCAGACCCAGCTGACTTTTATCAGCCACCGGGTTCACAGCCAGTGAGGGAAAGATGTTACCTGTTAAGCTGAAACGGGAGGAGGATATTTAATATTTGACCAATAATGGTTAGGTATCAAAAAACTATCTGCAGAAATAAAGATACTTTCACCTTGGCAGAGGCAAGGGAACTTCCTCACTACTCATATATCAAATACTTACACTACAGACAGCAAAATTAAGCTAATAAGGTTTTATACCTTTTATACTGCTACCTGTTAAGCTCAATTTAAAGATACTTAACTCACCTGTGCAGTGGTGACCGTGCACAGCACTTCTCCTCGGTATGCGCTCATGATCTTTCCAAATGCGGCAACAATGTCTGGAGTATAACGCAAGCGACCATTTTCAGCAAGCAAATCTGGAATTGGCAGATGTATTGAAAGGGTTTAAAGCACCCACTAGAAGCAGATTTGGTTAGCAACCAGTAAAAACAACTATCTTCAGATATCTTTCACAATTCAAATGGTTACTCACTCATCAGGTTGACAGTAATAGGGGACATCTTCTCTTTTGCTAAGACATCGTTCACAGCTTTTTGTTTAACTACGCTCTTGGTATGAGGGTTCATAACAACACTGGCTAGCTTAGGGTCCTTCAAGAGAGTCTAAGAGAATAAACAAGCAACATGAAAAAGACAACTGAGTTCTCCAGGCATTGCAAAGCCTAACTGGACCACCTAAAGCAAGCAACACAGTCAATCCTTGATTAAGAATGAAGAGGTCTGAAGCTTATAGGAAGAAAAGTGGCAGCTCCAGGTGTAGCTCATTTACAGTATGTTTCTTTTAAAGATGATGCTCCTTCCGTATCACTTCCAAGCAGCTTAATACTGGGGGCGCCAAGCAGACTGCACACATGCCAAGCCAGCTGTGAGTGCCTCACGCCGTGTAGGAGCTGGGCCCACCTCCCTCCTAACAAGCAGTAGGCAGGCCGAGCCACTGCTCCCAAACCCCCGTGCGAGCTTTGGCTGGACGCAGGCTGGAGAATACCTTACCCAAACTCGGCTCAGCTCCTTCTCAACCTGGTCCAGCTTCTTCTGCTTGGTGGCAGCGGAGTACAGCGCAGTGGCATAGCGCCCTTCCAGCCCGTACACCTGGATGGGGGGCTGAGGGCGAGAGAGAGCGAGGGGCGCGCTGAGAGCAGCCCCGAGCCGGGGAGCCGACAGGTGCCAGCCGCGCCGGCGGTCCCGCCGGTGACGCCCCCACCCCAGCCCCCTCACCACGCCCCACCCCCAGCCCCCTCACCTTCACTAGCTTGGAAACGGGCCTGGCCGCCGACGTGCTCAGCTGCCGCACCTGCGGGGCGCATAACGGGCTGGCGTCGGCATGCGCCCCCAACCGCCGCGGCCCCCCCACCTCAGGAACCGGACGGGGCGGGGGGCTGGGGGGAAGGTTCGAGACCCCGCGCCGGCGTGGGAAGTGGGTGAGGGCGCATGCACGATACATAATTTCTCGCTGTCTCCCCTCCGCCCCTCAATACCGTGCAATGGCCGCCGCGTTCCGCTCGCCCCCCCGCCGCCACCCCAACTTCACCTTCAGGGACAATCCCGCTACCGCCGCCATCTTCCCTGTCGCTCGAGGTCACAGCTGAGCCCGGCCCCTGAGGTGAGGCAGGGCGCAGGCGCGGGGATGGCCACCGCCCCCTGCCCCGCGTCCCCGTCGTCCTCTTTTGCCGCGGGGCACACTGGGAAAAGAAGTTCCTCAGGGCCACCCTTCCCGCCGCACCGCGCGCTGCCTGCAGGGGGCTGTGGTTCGTGAGCGAGGGCAGGGAGTGCGGCCCAGGCGACCCCCGCGTCTCTTCTTACCCGTCCCCCTCCGGAACTGCTCCGTCTTTCTCTCTCCAGTGCCCTCCGAGAAGCCTCGCCGGACGCCCTGAGAGTTGAGGGGGTGTTGGGGGGGAAAGCTGAGCGCTAAAGGTGCCCCAGCTGCCCAGTAATCCCGAGGGGTGGGCTGCTGCCTACCGGTGCTCCTCCTGTGAGAAACCACCGCGTGGCGCTGACAGGGTGGCCTGCGTAGGGCCCACGGAAGACGAAAACGGGAATGGGGTCCCTGTGGCATCTCTGCCCTGCAGAGGCTGGAGTTCTGGGTGAAAGGTCCCTTTAGTTGCTCCTTCCCACACCCTGGTGCTGAAGGTGACTTTCCTCAGGCAGAGTTTGGCAGCATGGGGCTTTGGGGAGGACTAGAGTACCAGAGGAATGGCTCTCTATGTAGGTCTCACCCCAGCCTCTGGCAGACCTGAGTTACACTCAGCCCCATAGCTGGCTATGCGTGTTCGTGGTTTTGCATGTTGAGGGCCCAGGGATGGGAAGAGCAGTCTGGGCTGCAGGGGATGCTTGGGGGCCTAGTGATTGCTGGAACTGACTGCAGTGACCCACAGCTCTTTCTCATGTTCCTGTAAGGGTCCTATAACTCACACACCTGTGTACATCCCTCTGTTCAGATGCACCAGTGTCTCACAAGTTCTTCAAGAGATAATATGTCAGCTGTGCTTTCCTCCCATTCTGCCTTCTAACACAGAGAAACTAACTCTAAATGCAGTGAGCTATTTCCTCTCAGATAAACTAGATCCAAATGTCTCCTGGGGCAAAGAGACAATCTTCCAGATAAAGCATAGGGTAGGCAATCTGAATGTCAGCTCTGACGTTGTCAGTCTCTGCGTGACCTTGAGCAACTCAGGTCCTGCCTGCTACTGAACTATCTTGAACGGTTGAAGTCTTTCTCTCCTTAATTCTTCCAGCTTTTCCATGCGAAACGCTTGTCTGCTTCACAGGGCCGTTACGAAGTTTGTGCAATTATTTTCTGCGGTGTGAGTAGCTCAGATGGGCGGTGCTATTTAAATAGGAAGCATGGCGTTAATGAAAAGCATGCTGCATTGTAGTCTGCAGGGCGGACTTGAAACACTAGATGTTGCTGTTGCTACAAATTGACAGTGAAGTTACCGCTTTAGCTACATCGAAAACAGAATAACGCTCTTTAGAAAATACAATTTGAATAAAAGAGCTGGTCTACCGTTCTACCATAAAGAAGACAGTGTCACCAAAAGGCTTTATTCTGGATTTTGTAATTTGGTTCCCTCTTCTTTCCCTGGTTGTATTTCATAGAATGATAGGATGGTTTGGATTGGAAAGGACCTTAAAGATCGTCTAGTTCCAACCCCACTGCCATGGACTGGGACACCTTCTACTAGACCAAAGCCTCACCCATCCTCACCTTGAACACTTCCAGGGAGGGGGTATCCACAAGTTCCCTGGGCAACCTGTTCCAGTGTCTCTCCACCTTAACAGGAAATAATTTTTTCCTAATATCAGTATCTCCCCTTTCCCTCGTCGTATCACTACATGCCTGTGTAAACAGTCCCTCCCCAGCTTTCCTGTAGGCCCCTTCAGGTACTGGAAGGCCGCTGTAAGATCTCCCTAGAGCCTTCTCTTCTCCAGGCTGAAAAAAACCTGACTCTTTCAGCCTGTCTTCATAGGAGAGGTGCTCCAGCCCTCTGATCATCTTTGTGGCCCTCCTCTGGAGTCGCTCCAACAGGTCCATGTCCTTCCTGTGTTTAGGGCCCCAGAACTGGACATAGCACTCTGGGTGGGGTCTTACTAGAGCAGAGTAGAGGGACAGAATCACCTCCCTTGGGCTGCTGGCCGTGCTTCTTTTGATGCAGCCCAGGATACTGTTGGCTTTCTGGGCTGTGAGCGCACATTGATGTCTGGTAGAGTTTTTCATCAGCCAGCACCCCCAAGTCCTTCTCTTCAGGGCTGTTCTCAATCCATTCTCTGCACAGCTTGTATCTGTGCTTGGGATTGCCCCAACCCATCTGCAGGACCTTGCACTTGGCCTTGTTGATTTGTATTTCCTGTGGTGGCATTCAAGGACACAAGTATAGTCCATGACGTTTAAGCCTGACATAACATCATGCTTCTTGATAATTTTCATAACTACAGTAATAAGAAAAACATATCTAAAATATAGAAAAATCTTGGGGTTTATTCAGCAAAAATAATATTTTGTCTGTTTTTTGTTGGTAATGTTCATATACTGATGTTTTGGAATGCAACAGAGAATGGGTTTATTTGAACTGGGGTTCTATATCCCACATTTTATTAGTGTAATTCTGAAACACTCTACGATCATGTAGCATTTTAACACACAGAAAATCTGGCTTATTGAGGCCAGTCAAATCACTGAGAGCTGAGAGTACTTTAATGAACTAGGGATTGGGTCAAATCCTGGTAGTGCTTTCAAGAATTAAAATCAGAGCACCTCTCAGAGGTTAATTTTAGATAAGTAAAATCCCACAGGTGATAAACAGTTTATACCTTTATGCCTTATACTGGAAGGAATATTTAAATCCTGATAAAGCCTGTTCTTGTGTTTGGATGTCTGTTATAGTAATGGTTTCCACCATCATCGTTATATGGGAGTTTTTAGAAGTTTTGCAAAGCAATTAAACTCCCCAACTACCCTCATAATTTGACATTTACCTCTGTCTCTCATTTCAATTTGGTCACTTACTGAGCACATGGACATTTACAAGTTCTTCCATGAGAAACACCTGGAAGAACTCACTTGTGGGTCTGCTGCTGTAGTGCTTGTAGGATTGTGACCTTAAAATACTCATTCTTAGTAAAGTTGGTGATATTATAAACATCACATTTTTCTCCTGTGGATGCAGACTAGAACTGAAATTATCCAAAATATATTTTATTTTCCTTTTATTTGAGAAATCATGAAAACAACTGGTCTGAGTTTAGATACATTTCGACATACCTTTGTGCTTAAATTGAAGACACATGTGCTTCACACAGTCATGACAGCCACAAAGTTCACTGTAATCAGCACTTTTATGTCTCTAGAAAGAATGTGATGATTCTTCAGCTGTGGTAGTGGTGGGGATGTGTTTTGATCAGGGCTCAGCTCTGTGAGGCATCATAAAACTTTTATCAAGACTTAGACTATTCCACAAAGAACTTGCAGCATGTAGAGATAAAAAGGAGATGAGGTTTGTAACAATACATCTGGGTTTCTCACAGTGGTAAGAGCATATCAGATCAGTGCCACAAAACATGCCAAACTTACCCTGCATCAGACTATGACCAGCTCCTTTAGAAAAAAACAACCAAACAAAAAAACCCCACCACCCATAAAAACCATCCAGTAATTACACTAGCAATCCCAAATTTTTATGCAAGGCTAAAGAGACTGACTACTTCTTTCCCTCACCTTGCAACTCAACTGAAACATGAGCTTTTGACCTGTTTTGAATGCTGTTCTGCACCTGCTAGTCAGTAATTGCACCCGGCTGCTTCTCTTTGGCTGAGCCTGTGATTCCCAGACTCGGCTTGGGAGACTCCCGGAGGAGCCAGGGTATAGCTGCAAACAAATTCCTGACCTCTGTAAAAAGTTTATGTTATTTACAAGAAGTGGAGGAGTTTTCCTCATGGTGCTCAAGTTAAGCTCAGAGAACGTGGCACAGAAATCTCCGACCCCAATAACCTCCCTGTTGCTACTGTGTTTTTGTTCCTGCAGCTGCCAGAGGAAGATTTTTGTTTGTTGTGGGTTTTTTATTATTTTTATTTTTTTTCCTCTCTCCCAGGGGCTACCCTTTATCTTCTGCAGGAACAGTTGGTACTCTCACAGAATCTAATTCACCTGGTTGTTTTCCATACCCTGTGCTCCATAAGCAGTTCCACTTGGGTGAGTAAGTTCAAGTGCTCTGTCACGCTGACTCCCCAGGGACTGAGCCTGTACAGGCAGAGTGACCCACCCACTAAAATTTTGTGGCCAAGAGCAGACCTGACTGATTTTCCCATTAAGAAAAGAGTTTTTCACTCATAGGCTGGAGACAGAAAGCACTAACTTTTTTTTCTCCAAACTGGGAGGAACGATGGTTAACCACAAAAACGGTTAGGGGAGTTCAGAATAGGAGCAGGGGTGATACCAAGTTAGGCGACTGAACTGATTTAGCATCAGAACACTCTACCAGAAGCTCATAATAGGGATACTGGCAAAACCAAGCACTTATGCCTATGTTTTCCTGCCCTCTAAGGGAGGTTTCACTCTAGCATTGTTATATGATAAAATGATTGTCATGATTTTATTGTGCATGGGGTACTTCTGAGGTGCACATGGTGTTCTAGTTTATTTTCCATGCTACCATAGTAATCTGTTGTAAAAGGGGAAGAAAACCACAACTAGGTGCTTGAAGATTCCTTGGCAAAATATCTATGCTTAGACTTAAGAAAATCTACACCCTTTTAAGATACTCTAGAAAGCCTGAAAAAATAATTTAAGGGTGAGCTATGATATGATTTTTATAGGTTGGTGAAATAAGCACTAGTTTGCAAAGCTTCATACTAGAAAAGGTGGTGTGGGCTCACTTGGACATTTGATTGTTTTAAGGTTGAACATGAAATATCAATGGTAAAAAGAACTGGTTTGGGAAAATATGTGAATAATAGACATGCTTTGGGGTAGGTTGTACTAATAGCTAAGCTTTAATGTTTCACACATTGGCAGAGGAGCAGTTAGAACATTGTACTGAGACTCAGGAGATTTGGGATCTATTTTCAGCCCTGCCTTTGGCCTGCTGATTGGCTTCTAATTATTCTGCACCTTAGTTCCCCCATCTTAAAAAAGCAAGAATAAGACCAATATCATTTATAAACAGCTTTAAATTCTGATGAAAGGCTGTTATAAAAAACTTGTACATTCACAAATGTCAGTCAAATTACGGTAATGTGCAAGTGGCTATGGAGAAAATAAAGGAGAGGAGGACCATCATACCTCCTCCATCACTGCTGTGCAAAACGAGATGTTAATCTAGACTCACCTCTGGAGTCAAAATGGCAATATACACAGCAAACCAGTGCTGTTGGTCCATATTGTTGAGGTCTGTTACAGAAATGCCCACTAAACTGGCAGAATCAGCAGAGATCATGGACTGAACAGATCTGGAATATGAACCACCCTTTCAGCCCGGACCGGAAGTGCAGTTCAAGTGGAAGACTCATCTTCCTTCAGTTTACACTTGGGCCAGATGCTTGCCTGAGTAAAAGCAGGGTAGATCTCCCAAATACTCAAGTCAGAGGTATCCCTGCAGAGCTGAGACCCCAGCCTGCCATCTGCTCGCCATGTGTAGATCTTTGTGTCTGCCTGGAACTGAAATGAGCTGTCTTGTGCACAGATGCAAGGATCTTGCTCAATGAGCATATTGCAGCATTTTGTGTTAGATGCCTCAGCAGATTCTGGTTAGATAGTAGGGCTACAGCTTACACATTACCACAAGAGGGAAGCCAATACTAATAATATAATTTTGTGTATTAACTGTGATTATTGTGGTTTTTATCCATTTCAAGGCAGTTGCATGTCTCCTTCTCTTTCCTTGTAGCAAACTTGCATTTGATCATATGTCAGAAACTAAAGAACATTATTCCACATTCCATTTGCTCAATGTTGTGTGAAATGAATTTCATGGATTTGCCTGTCTTGTTTGAATGGCAAGTACATAAACCTGAAAGCTGGGACGAAACTAAGCTGGTTGCTTTCTTAGCAAATTTAAAGAGTCCACATGCATGTAAGGGGAAGTTTGGTGAAGATGGTGTTTTCCCTCGTTGGGATGAGCATGAGAAATTAAAGACTATTCGACAAGCTACAGACATAACTATTTCTAGTAGCTCTTACCCCATAGTAATGACAAATTAATTCAGCAAGTCTTGTCATTCTTGTTAACCTGTTTTGCAATGTACATGAGCACCTTCTTTATGAATTCATTTATTATGGCAAACCTGATCTCATTTATTCTGCTGCAAACCAGAGAGACTCTGCTGATTTCAGGAACTTCATTGAATCACTTATCTTGTGGTATGGTATCTGTGAAAGTCACCCTTGTTCAGATCCCATGTTGAAAGCTTAAACCAGATAGGTGAAGATTTGACATTACGTTTCACTTTGCATCCAGATGTTATAATATGCATGGGGCCTTTTGAAAAACATCTTTCTAAAGTGGTGAAAGCAGTGCTTTTGTAAATGGGGATTTTCAAAACAGTCTGGGTGTAACACAGAAACTGAATGGGGATTCATCAACCAATTTTTTTTGCTTGATGTGTTCCTGGTCTGTCTTCTGGATTGCTGCAAGATATAAATATATGACAGTCGCTGTTCAGAAGACTTCTGTAGAGCATTGCTGACATATGACATTGGTTAGAGATAGTAATTCTTGGTCTTTGGAAGTAAGGATTTTTGAGAAACACAAGAAGTGTGAAGCCAGAAGCAATGCAGAAAAACATGTATGTTGAGGCTTGCTATGAAGACCCGTAGGGTGTTCCCTGCAAGTGCGGGAGAGGGAATCAGGGCAAGGTTGTGAAAGTCATAGACATAGATTGCAGTCCCCAAAGGACATTTGCATAACTAGCTTCTTTGTTAATTATTTTTAATACTTCAGGAGCATTCTGGGTATTTTGGTCTCTACACCGCTGCCTCCCTTTTCAGCAGTCATACCTTAAAATGCTTTCCTAAAGGTGCTGCTGGCCTCAGAGAAATTGTCAAGCTTAAAAGGGGAAATATAGCTGGAAATATTACAGTTGCCCAGGCGGGCAGACACCTTTCACAGACCCTCACAGTACATTGTTGTTCAGTATTCCCCCACTATTTATCTTTCTTCTTTCCCTCTAGTGCTGTTCTAGGCCCCAGTCCTGTGTGTATATATGCCTGAGTTTAACTCTAAGTACGTGAGTGGGCACACTGCCTCCAGTGAGAATATTCACATGACTAAAATCATGCACTTGCATAGGTATTTCCTGAATGAAGGGCATACAAGGAAATGACCAGGTTAAAAATAATGGGTTGGTTTTATCCCTGATGTAATGCCTTTGACACTAGTGGAATTGTACAGGGCTGAAATGGTTCCAATATGTCCAAACAAAGGAGTATCTTCAGCTCCTTCACCTGCCAGTTTCCATATCTATGTTTATGGTGTAATCAAATCCTCCTTTCCCCATGCTTGGCTGGCTAAGGCTGGGGGAAATTCAGACCACTTTGTACCAGCAGAAGCTGCTCTTCTTCAGGACAGTATCTCCCCAGGTCTCAGGTGTGTTTGCCCTGCAGAGCTGTTATGCCCATGGAGCTTAACCAGAGCGTGTATTCACTGTGTCCCCATTCACCAGTCACTGCCTCAGAAGGTGGCTGGAGTGGCAAACAACAGAGTAGGTTCAGCCTGTCTTGCCACTTGCTCCTGTCTGATGCTGAGCCATAATGTGGCCTTAGCAGGAGATGCTGGTCTTGGGGTGAGAGCCCCTCTTTTCTCAGTTGGTGCCTAGGCTGCTTCTCTTTGTCTCCTGCATGCGCACTGCTTTGATCTGTGTGGGTATTAAACGCTCCAGATGAATGCTCACTCTACGAAACAGCTGGTATGTAAACATTAAAAAAAAAATGAAGGTTGTTAGGCATAGATGATATCCTTCTTAAAATTGTTTCTTCCTCCCTCCTGTGGCTATCCTGACCTGTGCCCATGCTGTGTTTGGGAGTTCGCAGCCTGTGCCACTGTGAATCTCTGACCTGGGACCTGTGTGAGGCTGAACTTCACATCCACAGGTAGACTTCTGTGCAGGCAGTCTGTGGTTTCCTCCAGATCACTAAAAGCATATGCCATATCTGTCTGCTCACCCAAATACTCACTAACATGGGATGGACCTTTGAATGTCAAAAGTTAGGGACTCGGGAGAGAGAGGAAAAATATCCACCCCAAAACACAATGCTGAATAAACATCCAGGGCTCATGACTGCTTTTGACAAGATCTATCTTTAGTAATAATAGTGAGTCACATCACTGTGATCTGACTTTACGGTTAGTTTGAAGTATGAGCCAGGCCATGGGACTGAGAGCGAGAGCATCATGGGATGTAGCTGTAAAATTCCACTACTTGCTACTCTCTAAATCAGGTTTGAAGAGCATTAAGAAACAGGAAGCGTGGGGGGTGGGGGGAGGTATTTTTTCAGTGGAAAATTATTGTGGCACAGGGTGCATCATGATGTAGTTCATCAGTGCAGGCAGAATAAAAGGGGAGATGTATTAGCAATCAGAGATGACCGTAATAGTCTTGAGCAAAGCACATCTCTCTCCGCATCGTTCTGTGTGCAAAGTGTCACGTCTAACCCACCCCACCAGCCACTACAAGCTAATGCAGGATTTTCTTGGATGGTGCTGCGTTGCTTAGCAACATTGCTAGGCAGCATGCTATACATCATGCACGGTGCTGGCTACTACGGTGTAGCAAGGCTGCTTCCAGTCATTTTTCTCTGCTATAAAACATTAATTTTCTGCCCGCCAACAGATGTGGCACCAGGAGATTGAGGGACGCTCCCTCCCCGGTGGACATGTGAAGCTCCTGTTGACTGTAATGGGAATCACAAGAAGCCCCAGACTGAGCTGAGCTCTGGGTATGTAAAATGTGGGAGTGATTCCTGAGATATAAACACTTGCCATGCCTGAGATAGAATACAGGTTGGCTTTAACATAACTAACTAACTAACTAACTAAATAGGCAGTGAAGGTGATGTGACAGACAGAATAACACATGTAACATATACTTTCCTACACTTTTTGTCTGTGACTAGCATATGCATATCCTGTTGTGAGAATTGCATGTTTGTGTACACAAAGAGAGGGGACATTTACTTGACATTCTGGGATATTTTTGAGGCTCCTCCACATCACAGCACTGCTGGATGCAGTGGTGGTTTTTTGAACCGATGAGTGTGATTTCAGTGCCTGCCTGCCAAGCCCCCTCCCCGAAATGATTGCATAACCAGCTGTTGCATGCGCGCACACACAAAAAAAAGAGAAAAAAACAATCGTATTCTACAAGAAGCTGAGGTATTATTACAGAAGGCAAACAACAGAGAGCCCGGTCCCCAGAGCTATAGAGAAGATGGCAGCTTGCTTCAGGTGTGCAGACCCAGAACTAGGAGCTGTTTTGTCTATGGGCAAAAGAGGCCTCTGCAAAGGGTCTACACAGGACAGGGTTTGAGTAATTCTGAAATCTCTGCACCTAAAATGTTCATTTTTTTGGACATACTGTTACTGATACTGTTAGCAGGTGGCAAGAAGGGAGGGATGCAAGAGACCTGATAAAAGGCAGCAGATAGTTTCTGGCATCTGAACACTGTGTTTTTCTTCCGCACATCAGCAGACAGACTCGTTGTATGAGCCAAGCAAAGAGGGAAGCAAGAGGGGAAAACCACACTGTCAAAATACACAACGGTTTGTGAGATGAACAGCTTCATTACCCTTTGTTTACAGTTGCAGATATGGCAGCACTGATGGAGTCAGCAAAACTGTTTAGTCCAGCAACTATTTTTGAAGAAAGCAGGAATTTAGTTTTGGCTTAGCCCATCCTATTGTAGGCACACCTTACTACATCTTGCGGTGTATGGTGGAACCAGATAAATCAGACTTTTCTAGAAGAAAGTGGTATGTCTTTGCACTACAGATCCAGAAGGAGTACAGTCACTGCAGTTTGATACAGAAACTGTTCTCGTGGCATTCGATGGCATTTGTCCAACAGCAGAACAAAGACAGCGACAGAACTTCCATTTCACATTTTTCACCAAATTGTGGCAGACTGAAGCAAATTCAGTGCCCAAGGCTCAGCTCCTCTGTGAGGCTCCTCAGCCTTTGTTTGCACATAAGGCCTGTTTTATCCTAGGAGAAGATGTTCAGAATTTGCACTGAGAGTAGTTAGTATAGGTACCTAATACTTTAGAGTGAAAACTACTACTACAGGCAAAATATCATCCCTCTTGTACCTGTGCTGCAGGCACAAGTGTCATCTACAAGCCTGTCCTGGTTTTGCAGCCATTTTTGTCGGGTAAGATAACAATGGATTTATAATCTGTCTCTCTTTTTTTTTTTTTTTTTAACCTGACGGACTTTAATTGGAATGATTGCCCAGTTTTATTGCTAGATCTTTAGCAAGATATTTCTTCCATAAAATGCTTCAACAAATATTGACACCTGTCACAGTAAAATATAAGATGTATGAAAAATTTGCCGAATCTCACCATACGCTTGCAAATCTTTCTGTCACTTCACAAAGCCTCTCAGCACTGATCACTTGAGAACAGAGTTGCTGTACTTTTGGTGAATGAAGACCAAGCGAAAAAACACAAGGCCTGTAACTGTGCATTCACTGATGTCTCCAGGAACTTGTAATTCAAGCAGAGGTGTGAATTGCTCCAGAAGGATACCTGTGAGTAGCAGAGGAATGCCAGAGCCAGCGCAGGTCTAGGACAGCCAGGGTGCCATGCCTGGTTGCTGCCAACCCAAGGACTTCATCAGCAGAAAGGTACTTTGCTATGAGGGTAAATGTCATTTATACCTGCCACAAGAACTCTGAGGAGTCTTAATACAAATGACAATCTATCTCAGCCCTTCCTGAAGGCTGAGAATCATCACAACAAAATTTAAGAAATAAATTACGCCTTACCACAGAATGGTGCCAAATACAGTACATGCAACCATTTAAGTCTGTACAGAATAGTGTTACGTTGGGCAGGAGTGAAAAAAGAAACAGGCTAATCTCTAATGGAATTGGAAAAGAAAATAGCCAAAGGACTTTCTATCTCTGTGAGTTTCATGGTAAATACCACTCAGTTTTCAGTATCATTAAAATGTTTTTATTATTACTGTTATTAAGCAGTAGCCTCACCTACTTTTGTCTGTTTTATGAACATGCCTCAGCATTTTACAAGTTGGAGATTGTGCTAAGAGCTGGAAATATTGTATCATCATTTCATTGCCACCTGGCTTGAAGAGAGGATCCATTAATCTGGTTTTGTAGGCATCTGCTGTGAGATAGTGAGGGAGGAGGTCAATACAAACTCTACTATAGTTACTGGGAAACTGCAAGTATTTTTTTAAAGGAGAGGCAACGTTTCTCTTCTACTTCCTTAAATTGTTCATCACAGCTTTTTTTCCCTTTCATCTATTTATTTGCAAGAAATACAGTTTTTTTGTTTGTTTCACGCTACAAGACATGGCAGAGTCTCCTTTCTCTCCCAATGAATCAGGGTCAATATAATCTGAAAAACAGCTCTAACAGAACAAACTTTTCACAGATAAACCCACAAGAACTGAATCCAGTGCTGGTCTCCTCCAAAAACTATTTGCATGTTTCCCTTTTCTTTTTATCTGTCTAATATGCATGGATAAGGGACAGCGTGTGGTTATGTTCAGAAGCAGAGGAGCCCTTCTATAAAGATGTGGACAAATACATGGTATGTCACAGAGGTTACATGTTGCTTACTTTACCTGCAAGAGCTATTGAAATGAATATAATTGGGGAAAAAATAGTGAAAACCAGTACTTAATAAAAATTAAGAGCAATCAGATAGGATGTGTATGTGTTTGGGGGGGTGTGGGTCTCCCTGGACTCCCTCTGATATTTTGAAAAACAGTATAGAAGTTATGAGCCAAACCCCTTAGAATGGATAAATGAATGGAGACTAGCCTGCCCATTTGCCCCCTCTGCACGTGTTTTAGGACACTTCTCATTAAACAGTCAACAGCTATTTGTTCATAGAATACCCACCTCATCGACTTGAAGCAGGAGGCAACCACGGAGTGGTGTTTTCAGATGCCTGTCTGTCAGGGTGAAAGCATGATAGAAATGCCTCTAAGCAACCTCACAGTGAAGGACTGGAAGCATACAAACACAGTGTAATGCAGAAGTCAGGAGCTAACTAGTGAAGACGAAATGGAAAAAGTCCACTTGTCCTTTAGCTCAGTGCTATCGGTCCTGACCACTGAATGTGGTAGGTGTTCTTAGATAAAAGAGTATCTGATCTTGTAATAAAAGGGTGTAATAATTCAAATGCACTAAAAGGCTAGTTAAACCTATTTGGACCATCATGATCATCTCACCAGACCTCCTGCAAAATTCAAGCCATTGATCCTCAAATTACAGTTCCTCCCTTCACCCTCTGACTACTGTTTGAGCTATAATATATGTGACCTTGCTGTGATCATACTCTTTTAATGCTTATTTTAAATGTGTTACTTGCATTTGGCCTTGCACTTTTGATTTGATGTTGCAGAGTAGCCAACCCAGGTTTGCTTACAAAGATACGCACAAAGGCTTTGTATGTGAAGTTATATTTTAGATATTGCTGGAAGCAGCCTCACATTTATGATGTTTTGGGTTTTTAATATTTACTTTTATTTATACGTAAATTTAATTTTATTTAAATAATTATTTATGTTTGTATTTCAAATTGCAGTGAATTGAAAAATGTACAAAAAATTATGGGTTCATTTGTTTGGTTTGGTTTTGTTTGTTTGTTTGAAGAAACACTCTTCTTAGCAAAGAAAAAAAAGAAAGCAGGATTTTTGTAGATGCAGACATTTCAAGATGTTTTTCCCTTTTTAGATGAGAGGAAAATTAAAATAAAAATAGTATAACTCCTTCCTTTATTCAGTAATTTTTAATACCAGAGTCCTAAAAGCTGGTTTGGAAGACGAACATGCGTTACAAAAATATTTAAGCAGGCATTTTTTGCCGTGGTCCTGGATCAGTGACAGTAACACCCTCCTGGATATTTTTCCAGTGCACAAGAGGCTTCCGATTGCTGGTTTATAGATGTTGGGGCCATTTTGTTTGTTCCTTAAAATTGTGTCAACACTGCTGCCATCTTGCAGTGTAAAACCACACTGTTGCTACGAACTAAGGATTCACTGAAAAACTCAGTTATTGAAAAACAGTTACATAAACCTTTCTGATTCGTGAATGTAGCTGTACTGATTAGAGGTTATAGCAGCACTACCAGAGCTTACTCTCTGTCAATAAATCTGTTGTTTCAGTCTGGGTGAGTAATGTGATCTGGCTTTTGATATTACACTGTTGTTCTGCGTAGTAACATTTGTGCTAAGGTGTAATGTGAACCCGCCGTTGACAGCATGTCAATGAAAGCGATGCCAACCTATGCTTTAGTCAGCATGTCATTCTGCTCCTTACTCTAGCAAATTGTACATCCTTGTAATATATGTTATATAGTCAATGCTTTCTTCTGCTTATTAGTTTGGAAAAAGAGAGAGGTTGATTCTGATCTCATGGGGCTTATGGGGCTGAGATGCCCCATGAAGATCACAGGTAATTTAGTTAGAACTGTTGCAGCTGCATTGCTCTAAAACTGGAGAAGGGCTTGAAGAATTAACCCATGGTTTAATTTACACAGCAGCCATTCTCTTGCAATTCTGTTCAGTTTGTTGGTGTTAGGAGGACAGAAGGAAGACAGACAGGAGGACAAAAGTTTCCAACTCCTTGCCCAGGCTCCCTGTTGCATAGACAGCCTAAAATGTATTGCTGGCTTCTTGTCACACTGTCTTCCTGTTGACCTTTGTGGTCCTGTTTCCAGCCTTGACAGTCCATTAAAATTCATGTTAAATTCTACCTGTGGGTTGGAAGAGCTAGCTTCAAGTGCTATTCATTGCATCTGATTGTCACATAGCTTTTCAGACCTTCCTCCCAGGTGTTTTAATCTTCTCCTGTAGCTTCAGTTTGTATTTGATGAATGGTGACCTCTTCAGAGGATTCTAATTTAATTTATCTTTAAAATGTCTTTAAAACTACTATGATGCTATAAACAAAAAATAAAAATTAATATTTATGAGTTGCATATTGTAATCCACTAAACAACTCTGAAAAGCAAGTCACAGGAAACAGGGTTGGGAAAATCTATTTGCTCATCAGCCCCTGTCACTGCTTAGCTGCTTCTCCACAGGATGTTGTCAAGTGCTTTTTCCAGCTGATGTTTAACGGGCCAGATTAAACATTCCCATGTGGGTTCCCGTTGAGGGGTTTGCCTATTGCAATAAATGCTCTCAAATACCCTTGCACTCAGCTAGTCTTCTCTGGGCTTTGCTGCCTTCCTGGAAGGTGCCAGCAAAGGGAAATCCATAAAGAACATGTAAAATTGCTGGCCAGGGGTTCAAAATAACTTCTGATGCAAAAAAGGAAGATAAAGACCCCATTTCTGAGATAATTTTTTTCCAGTATTTCACTTTAAACATAATTAATTTGGGGACAGAAAGTTCTAGAATGGACGTATCTGTTTCCAGGGAAAAAAAAAAGGCAAGTATTTCTCAATCAGCTAAAATGTCCCTGGCCATATGTATTGGCATTCTGACATCTTTTTCCACACAAAAATAACCCTGGATTTAAGAACACAAGTATTATTTGTTTAAAGTTAAGACTAGAAATACATCTTTTCAGGATCCAAATCTTGTTAAATATTTTGTAGTGCTGATATTTGATGGACTGGACAGAATAAAGCTTGTGAATTTCAGATTTCTAGTTCTAATTAAATATTAGGAGGGAGAAAATTTTCCCTTGGTTTCCTTCTCATTTTTCTATCATCATTGAAAGATTTGTGTGGACAAGTTCTACAGCTTCAGAATTGCAGAAAATGTTGGAACTGTGATGATGGTTAACAACTGTAATGGTTCAAGTGCTAATTAGATGTAAAGTGATATAGAGAAAAAAGACTAAATAACATCTGTTAACATATGGTCAGAAGACGGAAATATAGGTCAGGTTTTTTAAAGATTTAAACAGGATTTTAAGAGAATCTGTTTATTTTCAACAGGAACACAACAGTTAAAGTCTGCCACTGTTTCTGTGTGTGCAACAGCTCATCCAAAAGCAGAACTGTCACACATCCAGAATACCTTCTTCCACCGAGAAACTTTGTGCTGTCACAAAAAGAAGGTAAGCATTCATACTGAACTTTCAGCTGCCAGGCAGGTGTCCCAAGTCCAAAAGAGATGGTCCCAAATGGAAGAATGGGAGCCTGAGGTGGATGTGTGAGTAGAAAAAGGCTGTATGGGTCTTCTCGTGAGCCTCAGTGACAAACAAGTGAAAAAATCACTGAGTAGCCATGTATGCACACAGGACCTGTCAACCTGCAGTTTGTGAGCTTCTTGTTGGTCTGTGACTGTTCCTATGCAGTCATTGAAATTTGTTTAAAGAAAGTGAGCCCCCTGGCATGGGATTTGAATCACTACAGAGGGATCTGCAGCTCCACTGGAAATTTCCTAGGGATGCAAACTGGAAAATCTTGAAAAAATGGATCAGGTTGAATTAGGTTTAAATGTAAAACTCTGGAACGAACCAAGGTGGCAGAATTTGCAGTGCCTGTTGGTAGAATTTGGGTTTTGGCACAATTTTATGTTGTTTGTTGCTGTTTTCTGTTTACTCTGAGGAGAGTTACATACATTTGTATGTATGCCATTGATACTTCATATACCTATATATACATAGTTTAAGTATGTATATGCACACATAAATATGTATATATAGACATACCTATACATGTTTGTTTATTTATTTATTTACATATACACACACTTAGCTCAAAATGCACCTCTGTTACTCTCCTGCCCATGTACTCTTTGTGTGAAACATGCAGAGAACAGTGATACATGTTTCAAAGGATTCAAACAGTTGCAGCTCACTGCTTGTCAAGAGATGGCTAAGTAAACACCAACTGAAGTGGCATTACCTCAGACCCCACCCCCACACCTTATTTGTTTGTTTATTTATTCATTCTCCTCACTTTCAGATTGCACTGGCAATAGCAGCCGCTGGGTAGGGGATTTTCTGTAAGTAATGGCTAACTAGGGTTAATGGGTTTCCACTGTTCCTCAGTTCATTGGCTCTTCCTGGCTGGTCCCTAATCCCTGCAAATGCCTTGCACCTCAACTGTGCCCTTGTTTCCTGGAAGACTATGCAACAGACGTTTGATGTTTCAAAATGAAAACGCCACTTTGAATCACACTGGTCCAATAGCACTTCATCCAATTTTAGCCTAGTCAATGTTTAATCATGACACGAGTGCTTTGCTTTCTTTCATTCCCTCCCCCTCTTATATATGGTAACGTCTTTCATAAATGCCAAGAGAAACAGGATAATTGCTTTTAGTTCCTCCTCCAAGGTCAGCACATCACAGCTGACTCAAGTGTATCTGGTTCTTGTCCTCTGAAAGCAACTATGACTGTGTGAGAATGTAGCTGTTTAAATTATTCAGATTACTATTTGCCTGAGACAGTTTTTCTTACATCAAGATTTTGTTTTGTAGCTCTCAAAGCACTTGTTAAGGGATGTTTTATGGAAGACAAGAACTAAGATAAAGGTCTTGCCCAAAATCAGCAGTAGAGCTGGTAGCTTGATCTCAGGACTGGACTGTAACGTCCCAGCCAGTGCTCCACTCTGCTTCACACTAGGTGGAATGGCAGAGAAGCAGCAAAGGGTTTCTGAGGAGGCTGGCAGTTTAGTTTCTAACACTGGTGTGTGCTCCAGAGGAGCTGTGACTAGCTTTTACCATTGAATAAGCATCATAGTGTATCTTTACAGGTAGGGATTTACTGCTCTCTGACATTTCTGCCAGTGTAAATACAGGATACTTTCACTGCAACCATCATAAAATTAGTGAGAGGCAGCACAATCCATCCCATTCTGCTTTTCAAGTGAAAATAAGGGAATGTTTTCTTTGAGAAGCATCAACGATAAAAGTGGCTCTTCGTATTATCAAACTACAAAAGTGAAAGAGGAAACAATTGGTTGGTTTAATTAGCATTCATATGCCTCTTACTCATACTGGCTGTTCCAAGCACATGGCAGGTCTTTACTCTGCCATCACTGGGAGAAGGAAAGAGGCCAGTTTCACTCTCTGCTTTTTTGTTATTATTTTTTATTATCTTAGTAGTACATCGATCAGAGTTTTTTGGCAAGTGTGTAGCAGAGATCATAGGCATTCCTAGTGTTGTTTTATTGAAATGAGTAAAATGACATCAGAAGAAAAGTTGACCCAACATGTTTTGGTTTGGTTTTAATCACAAAATCTTGCTGGGCACTGATCAATTATTTTTTAAACAAGATTGCTCCAGATTAAACAAGAGTAGTACAAATCAAACCATGCAGGGTTTGCTTGTTTTGGACACTGTTATTGAAGAGGTGTAGCTTATAAGCATCCTGCCAGATTGAGCTGTTTAACAGTGCATGGGAGAAAGGACATAGTGAGTTAACTGTTTATTATGCCAGCTGTCTATGCAATTATAATTCATCTGAACTTTAAAACACAATCGCTTTTGATCAAGTGGAGCATAAGTTCTTCCTCTCATAGCAAAGTAAAGCCAGCCAGTGTTATGCAAGGAGAACTGGACCTTTTAAAGGATCTAATTGTTTTACAACTACAAGAGAAGATTACTTAAAAATTAAAGACTAAAGGCGATGTGGATTTAAACTATGGTTTGAAGCCAAAGAAGCAGTGCCAAAACAGGTCGAAATATAAAAAGCTGTAATTTGGCCAGACCATCGTATGCCTCTTGAATTTGATCCTGGTTGTTTTGGGATACTCCTGAGTAAAATTAAACATGTATGAAAACATATGCAGAATTTGGCAGAATCTTCTGTGTTTACAGAAATGGACTGCTGTTAAGACCACATTTCAGCCTTATGGACCACCTGAAGTGCTTTAAAGCCATCTAAGACTGAAATAAGATCTACATGGCCAGGTAAGTGTTTCCCTTGTTCCACTCCCTGTTTCCCCTTTCAGATTAAACTTCCACTGAATTCACTGACAGTTTGTCTTAATGGAGTAATTATTTAATAAATCTCAAGGTCTGACTCATACAATAGCCATGTGATACACCCAGATACAGTGGCTCTTTAGTCTATTTAAAAAAGAAACGCAGGCCTGTTCTGGGTGACGTTATCTTTAAGAAGAAAGACTTTGCCCTTGGGCGGCTGTTGCTGTGAGAACGTTCACCTCCTGTCAATATTGTGATATCGGATTGGAGCCTCATGATACCCTTCATTTGGAGATGTCGAAGCTTAAAGTTTAGCAGAGTTGCATGGCATGTGCTTTTATTGGGCTTTCAGTTGTCCGATGATAGCAGAGATGGGCCTTCGCCACGGTCATTTTGACCGGAGAGGAAGCCTACAGTCTGAGCTGTGTTTCTTGCTGGGTCCTCAGTGGACTCTGAAGGCTGGACCAGTTTTAAATCTCCTACAACATCCTTACTCAATTGACTGAATCAAGAACAAATTGTCAAGGGAACAAAATACTTTCCACTTATTTCTACTTCATGTCCCATGATATCATTAACACCTCTAGCCTATTTTCAACACAGAGACTCCCTATTTTTCACCCCTTCATAGAGTTGGTGTCAATGCTTCCCACACATGGTACCACACACACACGTTCCTCCAGAGCAGCAATGTGTGTGTTACGGTTACACTGTAGTTTTTCAGGGTTGTGTATTAGGTGCAGCACAAATTAGAGGTACCAGACTTTGGTCAGACTCTAAAAGATCCTAATTTTTACTTCGATAATGCAGGAAATACACTGACCCACTAACCCTCTCTTTCCTCCCCCAAATAAAGCATAAAATGCTGTCTATTTTTCCTGCCTTTGTTCTCTGAAGGCAATTTTTAGTTGTGAGTTTTACTTGTGAGTGTCTGTGCTTCTGCTGCAGCTTTGTGCTTCTTCTCAGGACTGCTCAGCTCATTTTGGTCAGCTTTTTCTAACTTTGGACAGTCTGAAGTAGCCTGGAGCCCACCCAACTGTGAAAGCATTGACTATTTGTGTCTTCATCCAGTGGTCCTGGGAGTCTCCTCATTTAGGTTTCCATAGAGGTCTGAAGGCTAGTGTCAGTATCTTGCTCCCTTTGCCATGTCTTAGGCCATTTGCCAATCTAAAACAGGAGAAAACTGGCTTCATATAGCTCTTGTCTGAGTAGACAAAGACTGAGGTGGATTGAAAACTGGCTAAATGGCTGGGCCCAGAGGGTGGTGGTCAGTGGTACAAAATCCAGTTGGAGGCAAACGACTAGTGGTGTACACTGGGGGTCAATACTGGTCCAGTCCTGTTCAGTGTCTTCATAAATGATCTGTATGATGAGGCAGAGTGTACCCATGGCAAGTTTGCAGATGACACAAAATTGGGACGAGTGGCTGATATGCCAGAGAGTCTGTAGAGGCTGGAGAAATGGGCTGACAAGAACCTCTTGCAGTTCAAAAAGGGAAGTGAGAAGTCCTGCACCTGGAAAGGAATAACTTGATGTACCAGTATGTGGTGGGGAAGGACTGGCTGGAAAGCAGCTTGGTAGAAAAGGACCTGGGGGTCTTGGTGGACACCAAGTTGAACATGAGCCAGCAACATGTCCTTGTCAGAAAGGCAGTGAATCGTACACTGGGCTGCATTAAGAGGGGTGTGGCCAATAGGTTGAGGCAGGTGATTCTTCCCTTCTGCTCAGCACTGGTGAGGCTGCATCTGGATCATTGTGTCTTGTCCTGGGCTCCTCAATACAAGAGAGACATGGACACATTGGAGAGAGCCCAGTGAAGTGCCACAAAGATGATAAAGGGACTGGAGGATCCCTCCTATGAGGAAAGGCTGAGAGAGCTGGGACTGTTCAGCCTGGAGAAAAGAAGCCTCAAGGGGATCTCATAAATGTATATAAATGCCTGAAGGGAGGGTGCAAAGAGGATGACAGAGCCAGGCTCTTTTCAGTTATGCCCAGTGACAGGACTACAGGCAGTGGGCTCAAAATGAAACACAGAAGGTTCCCTCTGAACATCAGGAAACACTTTTTCACTGTGAGGGTGACAGAGCATTGGCACAGGTTGCCCAGGGAGGTTGTGGAGTCTCCATCCTTGGAGATATTCAAAAGCAGCCTGGACACATCCTGGGCAACCTGTCATCAGTGGCCATGCTTGAGCAGAGGGGCTGGAGCAGACGCCCTCCAGAGATGCCTTCCAACCTCAACCCTTCTGTGACAAACCATTAGGATTTATTTACCAGCCTTCCTCCTGTATCTTCCAGTAAGTGATGTAATCCTTGTCAGCAAATGGTGAATTCCAGAGCCACACAACTGTATCTCACATCATCTTGGTATTTCACAAGTTGCATATAGATAAATGCTGCAGGTTATCTTACATATATAAATATTAATACATTTTTTGTGGTAGGAGATGGGTACAGGTACAATGAAATACTGTGCGTGAGTGAATTTGTATCTCATAATGAATGTGGAGAGCTTACTCACTTAATGAACTAATCTTTAATGAGTCATAAGGAAAATTTAAGTAATTGCTCACTGTTTTGTGTAATAGATGTAGTAACCAAAGATTTATGGATAACTGAAGATTTACTGTTCGATAGCAGAAAGCAATCTAATGCCATCAGATGATACAGTTAGTATACGCTGGGGAAGATAAGCTCTCACCAACCAAGGTGCAGATACATGGCAATGGCACCTGCCAAGGAAGAAAAAGGACTATGCTAGGAAGAGAAAGGTGAGGGTTAAGACCCTTTGCCCCATGCTGGTTAAGCCATTGCCTGTATAAATCAGAAGTGACACTAGTCCTCAAAAGCTCTAACTTGGTTTCCTAAGGAATGAAGGTTTATGTAATCATCGTCAATCTCTTCTTCCCTCCCTACCATTTTGGACTCTGGCTAATTTCAGCTACATGAGATAGAGGGTCTGCATTTTCCAAGACATTAAATTTCTACCAGTTTCATGACAATCAGAATCTGGAGAGAGAGAAGGTCAACTCAACATCACTGCTGAGGGGCAGGCAGGCGGAATTCAGGCATTAGTTTGCCTGTTTGATAGCGAGCATTTTACGGGCTGATCTGCCCATATGTAGCCCTGGACTAGTGGCACTATGCTCTGTTTCTTGCTTAAGAGGAACCTCATAAGAAAAAGTGCAGTGGATTGGTTTGGGTAGGGGATAAAGGGCAGCAAATGGCAGAAAATTCACACCACTGGCTATACAATAATTTGTGTAATTTTACCATGTGATGTTTTCCTTCTCTGTGTTTGTTTTTTCTAATACAGTGACTTAATTAAGGGCTTCAATCAGCTGAACTTAAGGTAGTTTCTTGAAACTGTATTCAATCTTTCCTGATATTTATGGGAGTGCAGTTGAGGGACTTGTAACTAGAATTTGGAGCCTTTTGAGAAGGGCTTCATATGAGTGCTTTGGCAATGGGACCTATTTTTCTCAAAATATGAGTATTTTCAGATTCAGAATTCTGGTTCTGACCTCTCTTGGATGGTAATTTTTTTTCCTGCTGTACCAATAAAGAACATTTTCCTTACAGGCTGAGTGTTGGGGCTTAATGGACAAGCTGCCTCATCTGTTATGGCAGAGCCTATGTTTCTGGTAGCATCTTCTCATGTAAATATTCCATGCATCAAATATGTACCACACGCAACATAATTGCGTAAAAAGGATGACGTATGAAGAAAAATACACAGTGCCCATGGCTAAGAATGCCTTCATCAGATGTTAAAAATGCACATCTATGCACCATGGAAATATTTTGAGGTATATTATCTAAGCCTGCTATGAATATTTTTTTTTTTTTCCATGTTAAACATAATATCATTGGAGGACAAATGTTTGGGATATATTTGCAGTCCTCTTTTTCTGGGGCAGTGGAAATTTTCTTTCTTTTTTCCTTGTACTAATTCAAACAAATCTGCTCTTTGGTCTTTCCAGCCACATTACTTCAGTAGTTGCCCTCAGGACAGCTTGTTTAAGCATAAATTTATGTAGGGCTTGTGCTTTTTGTTGATTCCAAGGGCTTTTATACTGATTTTTCCATTAAAACTGAAGAAGGAGAACATTACTTTGTCATTGTGACTGTCCCCAGTGAAGCTGAGATATTGTTTGATCCCAGGCTGTGGAATTCCCTCCCTTAAGATCTATAGTTTGTTCCGATTGGTAACTTCTAGTGCTTGAATGTAAGAAGTGTGGGATACAGTCAGAACCAGCTGGAGACAGAGCTTTAGGTGCTTAAATGCAACATAGACTTGCAGGACTGAGGATTGAAAATCTGAGTAGGGCAGCTGGGAAGGAGGGAGGAGACTATGGTTTTGTGCTGTTGTCATGTACCCTTAGTGAAGTGCAGTGGTGAATTTAAGCCTCTCACTGAGAACAAGTTGCTTTTGCCATAGCCTGTTAATTTCTAACAGGAATGAATTAATAGCTGAGTGGGCGAAAGCAACGAAGAACAACCAACAAATAATACAAACTTAAAGAAAGCAACATTAAATAAATGAAATGTTACAGTATGTGACTACACAAGAGAACCTGGAGGAACTGCAAAAGAAAAAAAAGGAAGGATTGAAAGGGAATGTGAGTTTGTAATAGAGTAAATACACATTAATGCTAAGCCGCAGTGAATTTCCCAAAGAATTATATTTTGCATCCACATGAATACCAGGGTAATTCATCATGATTAATGATGTTACAATGAATCCTGGTATGTGTTGAAATACTTTCCTGTTCTGAAAGTAGGAGAAAAATGTTTACTATGAACAGCTAAATATGGACATTAATCATTATGTCTTTTATGCCAGGTCAAAACTGTTTTCCTGCTGCGAATGTTCTGTTCATTATTATAATATTTAGAGTTAATAGACTGACTGAGACAAGTGTAAAATTCCTAAAGAAATTGTGCAATTGAAGCTAGAGTTGCATGGAAAATCTCAGCTCTCTCAAAATGTTCAGATAGTCTCCATTGCTACTTACTTTTCATGAGACTTGGGTGCAAAATGGCCAGAGGAGCAATAAGCGTTACACGAGGTGTGTTGACACTGATTTCACAATATCCTTTGTAGTCAAGGTGTGGAATTCTCAGAGTCGTATTTGTTCTGTGAGGGACAACATAGACTCTGGGTGCATGGGTGCAATCCTGGTGACTGCACGTGATATGCCCTTCAGTAGCATCTATTTGCCATACTGACTATGATCCTGGGTGTCTAGCTTCCCTGCCTGGAGCTCCTAGGTCCTGCATGCATTCTTGGACAATCCCCTCTGAAGCCCATCCTGCTGATCTTGCAGTCAGTGCCACAACTGCTGGTCTCACCAGGAGCATAATCAAACCCCTAATTTCCCTCTGTTGCTGCTCCCTCTCTGGAGGACATGCTCCGAGTTCAGTTGTAGAAACCTTTTCCCATTCTCATCCTCCTGATTTCATCTCTCCTTGCATCTGCAAAGACAAGGCCATCACCTCTGGACATACCTTCTGCTCCAGGCCTTGACCCTGGCCAGTTTGTTCTGCCCTTCCCCATGCTGGCACCAGTATTTGTGGGATCTGGGGTTCTCAGCTGCTTGGCAATTTTCAGCCATTTCAGTTTCCTGATTTGCCTCCTTCTTGGCACTGTGGAATTTGACCTAGCTCAAAGGAAATAGCAGGACATATTAGAATGCTCTCCAGCAGCAGCCTCTACTTTGGGGCTGCACTACTGGCTGCTCTTGTGGCTTGGAGGGAATTGGAAACTGCAGCCTGATCCTGGTATTCCCCTTACGGTCACCCTTTCCCTGCCTGTGGCCCATCTGCACTGGCCTCCTCTGATGAAACAGCTCATATTATAAGTCCCCCTCCTTTTTGGGTACCTTATGATAACTTGGAGCCAAGCCAGCCCATCTACTGAGCTTCCTTGGCTCAAGGCTGTGCTGATGTTCAGTGGAGGAGCTGCTCAGCAGCACAATCCAGGAGGAAGGCTATGCAGGAGCTAAGGCTGCTGACCACATCCAAGTGGTACGTGCCTCCTGGAGAGCCAGACCCCTCTGAGGAGTGTGTGACAGCTCCAGCAGCATAAGGGAGCACAGGCCATGGCATCCTTGAATGCCCATGTCCCTGTTCAGAGCTGGGGGACCCAGGTTCTCTGGTGATCCTTTGTTACTGACATGGGGCATCAGGCTGGCATGCTCTTCTTCCCCAGGCTTGCCTCCCACAGAAGTGTTTGAGGGGCTCTTCTCATGCTGGAGTGGTTTTATTTAGGGGAAATTACACTGGCAGGCGCCTATCTATATTTGTCTGTTTACATTTTGAAGATTCTGGGGCTGTGTCCAAAGTGCACTGAAATCACGGGGAGTCTTTCCATTTATTCCACTGAACTCTGATCAGGCTGTGCACCAACACAGAAAGGAGACTTAAACACACTTTACCAGCTCCCCACTCTCTTCCTTTCCACTTTACTTGCCCTGGCTTCTCATCACCCTCCTCCTCTCCCCACTGACACCATCACCACATAAACCAGAAAGGTTTAACAAAGATTTGTGTTATCAGTGACATTTAAAGCTTCCAGAAATCAGGAGTCTTTGTAATCATGGTTGCAGGCTTTGTAATCCTCCTGTGCCGGTACTGATTATACAGGTAATGGGGTACTGTAGCAACTGTTATCACTGCCTATTCAGAGTGCTAATCCAGTGACTAGAAAATTAATGATTGCATTACATTTACACATATTTCTATCTGTCTAAGGTATAGGAATATCATGCTTTATTTATTGGATTTATTTTCTCAGTTTATGTCCTCTTTCCCCAGAGGAAACGCAACCACCTTCCTTCTGTGGCCACACACACAGAAAATGATGTGGACAAGGAGATGTGGGCAGTGTGGGGCAGAACAGGGAGCTGAACATGTGTCTCCAAGCTCCAGGCTAGAGCAGAAAGGGTAGATTCCAAACAAAACAATGTTGGGTTTGTGTTTCTTTTTGTTGTTTTTGGTTTTGTTGTGTTTTTTTTTTAAAAGGTGAAATTGGTGACTTTTTGCAACATAAATGGCTAAAGTAATAATTGCCAAGCAAAGAAATAGAGGTAGGAAAAGGAAAGGGAGAAGAAACTGTGTATTTCAACATTTTTTATTGTTTCAAGTTCTTTGAGAGAACAAGGCTTCTAGCTTAATCCAAGCTATACTTGAAGGTGATACTGGAGACTCTGAGTGGCTTACATACAGGGACCAGTGAGACTAACAGGGCTTCTCTTATGTCACCTTGGTCATTCCTCCACTTTGTTAGTCCCGGAAATAATTTTGCAATACTGTGTGTCCTGTTTATAATTGCTGTTAAGGGACGGTGATGTTTTATGTCATGGGAACAGGACTTTTATCTGTCCCAGGTGAGTATTTAGAGAAAAATTTCCCTGGAAAACAAGGCTTACTACCTTGTTCTGTCCCTTCTGCTTCCCAGTTACGCAATGCCCGCAGCCTTTGCTAGGAGCTGGCCCGGCTGCCTGGTGCCGGTAGGTGGAGGAGCAGGGAGCCCAGCTGCTCTCAGCCTTTGGGGTGAGGGCACCAGCAGAGAAGGCTCCTAGGGTGGTGGAAGGATTTGCTGCCACCCCCGCCACAGCCCTTGGCATAGCAGCGGAGCCAAGAGGAGCTGGCGGGGAGGAACCTGAATATGTTGCAACCAGTTACTCTCGGCTGACATCAGGGCCCCCGGGGGGCTGCCTGCCAGCCAGCCCAGCATAAGCAGGCCTGGCGTGGGTTATGAGGCACGAAAGTGGCTTGGAGCCACCTTTGTTCCTCCCCTTGTAGCCCCTTTGTTGTGCCCAGGAGCGGAGGATCTCAGGGAATTGGGATGCAAGCAGAGACCAGCCAAGAACTCATGGGGAAGACAGAGACAGAGACAGACATTTTGGACAGTGATAATTTTGATCAACTCTGCATTGTTTTAATTGCATACTCCTTACAAGGAGTTGCAAAGGCTCATGGCCTATGTGGTATGATACTGAGAAGAGGATTTTGTGTAACACAGTGGGGAGTGTATAAAGCAGCAGGTGAGAGCTTCGGAAAGATTGGATTAAATTCAACGGATCTGGAGGAACTCTGTGCATGCCTGTGTTAATCCTGGGGTCCTCAGCTTTGCCTTGGGTGAAGCACAGGGCGACTGGAGGCTGCAAAGTCTACACAAACTGAAGGTTATTCTGGTCTTATACTGTCAGTTTTTATTGTAAGAGTAGCTTATTTCTGAGTAATTTCTAAGCATTATCTAAAATGCTAGTACACATGTATTCAAATGGTTTTACAATGCAATAATCTTTGCACCATGGTTTCAGTCTTGGAAACAGCAGTACCTCTCTGGAGTTAGTAGCCTGAGTCATGCAAATGCTCTGTGTCATCTTTGGAGTTTATTTGCCCCCATTAAGACAAGCAGGTATGCAGGAATGGGCCTAATGGAGCTCATTTAAAGGGTTAATTAGAATCTTCCTATCATTAGCATATAAAAGCATAAGAAATAGGCTTTAGAATGAAAAAGGGAATAGGTTTTCCTAATTTAAAGCAAGAGGTAGTGACATACCACAGCTCATTGCTTAAAAAAAGACTTGGTAAGTTAACTCAGTCAATGAAATGTAGACTTCTCTCAGCAGTGTATAGCATTGCCTCAAACCAGCATTTATGTTTTTCATAAGCAACTACATTAAATTTTTAATCAATGTTTGGCAGATGCTTTTATGTTTCTAAGCATTTCATTAGTCTTTCAGCAAATGTGTCGTATCTCCCAAAGCAAAGCTTTTATTACATGTGTGAGTGTCCCAGAATCCTTTACCACAGACAGGAGTAAGGGCTGGGAGGAGCCTGTGCTCTTGTGTGGGCTTGATTGCCCTGGTGGGAACATGACATTGTGTGAGGAACGTAGAGACTCAGGGAGAGCCACCCTTGGGCAACCTGAAGCAGCTGAAGCATCTGAGAGCTGTTGAACAGCAAGAAATATGGGCCAAGGCATTGCCCTTTGATGGAGGGTGAAAATGTAAGGAGTTTACTGTGAGAGCATGCATGTACTGGTAATATTTGTGAAGAGCATGCAGGCAAAAAGAGCACAGATGAGAGAACAGTGGGGACTTGAGGAGGAGGTCCTGGGCGTGAGGGAATGGAGAAATAGGAAGGTTGAGCAGCAAATACATAATTTCCCAAGAACCAGAGGATATTGGAAGACTTAACTGTGGTCTAAGATAGAGCAGTTCATGCATGGCCATGAGTGACTGAGATAATGAGGTGGGAGTGAGTGATGAAGGATTATATTCGGCAGGAGGGAAACAGTTTGATTCCTTCATTGCTCATTCCCAAGCACTCTAATGTTTGGGTGGTATTTCAGTGGCAGGGTTTTTTATAAGAGAAGTGTGATGTTGTTTTATGGCGTGCTAGCCAGATCCCACTGAGCCATACTCTCAATCTTCAGTCTTCTTAGTCACAGTTTTTTAAACAGAGCATTCATCTGTTCATAAAGTTGCCAGCGTTTCAACATTATCATTGCTAAGGACTGGGTTTTTTGTGGTGTTTTTTTGGTTTTGTTTTGTTGTTGTTTGTTTTTTTTTTTCCCCAGTGTAACTGTTTCAGGTAGAAGTGTGGGTTTTTATGGTTTGGTATTGTAACAAAGTAAGTAGTAAGTAAGTAAGTAGTGGAGTGCTGTTATACCAGGACAAAAATGACTTGTGGTGAAAGTATCCCACTAAGTGCCTGGGAATAGCTGCATTGCCATAAGCAGCTCCTCACCTGGTTGTGTAAAGGATGTATTAGCATGAAGGTTAACAGTATTGGAGTGATAATGCACTACAGAGTTGTCATATAGAAAAAAAAACACTTGGAAAACATTGTCAGAAAGGTGCCACTGAGCCTTCATAGCAATTTTTCTTGGGTTTGAGTTTGAAGGATCTTTCTGATGCTCTAGACTTTTTGTCTTTTTCAAGAAGACAAAGATTTTCTATGAAGTCCATGTTATTTCATTTAGACTAATTCCTGAGCACTGAGCTTCAGTTATTTTCATGACATACCAACAAGGCATGACATACCAACAAGAAAAATGTTTGTATTCTTTTCTTCAGCTGCACAGAAACAATGGTGCAATGAGTTGAATTTGAAACAAACACACTGTTTTCCCCTTTCCTGTGATACCCCTCCACCAGCTCAAGATAGCATTATGTTGTTGAGTTGGTAAGGTCTTCTGGTTATTGTTTCCCCTTGAGAAAAAAAATGAGTTCTGAATCCTCAGAAATGGTTTTTCCTTAGTGGGCCAGCTTTTAGTCTGTGATTTTTGGGCTCCAGTGGTTGACATAACCCATTGTAAAAGAACACATGGAACAAGATTGTCAAGTGGAAGGGTATTGAAATTGAACCTGTATGATTTAAAGCCAAAGTATCTGTTCAGGGCAGAGGGCCTTAAAGCAGCAATAATGCACACATGAGCAGGAAAAGAGCTTCAGGCAAAGAACGTGTCGACCTCTGCAGCAGCACTTTGGCTGACATACTGTGACAAAGGGTTCTTAAAGGCTTCTAAGCACATGCCATGCTAGCTTTACACATGCCCACTGTGGCACAGTCATCCTTATCCAGGGAGTTGCAGCGACACCACAATTGCATAAATGGAGTTGCTTGTTGTAAAACATGTCTGTGCCACCATGCTAGAGCTGAGCTGTAGATATTAGTGGAGCACTGCTGACTTGCTCAGGTTGAAGGTCTTGCATATAGGTTGCTTATACAGTACCTTTTCTCATTTTGAAAGTTTCTTTCCCTGCTCAGAGGGTTTTGAGTTGTACTCTGGATCATGATCTTAGTTGTAGTGGTCAGTCAGGAACAGTGCTGTCTCATAGGACCATCGATATCCAAGGAATTAGTTTACATTCATTGCTAGTCCTGACTGCAGAAAAGAAGTAGGTTGGATTCTATACCTTGAGACACTCCTCCTGTAAGAGTAAACATTAGGATTGCTAGAGTAATTGGACATGTGCAACTTACCTATATCAATACTCTAGCCCTGCCCAGATTTCCTTCAGTAGCTACAGTCAGATTCTGCATTGGCAAGGTCGAAAAATAGTTCAGATTTCAAATACTTCATTGTCATTAATACGTGAAAGGGCACAGTATACTGTACCCTTGCACCAGTCAAGTTCTAAGCAGTCTTGTCTGGGGACGAATCTGGAAAGTTTGGAAGGGGCTTTGTCAGCATTCTGGAGGCTGAATACATAACAATTCCTCTGGTTTGCTCTGTAGCTAAATTCTAAGATAGAGAGTTCAACAGTTTCTATTACTTTGGGAGTAAATTGCAGTAATCAAGTTAAAAGGTAGTTGCTTGTCAGGATCAAAGTGGCTTTGCATTCCCTCTAACTGTGGTCATTGCTTGAAGAATGAACAAATAATGCCATTAATATAATTATTAATAGATACCAGCCTGGTTTTGGGGGTGAGCAGTAAGGCTGGGAGGAGGGGGAGGCTGAGGTTGGATAGGAATGCAAGTCATCCAGTGAGTCAATGGCAGGAGGGAGGGGACCAGGGCCTCCAGAAATTTACTGTCAATTCTAAATGTAGGAGAGAAATATAACAACGGTATAAAACCCCTAGTTCCCTAGAGAGACCTAGTCAGATGGAAGCCTGGTCTCCATAGCAGGCCCCGTGATATTCTGGACCCATATTACATACTGAAATAAAACTGACTCAGTGCCAGCTTTTATTTTAGAAATGCTATTAAAACGATTTTAAAAAGCAAAATAAAACCAAGAAACACATGATCACTATCAAGCAATTACTAGTAAAACTACCCGATCCAGGATTAAAATACTTTATTAAATATAAAGCAAATCAATCTTAATACTGAGTAAGAATTAAGTCACCAAATGAATACCAGCTCTAAGCTGAACTCTGGAAGGCAGAATACAAAGTTTTGCCATAAATCTCACCTACAGTATTGTACTGAACACTTGAATTAATGGTCTGAATCTGTTTGATGTTTCATATTTAGTTCAAAGGGTTATTTTGGTGATGAAGATTGTATTTTTTAAATCTATGTTATAGTTGTAAACAGGCCAAGCACACTGCAAGATTTTTACTTTTGCACCTTAAAAATTAAAAAAGATATTAGGTTGCCCACACAAATGGTTAAAACAAAAGATGAGAGAAGTTGTTCCCTGAGGAAGAAGCTTTGCTTCCTGTGGGTTTGTGCCCTCTCTCTCAACCCTTGGTTTTCTAACTTCTCTTCCCATTTGGCTGTGCAAGCAGCTGGCCATAGGTGTGTGTGGCATACACAAGGTACTGGCTTCTGCCTGCTCACTCCCATGAGGGCACTTATCCCACACCTCTCCCTCACCAGGTGAAAAGGAAGGCAAAAACCCCTCACCTCTCACTTCCTTGAAACCTCCCCTTCTCGGTCAGTTTTAGCAGAAACAGACCTCTGGTTTGCAATATTACTGTGGGAACTCATAGTTGGGTGAACAATGTAATCACTGTAGCTGCATGCTTTTGGGAAACCAGTCTAAGGAAGAGAAAAGTAAGACAGAAGATACTAAAAATGTGAGGACAGTGCAAGCTCTTCAGTTCTCAGAGTCTTCTGCATGCTTGTGTAGTAGGGGCTGGAAGTGCAGAGCAGATGTGGCACTGTTTTGCTGGCACACTGCTTTCCACTAGGAGGGATTTTTTAGTCTACAGAAGGAAGATGATTGATTAGTCAGTTACTGAAGAAGCTTTTAAAATGTTGATGCGATGACTTGCTTTTCCCCAAATGAAAGCTGTTGATATTCTGAAGCAGCAATATTCCCTCAGGTTGCTTGCTGACCCATAAGACAAGGCTTTTCTGCCTCACCCTTGAATTTTGTGGGTTGCTTTGCATTGTTTCCCTTAGGGCCAGGCATCTTTGTCCAATCAAGCTTGAATTAGGTCACTGTTAACTACTGTCAACTTGGAGGAGTCTTGCTGAAGCTGGCAGTCTAAAAAAAAAATTAAATATTTTCCATGCCACAGAGACTATTGGTCTGTGACCCACCAAAATATCAAAAATCCAGATGCGTAAGACCAATTCTGATGAAGCTGGCATAGTCTTATCTGGGTCAATTGTCTTAACAAGACATTATGTCACCAGTTAGGGGAAAATACAATCTAAAACCCCTAAAAATAACTAATGGGAAAAACCTTGCACAACAAAGCCAGTCGCACAGCATTTGAACATCAGAAAAATAAAAATAAATTCAGACTCATGATATATTTAATCATCTGTACTTATTCCTCTGCTAATCTAAAAACAGGCAAATGTTCTTTTTCTTCTTGGAAACAAGGCAATTCCGGAAAACTTCATATTTTAGGCAGCTCTTCAAACAGCTTTTCTCCTAAAACTTAAATTTTGTTATTTGTTAGGAGGAGAGCCATTGGAATGAAAAAAATTTGAATTGTATATAAGCTCCTTTACCATACCGGCTGTGTTGAGGAGAACTAACTGTTCTGTAGGCTCTCAGAATAGGCACCAAAGGAGTTGGATTTCACAACAGTCACTCTGTCCTGGTCTGAAGAAGACAGAACTGAAGACACCTGGATGAAGCTCAAGGACAAAAAAGTGTCAGATGAGAACATGTATACCTAAGCCACATTAGCTCTCATTTTTTCTCAGAAGAGGATTGGAAGCTCTGTAAGGGCAGTAGCAAAAAGAGCCCAAGGAAGAAAGGGAAAGGCAGAGGAATCTCCATATAGGTGTATGCAGGGAGCATCCTGCACATGAAAATGTGGTAGTGATGTCTGAAGCCTTCAAAAACACTGCTCCATTAGGACAAAAGTTATCTAGGCATCCTCAGCCACCAACTTCCAGGCCTGCTGTATGAAAAAGCCATGGAGGGAAAAAAAATTGAGGCAGGCAGTACTTCAAAATACGGTGTTGAATTCAATGTTGGATTCAGCTCTAACTTACAGAGTTTTTCAAGACCAGCATGGATTTGAGTGGAAAAGAAAAAAACAATGCAGTGAGAGGGCTGCAAAGAGGGTCTCCAAATCTGTGATGCTGCAAAATCATGAAAAGACCCTGTGGTCCTTCATCACAGCAGTGTCCAGAAAACCCAAGAAGTTTTCATTGAGGGGGTACCTTTGAGGAAGGAGATGAAGAAAAGCTTTTTGGATGCCTTGGTGTTCTTGAGAATCTTGAAAATGGTTGCTTGTATTTTTTCTTTCGCTAAGTGAATTGGAGATTTGGTTGGATTAGGGCCTTAATAAATACCTACAGTGTTTGTCTTTCATCTGCAAAATGGTTACCTGCTTTTAAATAGACTATTCTTGTTTGCCCCAGTGTTGTCATGTTGATGGGAAACTTTGGAAACAGGAATTCTGCCCTTAATTCAATAAAAGGATTTGGAAACCTGAAGCTAAAAGTCGCCTCAAATATAACTGGTATAAATCCAGAGTAGCAGGACTTTATTTCAGTGCTGGAGAAGCAGCAGGAGACTAGCTCCTTGACAATTTTTGATGTCTGGATGACTCGTTTATTTGCCTCATGATAGTTTGCGGTAGTGTAGCTATTATTTTTAAAGCTCAGCCCTGGCCAGAGGGCAGCCGTTCTGTTCCACACGACAGGGAAACCCAGCGGTGGTTCCCTGGGCAGGAGACAGTTTCTTCGTCTGGCTAGCAGAGAACTGCTGGCTGCAGCAGCGCCAAACGGAAATGCGAGGCCTGCCCATCTTCGCTACTCCGGCAGCCGTGCAATCATTAAACAAGAGCAGGTCTCCTGAAACAAGAGGGGATCTTGTGAAATCTGTAGGGGGCACTGAGTCAACGGTGTGCAAGGAAAGGTGCAGTCTTGCCACCCTCTTTCCCTCTGCTGCACAGCTCTGCTGCCACTCCTCTCTCTGGTTGTCCTTTGTGGAGGGGCTCAGGTGTCCCTGTCTGCAGATACGCCTGTGTGCCGTGGTCGAGGAGATGCTGCCTTCTCCGTAGCCATAAACAGAGGATTCATAAAACCTGCTCCCTTGTCAGCCTGACTATTCTTTGGATGCTGTTAACTGATGAACAATTCAAAGGTGGTAACTTGATGATGACAATTTATTGCAGCAATTTAGAACTTCAGTCATGTACAATTAACAACCTACAGGCAATAGGAGAGCAATGATGGAAATTTACTGCAGCCATTTGTCATTTATATTAGTGGCCAGAACAAAGTATGTCAAGGCACAAAGACAGGCCACAGACCAGGCAGTGCGAGCCAGCTGCCAGCTTTGTGGACAAGGAGGCCCCCAACTCCAAGTGCTGACCCACAGCATGCCAACCCCCTTTCATGCCCTATCCCTTGAGGGCACAGCCACATGGGTTTTAGGGGCCTGGTTGTATACTGTCGAGATGAGGAGGATTTCTCATCACCTATGAGCCCAAGATGGAAGCTGCCCGTGGGACTGTCAGGAGCTGCTATTGCTGGGTGGGGTGCCAGGTGGAGCAAGAGGCCAGGGAGGTGTGAGAGGTGCAGTTGTATGAAAGGGTTGTCATGGCAGGCTGATCCATGGTCTGAGGATGTTGGTCATTGAGATGTGTTGAGCTGGCTGACTCCCAGTTGGCTTGCATGGCAATTGTGCCTGCCCCTTCCCTCTCCCCTGCTCCCACTCTCCAGTCTGCAGGGCAAGGCTGCCCACCTGTCCTTGCCAAAAGTGAATCACAAACCCAGCAAAGATTTTCCTGATGGTGTAGTAAGCCACACTGTTTTGTTGAGGGTTCAGGTGAGCACTGAGGCAGGGTTTGGACACAGAAGGAAACAGTGGAGGAGAGAGAGCGAGACCCATGCCCCTTTTGTTGGCAGTGAGATGCGGAACTGTCTGCGGTGACCGGAGGTGCAGCAGTCCCAAGCCTGCTTCCCAGCTGCCTGGGGAAGGGGCAGGGTTGTGCCTGCTCGACAGGCAGAGAGGTCTGTTTACAAGGGCATTATTGACAGTCTCTTTGTTTAGCAGAGATTAGCTCAATAATGAATGCCTCAGAATAAATCAATGGTGGGACAGCTTCTGGACCTGGTGATTTTCCACCCTCTGCAGCTTCTAGGTAGCAGATTACACAGTCTGTAGCCCAGCAGGGACAGCAGGGTGTTCTTCACCTCCACCTTGGAAAGTGCTTAAGGAGCCCACTTGCTTTTCACTCCAGTTCAGGAGTGTAGCCTTTTTTCTTCAAGGTACGTCTTGGCAGCATTTTACATATACTACAGGCTAGTGTTTTTGCTTCAAGGAGCTGTAAAGGTCATGTACAGGCCTGTGCAGATGCCATTACTCTTTCTCAACACTACTCTGTACTTTACCATCTGATCTTGTAGTATTTGTAATGATGGCACCAGTTTTCATTCTGCCTGATGAAGACAGCTAGTAGCTTGCAGTATTTGTTTCTGCTCTCATAAAATAATTTAAAAGAACTGTATTGATCTTTAAAAAAGAGAATTACAGGATCATAAGATGTTTATGGCATGCTGAATTGCGTAGTGTACATCTGTACTGGAGAGGTGGAGTCCTATGAGTGAAGGTGCACCTTAGATCTGGAGTATAATATAATTGACCTGCATGTAGCATCTCAGAGGGTGATATAAATTAGTATGATTTATTGCTTACATTTTAAGAACACTGTTTCTTTGGCCACTACAGCCACAAATAATAGACAGTCTCCTTTGCAGAGACCTTATGGTGGCCATGTACTCATGTAACAAAAAATCAGGTGGGAAAGAGCAAGAAGAAATGAGGGAGGCAAAGGATGTGAAAGAATGCTGATTAACCCAGTGCTCACAGATGGCGGGGTACTGTCTACCTGCCCCTTGTCAGATGATTTGTAGACATAAACAGTTGTTCAGCCCCCTGTTTTTCCACAGAAATATCTTTTAATACAGCCTCTAGCTGTCTTTTTCTTCTTTTTTTTTTTTTTTCCACCACAGCAGGACAGCAGTAGACAAGTTGTTATTAGACATGCACAGAAAGGAAGAAGCTAAGAAGGAACCAGAAGGTCCATGCCGGACAGAAGAGTAAACAGGGAAACTGTTTTGTGATTGTGAGAGAAAGATGTCAAATGACAGGCTGAACAGTTTGGGCAAATGGAGGTGTTATTCTCCCTGTCATTTTAATAGCTGATGATTAAATAAGAAGAAAGAGAGGGCAGGCAAGAGTACTTTACTATTAAAAAGGATAAGAAGGAAAAACTGTGTGATCTGTCCTAGGAGATCACACACCCAGAGCTAAACTTGTCACAACAGAATCAGGTTGATTCATGAGTCTGTGTGCTGTGTGTAATTATACCTTATTTAAAAATAAAATTTAAAAAAGTTAAAAAAGAATGGTCTTAAGGTTCATCCACGCTGCTCTTGCAGAGCTAAATCCTGCCCAAATTAGGGAGGACGAAATGCTGCTGAACGGCCCTGAGTTGCAGGACTCCTCCTGGCCAAACCAAGATTCCTCAGGATGGTTGAGGCAGTATGTTCTAGAAACGAAAACACACCCGGGCCTTCCTCCAAAGGCAGCTGTCGTGCTAGCAAGCCTAATAAACTAGCCACCCCCCCCAAAAACCACATGCCGTGGTAGTTCTTGCGTGAGCTTGCCCACATGGTGAGCTGGTCCTCTGTGCTAGTGCTTTCTTGAGCATGGAGAACCTGATCAGCTACATGGGCTGGAAAAAGAGGCCCCCTACATCTGCTGAACAGCACATGATAGGATTTAGCCAAGAGATGACTTAATTTCTGTGGAAATAGCCTGCTTTTTTCCAAAGTGGCTGAGCACCACGCACATCCTACTGAGATGAGGGGAGGGGGAAGATGCAGACACTCAGTCTTGCTGAAGACCACTGTGAAGGGCTTTGCTCCTCAGTGTGATGAGGAGATGGGAAAGGCTGTCAGGTTCTGCACGTCTTGCAGATGTGTTTTTTGTTCTTGTGAAATTCAGCCATGGCTGAAAGGATTCAACGTAATCTTTTCTGGTGCAGAGACAAAGCGGGGAAACTTCAGCCTGAGCAGAGAATTGCTCAGAAATGCAGGAATGGGTGATAATGGGATTCAAAAAAACAACGTTGCAGCTTGAAATGAAACCATTGCTACCCGAGAGGCTTGTGTATTCTGATCAAGAGTGGGAGGCAAATTAGGCTGGCAATACCTCTGTCTAGTCACCCCACCTGCAGAGTTTCCGAGCATAGTATTTCTGAGCTTTCTCTATTAAACAGCTGAAGTTCAGCCCCTTCCACACTGCTAAAACAATTTCTCTCTCTCTCATGTCCTTGATTAAGTGATGTCTACTGATAATGTTAGTCTTCCTCTGCCAGCTTCCCTTCATCTAAACCATCACTCTTAGCGAGGACTTCGAGTCCAGCTGGCTGACTTAACTGCCTTCAAAGCTTCTGTTTTTCTTGACTCCCTCTGTCTGGGAACATAGTGGGGAAAGGAAGGCAGCACTGCATGGAGGGCACCAACTGGGAAGGGACACAGACAGCTTGGGCTGCCAGGAGGTGGACGCCAGGAAGTGTTGGGAAACACCCCAATCCTTCTGCATGCTCACAGATGCTGGCATCAGACGGAGTTCCTGTACCCCACCAATGGCGCCGTTGAGAGTCTGGAGTTAGGTCAGTTAAAGATGTGCAATCTACAGCTACCTTCTGCCTCCACACAACTTAATTGCACCATTAAATGTCAAACAGCTTTTGTTACCACTTACTGCCAATCAAGTGCTCAGTCGGAAAGTGCGTTTTGCCCACGTGCTCCATAAATTCCCACCATTTTAATCTTCCACAACGATTTCACATTATCTCTTGACTAACTTGTTTGCCCTTGCCCTGGAGGATCCTCAGTCTTGGGCATATGTATTTCAGAGGCATAATCTGTTTTGTTCAGTGTTCTCCTGCACCTTGTTGACTTAGGGGTGGCACCTCTACACTGAATAGCAGAGTATTGCTCTGAATATGAAACACACTAATAACGTCGTTGACCAAATGCCAGCTGATTTTGTGAGCCTAGAATAGATAAGCCAGCAATAGCTTGGTATTTGGTCATCTGCCATTTCGCAAGCCCAATGTGGGATAGGCATGGACAAGAAGTGAACATTAAGCTCTTCTTGAACTCCATCTTTAGGGCTGGTTGGGTAAGTCAAAGAACCCACGATACCACCCTGTGGGCAGTTTTATGTTGATCTCAGTCCACGCAACCACCTTCCTCCATGTATATTCCCTGTTGATGTTCCCCCTGCCTCAATATCCTCTTGGTCATATTAGTGACCATGTAGCCACATGAGCACTAGCATGACCACGAGGATATTAAGGCAGAGGGGAAAGTAAACAGGGAATATGCATGTGGGTAAAGAGGAGGAGGCAGAAATGTGCACCAGAGAGAAAAGATTGACTCAATGGTGATCACAGAGCCACTTGGACATGTAGCTAATGGCATGTGAGTCCACACGTCTCATCACAAAAACCAAGGGGCCCTGATCCAGCCACCTCTACCTCTTGCCATATCATGGTTTTAGAGGTGGAGTAAAGATGTCCTGGAGGTATAGTACTGGGGTAAGATGATTGTGAACATGGCTCTTCTGCCAGGTGGCTAACATGGATTTTCAGTCACTTTGTGTCACATGAATGGGAGGTCTGGGCTGAGCCCAGGTGTATGTGTGTGCTCAGGCTGTCTGGCACTTTGGAGTATTGATGTTTAGACAACAAAAGAAATGTTGAACTGAACCCTGCTTTCTCCTTTTCATAGTATTGATCTTTAAATAGGAAAAGAACAAACCGTAAACCGGAAACTCTATATCCATGGAAACATGGAGCTTAGCTCCTACAACGCAACAAGCACAACAGTAATTATTCTACAGTCATTTCTACAACTTCATAGCTTAAAGGTATTAAGAGACCCTCAGCTCCTCCAGTTGATTATTATCTGTCATTTGTGGTTAAATAATGCTGTCAAAAGCATTTAACTGACTGAAATTTTATGTTCTCATTTAAAATATAACACCTACCACATACTGCTGTATTAAGTAGTATTTGAGGTTTTAAAATTACATAGGTAGACAGACAGATATTTTGTCTCTTTTCCCCTTCTCATTATTTTTTTTTAATTGAGATACAAACATGTTCTGTAGTTTTGTTCTAACCCTTATAGAGCCTGTTAGCTAAATTTCTTCTTTCCCTGGTTGTCAGGTTGGTCTTTCACTCAGTGGTGAAGAAAGCTTTTTGTAAATTGGAAACAAAAACACGGTTTCAGAACTGAAAAGGCAACCGTAATACCTCTGGCAGAACCAATTTATGCAGAAAGACTGCTTTTTTACTGCAGCATCAATACTGATGGAACTGGTTTTAACAGAAAGCAGAACTGCTCCTGTTAATGATAGCTTTTTTGCCTTACAGCTTTGGGGAACAAATGGGGACCATATAAACAGGATGGAGCTGGGGTAAGTGGTTCTCAACTCAATGTGATCACACTTTGGGTGACAGGAAGTCACCCAATAAAAGGTGTTTTACTGTATTGGATCCCATAGTATTGTTTTCTTCATAAATATGCACGTATTAATATTGAGGAAGACTGTTTCACCTCCCGTGTGGAACAAACTAGCTTTAGATTTTAGAGTATTTTTCACTAGCTTTGTAATAAGTTGATGGCAGGCTAAAAACAGCGTTGGAAAACCCGTATTGAATCCTGGGGAGCAGGAATGAGAAGGTCTGATTTACTTACCAGAGCCTGCAGGATGCTCCCTAAGTGTAACAAGTGGTACTGCAACTCACAACACAAAGGGCTCATAAACAAGGGAACCTTTATTGCAGAAAAGTTTCCACTGCAGCGAGTTCTCAAATGGTCCATAAAAGGGCATAAACTGGCTCTTTCATTTCAGAAAAATAAAATGCCTTCCCACTTGATAGCACAAATAGTAGAACCCGAAGCCAGCTCTCGTTTAGGGTGTTTACAGGATTAGGCACACACCAGAGAACAGGAGTGGAGTAGGGCAAGGGAGGAGCCCACACCTCCCTGGATTGCCATGTACCTGGACCCAGAAGATCCATTCAGGATTTCTGTTAAAAAGAAGCAAACAAACAACACCTTAATGGTTTAAAAAGCACTGGCAACAGAGAAACACCAGGATATGTGCTGGTTTTGTTGCAGCCTGACAAAAAGAGAGAAGGCCTTTAATTTTAAGAGTTCCAGGGCTTTTTTCTTTTTATTCCTTTTTTTTTTTTTTTTTTTTTTGCTTTCAGTTATTCACATGAGAAAATAACTAGGCATTCCAACGACATCATTTGGCAGAAATGAAATATAAGTAAGTGCTCCAATTTGAGTTTCAATAAATCAGTACTAGAACTGGCTCTGTCACTCTATAAACTCTTGGGCATTAGCTTTTATACCCTTTTGGAACTGGCTGGCTGCACTCTTAAGCATGCTGCTTGTGACGCAGTGATGGTTTCATCATGACATGCTCTAATCCAAAAAAAAAAAAAAAAGGCAGGAGAATATTTGTATTGCCCCACCACCCCAAAGACAAGTAGGTTTTCAATGGTTTTGTTAGAGCCTAATGAAAATAGAATAGTTTGTTTAACATTTCCAGGATTCCCTTCCCTTCCCTTCCCTTCCCTTCCCTTCCCTTCCCTTCCCTTCCCTTCCCTTCCCTTCCCTTCCCTTCCCTTCCCTTCCCTTCCCTTCCCTTCCCTTCCCTTCCCTTCCCTTCCCTTCCCTTCCCTTCCCTTCCCTTCCCTTCCCTTCCCTTCCCTTCCCTTCCTTCTCTTTTTTCCTTCTTTCTTTCTTTTTTAATTATTTGGAAAAATAAAAAGGCAATACAATGCCATACAGCAGCTACTGCTGTTTACATGATCCTTCTGTAACGTGTGTGTAAAGGATGCACAACAAAGGAACTAGAAAAGCTTTGTAAATACACATTGCCGGTTTGGGCAGAGAATAAACCTGTCCAATTATCTTTCTGCCACTGCTGTAAATGATATTGCCCTTTTACTGCACAGATGCAAGCCCTTCTGAATCCAACTAAAGGCTTCTCAAGTGTGCCCACATGAGCAAAGTTTGGATGCTGAGGTATGTGTGCATTGGTACAGCAGGTATTTCTGTCATAAAAGCTCCAGAGGCCTGGGTATAAGCATGTGTCAATTGCAGGGACTATGTGTTTTTCCAGCACAGATGCTGTCAGAGGCTCTTGGTATCAGTGAATATGAAAAGCATTGTTGTTTGTCTAAATGTTATGGCAAAAGCATGAATGGAATTACAGCATTTCTAAATATTTTGCCTAATTAGTCTGTTGGGAAGAATTTGAACTCCACTTGTCCTGGATGTGAATGCAAAGTATTGACTAAACCCAAAACATGCTTGCTGGCCATCAGAAAGGACCAGGGTCAGTGTCACCAGACAGCTGCAAATCCCAAAGGACACTTTTCATTAAACCCTCCTTCCTAGCCTTTGTGTCTTTGAGGTTTTTTTGACTCTAAACCAGAATTATCTCAGATTACAAGGCCAGGTCTTCCTCCTCTGGCTTAGAAGCGTGTGTTAAAAACAAAGCTGAAGGCATAAACCATTTAAATAGAAAGTAGCCTAGGAAAGGATTATATACCTATAAAACAGCCATGCCCTGTTAGGCCTAGCCCAAACAGCTGTTTTCCACTCTGCATCTGTCAGAGGGGTACCCTCTGATACATTATTCCACATCTTATTCAAAACCAAAGCTTACTTTCTGTGGTAGAAAATGTAGCTGCTTTCTGATGGGAGAGAAGAGCTGGAGCAAGGGACTCTGCTTGCTGTTCCATAGCCATTACTGGCAGGGCTGGAAACAGGAGAGCAATGACAGATCAAGGGGTTTTATCATTGTGACACAGGTTTAAAAAGAAAATAAAAGTTCTTTAAATGCTCTGTCTGCCTTTGGTCCACTGCTAGAGCTGCCAACACAGTCACAATAACAGTAAGTGGCGGTGGCTAGGTTTGCCACAAGAGACAGGGCTCTCTTCATGGGGAGGTCTCCCTGGGATCTTCCAGTTCTTGGTAAGCTCTGGAGGGTGGTGTGCGACCTCCTTGCTGCCTTTCTGCCAACACTAGACAGCCCTGCAGAACACAAGTGCACTTGGGTGTGTCTGAGCAGGTCCCTGTACCTATTCAGTGTAAATCTCATTTAGACAAATCCTGCATCCAGTTGATAGGGCACATCCTTCCCATATGCTTCATCACATCATATCTGCAAGAACTGGAAGCCAACAAAGGAGAGAAGCAGGATGATGGGGGAACTCAGAGGTAGGGTGAGGACATGGCAACAATATTAAACACACTGTTGAAGCGGAGGCATTGGCCTCATTCTTCTTATACGGCTAGATAACAGACCTCCTGTTGCCAACTTCTCTTCCATTAGAAGGAGAGGCACTTACCCTTCTTTCCAGAATTGTCCTGGTCAATAGAGAGGATCTTCTTCTATGTGTGATACTCAGAGTCCTGAATGCCGAAAGCTTTTCCAAGTACTTCTTTCTGAATGACACTTTGGTTGTCCCTTAGGCATCTGCCTGTTGCAGAACACCTGAATTGTGGTTACCTGGAGATGAATCTCATTCTCTCAGCTTGGACAGCTGATATTGGCACTGATCCCTTTCAGACCAGGGAGGGTGCAGAACTCAGGAAAAAGAAGTCCCACTACTTCTTGTCCATGGCTAAGCCTACCTGTGCAAGTGAAAAACACCCGTGTTGTTGTGTGCGGTGTGCAAGTCTGTATGCACCTAACTGCAGTGAATATGGGCTGACCTGCTGTCACCTGGTGGATGAATTAACAATCTCCTAATAAATTCTGTTCCCACTAGGTTCACTTCTGCCTCTCACTGCTGTTCCCCTCCTCCTCTTGCTCTGGGCCAACCTGAACACCCCCTTACATCTTCTCTGTTTCAACCAACCCTTTATCTGGCTGAGGAACAGTGTCGTGGATGGAGAAACAGAAAGCCCCATCTACTACCTCCTGCTTTCACACTTTCACCTTGTACCTCACCCTGCTTCTGCAAAGACTGCTCCTCCTCTCCAGCAGCAGGATCTCAGTCTCACTCCCTGCCAGACTTTCTGCTGGGTGGTGGAGCTGTGCTCCTGCCTCTCCAGGCTGAGGGTCTTACTAACTGGTGCCAGAGGCAGGAGGTGTGAGCAGGACCTGCTGCTGGCTGTCTGTCCCAGTGGAGAGGCTGGAACAAGGCAGTGCTATCTCACTGACAGTGCAGAGCACAATTACCAGGAAATTGCTGATTCAATATGCACAGGAAGCGAAATGGTCTCACTGAGTTCACAGGAAGTTTTACCACTTACTGTGGAGAAGCTGGCTTATTTTCTGCTCACATTTTCACACCAAACCATGAATGGGCTTTCAGGGCAGTGACAGTTCTTCCAAGTAACTTTATTATGGTTCTCTGAAAACACATGGGGTGAAGTCTTGGCTCTATAGAAGGCATACCTGACATCAAGGTGGCACTTAGAGTCACTTCAAATAGTAGCAAGTGACTTCCTAGGTATGCTCAAGAGTCCCCTAGTTCCTGTGCCTTCAAAGAACTGACCTCCTATAATCCATGCTGGGTATATTAAGAATCATGTATACTGTGAAGATGGATTTGTTACACTCTAAATAAAAACCTAGGTAATGAGCATGTTGAAAAATTCAGAAAAATGAGTGTGAGGAATCAAAATTAGTGAGGACCTAAAACTGGTAAAAATGCCTGCTTAAGGGAGAAACAGCCAAGAAATCCTGCATTAGTGAAGCTTGTTAAATTAGCAACCTGTTGTGTCAGATGTTGTAAGGCTATTAGCAGGTTTCCCACTTCACTGTGATACATTCGGTTTGTTAATGTATGCTTCAGTCCTCTGATTACTTTTCCAAGCAATTTTAATGTGTGAATTTCTTCTTTATTTCATTGTGGCCAGGGTTAATTCTCTGAAAAGAGAAAAGCGGGTACAGGTAAGTTGTTCAGTATTTAAAAAGCATCTTTTAGTCATAGTCATAATGTTAGAAGTAAAGTGTCAATGGATTTTTATGCTTAAAGCAGGAAATAATGAAATCTTAGGTGCCTCAGTAAGGTTATGCTCACCAAATGCAGGCACTTCAGGAGACTTTTTGCCTTCAGAACCTCTTAAAATCCAGTAAACCACTGATCAGTCTCATTTCTACATGTAGCCCAGATCTGTGGTAAATTTGCTTTGGTAAAATTTTCTGTGGTAAAATATTCTTTGGTTACATTCTCTTGTGCCTGAAGGCTTCTACCTAGGAGCTGAAATATCTTATTTTATTTCAGGAAGTTGTCTAGATAGGGTTACAGCAAATGGCCCGTGGCAATCCTTAATGCTAATCTTTCACACACTTCAGAACATTAGGTTAAAGGGAGGACAAATAGCATACTTGCTTATGTAATGATATGTGCCTCCTTTCACTTCCCAAGATTTTATCCATGAAAGTGAGGAAATGACCACATCTTTTCTCCAGCTGCTGGTAACCTTGCTCATGATCAGGTAGCATATGTGTGTGTTACACTGTCAGGTCTGAATGCGAGTCTTGTCCTTCAGGACAGGACTTGGAGGTGAAGTGTCCTGTTCTACAGTTTCTCAGACTTCCCAAGTACGCACTGACTTTAGGCCATCTTTTCAAGGGTGTACCGTGGTTTAGGATACCTCATTTCTGAGCTATCAAGTCAAGATACCTGGGATTTTCTAGAGTGCCACCTGCAATTGGTAGCTATGCTGGTTTGGTTCTGGCATGGTTCCGGTAGCTGGGGAGAGGCCCCAGGGGTGGCTCCTCAAGAAGCTACTAAAAGCTCCCCCGGCTCAGGTGGCCAAGGCCCAGCCATTAGAGAGACAACAGATACGCCTCTGCGATTAACATAAAAAGAACTGATCTATAAGACCTGAGAGAGAGAGGGCAAAGCAGAAGAGCTGAGCTGGAGAGGACAGGAGCAGAGCATGTGCTGGAATGGAGATCCTGAGGTTGGTGAAGAAGAAGGGGAAGGAGGTGCCCGAGCAGAAGTTCCCCTGCAGCCCATGGTGAGATGGCAGACTGTCCCCCTGTACCCCACGGAGGAGAAACATGGCAGAGCATCCCCTGAAGGCACCAGGAGGGGCGAATGTGGAATTGCAGTCTGTGGACTTAGATCGTGCAGCTGTGGAGGACCCCCCAGGGGAGGTGGCTGTCCCTGAAGCAGCCTGTGGGAAGCCCACGCTAGAGCAGCTTGCTCCTGAGGGACTGTACCTTCTGGGAAGGACTCAAGCTGGAGAGGTTCGTGAAGGACTCTCTTCCACGGAAGGGACCCTGTGGGGAAAAAGGGGAGGACTGTAAGGAATCCCTCTCCCTAAGGATGAAGGAGTGGCAGGAAAAAACAGACTCTGAACTGACTCTAAACCCCATTCCCTGTCCCCCTGTGCTGCTGGGAGGAAGCAGGTAGAGAAATTGGGCCTGGGAAGAAGGGAGGGGTGGGGTAACGTATTTAAACACTACTCTTTGTCTTGTCTGTGTCGTTTGCATTTGATTAGTATTAATTTAAATTATTATTTTTCCCCAAGTTGAGTCTGTTTCACCCGTGACCTTAAATCAGTGAGCGAACCCTCCTTTTTCTTGTCTCAACACATGAGCTTCTAGTTGGCCTTTGTCCTCCCCACAGTGTGAGTGTGTATGGGGGTGAGTGAGCGGCCATGTGGCTGGTTCTTTGTTGTCGGGTTAGGCCCAAATCTGCAACAGTGGCTGCCCAGAAGAAATTCAGGCTCAAATGAACCCTACTTGAAGGCATGCAGAACGGGTGCTTCTTACGAAAATGTGGCTTCCATCTCACTTTTCTTCCTGGAAATTACTGCAAATATTAATATCCCTCATCAGGAGATAATTTGGTTGATAGTCTCTCTAGTCTCTTTTGGCTGTTTTCTGTTTGATATCCAAGGTGACTGAAAGTGTCAAACTTCAGCAAATTTAAATTAAGCACCAGCTGCATTTTCTTACATGGTAACACAGGCTGTTTGTTAAGTTCAAATGGACTCTTCTGACTCTGTGGGTGTGCACCTGACTTACTGAGTCCATGCCTAGAAGAAGGGAATAGGAAACACTAACAGGTAACCTGGCATTGATTTGCATTCATTTGTAAAACTGACTGTTCAACAAATCTTTTATAACAGTGATTTCTGGAATCCAGTCCATCTGAGAGGAATAACTTTTACATAACGTTTGAGGTCTAAATCAAGAGCTGGATTCTGCCTTTGGCTGCCCCCCTAAGAAAGAGAGCAGAGAAGCACAGATGGTAGAAGAGCTCAGTGTAAAGTAGTGACCTTACATGCAGTATGGACTGCCCAGCCGACAAATCTGCTCTCTGCCCTAGAAAATATTGCTCATGTAGCAGACTGCACACTGTGGTAGCTCCTAGTAGCTAGAAAATAGCTCATGGGCTATTGCTTGTGTTAGCATATGCATGTGTTGTCTTCAGCAGCAAAAGCAGCTGCTGATACAATGGGCAATCAGTTGGTGCTGGAAAGAGGAGCATGGAGCATCCCATGGCACCAGGCTGCCTGGTATAAACTGGTCTTCAGTGATTGTGCTCCTTATGAACCGGATTTCCCAGGGTCTCTGTTCTTTGCTGACTGGGGCAGGATGGTGCCTAGCACTTCAATGTCAACAATTAACTCTTTTCAATACTTTTCTGCAGGATTGGGCTCATTTTTACTGGTTGGGTTTCATTTTGAAGACTAGGGAGCAAGTGTACCGTCTGCTGGGAAAAGGCCTTCCAGTCCAAACAGTGTGCCCTTGCATGGTAGGTCTTCATCAAATGGGGAATAAAAACAAAGGGAAGGAATATGTGACCTTCCAACCTTAAGCTCTGCATGCCATGTGGCTGGTGGGAGGCATTAGCAAGGCTCCACTGTTCATTGTTGTGGGTGTCTTTATGAACATCAAGTGACAGAGCCAGCGGGCTAGCAGTAAATACAGATAAGCACCAAAATTCCCATTAACACTTCTCCACTCCACTGACAACAGAAAAGATATTGGAAGTGTTACTGTTTTTCAGAAGTTTTGTGTTGAATTTGGTCTGTGAAGCAGAGGTATTTAGGGCCATGGTGACATAATATATCCCATCAAGTAAGCAGTATTTGCAGGGGACTGTGTACAAGCCGGCTATATATGTGTGCTCTAGCCATACTTAAAATAAACCTACACATACTATCACTTTCTTATTCTGGGAACCATCTAAAGGGAATGAGGGCTGCAGCAGCTACCTATTAGTATATACTGCACATACGCTGATTACTCCCACTCTTGTCACGGCCATTTCTACTCAGCTGTTGCCAGTGTTGTGGAGAGGCATAATTCCTGATATTTTGGAGAATGCAGGAACAGGGTAGTCAATGTTTGCTTTGCACCCTCACTGTTGTCAACAGGTGATGGGTTTCCAGCTGCATGTGTGCATGTAGAAGCAATATGTGTGCACACAGGCAACCTGGTTAAAATTCCTTGCTGCTGTGGGAAGAGAAGGGTGTATTTAATGGCTGAGGGGCATCTGGCCCTTGATCCAAGCTTCACTGAAGTCAGTGGGAATCTCTCTGGTGGAGTGACAGTTGTAGTGTTACAACCCCAGAGATGGCAAAGCAGCAGTGGAAAATATGCGTGATGCTCACTCAGCAAAGACTACAAACCCTCATACCGACCTCCCCTCTCCCAGTCCCCAAATTCTTTTCCGCACAAGTGTGCTGGATGAGCTGGTGGAGATGAAAAAAAATAATATTTTGGGATAATGATGCTGACTCATTAACCATGTGATGGAAACAATTCATTCAGTTACCACCAGCCAGCTCCACCTCCAGCCTCCCAGTAGCTGGGGGCTGCTGAAGTGCTGTCCCTCCTCCTCGGAGCCTTTTGTGTTACCAGTCCCTCTGTCCCTGAAGGAGCGGGCACTCTGGTACATGACTCATACCCTGGGCATTGCAATAGCTACGATAATACTTTCTTCTCAGAACCTTTCATATCTAACACTGTTGGAAAAGTCTGAAATAAGTAGAGGGGAGAAAGATTAGCTACCAATTTCTTCTCTTTCATATATTTAAATTAGTATCTGAAAACTAACTTTAAAAGGGACCTCAGCTTAGCCTCTACACTTGTTAAGTCTCAATTTTCACATCTATTTCTGCGTCTGCACCATCCTGGATACAGGTGCATACATACTGTAGATGCTAGTTTGCATATAGAAAAGCTACATGTGCAGTTTTGGAGGTGTGGAAAACGCTTTTCTATATGCAAGCAACATCTAGATTTTGAAAATGTGTCATTAAGTGGTAGTTTGTCACAGATTTTTTGCCTTCCTTCCAAAAGACTGTATGCATATGATTGAAATACTGTGTGAGCTGCTAGTTGAATAGGTTTTTCTGATTCTTCAGTAATTATATTTACTTTCATCTCACAATGAAAATTGCTTACAGTGCACAACTTTCAGTCTACTATGGATTAAAATGCATTTTGGAAATCTCCCCAGATTCCTGGCACATTTATTACAACAACTCAAAAATACAGAGCATTTGGGATCTTTAATCTTCACATTCCTGCAATAAGAGAAATTGTATAATCCATCTCTGAAGGACAAATCCTTATGAAAATATTGTTACTATATACTGATAGTAGGCTTTCTTCATATTAAATCTTTCATCCACATTCAGTGAGGAAAAGCCTCTCTTTTTCTCATATGGTAACATTTGTTTGTTGAAAAGTGCCCAAGAAAACTCAGCAGCCTGTTTTTGAAGGTCCACTCTCCCCCTCCACCCCCACTTTTTGCTACACACAGCTGGCTGCCCATGCTGGCACAGTTTGTGGGTGGGCAATGACAGGGTCAAAGCACTGCCTGCTGGAATTGTGTTCCACCTGGGAGAAAGGCAAAGCCCAGGGGATGGACAGGCAGGCAGAAAGGCAGGGTTCAAGTATGGTGCACGTGCTTCCTACTCTTCCCTATCTGCTGTACTTATCATGGCCCTGGAAGAAGCAATCGTTCTCTGGCACAGGTCTTATGGGTCATGTCCATCCCTATCTCCTAAAGTACTGAAGTTAATGGCATTTTATTACTTCTTTTCCACTTCACCTCTAATAACTTGGCCTCCATACACTGCAGCTGCAGATAAAATATATGTATGAAGGAAAATTCCACTGAACGTATTGTTTTTCACTTTCTCCTTGTTTCCAAACACCACTCTCCAAGGATGCAATGCCAAGTTACATATTATAGATTAGTCCTCCTTCTTCTTCTATTCCCGGGTCCCGTACAGAAACCTGTTTGTCGTCTGTAAGGGCAGCTGAAGTGCAAGAAACAAATGGATCATTCTTTCATGTGCGGTTCAGATAGCAAAACAGCTGAGCTGGTCTGTTGACAAAGACCTTGTATTAAAAAGCATACAATTTTCTGGAAAGGTGTGCTGTTCAGTGATCATCTATCTAAGCAGTGATCTTTGGATGTGACACAACATGAAAAAGTCTAGCTATTCCTTGGATTTTTTCAGGGTACAGACATTGTGTATTGCCTGCCAAATCTGAGAAGCCAAAGAGAATCTGTTTAAACTGTAACACTCTATTATGCATAATAAACAGTGGTTGTTGGTGACATTAAGGAAAAAAACGGGATTGAAGCTGTTAGAACTTCAACAGGTACAGTTCCAAACCTTGAAAGTCACTTGCTGTGTGGTATCTGTATTTATATTTTACCTATAGATATTCCTAGATCTGTTGCTGTTCTTGCCAAATGAAAGGATAGGTATAAATAATCTACAAAAAAGTCAGATATGGTACCATGGTTTATATGATATGGGATGATTTCACGATTGTTATTTCTTTGTTTTGGTGGAACTACATAGTGGTAAAGGCCTTTTATTTTAAATTTTTTTTTAGAAAGGTAGGAAAGAAAGCAAACTTAAAACATTCCAGTTTCTTTGGCATTTTCGTACTGATAATGTGCTTGTTCAGCTTCAAGACTTAGGAATGCTTAGAACCCAGGAAGCTAGGGTTAAAAAAAACAGATTTTGCCTTACCACTCTGCTAAAGGACATTTGTTGCTTCCTATGTATTTTGAAGTGCAATTTTTACTGCTCTTTCTGATGTGGTTGTCTAAAACCACCACAAATGCTACACAGGGCCGAGCTGCTGTTTCTTACATTTAATTGAACTTTTGATTCTGTTTTTTGTGCCTTTATTTATTGTTGTTGTATTGTGTATTTGTCCCCTGGTTCTGCAGCCCATACTCTCCTGCAGTAATGCTTGCATGAATGTCCTGCTGGCATCTTTGCAGGAGGTATAACAGTTGCACAGCAATGCAAGCCACCAAAAAGACAGGAACACAGCCATACTGGTATTGCAGTGCCACAGTTTATACTAATGCTGCCACAAAAAACCTGGTCACACCTTGCCTCTGCTGCTCTTTCTTCTCCACATAGTCATTCCTCCCCTCTCCGCTTGCCAACACTAGCATTTATTTGGCTGATTGGTGAGCCAAACCATGGATTTGACATGGCTGAAAATTAAGCAAGCCCCACAACTCCTCCATGAACATGTAGGCATGTGTACACACACACACGCATGCCTTTGGAATTACTGTAGAAACCCTACCGCAGGCTGCAAACACAGGTCATCAAAGTGTAAATAGTCTGGGCTTTGTCTTGTTTTCTCTTCACAGAGTGCCTGGCACACACAAAGCACTAGACAAATAACAGCATTGCCATGGAAATGATCATAGCCAGTAACGATGACTGCTAGTATTCGTATCTTCTGAAGTTGAAGGAACCGCTGAGAGATGATTGTACTGGTACCCCAGGTAAGAGAAAACGTCATATAATGTAATAATTGGCTACAGCTGAGGCTTTAGCCTCTATCATACATATTCTATGAGCAGCAAAACGACAGGGGTGTTGTAGGGGGCTTTCTGTTGGCAAAGAAAATCCCTCAGGGGACTGCTGCCCAGAGCACCGCCAGAGGTCTGTGACCACTGTAGAGAAGTTGTTCTCTCCACCGGTAACAGTATCTGTGTTACCGTAAGGTGCCATGGGAGCACTGGGTAGCATGACTCCTTTGTGCACGGTTCCCTCTGTGGGCATAGGAGTGCACGGTTCAGCCTCAGTTGAAACGGCTGCCTAAATAGGTGAGCAAACAAAGGAAGGCAGGATGTGGTCTTACTGTTCTAATTTTACATCAGGGGATGCTGGCACAGCGCTGAGCATGAGTAGTTGGTGGTGCCAATGGAAAGGTGCCAATATTGTCAGCTGCTGCATTGCCAGTATTGGAGGGGAAGAGGCTGTAAAGCGCTGGGTATAATTATGTGCATTACTGCCCTATTAACATGAGGTAAGTGTTTGGTACCTTCTATCTTATAATCTAAGTATTCCATGAGAACTTGGGAATGTGACAAGTTAAAGAAGCGCCAGCTGAAAGAGGTGATCTTGAGAATTACTGATTGTATCATATCCTCTGCACAATTTTGTGCAGGGAGGGAACTATCCAGACTCCACTGGTAAAAAACAAGGAAAGGAGTTGCTGTTATGTCCTGAGTTATTCTGCTGAGAATAGGACAAGTTGTTCTGCCTCGCAGACTTGTAATATCTTATTACACAATGCAGACAATTCCACATCCCATAAAGCAGTGATACAGTTCATTGTTTCACGGTGTCCATTTTCTGTACTTAGTTTCACCAGTGGAAATGGGAATTGCTAGAGTAATTTTTTTGTGTATCAGCATTCATAACATCTCTGCAAGGGGCTATTTGACTTCCTACTTTCCTGCAACTGTCGTGTTTTGCTGGATCTTCCGCATACTGTTTTTCACGCACACTTGCTATAGAAATTGTTCTGTGACTCACAGAACCTAACTTCTGTACATAGCTCCTCACATTTCGCTGATACAATATATGGTTCTGAAAGCAAAGTTCTTTTCTGGTTCACCTCATTTTTGGTAGCGTTGTCAATACTGTAATTGCCCTGCACGCAGTGCAAGTCCCAGTAAATGTGACAGCTAGATCACCTTCCACTAAAAAAAGGTGTGACTCTTTCCCAGGCATTTAGAGCTGCTGAAGCAAGCCCAAAAATCCTTGTTTGAATGGGATGCGCTGCTGAGGATCACTGTGGTGCCTCGGGAAGACAGTCCCATTTCATTCTCACTTACACAGACACAGACACAGACAGACAGACAGACAGACAGACAGACAGACACACACACACACACACAAAAATTGGGAGGGCTGTGTGTGTTGCTGCCAGACACCGTGCTTGCCCTAACTTGCTGTGCTTAGTAACTCAGGTTTGACATACTCTGGCTCCTACCAAGCTTGCTGTGCTGTTAAATTGTGTGTTAAATTGCAGAACAGACTCAGCAAGACTGCAAGTAGAAAGCAAATCCTCCTGGTTTTCTTGAAAGCTAAGAAGTTAGAGATTTTGGACACAGACTGGTATCTAAATGAAAGGATGCTGCAAACTGTTTTCATCTGTTGGCTTTATAATTTTTGTCTCTTTTATTGAAGTTGTGGTCTTGAGAGAGGTTTCTGAGTTTTTCTTCAAAGTATGGAAGAAATAGTAGAACCTCCATTTTTACACATTCAGATGTTCATGCTTGCAGTGTTTTCTTCCAAGGATTTTGCTTTGTTACTTCACTGTGAATAAAAAAACCTGAACAAGCTGAAGCTTTTTCACTGTTTTTTTTCAGTGACAGAGCTGTTTACTGTATTAAATCGAGTTAACTTGCTGAAAATTCACTGAAAAATTCACTGAAGGCAATGGGATAGCTAAAATGCCATTAAGGGCATAAAAAACCAACAAGCATTATGACTGGAAATTACACATATACTATTAAAATACCCCTGGGCTGATCCTCAGAGCCCATGCTTTTTTCAGGTCTGGATGTCAGAGTACGCTTCTTTTCTAGGTGGAGGACCTTTGCTGCAAAAATAACAGAGAAAAAAATATGGAAGCCTTGATTCCTATTTCAGGCCTTTTTTTTTCATGGTTTTTCCATTTAAAAGTTCGAAGTATTTGAAAGTTTCATGGTCACAAATGCAGAACTGGCCTGTAATTGTCACTAAGACAGACTTGTACTGTTCTGTCACTTCTTTCACTGAGAAACTTGAAGCCACTAAGTTCTTAATGTCGATCGGTTTGAGTACACCTACGACTTAGACTGGATCCATGCACTGATTTTGTTTGCTGGCAATGAGATATATAGCTGAATGTATTTACCATGCAGATATGGTGTATCACTTGCTAGAAATAATTTCACAGAATCTCACAGTTTACTTAAATTTAAAAAATATAATAAAAAGCGAGACAGCAGATTACTTATTTAGTGTATGTGGCTCATTATGTTGTATTCCATGAAAAAAAAAAAAGTAAAATCAGTTCCCTGTCTTAAGAGAGCTTAAATTATATTTATATTTTAATCAGACAGGTAAAAACAAAGTGATAATAAAACCAGATGCATTATCATATGTTACTTACTTGTTGTTCAGCTAGAAAGTTTAATCGGGATAATTTAGTAGGAAATTCATTCTTTTGAAAGAAAGAAACGGAGCTGGGTGAGCATGACAAGTCATTCCAAATCAATCTACACTAGCAGCAGAAAGAATATTGGCTTACTCGTCTTTTTTTGTATCAGTATTTTTGTATTGTGAAGATCTCCTATACTGTGGTTTTCCCCAATATCCACTGAGATGATTTAGCAAGGGCATGCACTGAGAGGACAAGGGGGAATGGTTTCAAACTGAAAGAGGGGAGATTTAGGTTAGACATTAGGAGGAAATTCTTCACTAGGAGGGTGGTGAAATACTGGCACAGGCTGCACAGGGAGGTTGTGGATGACCCCTCCCTGGTGGTGTCCAAGGCCAGGTTGGATGGGACTCTGAGCAACCTGGTCTACTGGGAGTTGTCCCTGCCCACACAGGGGGGTTGGAACTAGATGATCTTTAAGGTCCCTTCCAACCCCATATATTCTACGATTCTGTGGTTTATAAATACTTTATTTTCTGATCATATTTTTCCACCTGCACAGTTTTTCCTAGCTCATTTAGAGTCTTTTCTTGATTAATATGAGAGATGAAAACAAACAAAAACCAGAATAATTTTGGTTTTGCTAGATCTGGATGAGTTGTCTTGGCAGAGATGAATCTGCAAGGAAGAGGAGAAGGGAAGTGAAAGTGTTTCAGAAATCTGTTGGGAGTCTTATTTCTTAAAGGTCATAGATGATCCTGGTCGATCACCAAATAGCATCTCTGTGATTGGCACATTTTATTAGGCACCTACAACCGCAAGACCTTAGGACCAAACACCAGTTTTGTGCCCAGAAATACCTTAATGATCCTTTTTCTCGTGTCACTTGAGAAGCGCATGCAGATCAAGTTTAGACAAGGACGCAGCCCCACTCTCTGCCCTTGACTGTGCTATGTGAGATTATTCTAATGATGCAGAGGTAAGTGGGTGAGTCAAAATGTTTGTATGTTCACTAGGAGGAAAGAGAATGGTTTCTGAACTGAAGCTTGGAGAAGGCATTTCTTGCTGCTTGCAGAATCTGGAGTGATACTTTGATACTTCCTTGCTAAATGAAGGGGCAGTGCTTTAAGCAGTGGCAGAAGCTAGCATGCTAGCTAGCCTCTTACAATGTTTTTCCTGTCCCACTATGACTGTCTTGGTCCTGCTTGCTTTCGGACTGAGCTGTTCAACAATTCCTTAGCCAGCTGGTAACCTTCTACACTCTATCTGTCATTTTTCTGTGAGGCAATTGACTGCATTTGTTGAGAAGGGAAGAGCCAAGAGATTCTCAAAGTCATTCCAGTGCTGTGTATATCAGGCTGTCTCACAACTTTTCCAAGACTTGTGTTTTTCTCTTTTGAAAAATAAAGGGAGACTCAGACACAAATTTATAATTTGATTCCAGACCCCTAAATCTTCCAGATCTTGGGGGAGTTCAGACAAATGTTCTGGCTTTTACTTTCAGTTTGGAAGTCTTGTTATTGTGTGGCGTTTTCAAGTGCTATCAAAAAGCTATTTTGCTACTGAATTCCTATCCACACAGAAATACACATTACCAGAAATTTCATCATAGTTTTAGAACAAACTATTATTAAATTCTTAAAACCTACACAATTCCCAGGCGATCTAATTTCCCAGGTGTATGACATCAGTAACATTAAATACCTGTAAGCAGCCTGACCTTTATAAAGGATTCTACATTTGCACAAATATTAATTGTAGAAATTGAGTAACAACTACATTAGTCATCTGTAAAAACTGAACTTGGAGCTTCCAGTTGTAACAGTACAGGCATCTACTGCAGGCTGCATGTGCATGAATAACTATATTATTTAGATTTACAATTCTTCAATTGAAATTATTCATGTTGCACTGAATGGCTTCCTCAATATAATATTGCTAGGACTAAATTCCTTTGTAGTATGACTCCAGTGAGCTCCGTTCACTGAAGTTAACACTGGGAAAAATAAGGGATCCTGTTTGTTATGGTTAATTATAAATTGTTGCTCCATAATAAAGAAACCAAGACTGATAGCAAGGCCTTTTTACCCCATGACAATCTTTCTCTGAGTGGCAGCATGAGAGGGAAACAGAGAAGGTGCCTGACGAATATTCTTTATGACACGCCAAGGCAGAATTCCTTCATCTTGTGGAATGAATGATGTGGGATATGATATATAAGACTTCTCAAAGTGGGAGTAAAGCATGTCACAGCTAGCTTGCTTGCCAGGCAGGCAGCCTGGGGAGGGGTAGACTTGCCTCCTCACCCGCTAAACATACTTGGCATAAACTGACGGTTTCTCCCCAAATATTCCTCTCTCTTCTCAATGGATTCTCACCTGCCCTTTCCCCTGAATCTCTGAAAAAGTATAGTGAAAGTCAGTTTTTAGCCTTAAATATTTATCGTTTATTGAGTATTTCTGGTATCTCCATAGAGACCTACAGATGCTATTTTTTACATGGGGATTTCTCAGACAAAAAATGCTTGTATACGTTCTGGATAACACGTGCACTAAACCTGAGGCTTTTGAAATCATTAGACTTGCTCTGTAAGGTGATATAGTTGGTCTGTGAATGCATAGTAAATCCAAAACATTCCTGTTGCATCAGAAGTCCTGCAAGGGTGATAATCAACCCTACAGTATATGCACAATAGCTCTTCTTGGAAGCATCAGCCTCACTGTGCATGAAGCATAGAGGTAGGTGATCTGCAGGTGGGCAATAGGTGAGTCAATGATAACTGGACATCTATCAGCCATGCTCCAAGTCACAATTCCACTCAGACTGTCTGGCACCTGACAATTCTGAATAAATATATGAAATCGACATTTTCTGCCCAGACACAGTTTTTGAATGGAAAAAGAATAAATGTCCCGGGAAACCTGGGTACATGGTAACCTGGCGTAGAAGTTATTGTCTCCAGATGCAGAGACAAAGGCTGCCTGAACATTCTTTACTTTAATGAACTAGAGTTTGAGAACATAATAATCTTAAGCCCTGATGCAGGGCTTCCCCTGGGAAGCAGGAGACAGGTGGGCTACAGTGCAACAAGGGTGAATAGTATTTGCTTATTTTTTGTTTTTCTCATATATTGACAAGATTATGAGCATACATATACATAGCAGCACTATTAAAAACAACATAATAGCCTGAGTTTTGCATGTGTGATTTTTAAGGGTGGTAGGATCAAACCTCTTGACTTCTCTAAATTAACCTGGGTTAGGCATTCCTCGGAGAAAATGTAGTTTAAACTAGATTAAACAGTTGGATCAGTTTAGATGTCCTTGTTTGTGTTACTGTATTCCCACAACATGATTTATTATCAGCAAATGCCCTCACAAAGAACATGGCAAACAGCTGTAAAGTCAGGGAGAGGCCTTATGCACATCGGAGGCATGGTTTTAATTGCAGAGAATTACATTATCACTTTCATAGCACTAGAAAGATGCCTTAATAATATATTACAGTCTGCAGTCATTGCCAACACAAAATGCAACCTTCACTTGAGTTCTCTGTAAAGGAAACCTAACTGTTGAAACCAATACTGTTACAGTATGACAGCAGGTGCAAGAAGATGGATGGTACTGGAAAGACCTGGGTTTTACTCCCACTCGTGTCATACATGTTTTTTGTAGCTTGATGAATGTCATTTCCCCATTTTTGTACCTTTGCTGTTTCTCACACCATTTTCTTGGTTTGGCTATTCAGATAAGCAGCAGGCCCCCAGGACAAGGACAAGGACTGTTGCCTCCCAAATGTTTGCAAAGCAATGCAACAAAAACAGTCTTTCAGGTTCATGACAAAACCTTTCAGTCCTTTCATAAAAGAGAAATGCTAGTACTTGGTTGTCTCCCAGGTGATGGGATTTCAAGCTCCTTTTGCCAGAAATGCACATGATGTAGCTCAATTTTTTTAATTTTTTTTTTTTTTTTTTTTGCATGTTACCAATGAAGCCTTAATATCTGTTTTTCGCCTGTAACAGGAAACTACTGCAGCAGTAATTTGGACATTCTGGCACAAACTCTGCCTATTTACAATTGCAGAAGGTAGGAAGAGACCTCAAGAAATTATCTGGGGGTCAGAAACCTCTCAAAGTTTGTATATTAGATCTGATTTATTTTTCCCTGTTTGAAGTTACATGCACTGGAAAGAACTTACTAGGAGATGAAAGACACTTCATCCAATGACAACACTCTCATGATGCCATGACTCCCAGCTCCAGATACTACGTATGCCTTTCAAATATGTCTGCAAGTAATTATGGACACTTGCCTCACAAGCTGCTGCCTTAGGGTCTAGTACCTTTCTTCCCAAACACACTCAACAGTACCTAAATGACTTCTTCAGCTGTGTTTAAAACCACCCGTGCTGAAGACTCAGTGAACTCCACTGGCACCAAGGCTTTCTTAGCCTCCTAGGTAGGAAGTTTTTCCTCATGCATAGCAGAAACTGTAACTCTAGATACTATTTAAGCTCCCTGCTCCCCTCTAAGCATGGAGAATTACCTACTGCCTTCCACTGAGCAGCTACCTTTTACATATTTGAAGACTGTTATCATGTTTCTTCTCATTCTTCTTTTCTCTAGATTACACAAACCCAGTTCTTTCAGATGTCCCTCCAGCATCAGTTTTTTAAGACTTTTAGTATTTTTATTGCTCTCAAGACTTTCCCTAACTGCCCATTCCTCTCTTGAGTTCAGTGACAAAAGTGAGTTAGTTGTTTTCCAGTTTGAGTCCTCACTAGTGCTGAATAGGATATTTCACATATCTGACTTAGCCAATTTATAAATTTCAGCACAGTACTTGTTTTTCTACACCAGTATGGTATTTTTAATTCTTAGTCAGCTTGAGGTCTTCCAAAATCCCAATGGCATTTTTGTGCAGGTCTTTTGCCTTGATCTCTGCTCTCCATTTGGGGGTTTATTCTTACCTAAATGTAATAGTTTACAGCTGTTCTTACTCCACCAAATCTTATTGTTTTCAGGCTTTTTCTTTAACTGATGAAGATACTAATCCTGCCAAGGTGCTTATAGAACTTCCTCTACAAATTTGGCAGCCATACTTGATATGCCATCTTCCAAAACACAACGAAAATAATGAGTGGTATGAGTCCCAGGAAGGACATCTGTGGAACTGCTTTCCTTAATTCTTCCACTGCAAAAATGAACCAATGGTAATTCCTCCTCTAGTATTTTTTTTTCAAGCAGCTACGAATCCGCCTTACAATAGTTTCATTTTAGCTCATTTACGAGAAATCACAAGAGACTGTGTTAAAAGCCTTGTTCAAGTCAAGATATGTAATATCTATTGTCCATAAGACCTGCTACTTGTCAGAGAAGGAAATTAGCTCGGTTCAGCATGATTTGTTCCTGGCAAATCTTTCTTGGCCTCTACTTATTTCAATTTTTTTTTTTTCCCATACACAAAAGAAAACTTTGTGTAATAATTTGTTTCAATGTATTTCCAGCAATTCAAGTTATGCTGTTTTCTCTGCCTATTTTCAAGCTGTTCTTCCTCTTTTTTAAAAACGGATACTGCAATCACCTGTCACTGGTCTTCCATTGCCCAGGTGCTGTGAGAAAGGATCCCTCATGGCTCTAGGACTGCTTTAGCCAGTTTCCCACATGCTCTCAGTTGGTTTCTGTCAGATCTGGTTGACTGGAAAACAACTGACTTACTGAGGCAGTCTACTCTGTTCTTTCTGTTATTTAGCCTTAGACATGAATGGTTAGTCAACTGATCATAGTTAATTCTTTTTGCTGAGCAGCGAGGGGAAAAAAACATCACTTTGGCTTTTCTGTGTCACCTCTTACTAGCCTTCCATTCTTGTTGAAGAGTAGACCATTTTTTGCCATTGTCTTGCTCTAACCTTTAAAGCATAAAAGTGCTTTCTTGTTACCCTCTCTTTCTTTCGCTAATTATATTGACTTTTTTGTCTTGGCTGTTCTGATTTTATTCTTACAGGCTCCTTTTATGCTTTTATTCTTGTCCTTAGTTTGCTGGTCACATTGGAGGGCTAATGAGCCACTTACTGAGATTTAAACAAATTGCTGCCTGTAGGCTGGGGCACAGAAACTGCTGGTGGGCAGGACATCTCCTGGGGTATCAGGTGGAACAACAGAAAGATGCCTCTTCCTCCCCTTTCCATAGAAAAGAATTATCAGCCATAAATACTTTTTGTTACCTCTTCAGCACAATGGGTTTGGGATGGACTTAGGTTGGTACTATCTGTAGTTCAAAGGTTTGTAGATTCTGGTTACCTGGTTGAGACAGTTAATATTGCAAGTGAATATTTCAAGAAGTTGATACATTCTTCATTCAGTTTTACCTGGGATCATTCGGCACTTCTGCAAATTAGACCACAAAATGTCAATTCATATACCCAGAAACTATGAGCATGAAATTCATGGCCACCTGCAAGAAGTGTGGTTTAACTGACTTATCCAGCATCACACAACAACTTTGCGGCAAGAGAGGGATTGAATCAATTCCTAACACAGACCTCAGCTGTTTTAACCAAGAGATCATCCTTTTTCATATGATCCTGTTCTGTCATTTACTGCACATCTTCCATTTGCTGAAACAAATGTGGAAAACCTCCTGTGGACAGCACCCTCCTCCATGGTGTTGTCCTGACACAGCTACAGACCAGCTCCACCCTGAAAAATAAAATGTGGCAAGAAAAGTATGCAAGTATATACTTTGCATATGCAAAGGCAAGGAAGGAGAAAAATAACACTCCTCATTATGTAGTATTGATTTTGCAACCTAGTCCTTATTTAAAGCAGATTTTATATGTGCAATTATCTAGCTATTAAAAAAGCAAACAGTAAAAAAAAAAATAAATCAAACCCCCTTCCATCATGCAGCATCATATTGTTGTAAATGTCATTAGGGCTGAAGCCTTTAGCTTTACCACAGAGCTCCCTGCCACACTGAGCTAACAGGGAAACTGATAAGAGCGGTGGGTTGTCATCTGTGTGTGGACAGGAGGAATATTAGACAAATTTACTTTGCCGGGGGATTCACAGGTATTTGCTGACAGGAGAGGACCGGTAGAGGGGGATGAGTAGGGGTGGGGAATCCAGAGACCTGCGGCTCTATTAGAAGGTCTGAAATACATGATACTTCCTGTTATCTTCTAGCACACCCCACTCGGCTTCCTACTACCCCATCTTTCCCTGTCCTAGTCTTCTTCAAGACTGCCCTTTCTCCATCCTAGTCTTTTTCTATCCATTCTTACTTCTCCCTTTTGCTTTACCCTCTCTTTTACATCCCCTCATTAGATCCTAGTCCCACTTTGAAAGGACCACATCTCAAATCTCCACATTCCTTCCCGCTTGTCCCTCATCTTGTCTCTGTGTGCCACACTCTACCCTGACAGCCCCACTCTTCCTTCATTTCCCAGCTCTGTTTCCTTTCAATCCTTCCTCCAGGGGCAACCCTGCCCACGTATCTAAGAGCTATATTCCTAGCCCAGATACATTAGGAGCCCAATGTACAAGCTTACAACAGCCCCTACTATTAACACTGTCTCCTTCACTCCAGCTTTGCTCACTCATCTGCTTCCTTGGGACCAGCTGACTTCTGATATTTCCCTGTCTGCACCTAGCTTGACCCATCACCTCTTTGGAGTATGTCTGGACTACAATCACTGCTATGACTGCAGGGCCATGCAAGTATCCCCATGCAGGCTTTGTACTCCCTAGTTCACCTGCTGTTACCTCAAATGCATAGTGCACAGCTACAAAGAAGGGGAGTAAACACTAGGGAGAAGAGGCACGTATCTGTATTCCTGTCTACAGGTTATAGACAAATACCCGTACAAGCAAACAGAACCACACTTGGCAGTGTAATTACTCTTTCAGGCAATTCCTGTTTTCTACTGACAGCTCTGGAAACCTGCCCTGATCTGGAGTTCAAGACAGCCAACATTCTAGTCTTAAACCTGTGATTAATTTTGATTTTTGATATCGGTTAATATATCAGAGCTAGAAATAAAGCTTCTAGTAAGAGGAGAGAATTGGTTTTTCTGTGGTGCACACAGTACTTGTTGCAAAACTAGGTAAATAAGAAACAGATCAGCGAAGTGCAATATAGTTGTACTTACAGAGGCTATTAATGGTTAATATTTAGATTTAAAAATAGCAGTATTTTTTCTTTAATTTTCCCCCTTAATTTTGCCATGCTGGACTAGCTGCTTCATCAGGAGTCTATGAGATATTACATGGCATTTTTTAATTCCCTAGAACATTTCCAGCAGGTTTTTCACAGAACAGGTTCTGTATTTACATATGCATATAGGATGCATGAGGATGTACTTTTATCTTGTGCTTTATTAGAAAGAGTGATGCCATTCATTAGAGCTCTCTGGCACAGGAATGGATGTGAAAGACACTAAGATGCAGAGAGGACCCTTTGCCTTTGTAGCACATCCAAACTCCAGCATGAAAAAGTCATGACCCAAGCTTCTCAGAAGTCAAAAGTTTACATTTGTTACTTAAAAAAATTAAATAATGGATATTAGGGGAGTTTACATTTCCTTGCTCAGTATTTAGAGCATGCCCACTACATGTTTTTTAGACCTTCCTCTGTAACCATGTGTTTTTAAGTATTACATGAGAGTTTCCTACAGTCTTTGGATACTTGTGGTTAGTGCTTTGAAGAAAAAAAACAAACTTGTGAGAGTCAAGGTAGCTCATACCTGGTGGACACACTACATCAGCAGTAAGAAAGTCAGAAAACATGAGGAACTCTCATAAACATATGGGATGTAGCAGATTTATGCAGTTCATGAGCGAGTGCACATAGCTATACATAGGCATGATGCATGAGACCCGACGCCCATACATGTGTGGCACTCAAGACACAGATACATCATAGGATCATAGAATGGTTTGGGTTGGAAGGGACCTTAAAGATAATCTAGTTCCAGCCCCCCTGCATGGGTACGGACACCTCCCACTAGACCAGGTTGCTCAAAGCTCCATCCAGCCTGGGCTTGAACACTTCCACGGCGGGGGCATCCACAGCTTCTCTGGGCAACCTGTTCCAGTGTCTCACCACCCTCATAGTGAAGAATTTCTTCCCAATGTCTAACCTATACTCAGTGTATCTGTGTTGCTAATATGCATGAGAGGCTCTCAAGCATACAGATCTCATTCAGTGAATACAAACACGAAGACCTGTCTGGGAGTCTTAGATCTCATGCACCAGTGTTTCTGCGTGTGTGAGCAAATCCCAGGCACAGATGTAAGTAGACTCAGGCTCAGTCTTATGTTTGCAGGGTCTTGAGATGCAGCTTTGAAGTATGGGTAGAGATGGAATTTCCAAAAAGAGGGGGGGAGGGTTTGCTGACCATGTGCAGATGTGTATTTGCAGGGCTTGCATGTGAAATGTAGTTAGAAGTGAGCATGCATGGTGAATATATCCAACTGAGAATCAAATATTGGCATTTGAAAGCAGCACTAGATATTTCAGTGTATAGACTTGGGGTTTTTGCATAAAGTTCTGCATGTGAGAGAGAAATACTTCAGAAACAGGGATTGTATGTGTTTCCTGTTCTCTGGCAGAGGAGTGTTTTAAGCAGGTAGAGCGGCAAGATGTCCGTGTTTCACGTTGTGGAAAGAGAACAGTGTGGCTTATGTCTGACTGTTCCACCACTGTCAGGGTGCACCAGGAGGGTGGAAATGGCTGTCCCATTGTGCAAGTACGACAGGGATGCCCAGGCAGTCCCACCACCATTGGGCACCATCACTGACAAACTATCTGGATTTCCTCTGGAACTGACCAGCCACCTGTTCAGAACAAGGAAGAAGCTCAGGCCAGACAACACAGTACTTAAAAAAAAAAAAAAAAAGCAAGCAAGCTTGTATGTGGTAAGCACCAAGAGGCAGTAAATTATACCTGTCAGCTGACTGGCAATTACTGCCTAAGCACAGGGGGTAGGAGTTTTGCAGTAAGTGTAAACATTTCCCCATCGGCAGTGCATCCTGAGCAGCTGGTAACTTGCAGCGGTAAAGAATACAGCTCAGAGCACCCACATAGGCTTTGCTGTGCCTGTAGGGCACAGTACCTGTAGGGAACTACCTAGAACTCACATCTGCTTAAGATGAGGAAGACCCACAGCAGTACCAGTGCTTTCTGTGCTGCAAGTCACGATGGAAAGTGTGGGGAAGTTTTAGGTTAGCAATACTGGCACCTGGGATTTGTTTCACGAATTATAGTATCGCTCTTGTGCCAGCAGAGCAAAAGCAAGTGACCCTGCTTGTTGGTGTGGAAGGGCATGGCTGGAGTTTCTAAGTGAGATTCTGAGACCTCTCTTGATGGGGTGCAGCTGTTATTTCATTGATAAGTATTTCATTAGTTTTTAATTTCAGGATCTGACTTCTTTTCTGCTTCCCCTTGAATGGCATGGCATGGTGACTTTGCTCTCTCAACCCCTGCCTCCATATTTTTGAGAGTAGATAGGGCCAAGCAATGAATGCTTCAAAATCTTGTGCAGAAACTCAACGTGAACTCTCTCTCCTTAAATGCAGCCTCTGGGTATTCTGAGGTATGTGTGAGTGTGAGGGAAGGGGGCACTCATGGAGGGATGTTGTTTCTGCTGTAAATAAATACTGTCACAACAAGCCTGGTGTATCTGCAGGCTCCCCAAACACCCCCCTTTGCTGGATGCAGGTGGGTGTAGACTTCCAGCACAGCCACAGCTGGACTCAAGTGTCAGATGTGCTGCTGACTGAGGGTATCTGTGTTGCTGACCTTGACGGCTGTGTGCAATGCCAAGGGTGCACGCCGAGCACCGCCAGCTGAGAAATGTTTGCCCAGAAGCTCTGTTGCAGGGAGCAGCCAAGCGTCAAGGCCAGCCATCTTCCAGCCATGCAGTTTTACCTCAACCCACTGCGCCTTGGGTCCCAACACCCTGTCTACTCTGGATGGGTTGCATCCACCTGCACTTCTGTCAGTGGGTGACTTGCACTGAGGCATCCCGAGGCACGGGGACGCAGAAGGTTCTGGAGAAGGTGGGGTGCCCCACACGTGTCGTCACGGCCGGCCGCAGCACCCTAGCCTCCCCCTGCGGCCCAGGGGTAATTCTGCCTTGTAGCCCTGCCCGCTGCCGGTGCCAGCCCACCCAGGGGCGGGGGGACGACGGCTGCCGGGCGCCGTCGGCTGAGCGCCAGGCGTATAGGGGCCCTCCGCGCTGCCGGCACTGTCCTTTCCCCCCTCCCACCATGTGCGGTCTCGGGTGTGTGCGCGCACGGAGGGGGGAGCGAGGGGGCGGACACAGTGGAAATTTCCACTCCCTGCAGCAGCCACCGCCGCGGCGGCGGGAAGGAGGAAGGCGGGCGCAGGCCCCGAGCCGCCGCAGGGGGGGAGGCGGCGCTCACGCCGCGGCTCTGCCCTCCCGACTACGGGCCCGCTCCCCGATGGCGGGTGTCCCCCTCCTGCCGCCCCCCCCTTTCCATCGGGTCGGGGCGGCGGGGCAGCCGTCGGGCACACAAGAGGCAGCGGCGGCGGCAGCGGCCCCCCGGCGGGCGGGGGTGTGTGCGGCGGAGGCGGCGCTTGTCGCGGGCAGGGGGCGGTGCGGCGGGGCCTGCGCAGCTGCCGGCGCCCTTTAAGCCGCGCAGCCCGCCTGGGTATCGGTGCAGCCTGGGAGCCGAGCGGGCAAGAGCTACCGCCAGCACTGCTGGGGGCGCGCGCCTTCCTCCTCCGGTCACCCCCTCTTCGGCATCGTCGCCCATCCTTCCTCCTCCTCCCCACCACCCTCCGTCCCGCCGCATCCCCGCTCCTCCCGCCACAGCCAGCTCTAAGATGCCCCGCTATGAACTGGCTTTGATCCTGAAAGCCATGCAGAGGGTGAGTGAGGGAAGGGAGACGGGAGGGAGGGAGACAGGTGGGACCTAACAGACTTGCCTTCCCGCCCCCGAGCCCCCAGCGTCCTCTCCAGCCGCCACCGCATTACGGCCTCCCCTCAGCAGCCCCGACCGGCCCCTTCCCCTGGGGCGAGCCCTGCCCTGCCCTGCCGTCCGCGCTCTGGAGCGGGGTTGCGCAGCGTGCTTCAGGCTCCTCAGTGTCTTTCTCTGCCCTCTCTTCTCTTCCTCTTTCTGTCTTTCCTCCCTGCTCCTATGGAGAGTTTGCTTAGTTGCTCCGCTAGGGCCGCAGTCCCCTTCTCCCCCGCTTCCCCCCTCCTTTTTGGTCCACAGGTAAGCAGATCCCACGCGTAGTGAAACAGATGCATTTCTCCCTGTCTTATTGCCCCTTGCCCGCTACAAGTGAACTAAGCCCATTTCTTGCCCCTGTCCGTAGGTGCCAGCACGTGTCCCTCTCCCTCTGCAGCACCAGCGCTTTCCTCGGCCGTGTGCTTCACGCACCCCCCAGCCCCCCCTCCACGGCACCTGCGATGGCTTCGCTGGTACCGTGCTAGGTCGCAGCAGCCCCACGCTCTGTCCCCTCGCCTCTGAGAGGCCTTGAGGTGAGCCTTGGTGGGGGACCGCAAGGACTCGGACTGGCAAGCATGCCCGTGGTGGATGCCATCTCCCTGTCTCTCCAGCCCCCTCTCTGTACCAGGGAAGTCTCAAGAATTTTTCAGTTTAAAACATTTTTTTTTTTCCTGCCGTTGCTAACACCAGTTGAGCCGTGCTGATACGGCTCGCCGTATCGCCCACGGGAAGGATTGCTAGCCGTTGCCACTGTTTTTTGGTGGCGTGATGATAAGCCGTGGTGTGAGCGAGTGAGGTTATATGATGCTCTATTTTACAAGAGCTGAATCAGTGCGGGGGGGGGTGTGTACTTGTGCATAATAATAATAAAAACCTCCCTGTGTAGATGGGACCCTGTATTTGGAAGATAATGGCAGATACTGGCCCTTCTCTAGTACCTTCTGTAGCCATTGTTTATCTGCTACTTTCCAGCTTAATGTGCAATGCTGGTGGTAGAATGTAGCAGCTCTTCTGTTAGGCTGTTACCCTTCTGATCTGACCCAGCGTGGACATGTGTGGACTTGCTCTTGCATTTAACCTTCATTTAAATTATCATGTATATTTGTCATAGAACAGCAGTAAGCTAAATAGCATTGCTGTGTTTCTTTTGTAGTTACAGGAGCATGTCTTTGTGTATTACATGTACTACATATACTAGTACATTTCCGTTCATTTTACATGTACCATCCACATGTCAGGGTTGGTTTCCTTTTTTTTTTCAACTTGGTTTAACTGCAGAAGCTGTAGTAGACTTCTCAGGTGAGTCCTCTAGTGGAGAAATACAACAACAGGGAAAAAATCTGGTGACATTACTGCACCACCTCGCTGAGCAGCATTTGCTGTGACAAAACACGCTGCTTATGGACTTGGGTTGTAAACGTGATTTTTATGTTATTAATTTTTTTCACACCGCTCCCCATCAGTATATAAGCCACAGGTAAGGTGATGAGATGCTTTTTGTATACATGCTGTTGGTGTGGGAGATGCATTATGCTGTCAGACACTAAATGCAGAGCAGGACAGAAAGCATAGCAAATCTGACATGATACTGGGACATGAATAAACTGACTACTCTGAAAGGATGCCATAAAGTGCTTGCCTGTTGGAAAGGATCTTTGGTTCCTGGGATCTCAGCACAGATATGCCAGGATACGCTTTTAGCTGGAGGATGCTTCTAGTGAACATCGATGCATTCAGGATTTAACATCTACAACCTTTTACTCTTTGAAGTTTGACTGTCTGGTATATTCTTTCCTGATGGATATATCTTAAGGTTTTTTAGCTCTATGATTATTATAAAACACTTAAGTTTTGGTTCAGGTCTAGTGTTGTTTTTAAACGACCCTATTTGTAAACAGAATTTAGTCTGTCTCCAGATGCTGTGTTTTTCTGTTGTTATTGGCAGTACACCACATCTAGGTATATTTTTTTGTGGTACACTATATTGCAACTGCTGCCTTTCTTGTGTAATGAGAACACTGGAAAAAAAAATAATCTGTGTAGCAGTTACATGCTACATGGTGCTGCTGAATCTTTGCAAAAAGGTTGATCTAATGACCCCCATAGCAGTGCATAATATTGATCATAATGCTAACTTAAATTAGTCAAAACATGGAATATGGGGCTAATAACAGTCTGAAATCACGGAGTGACTACTTCACTCCTTCCTGTAGAAGTTGGAGAGATCATGTACTTTCCTGAATAAATTATATACCTTCTTAAGACCAGTGCTTCCTGATGAAGCTACCCTGGGCAGGTGTTCATTGGCCCTCTGTGCTGTGGCTGTGTGCTCCAGTACTGACTTTAGTTTGAGGCTTGAGAAAATGCTGACTCTTCTGTTGTTGTTGGTGGGATCCTTCCTCATCTCTTGACAGCTTCCCTGCCTTGCAAAAAGGAAAACAAAAAAAGTGAGACCCTGCCACCTGGCTTTCTGGCACTTCTAGGGCTGCTGTTAAGTCTTGTGAGCTCCCTGGCAGCTTGAACACAAACCTCGGAGCTACAGTCCGCTAGACTTTCACAGCTCTCTTCAGAGGGAAAGTTTGTAGTTCTGTGGGGCTTCCCCCACCCACAATTGTGTTTAATACTTAGCTGGGCATTTTCACTGATGTAGGCAGTATAAGTTGAATTAATTTTTGTTGCTTTAAACTCTTGCTCCCTAATACTGCTTCTGTTCAAGTCAGGGATGCCTCCTCACTCCCTTCTTGCATGTGGCTTCTGTTGTGAACCATGGAGTCTGTTGTGCAGCTGGCCCCCTCCTTACCCAGCTAGCCTCGACATGGTTACAGGGTGAGCATGCCTGATGCTCCCATGTCCACTTGCTTCTTGGCAGACTTCCTCAGAGCCCCTTCAGGCTTTCCTTTTGTGTCTTAAAAACGCAACACCCAAGAGCTAGGGAGCAGGAGGGCAAGGGGGAAAACTTTTACTTTCAAGCTTTGTCTTGGTGTCTGCATGTACTTTTCACAAAATCTAGTAACTGTATTCTGAAGTCAAAGCTGATCAGCCATTCTCTGTCCTGTTTTTAGGTAGTGTATGATCAGGTAATTGACTTGCGCTAGAAATCGTGTATTTGTAAATTGCCTGTGGACTGAGTCCTTGAGCAGCAGAGACCCTAGTCAGTGACTCTGAGGAAGACAATAATATAAAACCCTAAAAGCACTCTCAAAATAAATAAAATTTGACTTACCTGTGGTATCACTCTATTTGAAGAGTAGTTGTGTGAGGGACTTGAATTGTGTTACTCTGTGTTGGAGTATATGGAGGGGATGTTTTGGGAAAAGGAAGGTACGAGGCCAGTGGCATGTAGAGTGGAAATACTGAATTTTGCCCACGTGTGTGGCTTTCAGTAGTACAATAAGCTTGGGGAGTTTGATGGCAGACTTGTTATCCGTAGTGTACAGGTGTGCATAGACAACATTTGCCTACTGTCAAGAGCCTGAGTCAAAGACCACAGTTGTGGTGAAGGTGCAAAATGAAGACACAGCATTCATGTGCTAAACTTTACTATTCATAGCAAAAGGTGACTTTCTAATTATAACTGTCTTCCAGGAGAGTAATCTTTGTCTTTCAGCAGGGAGATTATGGCAGAGCAGGACCTTCAGTAGGAAAGGGTAGTGACTCACTAGTGAATGAGCAGAAGCTGTTCCTTGCTGGAGAAAGGAGAGCCCTTCAGGGAGGCTTCTGCTTCCTACCCTTCTCGTAGTCCTGCTGAAGCTCCCTTGAGAGCCTGGGGAAGGAAGTGGGGGGGGAAAAGGGAAGGAAGAGCTGGAAATGGCTTCCTATTGCTCTGATGCTGTTTTGCAGACTGACCACGGGGCGGCAATGTGAGACACCCTCCAAGGAAAATTGGGAGCCTGGGGAACCTAGGACAGAGAGAAGGTGGTGGTATTCCCATGCTGTCTTTGCTGCTGCTCGACTCTTGCGAGCTGGGACACCCATCTTCAACAAAACAACTTTGTAACTGGAACTGAAGTGAATGGACAGTTTGAAGATACTCTATATTCCTAGAGTATTTTGCTCAAAATGAGAGGGCTTATCAGTGTTTCAACAGCAGCATACTCTTCTCCCCCACTTCACCTGTAACAAATGACAAATGCTTAGAATGTGTCATAGTCTAAAAACTAAATACCTTGTTTCAGCAAATCCCTGGACTAGGGGACCCATCCACCCACCTCTGCAAAACTACAGTGAGTCTGGGCTCTCAGTTTGACTGGCATGTTTACACAAGGTAACTTGTCTTCAGCATCTGTTGCCTTTGGAGTTGGTTGCCATGTTTAAAAAGTTCCATACCTGCTGTGAAGATGTTATCTATTTTAGGAAAGCCAAAGTAATGGGCAGTAGTTCTGCTTGACATCTTGACTATTACACTTAATTGCTGTGTAGGCAGCTGCTGCAGTTGAGCTTTTGATGTCTTAGTTGCTAGGAAGAAAGGGGATAGAATGAAGAGGGCAGTAAGCAGGCAGACACGAGTTTTATTTTCTTCCCTTTCTGGTGAACCATTTAAGTGTAAGAACAGGCAGGTACATCTTCCCTGTCCCTCTCCCCTAGTTAGTAGGTTAAATTACGTAAGTTTTCATCTATTTCCTTTGTTTCAGTAGCCTGAAACAAACTCCTCTTAGCAGTATCATGCTTAGCAGGGAAGGACCCTTGTGTAGTGGGTGGTGCTGGAAGGAAGACCAAAGAGATGGAACTAAAAGGCAAGATTGGAAAATCATGAGATGTAGCATTGACTCTCCTGCAGGACTCAGCTTTTTGTTTTCTGCCTTAAGCATTTTTATAAGAATAAATGGATTTTGAAGTGTATTGCACAGACAGCATTTGAGAATGATACCCTCTTGGCTGACTTTTGCCACTTTTCAGTCTTGAGAGTGGTCCTCTTCTAAGTTTCTGCCAAGTGTGGGATATGTGCCTGGCTTGGGTATGTGGGAAGGCAGGGGATTATTCTCTTTTACAAAATAGCTTAAGCCTTTTTATAGCAAGTAGTTGTTAGCTAGGTGAATGTGGCAAAATTGTCCAAAGCCAGTACTAAGTTGAAGGCAAGAATAAGGGACTTGAAAGTCTTGTGGTTTAAATAGGCTTTTGCAGTGTATCGAGTGACGTGCTTGAGTGAGTGTATGTAATGGGAAGCCCTGGTTAACTCTGCAATTCTTGTTCCCTAAGCTATAGAGCTGCAGGCTGGAGTGCTGAGGCCCTTGTGTCCATGCTGGGACTGGCAGACTTCAGTGGGATTTGGCGAGCCCCTCCTCAGTGGGCAGGAGTGGTGTCCAAACCTTCAGATACCACTTCTTTGTCCCCGTTGCCTACCTAGCAGTATGCTTTTCTGTCTTGGCTGTGTATATTTCCTGATTTTTTTTCACTGTGTGTATATATACATGTGGATACATCATATATCTGAAGAGGGAGATGCGTAAACTTCAGCATGAGAGCAGATTATCTGTCCTTTAACTCTTGAAAAAGAAGGAAGGAGAACCTGCTGTGATAAAATAGCATTATTGCTCTCATTGTAAAAACAGTCCAAAGTGACTGACTCTTAAAGATGTCCATTATATAATTTAAAATAACCTGGTAAACTAATTCAGATATGAATGTGTGTATATGTTTGCCTTCTTCTAATGCATCATACATACTGTATTTTGTAATGATGGAGGTTGTTGCTTTCTTTACATGCTCTTTTGGGAGTTGACTTCTCCAATTCCCTTGTTCCAGAGCCATGACACTGGCAATTTTCACCCCAAAATTACTTTGGTGGCTGTTGGTTATTAGTCAAGTAACTTCTCTTGCTTTTTGCCAGACCCCAGCCAGAACAGGCTGCTAATTCTTTGAGTCACAGCTGCCCAGACCTCCTCTGCCTCAAGTCTGTCACAATGTGAGAGTTGCTTATGTGGAAGCAGTTGCTTGATGGACCTGCATATACCAGCCTCTGTGCTGCTTATCCAAGGGCAGCAGGAACCACCGGGCACTGGGTTGTTCCCTTCAAAACTGCCTGCCCAGTGAACTAGCCGGAATATCTCTAGTGTGCATTCTGTAGAAAAGCTGATAAGAAGGTGAAAGGGGAGAAAAATAAAAGGGAGGACATACAGGCAAAATATAACTAGTTATGTAGAAGCGGAACAGGAAAGATGGGAAGTAAAAATACTACTTTGCATAAGGCAAGATCTGTGTAAGAGAAGGGCACCTGTGCTGTGGGAACAGCAGTGCAAATACTGGTGCTGAAAATGAGTTACTAAACAAAATGCATCACCTCTGCTGAGGGGAGGGAAAGAAGCAGAACGTATAAGGGAAGGGTCATGATCCCTAGATATAGAATTGTGAGGAGCTACATCAGAACCATTGATCTGCTATTTCTCACGTATTTTTTTAGTCCTGGTTTGTCCACTTGCAAGCTAGTCCTTGTGCTGCAGTTACACAGGTATCCAAGGAATAATAATTAAAAATGAAGGTACACATGGAACATGGATACAGCAGGGGGGAATGTGTTCAGTGGAGTTGATGTGTTTGAGACTTACAAAGATAAATCAGTGTTTGGTAGCTTTTAATATCAGTAATTACAAAGCTGGATGTAGAAGAGAACTAATTGTTTTATAACCAATATAACTCAAGTCTTGTTTTGGTGTCTTAAAATCCCTAAGAAGGATCACAATTTTGGCAAGAGCACCCAGCAGACTAGAAAGCTTGAAGGGCCTGAAACCTAAATTCTATGATTGTGTATGCCCCTGAAACTTCTGTCTTTCCTTTCAATAAAACTTATGATGCTTTATATTCTTGGAAAGACTGTGGGCAGCCATAAATGTGATGGCAACTTGAGGAGGTCCTAAATAAACTTAATGAGTCTGGGTTTTTTTTTTTTGTTCTCCCTGGAAATTCTAGGAAGACTTTATTTTGAGTATTTTGCCCAGTTGCATGGTGACTGACACTTCCACTACTCCTTTCTCATTCCCCAAGTAACTCTGAAGTATATACTCTCATAGCTGAAGTCCTCTTCAGATGGGGTGAAGCAGCACATTTTTCTAGGCTAGGGGTATGCTGGTTACTGCTGAATGGTGATAACCATCAACTGGATCACATCTGTGTACCTTGCAGCTAAAGAAAATGGTCATCTTCAGTAGTGGTAGACATTTTACAGAACTTTCTGATGGCCTGCCTCTAATAGGGTGATAGCATTTGTCCTGTATGTTCAGAAAATGATTATGTGGCCCAAATCCTGTGCAGAAATCAAATACTTGAATGTTTATGCTTGTTTTACCCATTCTCTTGCTCTTAGTGACTTAGTTCATCTGACTAATTTATGGTAAATAGTACTTGCCAGTGGCAGTGAAAACATTTGTGCTCCTGAACTTCAGGTTGCCACAGGAAGGAATTTGAATCTTCAGGCTTGGTGTCCAATTGCAGCTTCCGACTTGGTATGTCAGCTGACATCTTGATGCACTTACCTGGCAGGGAATATTCTGCCTGATGCTGCACGATGCCATAATCTTCTGTTTTTTGCCGTCTCCTGGAGGAGACGCCTCCTCTGATGGAAGGGCTTTCTTTCAGTGTTTGCCCTGTTGCACTCTTTACTTAGTTACTTGTTGACTGTGTACCTTCTCTACTCTTCTGCTTCCAGTTCCTGTGTAGAAGGAAGAACATGCTCTGCTTGCAGTTGCAAAGAAAAGCATGGTTTCCTTGCTGAGGAATGGAGCTGCTTATAGTGGCAACCCATCTTTGGGTGTCTCAGCCTCTGGTAGTCATCTGGTAGAGTTATTGCAGAGGCATAAATGATTCTGGTTATTTGCCAGGGAAGAGTGGCCCAGTTCTTCTGCAGGGCTGAACAGCAGCTGTACTTCCTGCTCTCTTCAGAGAATGCGGATAACATCTGTCACCTGTTTAAACTTAAACCAATTATTTGGGCTGACAAAGGGAAAAGGAAGTACTTACCTGTATGTTTTCTTTAAACTAATATTCAGTTTAACTTAAGCTGATGGACTAGTCTTTTGTAATACTCGAGTAAGATCACTACAATATGTCTAGGTATGTATGGAGAAGTGTCTGTCTTTCTGGTATCCCTTTATTTTCCTTTATTTTAACAAATAAAAAGGATCTTTTAATCTCATTTCTTCTATCCTCAGTTTAACCTCCTCCTTCCCCTTTAGTTTTTGGAAGAACAGTGGAAGCAAGTAAAACCACTGTTCTTGACAGAGTGTTGGGGACTGACTCATGGGGAAGGAAACCATGTACACCATTCAGTGGCATGAAGTCTCTTGCTGAGGCACTGGTAGTGATGTCGGTTTCAGAAAATAAGCCATCTTCCTCTTGCTTTGCAATTCAATAGTACTGTAGCTTCTGTTGTATTTATGGAGTACTGGAGGAGCATTACAATAAAGCTGCATCCTCTTTCTTCTGCTTTTTTTTTTCCTCCCCCCTTTTTATTTTGTAACTTGGTAGGAGACCTGAATAGGTGGATGAGGGGATGGAATGGGAGAGAAAGAATGGTTAAAAGCAAAAAAAACCAAAACCAAACAATTACTAAATTGATTTGCTACTCTAACACTGTCAGTCACAGTGCCCTTCAGCTTCAGTTGGCCTTACAGTACTCCAGTTACTGCTTCTGTAATGGTCCACAGTAGCTTGCATTTCTGCGTGGCAAATGCAGCGTAGTTCTGTTTCTTCTACTGAACTGCATGCTGTGAGGGTACTTACTTCTCTCGTGTCTCCTTCAGCAGTCCTTAAGAAAAGAATTGAGAAGAATATTGTGGAGCAAGCTGCTTTTTCTGATGCTGCAGTAAAATGAAGATCAGAACTGGAGCAATTCCTGACACCTCAGACAAAAAAAAGGGCACTATGTGTTCATAACTCCTTTGGGCGACTGACTTGAACCTTGCACCTCAAATTGGACTTTCATGGTAGTGATGATTTATAGAGTTGCCTCTGTGGCACCTGTGTTCTTCAAGGCCAGCAGAGGTGTTGATGCCGTATCACTTTGGCGCAGCAGAGCACATGTGGCAAACAGATTAGTCAGGTCGCTGCTTATTCAGATAACTTGTGGTACTCTTCTATTCCAGCCTGTTGAGCTGTTGTGAATGCCAGTCCAGACCTTTACTCAAGTTATTTATTAGATGCTACGGGTCAGCTTCTGCCTTCAAGGTTTCCTGCTTCCTATGACTTGTGCCCTGTTTGTGTCAGGTGGGAGTCCTGTTCAGCTCTTCTGCCCCAGCTCCTTGATTCAGGGAGAGTCCTGGATGTTTGGGGCTCTGTTGAGCAGGTGGCAAGGATAGCCCCTGCTTTCTTCAAGGGCATGTACTACATAAGGATAAGTTAATACATGTCAGTTATTTAATGAAGAACATTTGTGCTCCTTGTTTTTGTGTTCTAGAGTGCTGCAATAAATGGAACGAAGCTTTTTTCCTGTTGTTTTGGTTTTTTTTGCTGAGAGATAGGCTACCTCAGACAACCTTGTGTTTACTGTGGAGCAGTGGACAGGTAGGAACTGATTTGCATGTCCATGGCAGGTAGCCTGCAGCATGAGCAGGCCAGACAACACACACGAGTGGTTGAATGTTATACAGGCCTGCTTGAAGATACAATACTTTTTTTTTCTGGGAGAGAGGAGAGATTGTTAACATTCTTCATTTAGGTATTAAACCTGGCAATCTGGGTGCATTTCTTTCACGTGAGTGAGTTGCTCAGTAGGTAAAATTCTACCAGTATGAGTTGATGTACTCCTGCTTGAAGAAGGTGGAGGAGAAAAACTTTTTTAAGAAAGAACTTCAAAACTGCTTTGAACTCTATGGACAAAGTGAAGTATGTGCTTACTTTGCTAACAAATTATAGTAGCAGATACTCCTGTGTGATATGTGGGTACCTGCATCTTCAAATTAACCCTTAAAGCATTGGCCATTGGGGCTGACTTTTTAACTGTAAGGGAAAAGGGAAGTGAACTCAGAAACTTCCCATCTGCTGAGAAGTAGGCTGAGCAGAAAAACAGTTGCTTTAGGGCTGGGGCAGTTCGATTCTGGCACATGTAAAGACCCGTGTTATTAGAAGAGCACTGTGGAGAAAGTTTTCCTTTAAAACAATCATATGAATTTCTCCTAAAGATCCCACCCTAAATGTGCTTCACGTTATCTAGTATCTCTCTAGGGACTTGCTTGAGCCTTTTTTTTATTTAAAGGACAGGCTGCCTGTTGGAGCGACATATGCGTTGTTTCACCAAAGCTGTAGCCGTCTATCTTCAGACAAGAGAGGAGCACATTGTTTTGTGTCTTTGATATGATCCAGCCAGAAAACAGCCTTAGGGAAAAAAACTCAGTCCTTGGCAGCAGTGCCTGTCTTTTTTTATGTCAGTGCCACAGTGTACACTGTTCTAATAACTTGAGATTAAACTCGCATGGGGCGTCTCAGAAGTCCTTCTTAATACTTGAGGTCATAATTTGCTGAAAGTTCAGAGGGATGAGTCTCATTTTTGTAATGAAAAAAAGTTCCAGGGTTATTTTAGAATTAGGTCTAATAAGGTCTAATAAGAAACTGGTACAAGAAGCTACTTTAGTACAAGCAATTTAGTGACAGTGTAGCAAATTCATAGTGGCTGCGGAAAACTTTCCACCTTGCTGCTCAAGTAAGTTGAACCCTGCAAAATTAAGATGTTGATTACAAAGGTAATGGTTCTGGTCTCTGTAGACTGATTATTTCAAATGCATGATCTGGCTGTACCTGCTGGTGGAAAGTGCTCAAGAAACTTGATGTATTCTTAATTTTTATTAGAATGAGTCCTTAGTAGTTTGGCAAATATCCTAATTGAGAAATGCCACAATTTCTTCAAGGGCAGCTGCATTTTCTACTTACGCTTTTCAGAGGGATTGAATGTGCTTGTAATGGTCGTACTATGAGCTGGGTACATACTGTATCAAATAGGTGTAGTTTGTGATTTATGCATGCTACTTTTGCAAGGTTATTGATTAACCTACAGGAAAGATGTTGGGAAGTGAACTAAAGGTCAAGTCTAACATTTCAGCAACAGAGCAGAACAATGAAAGAGGGAAAATATTGGTTACTACTATTTCTTTAGATTGCCCGTTCTGATTTTCTGTACAGTAATTTTTCTTCTTTCTGCTGCGTCTCAGTAAAATCTCTTCTTCCCCTTTTAAAATATTTATAGTTTTTATATAAACATTATAATGTAGCTGCACTTGAAAATTTAGCTGAATTTAGCAAAAGATACAACACTATTAAAGTGTTACTCAAAAGTGCTTAAAACTAAGAATAGTACATTATACTTGTATCTGATGGTGTCGTATGATCTGAAGTGTTTATAATTTTGTGTTGGATTTAACTAATGGACTGTTTAACTTCTGCTGCATTTGCGGGTGGGGATAAATGTGAATTCTTCTATGGAAGAATTTAAAATACATCTGTGGTTTGAGGCTTATGAGCATGATAAATTTAGCACACTACTGTAATCAGTCCATTTTGTGCCATGTCTCCATAGTCTCTCATTATTGGCTATAACTGCAGCAGAATGAATATCTGTATCCTCATGTGGGTTTGTGCTGGTGGTAGGGAACCCTTATTATCTTTTTTGATTCTGAACTACTCTTGAAAAACAGCCAGCTCGTACAAGTAACATGATTGTTAATTTCTCCTTAAGGCTGAAGTTGTGGTTTGCTGTAAGCTTTTTAAAAATATATCTGCCTTAATGAGAAGTGCACATTCTTAATCAGAACCATGGCTGCCTTGAGTAGTGCACAAAGTGATGCAGAGGGGGGAGTGTGTGCATTTTCAACCTTAACTATAGTTTTTGTTATGGTCTGAGAATTTGTAATGTTTTTATTTATTCTTGTTTTTTTTTTTTAAACAAAATGAATATGCTACAGGGGTTCTAAACAGGAAACCACTCAAGTAGTAGAATAGATTATCTAGGTGTTGGTATTAATCATAGATGAATTTATAGGGAAATGTGAGCTTCAGCATTGTTCCAGAACACTTCTGCAAATGAAGTGAAAAGGGGAATGCCTGAAGCTGATGCTTGTAAGACTTAAAAGGCAGGTAAACCTTATGGCCAGAACAAAGATCAGAGATTTTTGTGCCTGTTACCTTTACTAGTGGCTGGGAAAGAGGAATGGAGTCAGACCTTGCTCCTTACTCTTCTGTTATAATTGTGAATGCTGAATACTTGTGTTCTGGTCTTTAGACTAAACTGTTTCTTTGCTTTGGTCTTCTTTCCTCTTGCTGTGTCCATTCAGCATAGGAAGTAGAAGAATCTTAAGTCCAATGCTCTGTAAACCCATTAAATGGTTTTGGGTCCACATAGGTAAATGATACCCCCCAAGGCATGGGTAGGAGATGGCCTTCATGGCAGAGGTAGGACCATTGTGCAGCTCTTTTGTGCCCCTTCCTTTCACACCTGTCCACTTATCTGCCAGCAAGTCTTTTTAGTATCCCCTCCTATCCATGTTGAGTGCTTCAATTCCTGCTTGCCTAAATCAGTGCCTGTTTACCTGAAACACTTTGTTAGGGGATTGGGGGTTCAGGAATAGAGCGGCAGGGTATGCTTTGCCTCAAAACCTTCTACCTCAGATGTTAATGTGATTCTCTCCATGCTTGGATGCAAATGTACGGTGCTGGGAAGAGTGCTTCCTGGCATCCTAGTAACTGACTGCTACCAAGATCCATCTCGTTCTCCCTCCTGTGCCTAGAGTGCTCCCAAAAAATTCCGAAACCATGTGGCTGTGGGTATCAAAAGGCACATGGCACACAGAAATACACTAGAGCTGAATGTCAGGCGTAGTTTTGCTTTTGTCACTTGCTTGAATGAGACTTTTTCTTCACTTAGATTGCATGGGATACATGTGAAGAGCTTTCTGAGTGAAGTGTAACCCTGTGATCGTCTGTACACCAGACAGGTGCAAACTCGTGTAAAACCTGCGGAATAACCTTGATTCTTCAGCTGATCTTAAATGTGTGTAGTTTTTCAACAGCATCACTTTGATTTTAGCTCTGTCAGCCAGCTGGTGTCTCAAGTGCATGCATGTAACACTGGGATCTATCAAGATTTGTGGGGTACAGTGTTAGACCAATACAGGAAATGACTAGCCAGGTTAATGCTCCTTAGTGCTTGATTTTATTTATTTTTTTTTCCCCCTGAGATTGCTTGAAAAAGGAAGGCCTGTTTAGTGGCTTGAGAAGTAGACTTAGGAGGCTCTAAACAAAAAGAAAATGTATTTTTGTTCCTTGCCTTGTTCTGGGGAATTTGGGTCATTTGATACTTCTGAGTTGCTGCATCCCTTAAGGTACTTGTAAACATTAAAGTTGACTTACAAAAGGTGTTACTAGTTAGTTGTACAAATATTTAATTATGTGTATTATGGATTGCATAAATACAGCAGGAAATATAAGGGGGAAAAAAAAAATCTGTGGTGTTGAGTCATTGTTTTACTAGACTTCAAATATTTTCTCATAACTTCATGAAATTCTTCTCTAATTCAATCTTTGTCTTTTGTCTTTGCTGCCTTGCAGGGTTGGTACAGTAGGCCTCACTAAACTTAGCTGCAACTAAGAATTTCTCCTACATCAACTGAGTTAAGGCTGATGCTCTTGTGGAATGTGGATTAAAAGTGCGTGCTAAGTTCCAAATTTCCATTTGAGAAGCGGAGAAAGTAAATGTACCACAACCACCAGCATCAGGACAGCAAACCAAGGGACAAAGAATTTGATCCACAGTGTTGATATATGTTAACTGGTTCACGTGTTGCATAAAAGACATTTGCTGGGGGGCGAGAAGTGGACGTCAGCTGTGCGAAGTCGTTTTGTTTACAAAAATGAGGGCCTCTTTGGAAACAGCAGACATTGCCATTGTGGCACTGTACTTCGTGCTTGTAATGTGCATAGGTTTTTTTGCCATGTGGAAATACAATCGGAGCACCGTAAGTGGCTACTTTTTGGCAGGGCGTTCCATGACCTGGGTAGCTATTGGTGCATCTTTATTTGTGAGCAATATTGGAAGTGAACATTTCATTGGGCTCGCAGGATCTGGAGCGGCGAGTGGATTTGCAGTAGGTGCATGGGAATTCAACGCCTTAATGCTTTTGCAGCTTTTAGGATGGGTCTTCGTCCCAGTCTACATCCGGTCGGGAGTATACACCATGCCTGAATACTTGTCCAAGCGTTTTGGAGGGCATAGAATTCAAATATATTTTGCAGCGTTGTCTCTAATTCTTTATATCTTCACCAAACTCTCAGTTGACTTGTATTCAGGGGCACTTTTTATTCAAGAATCGCTAGGTTGGAACCTCTATTTGTCAGTTATCCTCCTTATTGGAATGACTGCACTGTTGACTGTGACTGGAGGTCTTGTGGCTGTCATCTACACAGACACCCTTCAAGCTCTGCTTATGATTATTGGTGCCCTCACACTTATGATCATAAGTATTACGGAGGTTGGTGGGTTTGAAGAAGTTAAAAGAAGGTACATGTTAGCGTCACCAAATATTACGTCTATCTTGTTAACCTACAACATTTCCAATACCAATTCCTGCAATGTCGACCCAAAGCCTGATGCTCTTAAAATGTTGCGCGAGCCAACAGATGAAGATATTCCCTGGCCTGGATTTCTGTTGGGACAGACTCCAGCTTCTGTTTGGTACTGGTGTGCCGATCAAGTCATAGTTCAGAGAGTTTTAGCTGCAAAAAACATTGCTCATGCCAAAGGATCCACTCTGATGGCAGGCTTCTTAAAGTTGCTGCCCATGTTTATTATAGTTGTCCCAGGGATGATTTCACGAATACTGTTTGCAGATGATATCGCCTGCATTAATCCAGAACACTGTTTTCAAGTCTGCGGCAGCAGAGCTGGATGCTCTAACATTGCCTACCCACGTTTGGTGATGAAACTTGTGCCGGTTGGTCTGCGGGGACTGATGATGGCCGTGATGATCGCTGCACTGATGAGTGACTTGGACTCAATATTCAACAGTGCCAGCACCATATTCACACTTGATGTCTACAAACTCATTCGGAAGAGCGCAACGTCTAGAGAACTGATGATTGTAGGAAGAGTCTTTGTTGCGTTCATGGTAGTTATAAGCATTGCCTGGGTCCCGATAATTGTAGAAATGCAAGGTGGTCAGATGTACCTTTATATTCAAGAGGTAGCAGACTATTTGACCCCACCGGTGGCTGCTCTCTTTCTTATGGGGATCTTTTGGAAGCGTTGCAATGAGCAGGGGGCTTTCTATGGTGGAATGGCTGGGTTTGTTCTTGGAGCGATACGGTTGATACTGGCGTTTATCTATCGTGCTCCAGAGTGTAACCAGCCAGATACTAGGCCCAGCTTTATCAAAAACATCCATTACATGTATGTTGCAACAGCTCTGTTCTGGATTACTGGGATTGTGACATTTGTAGTAAGCCTCCTCACCCCTCCACCTACAAAGGAGCAGGTTCGGACGACGACTTTCTGGGCTGTGAAAAACAGGAAAGTAAAAGAGAACACTGCAAAGGGGGAGCTGTACAAAGTGCAAGAAAAGAGCATCCTCAAGTGCAATGAAAACGCTAACCATATCATTCCAAATGGCAAATCGGAAGAAAATATTAAAAATCTTAAGCCTGAGGATATCAATCTCCTGGTTACTTGCAGAGATGACAGCAACCCGGTGATTTCTGTGAGTCACTCTGAAGTCGAGACACCAGTTGATTGTTATTCGAACGGACAAGCGGCTTTAATGGGGGAGAAAAAGCACGAGGAGGAGACTGATGATAGAGAGAGACATTTGAAATTCATAGATTGGTTCTGTGGCTTTAAAAGTAAAAACATGAACAAGAGAGCTGTTCGGGAGATTGAGGAAGAGACTGTTTGTTTACAAATGCTGGAAGAGACTCCAAAAGTTAAACTATTACTAAATACTGGACTGGTCTGTGTCTGTTCGCTTGGAATATTCATGTTTGTCTATTTCTCTTTGTGAATGAATAGTGAACTTTTAAGGGTATGGCTAAACATACAGAAGTTGATACAGGTCTCTGGAGATTGTTTTGTTTTGTCGTTTGGGGTTTTTCTTGGTTTTTTTTTTTTCCTTTTCGAATAACATACTGCAACCCAGGCATTGTTTACGCTATAATTGTAAGACCAACCCAACTTTCGCCTACTTTAGGACCATTTGAGACATGTTGTCCTATCTCTGCTAAAGGCAGAATATATTGTGTGTTGTCTTTTTCCCCTTTTGTCTTTCTTTTTTTCCATCTGCAGCACTATCCTTTTGTTTTTCCATGTATACGTGTATAAATATACCAAAGGCAGGCAGGTGGCTGTGTTTGAAGTTGGGCCGTTACAGAGATCAGTCAGCATTAAATGAAGATAACATATAATCATTTATTGATGTGTGAAATTGAAATGATTAAAGCTGTGTCTGCGATTTTTAAATGTTGGGCTGTGGTGCACATCGCTGTGTAGTCGTTCTTTTTAACATAGCTGTTTTACCTTGGCCAACTTAGTACTTTTAAATTTTTTTCACTGCTTCTAGTTGTTTATTTTTTTCAGTTTCTCATTTCTCTTATGGCAACAGCACAAAGATACTTTGTCTCATCCTGTAGCACTTAAAACATGATAGCTGTTGGTAGCTTTCTGTCTTTTTCTTTTCCTCTGTAAGAAAAATTTTGTTGCTTTTATCCACTGTAAATTCAATTACTGAAAAATTGCTGTATTAAAAAAAAAGAAAAGAAAAAAAACCAAACCAAAACAACCCAGAAGCTGATAAACTCACAATGGAGGGGAGGGGGGGGAAAGGAAAAAAAGAAATTATCTCTATTTGGATTTTGTGGTATATTGAAATAGAAGAGTATATATTCAGCCTCTTCAGTCTCCAAACTTTTGGACATTATTAGGGTTAGCCTCTTTAGAGCAAGATCTGTACACAGGTTGTACCACATGGGAAAAAGAGATGCGTCAGACTTTCTATGTCTTCAGTTTGATAAGCACACTGAAAAATAGCTGTTTCCCTCTGCTGCGTACATCTAGAAGGAGATACTCAGCAGCCCTGCCATTGCTGCATATTGAGTCAGTAAGGGGAGAAAAACAAGTGGGAAGACAAGAGGAAGGGAAAGTGGGGGAAAGAGGTAGAAATGGTCCTTATTTTTCAGAATCCTTTTGCCTCATGTCTTCTCTCACTTGCCCTTTCACCCTGTCAGACATTGTTTTTTAAGGAATGGCTCCTGAGGCATTCAGTGTCAGGAGATAAGAAGCGTATGCAGTCGTAATCTGTGTCGGCAATTGAGGTCTGCCCTTATGATTCTTCAGAAAAAAGTGAAACTTTTCCCAGGTGATCACAGATGATCAGTAGGTCTTGAGATGCTGAGGTTCTTTTCTGACAAAGGATGGATGCCTGAGGCAAGGGTGAACATTTTCCAGGTGTGGAGGACCTGGGTGTTTAGCAGGTCAGTGGAGCTCAGCAGATCAGAAGGGTGCAGAGCTCGGTCCTCTTCCTCCAGGGCCAGTTTTCAGGTGCAGAGGCCAGCCAGCAGTCTGTGGCTGCACTTGTAGTATTGAACTCCCTTAACCTCTGTGACAAGAGTGGCCATATCCAGGTTTCCCATGACAATAATTCCTCCAGTTGTTGTTGCTCCTGAGCTTGTCTTGGGACTTGTCTGGGAGGGCACAAACCAGCTAGGCCACAAACGGTCTGAGGGACCAGGCTGACAATTTAGCAGCACCCATTCAAGGGTCCAGCAACATTTCCTTGGCACGTAAACAAGAACGAGACCGTGTGAGTGAAATAGTTCTGTAGAGATGAAATTTGGGTTAATCTTGCCTTTAACAGCTGGAGAAAATTTGCTTTCCAGTACAGTGGTGCTGTAAGCTGCGGGCCGTCCAAATAGCTTTTAGTAGTATGATCTATAACACATTTTCTGATAAAATTATTAAGTTACTTTTTTTTGTGGGTTTTTTGGTTTGTTTTGGTGTTGCTTTTAAATCAGTTGAATCCCATTCATTCCAAGACTTCAAACAGTGACTGAGATGTCCCACCTTTTTCCACTTTCTTTAGTTGTTGCTGCTGGAAAGTAGACTAGTCTTAACTGGAAATAAATTTGTGAGTGCAGGAGCGATGTTGCAATACATATAAAGAGGAGAGTTACTAAACCTGAGTCTTGATGTTAATACCAGTGTGACAGACACATTTTCTTATGGTTTGTGTGGTTGGCTTTGTTGGGAAAAATACCTTAAATCTTTTTTTTTACCTTAATGGTAAAATTGTAGTATGTGAAATACATTAATGGCATCTCAAATTACTTCATCAGTGGGCTGAGTTGGGAAGGATGGTACTATATAAAGATGTAAAGCATCTTTGATCGATTGATTTGCTGCAGGATAAAGTAATTTAGGGCAAAATTAGATTTTAGTGGGATGAAAAATATATACCTGTGGAAGGTAAAGATTCTTGAAAAGGCTGAGATCTGGCTAATATGCCTAATTTGGCACAGGGAAAGAGACTAATATACCAGGCACTGTCTCTTAGTAACTTGGCATGTCTTTCTATTACCGCTGGTACTTGGGATTTCCAGACCAGTCCTTGCTTTCAGTATTAACAAATGCATTGCCACCTAACCTGTGAAGCCAGGTTAGCTCAGGGACCCTTTTGCTTGGCTGCCATTGCTTCATCAGTGCTCGCTTTTTCCCCAGGGTGCCTTATATGGTTATGAAGCTAAAGGCCTGACTTTTACTGCCACCTGAAGAGTGGTTTGCTTAGCATGGCTTTTCCCAGCTTGTTTCTCTTCCTCTCTTACCCTCCTAAGTTATTATCTGTTTGAAGAGAATGTTGTTTGAGGAGTTAATACCCAGGATGCCTCTATCCTGTTTGGTATAACTACAGTCAGATCCATGGTGAAATTATCCTCCAGCTAGGGTAGGGAGTCACAGTCCTTTGCAGTTGTAGGGTGCAGCCTTTGCCTGTTGAATCTGAGATACTCCCATCTCCCAGTTAATATATTCTCACTTTTGCTAAACTAACAAGTTGCCACATTAGTCACAGTGGTTATTGGCAGGCAGGATCTTACCAAAGTAATTCTTTGAATCCCCGCATCTTTAGGCCTGTTGTTGTAAAGAAGCCTTAAGGCAAATTATTTCTCCAGTGCTTTTTCTCTTGTTGAAAAATGTGTTTCTATGATGCTCTCTGCCTAATGCTGGCCTCTTGAGTCATATTCTGTTCTCATGTCCTAGACGTTATAGAACTTGCTAATGTTCTTTGCTGCATATAACCACTTAATAAAAGGCCTTTATTAGAGGGAGGGGGGGAAAAAAGGCTTCAAGTGAAATGTCTATTGGTGGGGAAGTACATTGCCCTGTGTTATGGACCTTAGTCTCACAGAAGTTGCTTGAGGATTTTTTATAGCGTAAACATGCCTTTATTAATCTTCTGATCATGATCCACATGGAAGTGGTGTTAACCCAGGTCAATATGTTTGGTTTAAACATGAACTTTTTGGTCCAGTAAAGCTACAAAGTGTCTGCCATAATGAACAATTAGTTCCATAAATTTTCATGCCTGGCCTCCTCCTCGGTGGGACTGGCTAGTCATGCAGGGGTAAAGCCAGGAGGACATGTGCTTCTGTCTCGCAGCGATTGGTTTATTTATTGCCTTGAGCTTAGAATGACAGTCTTGAAAAACTTGTTTTGGAATATCACCTTTTTTTGTTATTTCCTTTAACTTATTTTTCTGTTAAGATATTTGAATTTTCTCCCAGGAAATTGTTAGATGCCTTTTTATTAAAAAAAAAAAAAAGAAAAAAAAAGAGGCTTCTTAAGCTTAATAGTACATTCTGGGAGACTGTTCTTATTTAATTTTTTTAAAAATGAATGATTTGATGCTATTCTTTGCCAAAGTCTAGGCTTTTTTCTTGTTTTTTGTAATTTTTCCTGTTAGCTTGTATTAATACCTGAAAGGAAATGGTGAGCGATTGTAAGAAATTACAATGGCCTTCAGCATACCGCGTGTGTATTTTCTACTTCTCCACTTCTGTGTGCCCCTTTCCACCCTAATCCCAGAAGGGCCAGCGTGAGACTTCTGATGCAAGTCATGAGTACTGTAACTGAGTAGTGAAAAGGATTTCCTACAAGGTTACAGTGAAGCAGGCAGAGCCATCCAAGGACCTCTGTGCGAACACTTAAAGCAGAAGATGCTTACAACTTTAAAACGTACAGCTTTATTTTTTTTATATATATATTTTTTTAAATCCTAAGATAATGGAGGTGTTGGGAGATGATCCCTTTCAGGGAACAGGATACATGGAAGAAGTTGGAGTTGCTAAGCTCTGGCTTTCTTGAGGAAATCTTTGGATTTAGCATGTATAGCGAAGCAAAAATACTCATCTGTTAATTTGGTATTCTGTATGTTCTGTGCCCTTAAATGTAATTGTTTTTAAAATAAAACTAACCTTGTTATGTGATGTTAAAAAAGCAGACTTGTGTGCAATGTTTTAAATTTTTTTTAAGAAAATGTTTGTATATAATTAAATGGTTTAATGTGCTTTCATTGGCCTAAGGTAAAGAGTAGTCCTAGAATGTCAACATATATAAGTAGGATTTCTGATTTCACTGTGAGATCTCTGAGCTCTCTTGTTTTGCAAAGTGGTTTGTTTTGTTCACAAAACACTTTCTATCATTTCTTTTATGGTGTTGGTTTAAAGGCATTTGCTTCACTTCTGTTCTAATATTGAATTCATGGTATAGTGACATCTGGTGACACTTAGCATTATCAGTTTCACTGTGTAAAGTCAGACACTTTAAGCAAAAATGGTAATGTTATGACAATTCTCTGTGTCTATGAATACACGTTTTTAAATGAGGTGGTTATAAAAATAGTTGCTGTGCAAAATGTTAGTAGTCTTCTTCAAGAAGAAAGCAAATTTTCTAATATCACTAGAGCAGTCTCTTCATTCATCTTATTTTTAAAGCACAGTGTCAAAGTGATGCTGCTTTACCTTGTATCTCTGATATAATGTTTTTTTAGATATCTGTGAAGTATTTTTGGTTTTTGTTGCTGTTGTATTTTTCTGCAGATTTTATATAAAATACCAGTTAATGAACTGCCTTTATGTTTTTTTAACTATTCAACTAAAATACATTTCAGACCAAAACCAAATGATATCATAGAGCATTTGAAACCTGCCTTTTTTCCTTATCCCTTGTTTTCTTTGAAATAAGCCAAATGGGCTTGTAGATAAGATCACTATAATGGATCCAGGTCTCTTTTGGTAAAGTGTTATTTAAAGGTCTGTTAAGATCTTATAAGACAATATACTGAAAAAATTATTGTAGTAGGAATATAGATTTAGAAGTGTTAATGAGATTAATACAGCTTAATTATATTGTAAGTTGCTACTGTCCATAATGACAAGCTTTTTGTCATAGAAGAGATGTATGATAAATTAACTTTGGTCTAGTGTATAGAATGATCATATTGCTATAAATCTTTGAAGTAAATCTGATGCAAAATTTTCATAGTTAGCATTGCTGGCCCTGTGTATACTGTTCTTTGTATACTGTATGCATATTATTTTGCCTACTGCATTAGTCTTCAAACTAAAACTCTTATTAGAGAGTATTTGGAAACTTCAGACTGTGTTTCTTGCAGTTTACATTCCTTTATCATGGCATTTTGTCCTGTCTATTGTATGGAAATGTTTAAAACTTCTGTACAAAGTTTCAATAAAAATAGAGAAGAAAAAAAAACCTCAACAAAACAACAGAATAGACGTTTGTGAAGCTGTTTTCGAGAACCTGTCCATAACTGTCATGTGGATTCTTACACTTCCCATTTCCCCCCTTTATTAAAAGGCAGACCCCTTGAAGCAGGGTGTGGGCTTTTGGTTAGAGAAGTAAAAATCCAACCCAAACCCATATTATTCAAAACTGCAAGAAGAGCTTAAGGATCCAAAATATGGGTGCAGAGTCTGGCTGCAAAAACTTCAGGCCACCTCGTGTTGTGGGGAGGTGGGGCTGGGGTGGGCTGGGCTGGTCCTTCTATGACCTGGAGCTGAGGATGCTGGCAGGGGAAAGCTAGCTGCATGAAGCACCCTGCAGCACAGCAGCTTGCCTGCAAAGCTAAGTATGGGTGAGCCCTCATTTAGCAGAGCAGCCTAGTTGGATGTTGTGCAAAATTGTGGGGTTTTTTTTCCGTTTTTTTTTTTCTTTAAATGCCCTGTTCAGCTGCTGTTTAACCAGTTCTTGAGTGGGACAGGCACCTTCTTTCTTGATCCTGGACTGTCCTTAAATACCTCTAGTTGTGCTTTGCTATCCCTCTGGGACTACCCCAGCCTGGATGCCTCAGTGCGCCTCTTGTGTTTGTTTCTGACTGTGATACAGAAATCGGTCCTGGAGTCACATGCAGAGAATGGTATGCGTGATGCTGTCTTCTCCCTTGTAGGAAGCAGTTACAGCTTGTGGTAGTTAGTGCTTGGAAAGTTCCCTTTGGGGAGGGAAGGATACCGTCTCACAATTTCTATTTGGAAAAGCTTAAAACATCAACACAGTTCTAGAAGGAGAGTCCAAACGTGATTTGTCTGCTTCCTTCTCCACATCCCTGTCCCCCGTAAGGGTGCATTTGAACTAATAGCCACGGAAAGCATGGTGTCATTCATGACTTCTTTGTTGTCCATTTATGAAAGTTAGCAAGGATGGGGGACAGGCCTGGTGGTTAATCACCAGTGGATTGCTAATTAAGATGTTCTTGTAGAGAAACTCGGAGAGGTATGCTAGACCCAGGCTTTCCACTGCAGAGAAAAATGCTGCTTTCATCAGAATTATTCTTGGTATTATCTTCTTTGCTGATGTGTTGTAAGAGAAAAGTGGAAGCTTTGCTGCAGTTCTTTGAATGAATAGATTAAATAAACCCAGCATTTTTGGAGAAGAAGCTTTGGATTTGGGATGAAAAATAAGCAATTTTCTGCCTGCAGACTTGGTTTGGATTTGTCATTTCCAGAAGGGTGTGGGATTTGTGTTTTCGTTAGCTGCCTGTTAATGAATTGGTTATCTGATTAGTTTATTAGGTGATTATTCAGTCAGCAGCTTTCTGTTTAATTGATTTTAAAAAAGGTTCAATAAGTCTTTTTGTCACTAGCTGTTTGCATTTGTATTAGGGAGCAAAGACTCTGTTAATCCCCAATTTACTGATGTTTGTGACTTAAACATTTCTTTGGGTGTGGAATCCTGACCCAGGCAGGTTGTTAGCAGGTTCAATAAATACTGCAGCAGCATTTATTTTGAGGGTTCTCTGGAAAAACCCAAGATGATGATGGTAATGAGTACTCCTTGCCTGCTGGCTCTGAAGTGACTTTTCCCTCCTTGGTTATGGCTGTCCCAGTTCGCCCTGTGCATGTTCTCGTGCTGGAAAAGTGAACAAGCTGGGAGGTTTCAGCTCTGTGCTTTCTTCCTGCCTGTCTACCAAGCATGTTTTAATCAGGTTGTACTTGGTGATTTGCTTTTTTGATTTTTTTTTTTTTTGAGATGTTCATAAACTGATAGGAATAAGGTGACAATTTGACTCCACGGCCATGAAGCTTATAACCTTTTAATTTGTCAGCAACTATTTTCAATACTTACCTGAACCATGAAACTAATTTTTTAAGTTAGCTTTGAGTATCCCAGTATAAATACTGTAGTGTACAGGGGAGTTGGAGCAAGACATTGATAAGATGCACCTTCACTTGTGCACACCAGTTGTTCAAAACAGTGCGACTTCCCTCTTAAACACTGTTCTGGTTCAGAGCCGAAGATAGCTACTTTTCTGCAACAGTCAAAGGATATAAAATTTTTGGCTATGGTCCTCACACACTCTTCAGAAAATTTTTAACTTACCACATTCAGCTTTTTCTTAGACATGATTCAGAAGTTCTTCTACAGCAGTAAGGATATGCATGATATGTCTAACAGCTACGCGTTAGGAACCAGATCTCTAGTCCCTAAAAGATCTGTCTCATACAAGGGAGCTCTTCCAATGGCTTAGACTAGTCTGAATGGTGCTAGTGGTACACCCTAGGTCTGGAGTGCTGGGGACTTGGTTGGAATATATCCTGATACCTGACTGCTACAATTGATGCTATGGATGTGGTTGCAGGTATTTCTCCCAAGGCTGGCTGGACTATTGTTGGCACTCCAAGGCTGGAAGCCTCCAACCTAGAGAACGTAAAAGTTAACTGTGTTTGGCCTTTGCAGCTGTGACTCAACCAAAGTACTGTTTGTCTTCTGGAAGCCATGCAGTGCCTGTTTCCTTTGCTGCCACAGAGCTTTTCCCCAGTAACAGAGGTGTGAAAGCTGATTTTAGAAATGCTGAACACGTGCCCAGAGTGATTACACTGGAAGAATACCTGTGGGTTCAGAGCTGCCTGTGTGTGTGTTGTGAGTGAGCCATTTCCTGTGGGGAAAGGTGCCAGGCTCAGTGTCCCATGGCAGGGAGGCAGCTTGAGATGTGTGCTCTGGTCATGCCATGTACTGTTTCCAACACAGCAAACCCTTCTCCTTCTTGATAATGTCACTGGCTTTGCTCCTGAAGCATCCAGGGAAGCAAACAGTAATAGCAGCAGCATGATGGTGGGTTAACGCGTGTCCCTTCCCCAGCTTACAGAGAAACTAGTGAATAGAGGTGCCAGGCAGCTGGAGGAGCAATCAGCATTCAGGCAGCCTTTTCCTTTTGAACACCTGGGGCAAGGGGATGATGGGCTTCAGCTTACCTTGGAAACAGCAGCCATCGCTTTTGGACCCTTTCTGTCAATGTCTTTTAACTCTTCCAAGGTGGTGTTAAGTGTGTGGGTGAATAGAAAAGCTTAATTTAAAATAAGTTGGTGGGAGAAAATACTAGGGGAGCCACTCACACGGTGTATGGAGATGGAAACAAGGCTGACTTAGACTGAAAGAAAGAGTGTAGAGATCTTGTCTAGAATTAAAATCCTTACTTAAACTTAGTCTTGTCTTGAGAATTTTGATAGTATGGGAGACATTAGTGAGAAGTAAGTTTGCAAACTTAAGTTCCAACTTAATTCGTGTGCTGGGTTCTATGTGTTATTTTTTTATCTGCAGTCTGTTTTTGTAAGAATTATGTCATACTAAGCATCTTTTGAGGTAAAATTGCTACCACAAGACCTCTTATCCAGATAAGGCATAACCAGCTTTCCCAAGAGAGCAGTAAACTGTAACGGTCAGCTGTTGTCTTGGAAGATGGGGAGGAAGAAAGAGCAAAATCTGCCCTTAAAAATCAGGTTAAAATAATGAATAGATCTAAAGAATACTGTCATGCACAGGATTTAGTTTTTTAACTTCTCTGAGGATGACTTGATCCAAATCTTGATTGGACTAGGCTGTGCAGTTAACTCTTGATGTAACACTCTGCTCATTGCAGGGTCTTCTGAAGGTGGATCCGTGAGGTTGGGCAATTGCAGACCAAATGCTAGAGGAATCAAAGGGAAATGTTAAGAAGTCAGAAGAAAGTACAGGATATCTTAAAACTGGCAGCTCATTGCTCTGGGGAGAGGAATCAATAACCTGAATTGGCAAACCACAACCACGTGTCCCCTCACAATATGCTTAGGAAGAGGTTTACCAGTGAGAAGTATGGAGATGGTGAAAGAAGCACTGGCTTCTTGACTGTGGTTCCAGCTTCCATGTCATGTGATTGGAGAAGGCTTCCTTTCCTCTCACCTTACCCTTTTCCTGCTCCTACAGTTACCTTTTTGTTCTTTTTGTTGAAATGTTGTTTTTCTTCTTGAACACAGCAGATGTAGAAGCAACAGGAATTGCATGTGAGTGTGTGTGCATGCATTTCAAAGGCCAGGGAGAAAAGGTGTTTCAAAATAACTCTCTCCATGGTTTTTGTTGGGTTGTTTTACCTTTCCACTCTTGATTTTTTTTAAGCTTAATTAATATATAAACTAAATTTGATAAAATCTATTCACATCTCAAAGTCATGAGAGGAACAAAACTTATTTGTAGTTTCTGGTAAGCTTGGTTGTAGCAAGTTTCTGGTAAGTAGGGTAGCTGACCAGGAGGGTTGCATTGAAGTCTATAGTTTAATATATTGTGGTTGAGAAGCAGAGAGTATGTTTCTAAATGAGTTTTAAGGAAGGTGTTTAATTGATTCTGAAGTTGTGGCCAATTGTTACATTAACTGTTTCTAGTAATAAACCCTCCAAATGGCCTTGAATCATGGAGGATTTGGTTGCTGTTTACTTCAGACTTACAGCTTTTAGAGTTCTTTATAGAAATTATCAAGAGTATCAACTCTAAAATGAGTTAAATTCACATCAGTTCAATGTTGAGACTGATCAGTTAATACAACTGTGACTTAGGGTACTTACACTGCTTGGTTTTTTAGTTCAGTTTCTTTAATAATCTCCTTTGACCTTAAATGTTAAGTTATAAAAAAGAAGATATATTGTGGAGTTGAGATGCTTTGAAGAAGAAAAGTGGATTTCAGAACAGAAAAGGTACTAGCATTGCTTTGACTTAAAAAATTGCTGCTTCCTCTGCATCCAAGTCCCCAGGCTTCATATTCTCATCAGGTGAAGTTGCTAGTTCCTTGGCTTATGTTAAAATGCTAATTAAAGATCTGTTCTGAGGATGGGGTGTTATTTTTAATTCAGACTGAGTTGATTTTGATCACTCCCCCAAACTTATTTTTGGTGACTTGCCTGCTATAACTTCTTGCTATTTGCCAAATCCATTTCTGGAATAGCATCACTCTGTTTTCTACCGTGTTTGATAGACGTACAAAATGGTTACCATGTTTAGGAGCACCTGGGTTTCTCCCCCCTGTTTCTTATTCTATATAGGGAAAGTTGTACTGTTATAGCTGCAGAAACCTCTGTCCCTGCCTAGTGCTGCCCTGTGTCTGGCTTTCCCTAGACTGATCCCTCCTGACCCCTGCTCAGGTCTGAGCCTCCAGGCAGGTGTCCAGAGTTCTCACATTTTTGTTGCTGAATTTCTGGAGATCCTGACTGTGCCCATTTGACACATACAGGCTGTTTTTAGCAGGGGTGCAGCACTATTCCCCCACGTTCTGTTAGCTGATCTACAGCTTTTATCTTTATTTTGATCTTTTCTGAGTAGTATGTATCCTTCAGTGGTTGTACCCTACTTAGGACTGCTGTTCTGTGTTGTTTATGCTTTTACAGTAATTGTAGCTTTGCATCTTGCACCAAGAGTTCAAGATTGTTCTCCAGGCAGACAAAGAACAACCCTGCCACTAGCTGTGCTATATGCCTGGCTATGGTTTTTACTAACATTAACACTAATTTTGAGTTTGCTGTCCATTCTTCATCTGCTGATTATTTTTTCATCTGTTTGCTCTATCTTTGTGTGTACTGAGACAGGGAGTGACAATTAAATGACTCTTTCCAGCTTCCTTTTTTTTCTCATTGCAAAGCTGCAGCTCTTTCTTATGCCAGTGTTGATCTTGCCTACTTCACAAATGTATGTGTGGGTTTTTTTTATCATTTTCACTAATAAGTTTCTAGTGTTTTATTAAGTAGTAAATGACAGTAAGGAGTAGATTTTTCACCCTAGTTTTGCTACTTTTGAGTTGCAGCTTTCTTCTCAACACAGATTTTGCGTTCTTTGATTTCCACCTCAGTAAATAATCTCAGAACAACCTTTTGTAACTGTTTAACAACCAAAAAAGAGACATAGTTTTATCCTACTATTAATACATGGGAGGGATAATCAAGTTAATTATGATGGATTTCTTTCTGTTTATTATTTAAGGAGATGTGCCCACTGACTTTAAATGCTTCCTGTTGAGCTGAGTAGGTGGCCAGAAGAACTTGAGTACAGTCCTAGACCTAAAACAAAGTATTTGGTGTCTGCTTCCTTTTCTCACTCTAAAGACTCTTTTTGGAAGAGTTTGGTGGCTTGAGAAGGCTTCTTTTTTAGCCAGTTCTGGTTTTTCTATCCCTTTGACTGTCCTCTCTTGGGCTCCCTCTGGGCAGCTAACAAGATGTAAAATAGAGCATTGGCGCAGAGTCCCTTCACATGGCTCTGGTTCCAGCACAGTGTTGTCCTTCTCTTTAGGATTGGACTGGTGTCTCTTTGTTTTTCAGGAGACATCAGCATTACAAAAGCTTTATTTCAAGCCCTTGCCACGTTTCTGGTCTGTCTCCAAGCTGTTCTTTGCAGCTTCATGGCTGACGAGCTCATGATTGTTTGGCCTCTGGTAGAACAGAAGATACTTTGCCATCTGAGTATCTCCCTTTTTTTTTTTTTCTGTTGGCCTGTTTTTCATACACTTGCTCGTTGCCATGTGAGTTCTGTATGACTGACTGAAACCATGCTACAGTTTTTGCTCATGCTGGTGGTATATAACTTCCCCACAAAAAGAGATTGTTGGTGCTGTGTTGCAGCACTTGCTGGTTATTACCAAGTGTTTGTGGCTTTGATCCTGGGCGGTAATTGATGGTGCACCCCTGTCCATTTCCATTTGCATGGTCTGGTGACATGCTGAAAAAGGCTGTACATTAAACAGCTTTCTGCTCACTTGGGTGATGACTATGCTAAGCTGAAAGACTGGCAAGGAGAAGGGGGAGAAGCCAAAGGTATGAAGGAAGTGCTTGGGGCTTGGCATTCAGCTGTGGTTTGTGTGAAACCTGGAGCTATGTATAACTTCATGGAAATACAGGAGTTTTAATAAACTGAACAGGACTCTGGGGAAAGGTGCCAGGTGATCTTGATGCACGTAGCTCCTGTGGCATCAACAGCAGCCGTGCAAGGTCTCCCTGACAGTGCAGCTGCCTGTTAAATGTGGTCGCAGCAATCCTCATCTGTGGAGAAAGCCAATTCAGTCCTCAGTCTTTAGTAGTAAGACCAGTTCTTCTTTGAGTACTTAGCCCTCTGAGCTGGAAGACAGGAGTGGGGAGCAGAATGAAGCCCCCATAATCTAGGGGGAAATAGTTAGTGACCTGCTGCACCACTTAGACATACACAAATCTATGGGGCTGGATGGGATCCACCCAAGGGTACTGAGGGAGCTGGTAGAAGTGCTCACCAAGCCCCTTTCCATCATTTATCAGCAGTCTTGGCTAACCAGGGAGTTCTCAGGTAATTGGAGGTTAGTAAATGTGATTCCCATGTACAAGAAAGGCTGGAAGGAGGATCTGGAGAAGTACAGGCCTGTCAACTGGACCTCAGTGCCAGGGAAGGTTATGGAGCAGATCATCTTGAGGGCCATCACATGGCACGTACAGGACAACCAGGTGATCAGGCCCAGTCAGCATGGGTTTGTGAAAGATGGCTCCTACTTGACTAACTTGATCTCCTTCTGTGGCAAGGTGACCCACGTAGTGGATGAAGAAAAAGCAGTGGATTTTGTTTACCTTGACTCTAGTTAAAGCCTTTGACACTTGTTTCCCACAGTATTCTCCTGGAGAAACTGACTTCTCATGGCTTAGGCAGGTGTACACTTTGCTGGGTAAATAATTGACTGGTTGGCCAGGCCCAAAGAGTTGTGGTGGATGGTGTTCAATCCAGTTGGCAGCCAGTCACAAGTGGTGTTCCCCAGGACTCAGTAATGGGACCAGTTCTCTTTACTGTCTTTTATCAATGATCTGGACAAGGGATCAAGTGCACCCTTAGTAAGTATACAGATGACACTAAGTTGGGCGGGAGTGTTGATCTGTCTGAGGGTAGGAAGGCTCTACAGAGGGACCTGGACAGGCTGGATTGATGGGTCAAGGCCAATTGTATAAGGTTCAACAAGGCTAAGTGCTGGGTCCTGCATTTTGGTCACAACCCCATGTAGTGCTACATGCTTGGGGCAGAGTGGCTGGAAAGCTGCCTGGTAGAAAAGGACCTGGGGGTGCTGATCGACAGCCGGCTGAACATGAGCCAGCAGCGTGCCCAGGTGGCCAAGAAGGCCAACAGCATCCTGGCTTGTATCAGACATAGTGTGGCCAGCAGGACTAGGGAAATGGTTGTCACCCTGTACTTGGCACTGGTGAGGCCACACCTCGAATACTGTTTCCAGTTTTGGGCCCCTCACTACCAGAAGGATGTTGAGATGCTTAAACATGTCCAAAGAAGTGCAACAAAGCTGTTGAAGGGTCTAGATCACAAGTCTTATGAGGAGCAGCTGAGGGAACTGCATTTAGTCTGGAGAAAGGGAAGCTGAGGGGAGATCTTCTTGCGCTGTACAACTACCTGAAAGAAGGCAAGAGGTGTTTTTTCTGTCCCTTCTCCGATGTAACAAGCAATAGGGCAAGAGGAAATGGCCATGGGAGGTTTTAGACTGGATATTAGGAAAAATTTCTTCTCTGAAAGGGTTTTCAGGCAGTGGAACAGGCTGCCCAGGGAAGTGGTTGAGTCACCGTCCCTGGAGGTATTTAAAAGCCGCTTAGATGTGGTGCTTAGGGACTTGGTTTAGTGGTGGACTTGGCAGTGCTGGGTAAATGGTTGGATGTGATGGTCTTAAAGGTCCTTTCTAACCAAAACGATTATATGATTCTGTGATACACAGAAGGTATGTTTTGTAATGTACCTCTGTTGTGATTGTTTTGCCGCACTGATACTGGGTGGACATGTCATGGTTGAATCCCAGCCAGCAGTTAGCTGCTCTCTTACTCCCCCTGATGTGATGGCAGAGAGAATCAGAAGAGTAAAGGTGAGAAAACTTGTGGGTTGAGATAAAGACAGTTTAATAGGTAAAGCAAAACCTGCACACTCAAGCAAAGCAAACCGAGGAATTAATTCACTGCCTCCCATCAACAGGCAGGTGTTCAGCCATCTCCAGGACAGCCGTGCTCTATCGTGCCTAATGGTTACTTGGGAAGACAACGCTGTGACTTTGAATGTCTCTCAGCCAAGTCCCAACATTGGTTGTTTGGGATCAGCTTGTCCCAGCTGTGTCCCCTCCCAACTTCTTGTGTGATTGCTGGTGGGGCATTGTGAGGGACAGAAAAGGCCTTGACTCTGTGTAAGTGCTGCTCAGCAATAACTAAAACATTACTGTGTTATCAACACTGTTTTCAGCACAAATCCCATAACCCCATACTAGCTACTGTGAAGAAAATTAACTCTACTCCAGCCAAAACCAGCACGACATGCTAGTTAACTTGCTTCTTCTGGACACCTGTGTTTAAAAAATGTGAGGGTAGAGGAGTAGGGAGTGGTATCTGTAGACAACAGTTCTCTAGTTACCTCTTCCAGGGCCAATTGTCCAAGGAAAGGCCCTAGGACAGTCTGTAGTGACCTCCCTCCCTTTCCTTCCACAGCTTGGTTGGGTCCTTTCTAAGAACGAGGTCACTACTCATGGCTGAATGATAGTGAACCAAGTTCACTAACAAAGTTCATCAAGTTCACTAAGGGTGAAGCCAGTTGAAAGGGCTCTGGCTTGACTATGCACGCAGGAGGGGAAACCAGAGCTAGAATTACATACCAGGACTTACGCAGTCTTGCTAGTGCTTCCTGCTCTCCGTGGATATCCTGGCACCAGCTTCCATTTTCTCCTTTCCTCTCCCCTGTCTTTGCTTCCCCACATCTGTGGTACTGGAATTAGTGCTGGCTGTTCAGGAAAAAATGTTGTGGCTCCTGCGTTGGGAGCCAGGCAATACCATTTCTTACGTCCCCAGCTGGTCTGGCTTGGAGGCAAACCAAGGAACCTGTGTCTGTGGATATTATGGTTAGCAAAGGCTAGCCTATATATAGTTTGGTTGATGGCTTTAGGCAAGCTATGATAAACCATGATCTTTTTTGGAGAGGAAGAATGAGAGGGATTACAGTGACAAGCTTTCAAAACCAACAATTAGTTTATGTTTTCAAAGTCCGTCCACAAGTGGGGAGGTTGCAAAAACGCGTAATACTTTACAATCCTTAATGTAGAAATCTGTGGCTTTCTTTTCTTGTTCTTTTTGTTTTGTTTTGTTTCTAAATGCATGGGACTTGATCTTAGGCTTCATTGTGTTTAGAAACTGCACATCATATTGGACGTGCAGCCACTTGGGGAATGTGCTGATCTGTTGGTGTGTATAAAAGAGACAAAAAGCTTATGTATCATTTGAGGGTATGAGTGATGTAGAGGAGTAAACTTACCCAATAACACTGAACTTAAAGCTCCGTGGTTGTTAAGAAGGGTATGTTAGACAACTCCACTGCTGGACACACAGCTGTTTGTCTAACGGTCTTCATCAATTAAGATCTCTTTTGAGCAGAGCTCTATTTATGGATCAGCATTTTTAATGCAAGTGGGAGACAAGTAGCAACAGTAAGTTTAACCTGACAAGATTTCTCCTGCAATAACTGAGCACTGTGGAGGCTTCTGCAGCCTTAACTGCACACAGCAGGCATAATGGGAGAAGACTTGAATAGCAGATCCTATTGCTTTCCAAGAGTCTATTTTCAAGCCTAGGGTTGGAAGCACTACAGGTGCACCGCAGTGCACAAAATATTAAAGCTGTTAGGTTAGGTGCCCTTTCCTAAAACTGCTCATTTTCCTCACTAACGTGGGTAAGTGAAATCCTAATGGTTGGTGTCAGATTCTTGTTTAAAAGGCAAAACTTTCTAGATATTAATGCATACCTTGGTTCCTGCTTCACAAACTCAATTGTTATTGTTTTTCTCTTCTTTCTTGCAGCCAGATTCCTGGTATAGTTCTTACATCATTAAACTATGGATATCACTCACAGCTCTGTTACCCTAGTTTTTGGCTTGTCTGTGTGAAGCTGCTGCTTCACAACAGATGAGGGTGTCTCACCAGGAGCTCGTGATTTAGATGGGTTTGAGTGCTGAGATCCTGCGTTGATGGAAGCAGCACGAAACCTGTCTAGAATTTGAGCCAGCTTCTCTTGTCTTTGTGCCATGTAAGTTGAGCTAATGCAGCCATAAGGAGCTTGGATAGAAATTCTTGAGGAAAGTCTGAAGAGCTTCTGCTCCCCTCCGTCCCCTTGTAGTTTGGCATTTGTGGAGTGTGGAGGACAAAGTCAAATAAAGCAGAGCTGCTACCTTTCTCTGGCTGTTATTGATGGTTCTGTGATAGCATAAGTTTGAATGAGCATTTTCCGCTATGGCAGAACAACATGTGGGTGTGATGGAGTTAGAGATTTTGCTCTATGCTCTCTCCTAGTTGCTGGCATTATTGTGAAGACAATAATTGATTTCCTTTTTTCTTTATTCTCTTCCTCACCTTCAGTCCTGTCAGCTCAACCAACAGATTTCACAGTCACCCTTCCCACTCCTTGAGTAATGCTTAATGTACTGAGGGAGAAACATGCCATAGCTGTCACTTCCTAATTCTTCTCTGGTAGTATTTGCTTGTCCTTCTCCTTGGGTTTGTGGACAGAGAAAGGACTGCATGTTACTGCTTGGTGGTGGTTGTCAGACATACTAGGGGATTAAAAGTAGTGCAAAGTATGAACATATAGAGAAGACTAAGAATCCAGTCCTGGAAGAAATTCCTTGTGTTATTGGGATACTCTCTAGTGTTTGAATCTAGTATGCAGAAGTAGTTGAGAGATGAGATAGATTTAAAGGGGGGAAAGAAAGTAATAACATAGTCAGCATCATCAGTTGTAGCATCAACATGCAAGTGCCTACATGCTTTTACAGAATTTGTTTTATGCTATTTTTCTAGCAAAGAGCTGTATACTTGCCATTTGCCTGTTCTTCTGCCAGTCTCTCATTCATATGTTTTGAACACACTGGTTTTGTTACAGGTAAGTTTCGGAGATCTCAGAAATTCAGTCTCCTTAAACATTTGTGGAAGTGGCTTGCTTTGTGGCGAGAGGCCAAAGAGACTTCTAAGGAGACCCAGTTTGTTCCTCAAATATTTTGGGGAAGGAGGTCTTGAGCATGAAAGGTGCTTATTTGAAAATCTAGTGAGTGATAACGGAGGCAGCCATCCTAAGTCAATTGAAAAATAGTGTTATTCCTGATTTTGAGCTGAAATATAATTTAAATTTATATTGTATAATCCATAAGATCTCTTCATCACTTCATCCTAACTTTTCACACTGTGACAAGAGATACCTTTAGTATTTGTCTCTTGTGAAAACTAGTTTTAATGCATTGAAGAATTTTGGCATGTGTGAACATTCTTGTCTGGTCCCTGTAATTGTTTTACTACCCTATCTAAACATACGTTGAAAAGAAAGTTGAGGCATTTTTGCTGACCTTGTAATTGTTTAGGCTATTTGTGTTGAAAATAAATTTCCCAAACAGTTTATGCAGCTGGAGAGTGGGGGATAAAATTTCTGCTTGATGGTAAGGAGCAGTAGGTGCAATCCCATGGTTGACTCTTGACTGCCACAGGGCAGTTAGCCCATTGAAACAAGAAGACATTTCAGGCCATCTGTACTTCAGGTCTTTCAATGAGCAGTCAACATTGCAAAATGTCACACATTGAATATCTCTGCTTTGCATTTGGAGGCTCTTTCAAATCACCTTTTATCCTCAGGAAAATGAAGGGAATTACACATGCCAGTGATGGGCATGCAGCATGGGCTGCACTGCTTGTTGTGAGGTTCTGGTACCACCTTTATCCAATTTCCATTAAGGGATCTGGACAGTAGACAATGCTTTTTCTTAGTCAGGGTGTATATCTCTACCTCCTTCGAGTTAGGAAACTAACTTTTAGTCATATTCTCCTATACTGGGTGTTTGAAGGCTTGCACAAGTTTTCTTCTGGCTGAGAAGAGACAGTGACATTATTATGGTGGTCTGATTTAACAAAATAAAATCTGAATAAAGCTGAAAATCAGATCTTTCATTACTTTTCCATTTACAGCAGTTGCCATCTCACTGGACAAGTACACTTGGGAATGTATCTTGATGGGTAATGTTGCAAGGGAAGCAGAAGAAAGCTATACAGTTTGGTTTGTGTTCGTTGGACATCGATTTAGTTTCCTTCCTCTTGGGAGATTTGTTTCTTGAAATACTTCTTGTTGCTGAGAGTGTATAAGTTTGGAGTTGTTTTCAAAACATTCCAATTTGTACTTTATTAACATTTTCATAGATACTGAGTGTCGCTACTGAAATGATTCAGCACTCTAAAGAGCCCTGATACACAGGGAGCAAGAAAATGTTACATCTGTTTTACCTACTGTTTTTTGGCTTCGTGTCCTTCAAACTTGTTTTTCTAAGGAGTGAAATCTCTGCATGTTAGACTAATTACTGCACATCAGTTCCTTAACTCTTAAAAAGGGTTGGATGTCGGCTATGCAAAAGTAATGAGATGTGCAGTGATTTAGCCAAGGTTCCAAATATCTATTAGGCACGTGCAGTTGAAATGACGATATGAAATGAATGTGGTGCTAACTGTTGTCTCTGTAGCAAGCCACAGCTTAGTGTTCCCCCCACAATGTTCCTTTTAAGGGTTGTGGTGAACAGTATTAATGAGCATCGATGGTTCAGGGACCTGAAAACTGTTGCAAACAAATTAATTATTGCTCTTTGCCACATATATTTACTTCCACCTGTGCAAGGGTCAGCCAAAGGGATACCAGGTGAGTTAAATCTATTAACTGTTTCCTTTTTCATGTTGCTGTCCGGACCTGACTTCAAAATTGGTGGAAACTTGGCTGTTGCCATAATTCACAGAGAAACTGGCTGTTTGTTCTTTAAAAATGTTCTTCCTTAGGAGGTGGTCTGCTTCTGCTTCCACTTTGCCCTCCCAGGTTACAGAGCAATCTCTTCCAGTGCTGAGTTGTGCAAGTACAGGTGTCCCTTCTAATCATATGATAAGAATAACCAGATTTGTGTACATTTCTTGCTATCTCTTTTTTCTTTTAAAGCCTGAGACTGCAGCTGTGCTGAAGCGCACTGTTGAGGCTCTTATGGAGAGAGGAGCTATTGTGAGGAACCTAGAAAACCTGGGAGAAAGGGCTCTACCTTACAAAATCTCCAAGCACAACGAGCGCCACAGAAGAGGAGGGTATGCATGATGCATTTTTCCTTAAAATCCTTTTAAGTGCTCCTTTCAAATGTACTTAAGTAACTCACTGTTTGGTCTTCCCTGTCCTTTTTGGGAGCATGCCTGTGATGTCTGTGATCTCAGTAAGGTGTTGTGTGGCTGTTTGTGCATGTGTGTGTTCTGCTTCAAGTGTTTTGTGACCTTTTATGTTGTGCCGTGTTGGCTTTTTGTTAGTGATTAGTCATGGTGTTACAAGTAGCCTGAGTCCAGGCCTGCAGAACTGTTTTCCCCAACATACACAATGTTCCTTTATGATGTCATTTTTACAGAACTATTTTCCAAGCCAGTCAGGCTGTTTACTGATAAAAGCTGTACTTAATCTGCTGGTTGCTTGTTGGCAGGATTGATTCTTTTTCTCTAATGCACCTGAACTAAACGTTAACTACCATGTGTACCCTGTAAGACTGGCTTGTGTTTCTGCTAGTTTTTGTTAAGGATGTTCAAGATGGCTTTCTGGGAGGTACGAGAAATGTAAAAGAGGCTGTGAATTGGCATCTCAGATGTCAGGCTTCCCCCGCAGTGCAGGAGGAAGGTGCTGTAGATCACACCCCTGCTCACTTAAGCCTCTTTGAGGCTACCTCCAAAATGGATGCTGGCTCTCAGCAGGGACCGAGAAATGTTGCTAGGCAACCCGCACTGTGCTGGGGCTGCCTGCCCTCATCCCAATAACAATTAGCCACACGCTCCTCCTACTCCCTGTAATGGAATGGTGGGCCAGTCTGCCTACCTACCGTCTTCCTTGAGGGGTGTTTGGCACAGGGGAAGGCGAGGTGATTCTAGAGGTGTGCCTTTTATGAAGGCCTTCTTGGATCATCTCCCTGGGTGTGACTTACGGTTTCACTCCCTCTTCTGAGGACCTCTTCATTCTCCTGTGAAGTGGGAGTGGTGACAGGTGCCAGTTAAAGCAGGCTGGCAGAAAGAATAGGGGAGGAAATCTCCCCCGCGTGCCTGTTACTTAACCAAAAGCAATGGCCTTATGGCTATGGCTGTCTTGCACTCCTGCTCCATGGCGTCCTTCAAAACATGGCTTGATCCTCCCAGTTTTGCATTTTAGGATGAATTCTTGTTGCCTACACACAGGAGCTAATCAAAGCCTCGTCTCAAGACAGAATTACTAATTACCGTATCCTTCTTCTGGGGTAGGAGCATTTTATAAACATTGAAGTCTTTATTGATGGCTTCAGCAGAACAAGGAGCTGGTGTTACTCTCCTTGAACAGGTGGGGGCTAAGGCAGGGATCTAAGTTCCACTAATTTTGGATGCTGAAGTTGAGAATTTTAGCTTCTAGATAATTTTTTTTCCTAGAGCACTTAGCACTCTAACATTTCACTGCTTTGGGTGACAGTTTTTGCTTGACTAGAGTGGCAGGACTTCTGCAGGTCTGGTCTTGGGTTCTTTATCAGGGAAACCAGGACAGGAAAAGAGTAACAAGCACCACAAGAACAATGTAGCAGAGGTGAATAGAAGCCATTTCTCCAGGGGACCTTTCAAACAGGTAAACTAGCTTAATTGAGTTGCTGTAGCAGATTACTTAATAGCAGAACAGGGGGATCTGTAGGCTTTTCTTTGTAGAGTCCTCAAAGAAGACATATTTTGTGTTCTGAATGAGGCAAGGTTTTAGTAGCCAGTAATTGTGATTGTGTCTTGAAACATGGGCAGGAAGCTGCCATCAGGTGAGTGTATCCATTGCTGTTCCTCCTCCGCCTCCCAGTTCAGGTGTCTCTAAATATTCAGCAGTCATCCTGCTTGCCTTGGATTTGGATCATCTGTATTTGAATGTGGCGGTTCCCCCCCTCAATTGCTTCCCTTCTTGAAAAGGAGGAACGATTGAGAAAGGGGGTAATACAGGAAATAGTTGTTTTGTGTGCTTTTAGTTGGAGAACACAAGATACTACAAGGAGAAGCAGCAGGTGGTTTCACTATCTGGTAATTTGGGAGAATTGTACTTCTCTAGATTTTGCTGGGGAGACTGCAGTTCAGTGTACAGGTATGGTAGATTCCTGATATACCATGCCAGTGTATATAGTCTGGAAAATAAGTTACTCAGGATATTAAATACAAGCTAGGAATAGCAAGTGAAAAGTCACTACTTGATCCACCTTATAAAATCAGTCAGCTCTACTTTGCAACATCTGTAAAAAGCAATCATTTTTTTAACAGGACAAAGTTAAAAAAAGCTTTTCAAGATTCCTCACTAAGCTGAATATACACCTGTACTTATTAGGAAATCCTAAAGTGTTTTCTCCTTCATAGCCAATTTTTAATTCTATGTTCCCTTGCTTAGAAAGTTGGCTTAGGGTGGTGTCTCAAGTAGTAGAGTGTATCACCTTTTATTTAGTCTGGGCTTTCTCTGAAGTAACTGAAAGGGCTTCTGTGAGAGTGCAAATGATACTGTGTGTCTGTGGGGGTGGAGAGTGTTGAATCTTTCAAAGCTTTTAATTTTGTGGGGCTTTTTTTGTTTGCTTTTTAAATTTATTTTATGTTACTTTTAATGTTGTGATTCTTAGCTGAGCTTCAGCTAGTTTAATTTCCAAGAGTATGTAGATGGTTGGAGATTTAGGATGTACACTGAATCTGTTACTTCTTGGACTTCCTGGCTGGTGAATTACAGAAAATCAGTGGAGCACAATATTCGTAGCAACAAATTGTATGAAAGTGGTGCAATACAATAGTCCCAGCAGGGGTCACAGCTTAATAGCATGTCTCTTAGATTCAGCTCTTGTCCTTGTGACCACTGAGCCAACCATCTTCATGTCACTCAGAATGGCGTGGAATCCCTCAACCTGTGTAGGGTGTTTGCCTGAAAAACAAAACAAAGCCATCTTCCTCACCAGTGTAGTGAGCCTAGCTTTGCTCTCTTATAAAACTCCCAGTGCTATCCAGGCTGTGTCTCTTAACCTCAAATCAAGGGCTATCAGTAAGGCTGCACCAGCTATTTGCAGCTCAACTGGGACATGCTCTGTGGCATGCCTAGTCATCATCCTTCTCCCAGGCTTTTGCTGTACATTGTCTTCATTTAGTTAATTCCATTTTTCACTGCAATTTGGCTTTATATACAGCATATAGGCAGCTGTGATTGACAGCAAGAGGACACACCAGTGCAATGTGCATAGCAAAGCTACTGTAGGACTGAGCCAGGTTTTGGTAGTGTCTTTAGTGAACAGTACAGAATTAAACTGCAAAATATATATCCACAGGTGAATAGGGAGGATAGTTGTCTCCTTAATAAAGGGCTTTTTCCCCTCCAAGTTCTGTAGTCCTTCGTCATCATCTGTCTCTGATCTCCTGCATTACAGGCTTATTACAAATTTAAGAATATATATACAGAGAATGAGAATTTCGCTGCTATTGGTCTGTAAAGCTGAGATTTTTCAAAACCTGCTATAGGGCAGTGTGGCTCACAGCTGTCACTGGAATGGGCAGTTTTACTCTCCCAGGCAGCTTTGAAGACCTCAGATCATACATAGAATTGACTTAATTTCTTCTCAGAAAATGGTATTCACTGAGCAGTTGGTGCATGTGCATTGAGGGTATATCAAAACAAATTTAGGTCTTTCTCTTAAATGCATCTCTTTTGGCAGAAAACACCTTCCTTTTTAAGAAACCTAACACTGACAGCTTTTGCATTTAATTATGAAAATAGTATGTTTCAGGAACTGTGTGGATATGTCTGAAGAATTGAACTTTTAAATCAGTGGTATACTGATACTTTAAACTGAAGTTGAACTAGCTACTAATTCGCAGTTATGGTATTAATTGCCATAGTAGAACATTAGCATTTTGTTTCTGAAGTATTTAAGAGCGTGATTCAAGTAACGTCTCACAAAATTGTAACAAATACTCATCACTGCCTAGATTAATAAAATGTGACAAGGACGTGTTGGTTCCAGTGTGGCTTAGGTATGTAAGTTTAGTTGAGGCATTGAGCCTGAGTGACTTGCCCATGGCCGTCATGTCTCTGAAAAAACAACGGAAGAATGTAAATTATTCCCAACTTTATCTCCTAATGGGCAACAGATTTGTGCCAAATATTTGTTCTACTAGCTACTACTTGTTTATAATTTTTAATGAGTTGTATTTAAATTATTTTTACCACTGTGCATTTTTAAAAATACTGTATTACACGTGTCAGGTGGTGCTTATTTCTGAAACAAACAAAAGTGAACTGATTTAAATAAGGTGTGTACTAGCATTTAAATTCAAGGAATGTTAAACTCTGGATTTGTTGGCTGTTTAATATGATACAGTAATATTTAAATCCCTCAAAGCAGCTTTCAAATAAAGGGTCCAGGACTGGGTGATGACATTGCAGAGCCATTGCTGCGTATTTGGTCAGTGTTAAACTGGAGAATATTGCAACTGCTGGTAAAATGATACATCTCAGTAGCACGGTCTTTGGGTTTGCACTTTGTGGCTTACCTGTTTTCTTTGGCTGTGCCAGGCTAGGTCTTAATCGTATGCTTGTGACACTTCATGCTTCAGGGCACCAGATAAAGGAGGGGGGTTGGGGCACGTGGTTGGTATGCAGGTTATTTTTACTTTAGGGGAGATGGTACAAGGGCAGCTGCAGAACAGACCTTCAAAAAATTAAGATTCAGACACTCCTTTGAGAAGGTAATGGCTGAAACTTTTTACAGGCCAGGAATCTATTAAACTGGAAGGAGCTATGGCAGGGGCTTTGGGGAGAAGAAAGTGGCCAGGTGTAGGCTGGGTTTTGAACACTGAATATCTTGCTATCCCCTCGAGATTTGTTGATAGTGATTTTATTCCCTCAACCCCCCCCAAATGTTGCTTCCATTCTTATTTTTGTTATCTCTGTTGTAAAAAAGATAAAATACACCAGCATGGCCAGTGCTTGAATTTAGTGCAGTTTTGTAAATCAGTAGAACACTGTGGCCTTTCCCTTCGACTTTGTTCTGTGTATGTGTGTGCTTTCCCATATTAAATCCACCTGTAATACAGTAATGCTTTAGACCTTTCTCCCCAAGTTTTTATTGTTTCATTTACTTTATTTGTGAGTGCTGCAGCTAAACTGTGTAATTCTGATTACTCATAACAATTTCCATGTTCTATTTGCCAGTTTTTCATTGCCTTGTTGTTTTTTCCCTTTCAAATTTGATTTTGAAAAGATGGCAATTTTCTTTTGTTATTTGCTTGCTTGTCTCTTGATCTTTTTGTTTTGCTGTTCTCTTCTAGTTATCTCATCAGCCCACTTGTTCTCTTAAATAGCAAACTGCTCAGGTCTAACTTTTATTCTTGCTGAATTGTATTTTGGGAGCTTATCTTAACACGTGCATGGGGAATTTTCTGTAGGAGGTGTGCAGGGACCGTGGTGCTTGCCAGGGTCCACCGAGGAGCACAGGGTATATACTGATAGCATCTAATGGGATCAGGAGTCGGAAAATCTATGTTGCAGTGTTAGTGGTGCAGTGGATTTGTTTGTGTGATGGTGGAAAATGGCAAGGCAAGGAGGTCCTTTCCCAAGGGTGCAGCATGATGAACTCAGTTTGGCTGCCAGGCCCTTGCAGTGCTGCCATCACTCCCAAGAAGCTGGGAGCACCAAGCTGTGGTACCAACTCCCCCTCTGCTATGGTGGGGAAGGCTTGGAGGCTGTCCTGGCTCTCTCACAAATCACTCCTACCTCCTCTGGGTGCTTTAGGGTCTGAAGCAGTTTAGGGTCTGAGCACCTTGTGTTTTGCTTTCATCACGTGGCACGTGATGTAACGTTGCTTTGCCAAATCATGTGCTCAGGAATGGGGGCAAGACTGATTTCTTGGTGACTCGGTGGCCTAATGCACAATAAGATAAGTATTTCAGTAATTGAGCATCATGTTGTTTATGAATTTTGAGTATTTTGAAAACATATCTACGTAAATTATGTTACATGTTCAAACTTTTCCTCTTTCCAAAAAGTATCTGAGCTTAGGAACTGTACTTACACACCTTATTTTTAAACAAGCAGATTGTGGCAGAATAGTATTCAATGTAGACAAGAGATGCTGAAATGTCTTCCAATAACCGAAACTGTCTGGATACAATTTTGTTTACTTTATTTGTAGGAGTGAAATAATAGTGACCCATTAGAACTGTTCTCTGAAGTGTTCACAAATCTTAACAACCCTTCTCTTTTCCTCACCTCCTAGAAAAATACAAACTATTGCATAGTTAAAGGACTTAATCCTGGAGATAAATGTACCAGTGTGCTTAGCTTCACTCAGGTAGACTCACTTGATTTTCATGGCTGTTGAAGACCAAAGAGGAGGAAGGAGGATCAGATAGAAGAGGTTGCAAAGAAAAACAGATGCAAGAGGTTGCAAGCTTTTCTTTCTTAATACCACCAAACTAAATTTATATCTAATGCACAACCTGTGGTGTTTGTTCCTGTTCAGATTTTAGAACACCTTCATCTGTTTTCAGCAAAAAAGAATGTAATGCCCTTGGATGAGAACAAAACCAGTTTGAATGTTTGAGTATCATGCTCATTTTTAGTATTTTCTGCTAAATTGATTGTCTTCTTCCACTAGATGGGGCTTTCATCATTGATGAGTTGAACTATTACTTTGCCTTAAAATGTTTTTGTCCACATGTACCTGCATGTAAGTGTGCATATGCCTCCAGTATCAGAGCCCTGAAATGTTTGTTGTTATTTTTTCCCTCCCCTTTTTTGTGGCAATGCAATTTGCAATTCTGGTGCTTTTCAGAAGAATCAGCGCAGTGTAATAGTTTGATCTTGAGGTGCCAGTATCATGTTCTGATGCACTAAATTCTGTAGCATCCTTCTGCAAGCACATTAATTAAAGGTGGTGGTGGTCTTAAGTAGTGGGCTTGGTGTGATGGCAATCAGTCACCAAGTGGTTTTTGTTCGGTGGTTTTTAAGCTGAGAATTATAAAGAACAGAGAAGTGATAGAAGCAGAATTAATAACGTGCTGTGTGACTTCAGCCCTGCTCATAACAATTTTGTCAGCTTTTCAAATGCTGCCCAGTAAGCGTGGCTTTCCATACTGCAAATATGTCAGGTTTGTTTCTTTTTTACAGTGTAACAGTATTTTTTTCTATTTTTCTGCAGTGCTGCAAAGTGTCTTTCTATTACTTAATTGGCCTAACAACAGGAGTCTTAATTTGACAAATGTAACATCTGAAGACTCTAGATAGTAAAATGTATTTTCCCCCAAAGTACTTGCTCGTTATGGATTATTTGCATAATTGCTGTGGCACAGTCTAGTTACTAAGGTACCAACTTTTTGGTTTTGATCTGGTACTTCCCAGTTGCTGTCCTTGTGATTTTTCAAGGGATGTCCATCTGTTCTCTGCCTGTTTTTTAAAAGCTAGAAATAACACAAAATTACAATCCTTTTGAGCATGAACTTGCCTGCTTGCCCTGCTGAGGAAGGGTAGCTACTGCTGCAGTTGAGAAGAAAAGCAAGCTATCTCTTCAGAGCAATGCAGTGGTCTTGAAAGATGAAGTGATCATTCAGGTAGCAAAACAATTTCATTTATATAGGATTACCTTAATGAGAACAATGTCCAGCTGCTTCCACGTGAGTGCCTGGGCTTGCTTTCCTCCAGGTGGTTCCCTGTTTCCCTGTTTGGTGCTTCACCTCTAGCGGTTTGTTGGAACATTTTCTTTCCTTTCTATCTTCCACCTCCCCACTGAGGAAGCTTACACAGACTTGCTGCCACTATATAAGGGAGAAATTTAAGCATACAGACGTTTTTAGGGTGCAACCAAGGGACCACACAGCCTCTTTCAAGTCCACCATAGGTGTTTTTCCCTCGGCTCCCCAGGCTGGCAGTGTCATATTCTAGAAGGATTTAAAAATGAGTTTTGATCCAGGTTCTTTGAAGTCCTAGACTGTCCATTTGAAAGCAAAATACTTGACTAGCCTTAGGACTCAAGGTTAAAACAATTTATGGTGTGAACATGTTAAAAAGGATAAATGAAACCTGTCCTTTTTTCTTTTTTACCTCTCATATGCAAAGGCATGTTGTCCTTTATTTGAAATAATACGATTTAGTTTTTTTTTTTTCCAGTTAAGGCATTGTTTAAATATGTTTCGGTGTGCTCTCCTGTATTTAAATCTTACTTCTATTTACAGTCATGCAGGATGACAAAAATAATAATATGGTCTCATAGTGAATCAGTGGAATTTTCCTGCATTTCTCCCCTGATGACTCGGCTGACTTCTGGAGAGTCTAAATGCTTTTGCATTTTTGCCTGCAAGAGTGAGGTGGTTTCCCTGCTGCATTCCTGTATTTTTCCCTGTCTTTAGGTCTCACTGGGATTTGGTTTTGTTTACTACACAAATAGTAGCTATACCATTGCGTATTGGGTCATAGATCACTGCCTGAAATGAAGGTTGCTGCATGCCTTATTGAGTTAAAAAAAACCCCACGGCCTCGTGACAGCTGATTTAAATGTGAATATTTGGGGGGAAAAGGTTCCTGATCTCCTCAGGGATTACATTGTTGATTGTAGTTGGTTATTGCTGTTGTAGCTGTTGGTTTCTTTTCCTTCTTTAATGAAGAAATAACACTTTTTTTTTTACGCCAGCCCTCTTTTCCTTCTCTCTTTTTTGGCACAGGAAGGCAATCTTTGCTTGTTAACGTTGAAGAGTGATGGTTGTTTTTAAAATCTCACATTGTCCCCAATTACTGCAGTTTTGTATCCTCAGATAAAATACCTATTCTGCGAGGAGTCATAAAGATATGCTGTAACAGCTCATCCTCCCATCCCCCCCTTCTCCTTCAGTTATCAACAGTGCGTCAGTGGAAATTTCCACCGTTTGCTAATGTGAGAGAAAGCACAAAGTTGCAAAGCAGCCTTTGGAGAAAAAAAGCTATTGCCATTTTAGGAACACAATGAAAAGCAGCATACGACTTGTAAGCAGAAATGAAATTAAATTCTTGAGAAGTGGTGGGGCTTAAATGGTGTAGCAAAGAGCACCGTTTGCAATACAAACAAATGCTCTCGCTAAGGGAAGGGGGCATGAAAGTGGTGGTGGATCACCAGCTAGAATTTCTACCCCCATCCTCCTTTCTGTTAGTTGCTACTGTGAGAGGATTTGGAAGGGTTCTTCCCAAGGAGAAGAGTTAAGTGTCATCTGTTAAATTTGCCAGTGGCTTTTAATGGCTTTAACAGAAAATACGACTTTCCCATTTTAAGGGATGTGCATCCTTCAGATGTTGCTATGCAGTGTGTGTAATGAATTGTCCAAGCTTAAAAACTGTTTTTTTCCCTAAACTTTTAACCAGGTAGCATCTCTTAATTCTGGAGGCCAGGAAACGGTATGCAGTTCAGTGTTCCAAATATGTTAAGCTGAATCCTGTTCCCCAGTGAAGCCTATGAGGATTTGCTAGGAGGACTGAGCCCACCGGAGTTCCTCCAAATCCTTCTTCAGGCACAGTATTCCTGTAGCTCTCAGTAGCCCTGCTGCAGTCAGAGGAGCAGCACCTTCGCTGACGTGACCTGGCACTGGTCCCTTGGCTTCAGTGACGCTTGACCACAGCCCACACCAGCTGGGCATCTCTTCTGGACAACTCATTGCTGCAGTACAGGCTGCAGGGAGATTTTTTTCCATCAGACCCCTCAAGTACAAGAATTCAGTGCTTCAGTCTAGTCTTTCTAAAAAAGACTTCAAAGCTGAATTGTGGCTATTAAGATTTTTCAGGATTACTGTATCTAGCTAAGGAGAAGTTTCTTTCCTCTCTTTTCCACGGGTGGATTCCATCCCCGTGCAGTAATCCAACACACACTGCTTGAGTCATTTCTGGCTTGATGGGTCTGCTCTGTGTGTCATATTTTTGATGTAATGCATTCAGTTGGTTGAAAGTGAGCTGCATGCAGCATGAAGAATATGAGTATGTCTGTTGTTCATGACCCCATCCTCCCCTATTTCCTGTTCATACTCAAAGTTCATCTTCTGGTCTTGGGGAGTTTATCACTGAAGACTACCTTTATGAAGGTGGACTGTGAAGTGTGATGCCCATGCTGTAGTTGACTTAGTAAGAATCCATACTTCTTGCACAACAAATTCCTCTTTGTTAGGTTTTTTAATCAAACTGGGATGCTTGATCCTGCTTGGGTAATATGACTTCATTTTACGGGGTATCACTATCAGGTTATACTGATGCTTCATGAGGAGGTGTGCTTGAGGGGACTAGGAAGAAAGAGGAGCTTTAATAAGAGGGTGTGTAAAGATGAAAATGAAATAGCTAGGTGGGAAGTGCTGTACTGTATGTTTAGCCTTTAAATTACTGCAAGTCTTGGAAATGAGGTGAGTGGTTAGTTCCCTTCGGTAGGATTTCTGAGGCAGTTGTGGTGTCTTTTTGCTCTATAGTTAGTGCCATTCCAAATGCAGACAAAGCGATTAAAAAGTGTTCTGGCTACTGCTCCATTGACGATGCTGGTTCACAGCAATTCAAGGTGGGAGGGATGGCCAGTGACATGGTTCACTCAGGTTTTGCACTAGTGTGATGGCTGGTGCTGGGTCGCTCATAACTTGCAGGAACAATAGACATGATGTTGCCAATGAATTTAAAGTACACCTCATGCATCTGAGATGAAGTTAGTGCGCAGTGTGTAGTTGTGTCCCTTGTCTGAAATAGGGCTCACGAAGTGCAATAGAACTCTCTGCTTGTTTGAGTGTACTGAAGTTTTAAAAGCTTCCTGCAAAATTATAGTCGAGCTCACAAAGAAGGTTCAGTCCTTCAATGAAGGAGTTTATCGCAGAAGTGACCTCGATGACCTAAGATATTAATGGGGAGCAACGTTCTCTTTCCTGTAGGTGGGTGGTTGGGTCGGCTTTTTCTTTATATATGTCAAAGATAGTTGTGTGGTGGACACGAAGTGCTTACCTGGAGCAGCGGGTTTTATCCGTGCTGTGCCTCTGTGGAAGTAAGAAATAACTTTTCAGTCCTGCCAAGGTCAGTGTGCTCGTCAAGTGCCAACTGTGCAAGTGGGCACTGCCTGTACACGGCTTCAGCTTCTGCCCTCAGATTGGAAATTTGAAACATATTCACATCAGAGATGTGCCAAATTTGGGATAAGTCTGTCTCCTTGGGTTTCTTTCGCTGTTTTGTTTTCATTTCCATTCAGCTCCAAAGCAGAACTTTAAAAGAAGAAATGGGTCTGTGTGTGTATAAACTTTGAGATATTTCACACTGGCATCTGTTCCCCAAAGAAACAGTACTGTGAATTTGAAGAAGAATGCATGTTGTAACTGAAATGAATGTGCCACCCTACCTTTTTTTAAAAGACTCTTCAAATCAAGGTGTGGAAAGGAATAGAACAAGTACAAGAAGAATAGGCTCTCTTTAATCTCCTTAGGTAAGCAGTGCTGTGCAACAAAGAAAAGTTCAGGCTGAACCTGCTTCAGTTGAACTTTTCTTATTTGAAATCAAGATAATACTGCACTTTTATTTAAAACAATTCTGGTACCAAAACATAAGAAAAAAAAAAGTTTCATTTAAGAAATCCCAGAGAACACTTACTTGAATTAAAGGTCTTGCAGTACAGGTATTTTTTTAATTGTGTGTATGTTTCTCATTGCAGGTATTTTTTGATAGACTTAGAGGGCCCACCTTCGATTGTATCGACCATGATGGATCATTTAGGACGTGATATTGATGTAATTAGACGTGCTTTTGTAAAGCATCCTGTGTCAAAGACAGAAGAATGCAGTGGCATAATCCCAGTCAGCTATGAAGATAAGCTAATTGCCAAGAAGAAGTGAATATTCCAAATAGCATATTTGAAACTTTAAAAAAAAACCAAAAATTATTCTTGCTTTGGAAAACAATTGTGATAGCTAATGTCCATCAAAAATAATCAATTTTTTGCCATGTTATGTGTGTGGTATAGTACACTATCTGAAGTAATTGTAACATCTGAGGTTTCTTTTTGTTTGAAATAATTTGAATAGAATTAATCTTTTTGCTTATCTTGATATGTGACAACTCTGAAAATTGATTTTCTTTTCTCTTAGAGCACTACGTTGATAACGAAGATTTATCCATCATCAGAATGCTAAAAATAGCATTATTTTCTAAAGACAAATTACTTCAGAATATGTTTATTTACATAAGAGATTAAGAAGTCTACAGTGTAAATATAGCAGTATAGGATGTGATTTGTTGGAGGGTTTTTGCTTGTTTTTGGAAAAAGAGAATAAAAGCATGATTAAAAATAAACCTTGACTCATTTTTTAAAAGCAGAAAAGGTACAAGAAAAAATAACTTACTCTGCCAAAAGACACATCATACCTCTTTCTTTAAGGTAATAATAAAAAAAAATAACTCTGTTCAAAGTACAGGTAAAAAATTACTTTCTGTAGAAATGGCCAGAAACTTCCAGGTGGCAGGTTAGAGAATAGCCATGCTTGTTTGTATATTAACAGAAGAATAAAAGTTGCTTTATTTTGCCATCAGGTAGACCTGGGTGGACTTTTCAAACTGAGAAGGATATCAGTACAAAGGTCTTAACATATATTTTGTCTTTCTTTCACTCTTGTGAAAACAGGAGAAACAACAATGTGTGTGAAAGATGACATTAATGTAGTATGACCTTCTGTAGGTCTGACATAAATTCAGTAGTTTCCAGAGGATCTCCATATTTCCCCTGTGCTAGTAAAGGAATGCACTGGCCATTTCTCCCAGCTGGGGAGCGTGTGTGATTTCTATAGAAAAAAGTAAGTTGACACAGATTTGTTGTTAGGCAAAGAGGATGTTCTTTACCCAAATGGGCTTCCTCTAGAAGCTGCCTTCTCCATCACTGCAGTGCTGTGCATTGCCAAAGGGAAGGCCAGTTTGGAGGCCAAGGTCAGATTCCTGGAGCACTGTGAGAAGCTGCTCTATAGCATGCTATTTCATCACGAGTTTGTTCTCTTTTGTGGAGGTAGCCAGGTCATTTTTTGGGGGGGGGGATGTTGGTGGCTTTTTTTTTAGATACAGAACTTCGGGGAAGAAAGAGATGAGTGTTTCTTCTGAGTATGTTCTTTTTAAAGTAAAAAATTAATTAGAAAAATGAAAGAGGAAATGTTCTTTCTGTATATCTTTATATAGGAGGCATGAATATGTGTGTGTTTGTGCCTTTGGTTGTTCCCTCCCCTCCTCCCACCGACTCCCTGGTTTTTATTTTTCAGTTTTTAAATTTGCTTTAACATTTTGTCTTTTCTTTCATGGAAAAAGAAAGCAAACGGGAGCACAGAGAGAATGCACTGCATGCTTACTAAAGCTGGATCTGTTTTAGTTGTAGTTTGTTCATTTTTGTAGTTCCTGCCAGTTTCAATCATGTGGTTGCTCTGCACACCGGTGCTGGCTCCAGGCAGAGCTTTTCTTATCAATGATTTTTGCTTGTAGGACAGACCTTCCTTCCCTACAGGTGTGAGCTAAGCCATGAGGAGCTGTAGGTTTGTAAGTCTGTGCTACGGGTTTGGCTCCTTGAGCTTCCCTTTCTGGTGAGCTGCTGAAAATTCAGATTTGCAGCATAGAAGGTGCAAACTAAAAATAAGGGAATACGGAATTCTTTAAATAATGTGTTTTATGCAAAAGTTTCTCAGAAGCTTTTCTTAAATAGAAAGAGAACAGAAACCCTGTAGCCTCTGGCTAGGACTTTGGGCTTTAGATTTCATTTGAGTAGAAAGAATATAGAAGCTTTCAGCTTCACAGAGCAAAGAAGATTGTCAATAGAGGCTGTACACGTTATATTTTTCATCTTTATTAAGTTTCCTTCAGTGTAGTATTAAATTTTGCATTGAATTTGTTCCAATTTCTAGGTTGATGCCTGCATTCATTAGGGAAATCCTAGATGCTCATTAGAGATGAGCCCATCAGCATATTATTAAATACGTGACATTATTTGTTGTGAATTAGGACTTTTGGTCAGTCAGACATTCATGCCCCTCTTTTCTGTGGGACCCATTTCTGATCTTAAGAGAAGATTGATAGACGTCAAGAACAGAAGACTTGGGCTCCTGAGTCCAGCTCATCCCAAGAGCAGATCAGCAGTAGCACATCTCTCAAAGCCTCAGCTGAACCCAAAAAAATAGAGCAGTGGCCTGCTCTGGGGGAAAGTGGTCTCCAGTAGCCACAAAACAAGGTTTAAGGAGATGTTACCAAGCCTGTTTTCCTGTCTCCTGGAGTACTGAATGTGCATAGGGGAGTGACTGAAAGTCGTCTTTGGCTTTGGGATAGAAACATTGACCACTGAAACCAGTGGCCACAAGCAGAGCTGCGCTTGCTGGACTGGTGCGTGGTTACATAAGCACTGGTGCTTTCTCAGCAGCAGGATTTATTTATAAAAAGTCTGCTGAATAGCTGGGTCTCAACTGGATGTACTATTTTCTTCATAATTGATAGTTTCTAATGTGAACATAATTTTATTTTTTTTTTTAATACGGTGTGGGGTGGGGGAGGCTAAGGAAGGAGTCTTGGGTTGCAATTTGTTTAGCCCAGTCAGCCACCCAGACTGGTAGTCAGCTATTTTGGGAAGCTAATGCATAACAGCGTGCACCTCCTCTCTCAACAGCTGTAAATGCAGGAATGGACACTGGAGAATACCAGAAGATCTGAGCAGTCCTTGGTTTGAGCAAACAGTCTGAATTATGCCATGGAAGAAAGCAAGTAACTGTACCCTGAATGGTCATAAATTCTCCCTGCAGAAGAAGGGAAACCTTAGTGTGTCTTTCAGATGTGTTTGCCTTTTTGATCGCTGGTAGCTGGTTAGTCCCACTGGGCTGTAAGCAGCTCTTGAGCTCCAGGAGTAAAATTTCAGGACACTATGTGGTGGTCCTGGAGAGCCAGAAGAGTGTGTGCAGCCAAACCATTAAAATGTCAAACTCCATTGACGTTTCCAAAGGCCTAAACAGTTTGAATACCAGTATTTTATATTTGGTTTACTAAAGAATCCGATAGTGAAGGTCTTCAACCCTTCCTTAGATGATGTTCCCAAGTGTATAAAATAAGTAGTTTTATGCTCCTAGATACTCTGGTTTTCTTGTTTGTGGATTGTGGAGAAACACTGAGTTGGGTAAGTATTAAAATAACAACTGGCAGTTTTCCTGGCTCAGGAATGTTTTCTCTGTCTTAACCTTCAGCAAACAAATGAGCACAAGGGGTTTTATGGTGAAGATCTTAGGTATGTCTTCAATCACTCCTTTTTCTTGATCTTCTCCGTGTTTCTCGGCTGAATCCTGCATTCTGAAGGTTTCTTCATCAGACTGAATGCTCTGCGCTCTCAAAGCACTCAGCACTCTGCTTGCAAAGCACTTGGTCTGGCCACTGGCTTGACACCAGGAGGTTTGTGCATGCTCTGATCCACTCCCAGGGACCCAGAGCCTGTGCATCTTCTGTACATCTGACTAGTCAGTCAAAATCCTGTTTGTTGATTGTGTGGGCTGAAAGAATTTCAGGATCCTCAGTGTCAGCAGAATTTTTCTATCACTAAATGTTTTAATGGCACTCTAAAAACATCTTCCAGTGAGACTTCTACTTAGGAGTAAACTGTTGGAGCTGCAGGCTGAGCTGGGTGCACCAAACGTGCAGGGATGTATTGCTTTGGAAATCATCCCAGGAGCAGTTAGAATGGCAACAGTCAACATGACTCATGTGCTCCTACTGTGGAATCTAGGCTTTGATCGCTGAAACACATCACCTGTCACTTAATGAGATCAGTTTCTGTTTAGTAAGTTGGTTACACTCTGTTATGAAGGAAACCTTTGAAATTTAAAGCAGTCCTGTTGGAGTCATAGAAATTTCTCTTCAGATGTGACCAGTCTGCCACATATCGTTTCTGCTTGGACAGGCTCTTAGGATCTGTCCAGCACTGCCAGTGTCTCCAGCATACACATTCAAGAACCGTAAGGCAACCCCCCCCAGGTGTTTTCAACTCATAGTATGTGATCAGCGGCTTAAAAATAATGGGTATTGTTTAAAATGTGAGGTTCTTTTTATTAGCCTTTTAGATTTTATTATTCACTTTTTTCAAACTTTGTTGCTGGCAGGATTTTCACTTAACATCTGACTGAAGAGCTGTCAGAAAAGCACACGCTACAGCAGATGAGATTCTTGATAAATTCAATGGGACTGGTGTTATGTCCCTCCACCCACTGGAACAGAGCAAGGGAAATTAAAAAGAGAATGATTATTGTGTCCTTTCCTAGAATTCGGAGGTTCAGACAGGATAGAAGAGAATTGATGTGGAGCCAAAACTTGTGGTTTCCCAACTGCTGCACGAATGCATGATTAAAAACGCGTTACTCTTTGTGACCTGTGTAATTGTGTTGCTTTCTTAGTGTTGCTTCAAACAGACCTTTGAAAACTGTCAGGCTGCAGCTGATGGACTACCTTAGGCTAATGCTGCTCCTCTTTGCACAGCTATTTGTGCAGAGCTGTGGAGGAGTGGGAGAGTCACCACTTATTGAATGCTGGTTAAGAGGGAGAGTGATGCATTGACAGATTCCAGTTCTGGAATATTCAAGGTTGCCTTCTAAAAGCATGGGAGGCAATGCTCACTGTAAACCTGGGGGTGTTTTCATCCCTATTATTTTTGCATTATACTTAGGCTCCCAAGTCAACATTGTTTGAAGAATCATAGAATGGTTTGGGTTAAGGGACCTTAATGATCATCTAGTTCCAACCCTCCCTGCATGGGGACACCTCTCTCTAGACCAGGTTGCTCAGAGCCCCATCCAACCTGGCCTCAAACACTATTGGGGGGGGGAGGGCAGGGCATGCACAGCTTCCCCAGGCAGTCTGTGCCAGTGTCTCACCACCCTTATAGCAAAGAATTGCTTCCTAACATCTAATTGAAATCTACCCTCTTTCAGCTTAAAACCATTCCCCCTTGTCCTATTACTACACACCCTTGTAAAGAGTCCCTCCTCAGCTTTCCTGTAGATCCTTTCAGGTTTTAAAAGGCCACTTTAAGGTCTTCCTGTAGCTTTCTTTTCTCCAGGCTGAAAAACGCCAAGTCCCTCAGCCTGTCTTCATAGGAGAGGTGCTCCAGCCCTCTGATCATTGTGGCCCTCCTCTGGACTCACTCCAACAGCTCCATGTGTAGGAAGGACATGCTTCCTGCTAACTGGCATGCAGAGAGTCTGGCTTATTAAAATCTTCAACATGCTTATGATGATAGTTTTGGGGCATAGTGCAGCTCCACTGAATCAGTAAGAGGCCTCTGATTGCCTTCTGTATGAGCAGATGTATCCTGACAGCATGATACACTTCCTCCCAAGGGGAATCCTTTAGCCACCTTAGCAGGGTTTGCAGAGTTCTGAACTGATGTTGATGAAGACTTGCATGATGCTTCTGCACAGATGCAGGTTGGTGCATGTTGGAGAATGCCTAACATGTCCAGGGCTCTCACGGAGCTTCTGACTGTGGTAATGAGGTAAGTTCAGCTCAAATTTTCTGCTGATGTGAAGGTTACACACGGGGAGACGAAGCTTTAATTTTGAGTTTGCCTTCACAATTCAACTTGGAAGCAGCTTTGGGGTGAGACAGGGTGAGGAAGGTTTGTTGCATACTCAGTGTTCTTGCAGGCCGTCTGTTCCACTGTTTTCTGTATGTGACAAGCAGAATGAGAATGTCATATAAAATCTCTTCTGTCTGTATGCATTGGTACCTGGGAGATACATGGCTGAGGCAAATGTAAAGAGCAGGATGTTTATTATCTTATTAGTGCATGGGCATTGTTCCCATTCTCTTGCTCAGTGAGTGGGAATGTCGTGGAAGAAATACACTCACTCCTTAAATGTCAAGGAGGTGGGCACCCTAGAAGTGCTAGGATCCATAGCACTGGGGTGCAGAGGTGAATGGGGCCGAGCATCCCATTCAACAGTAAGTGGCTGCAGCCATGGTCATAACGGACCACACCAGGTGAAAAGAATGATGGAGAAGGGTGCCAAAGGAGTAAAGGGTCTGTGTGGAGAAGCTGAAGGGACCCACGCTAAGTAGAGGCCACAGAGGCTTGTAGGGATGTTGGAGGGGAAAAACCAAAGCGCATCCCTCCCTCCTGCCCTGAAGCAATCTCTATGTTTGCAGAGGAGTTCTGAAAGCAGCTGGTGGGTATGGGGCTGTGCCCAGTGTGCTCAAAGTGTAGGCACAAGGCTTGTGCTGCGTCAGCAGGCTGGAGGAGAATCAAACCAACACTGTTTGATCCTCCAACTTGCTAACTATGAGGCAGGGTAGGATACTGCAAGTTGTACCAGCCACTGGAAAGTGCAAATGGTTTGCTTTAGTAATCCCTGTAATCCCCTATAAATAATGCCCTCCACTATATTGATGAAAAAAATTACATAACAGCTACACCCAGCCAGAAGGGAGAAAATAAATGAAAAAAAAAAATTAACTAGGGCACTCGTGATGCTGGTCAGATTCATCTGAGCCGCATTAGGAGAGCTTAGGATTCCTGCCAGAGAAAGGAGGACTATCATCAGGAAGGAAAATCTGCGTAATCTTGGGCTGGAAAAGTAGTTTTCAAGAAACTCCAGACCCTGAGGCTTTGTTTGTTACGCAGGATGCAGGCTGAGCTGGAAGGTGGGGGACTGGTGTGTTGGGTTACTCTCAGCTACTCGTTTGTGGGGACTTTCACCCTGGGGTTCCTATGCTGACTGGCCTCCAGGTCAATAGTGGCTGCCCTCACTTTGATGTGGTGGCTCTTCCATGTTCAATGTGCAGAGAGAAATCACTACTGGCTTGCTCTAACACCCTTGTTAACCTTTGCTGAAAAGCAATTTAGTGGATCAGGAGATAGAGCTGTGAAGGGTTTCTGTCCCTGGGCTGGATGTACTGGTAGAGCTGCTGGAAGATATTTGCACCGTGGCTGAAGAAAACTTTATTCTCTGGTTAGAGAATTACAAAAGACAATCAACTGCTGATTGATGAGCCCAAGATTTGGCTTTAAAATATGTGTGCGTATTTGTTCAATGTACACTTAGATGCTTGAGGCTGTCTAAAGATCTCACTGTCTCAGGAGCTGCCTGTGACTGACAGAGCTGGCAGTGATGCTCATTTGATAGTCCTTGGACATGCCATAGGGGTAATGTAGAGCACAGAGAGATTTGGGTAGTGAGTGCCCTGGTGTTGCACTTTCTCCTTCCTCCTCTCCTGCCTTAGCCACATCTCGAGAAGCGCTCTCCTCCACCATCCTCTGCTGTCACTGCCCAGAGACTGCCAGATCAGCCACCTTAATGTCTCATGAGACTTGGGTTTAAATGTTTGTTGCAAGCCAGAATGAGGTGTGGGCAGATGGCCTGTGGCAGAAGTCAAGAGTGTCACAGTTGCTGGTAAATGGGTAGGCTAAAGCTGAAGTAAGTTCATGAATCCTCTTGTGTCCTCCTCCATTCCCAAGGGACAAGTATATCACCTTGGTTGGACTCAATGATCTTAAAGGTCTTTTCCAACCTAAATGATCCTATGATTCTATGACTTGGCGTCTCTGTGTGCTGGGATGTGCATTCCCACATCAGTTAGCTGGTGCCTGCCTGAGTTGGAGACAGCACCAGGTGGGCTTGTCCTTCTGCAGCAGCCTAGCTTTGCAGTTTAGGTTCTGGGGTGGGTGGAAAGGCTGGGACAGGGAGGATGGGGAGCCATAGCCTTGCATGCAACAAAATTCCATCAGGCCCATGCATGCGGTACTGTGCCCAGAGAGGCTCTCTGCGCTGGCTGGCACTGCCCAGGCTCTGCGTGGGTGGAGGAAGTCCATGGGCCTGATGACAGGATGAGTAGTAAGCAGGACTTACTTGCCTCTGGTGCAGAGCTTGCTGCATTCCCCCCACACTGGTGCACCAGATGATGTGTGACCTTGGAGGAGGCACGCTGTCTGTGGTGGGGCAGGTGTGCAGTGGTTTGGCCAGCGCTGTGTTATCCTGTGGGTGTGGTTCGGGTGGCTCTGGAAAGCCATTGATGAGATTCCCAGCCCCTTGTAGCAACCGAGGGGCTCTCAGGGCATCCCTGCAGACTGCCTGAGGCCAGGACAACACAGAGGGTCAGGGAAGGGTTGGTGGGAAGCCCACCAACAAGGCAGTGTAGAGGCATCCCATCTTCCCAGCTGAAGAAGGCTGCAGCAAATTTCTCTGAAGGCTTTCTGTGCTTGGTGTGTGAATCACTGCCGAGAAGTGTGTCACTTCTTGTGTAGGTCTGTGCTGCTGGCTTCTCCACAGTCTCCACTGACACTGAGTAATCACTTGGAGATGAGCAGGGCCGATGACTTTGGAGAGGATTATAAATCACAGCATTATAATCACTCCTGCACGTGACATTCCTCTTGACCTCTGGGAACTCTAAAAACAGCTGTGGTCCAAAACCCCTAGTTAATTGCACTTTGAAGAGCAACAGCCCCCTCTGAGTGTTATTATTATTTGAATTACATGGTCCTTAAAGGCTGGCATTTAAGAAAGTACAGTAGTCGTATTCCTCATGTGAGAATCCACAGAAATGTTATGGCTTCTTTTAATGGTAAATGTGGGAAACCCACTGAAGCCAGTTGGAGTCCATGGTAGGTGGTTTTAGCAGAAGTATTTGCTAGAGTGTTTTTGTGAGAATGAAAATTAGGAAGTCCAGATGGTCATCAAGTTATCTTATTCTTGCAAACATGTACACATGCTTCATTGTATTCACTGATTTCTCTGTGGATCTGGGGGAGAATGTGTGTTTACTTTGCTTGCCCTGTTGATTTCATTTAGACTGCTTACTTGCACAAAGCTAAGTGCATACCTGAAAATTTGCAGGATCAACAATTCACTTGATGCCATCCAGGTTTAAAATTAAGAGCTTTCTGCAGACTTCTCCTAAAAGATTTCTACAAAACATTCCTTGAAAAATAATAGGTTGGTTTTTTTTTTCTTCAAATCCTGAAAACAAAGTATTGCAGTTTACCTGCATACCAGTTATTCCTCATTCAGATGTCAGTTTTTCCTCAGACCTGGTGAGCTTAACACTTTTGGAAGATTTTACTGAGAGTTCAACTCTTTTGACTTTGATCAATGCTAGCAACAGAGTTCTTTAGGAAAAAAAAAACACCACCGGTGGGTGGCAGAGAGAAGACTCTCTAGGTGGGCCAATTAACTTTAATGAGTTTTCTCCTCTTTGCTATGTGTGTCCATTATTTAAAAATACCTTGTAGCATTTGGTTGAGAGCCTTCTTGGGTATTTTGAAAGCCTGCTGGCTTGTCCAGGCTGGCATATTGCAGTCATGCTTGGGGAGAAATAGACTTTCTCTGATTTCAGATAAACAGATGCCATTTGTTTCTGACATCTTTCAAAGTTCTGCCTGTTACTTGGAGGTTGGACAGAATTTCAATGGGAAAGCTCAAATCCTCTTTTTATTTCCTTGTCCAGTTCTTTTTAGATTTTCTACAGTACTTTTTACCATAAAGAAGTTCAAATTTATTTTTTAATTTTATCCTCTTTGTAAGGAAACAAACCATTTCATAACAGGGTATGTTAATCTTCTTTCTACTGTAGGAAACTGCAGTTCGGAAGTACTTGCACTTACTTGATTTCAAGCTGTTTCAGGTGTCTTTCTATAATTAGATTCATTTTCACATGTTCTTCTACACTTCTGTAATCTCTTATTCAATACATTGCTGAATCAATTTCTTCTGAGTTCTTCTAATTGAGCATTTCTATCATTGTCCATGGCCAGTGAGCTCTTTGAGGACTTACTATCGTGTCCTCTACAGAGATTATGGAGGAGATCAGGTGAGGTGTACAGCAAATCTCAAAGCATTTCTTTGGAACTCCACTATGCTGGCTTCACAGAGTCGTATACACCTTAAGGGCCAGAAGGTGCCTTAAATATTTTTTGTTTAATCTACTGGCTTTTACAGACTCTACTTACTGCCATACTACAACCTGGTTTGAATTGGCTCAACACGTTTGGTTTGGCATAGATTTCCTCTCTGAAAGGCAGCCAGATTTCAAATTAAGATTTCAAGTGAAAGCTAATCTAGTCCCTCCTCTGGAACGCCTCTTCCACTGGTTAATCACTCTCATTGTAAAATATTAGTATTGTTTCTACCTGTTTTCCTACAACTTGTCATCTGGATCACAGAATCACAGAATGTTAGGGGTTGAAAGGGACCTCTGGAGATCATCAAGTCCAACCCCCTGCCAGAGCAGGACCAAATCTAGGGCAAATCTGTTTGAGAGAGGGAGGTTCCCACTTTTTGGTTTGAGAATTCCATCGATTTAGTTTCTGAAATGCATCTTCCCCTTGTCTTATAGACCTTTAAATAAAAAGGGGGGGAGGGGGGAGAAGGGAATCTCTGGCTCTCCGCTCTCCCAATGACATGATGAAAGCAACCAATCTCTTTTAATGTCAAATATTGTTAAAATAGTGCTTTTTAGATGCAGGGCTTTTCCAGATCTGCCCACTGTCTGTGCTATATAGGAAAGACATTGAGGTGCTGGAACGGGACCAAAGAAGGGCAAAAAACGTGGTGAAGGGTCTGGAAAACAAACCTTATGGAGAAGTGGCTAAGGGAATTGGGACTGTTTAGTCTGAAGAGGAGGAGGCTCAGGGGAGATTTTATCGCGTTCTACAACTACCTGAAAGGAAGTTATAGGGGAGGGGGGCATGTCGGTCTCTTCTCACTAGTGACTAACAATAGGATGAGAGAAAATGGCTTCAAGTTACACCAGGGAAGGTTTAGATTGGATGTTAGGAAAACTATACAGAAAGGGTTATTAAGCACTGGAACAGGCTCTCCAGGGAAGTGGTTGATTCACCCTTCCTGAATGTGTTTAAAAATCGTATAGATACGGTGCTTAGGGACATGGTTTAGCAGTGGGCTGGTAGAGCTAGGTTGGCAGAGTTAGGTTAAAGGTTGGACTGGATGATCTTACAGGTTTTTTCCAACCTGAACTGTCCTATGATTCTATGATTCTACCTTTCATACCATCTTTGGTGTTGCACTTCTAGACAACATCCTCCATGGTTGGAAGACTGAAAGAAGAACAAAGAGGAAGGTGTAAACTCAGAAAAAAGGCAGCGTGAGGCACTGTACCTGTCACCTTTAGAAGCAGAAGTCAAGATGTGTTCGTAAGAACACTTGTTTGTAAGTCTTGTATGGCTCATGATTATATTTCTCTGATGTACAGCTTCCCATTAGTAGGAACAGTCTTAGTAGACACTTTGCAGGAAAAGTATTCTACCTTTATATAGCTGTTATGTTTATTTGTAGCTTTGTATATATTACCAGCAAGTAAGTCTATTCTTTCCAAGCGCCTTTCCCCAGAGGATAAGTAGGAGGCAAGATATCTCATTTAGCAAAGGAAAAAGGGAGAGAATCTGAGGAAATAAAAGATACCAAACCTGGAGTAAGGGAAAGAGGGGTGGCCAAACTTGATATTTTTCATTTTGAAAAGGGAGAAACTTGAAACAAGGGAAAAGGATGCAATAGTTTGAGAAAACACTTGACTAAAAAAAGCAAATGGTCTAATCAGGAAGAAAAAAATTCAAGAGTGTGTGAGGAAATAAATTAATTTTAGAAATAAATCATCCAAATTATGGCCTTCAGTACTCTTACATTTGATTTCCTAAGTTGTCATAAAAAGGTACAAACACAGAAAATGTATGTGTAGTGTCTAGTTACTTTAGGCTGTGTGTCACTTTAGCCTGAATTCCCTGTTCACGCACCCCGTGTGTTGGCTTTCTCTGGCCATTACCTGGGGTGCAGCAGTTTGCTCTGCAGGCAGGAAAGGGTAGTTGTAGGAAGGGATTAGCTTACACTCAAGCTCTGCTCCTGTGGGCACTTTTGAGGCTACCAGCTCACACCACTTATATCTCCAAGCTCAGGTCTGGACTCCAGGCCGGTCACCTTGACAGAGTGGACAAAGTCAAGGTGACCAGAGATGAAGATTTACTACTACAGCTGAGAGATCTGCCTGACTAAGGTGACCCTTGTGTGATCCACCACTTCCACTTTGCTAGCTAAAAACTTCATCAGCCTTCAGGACTGACTTCTGTGTATTTGGACTGGTGTGGCCAAGAAAACCCCTCTCTTCTGCAGATGGGGCTGCTGCAGGTTGGACTAATGAAGGTAAGAACACAGAGCAAGGCATGATGGCAGAAACCTGAATGGTCATAAAAGGCTAGGGTCTTGGTTTTACATCTATTCACCTGATATCTGAACCTAGGAGAAACTCTCCTGCCTCAGATCACTTCCCCTCACACAGGAGACTCTTCCCTTACACTGAACTCTTGGCACTTTTCTGAAGGCTCAGGCTTGCATACTAGTCTTGGAACATACAGTAGGGCTTTCGTTTCACCATGAAACAAAAAGTTTCCAACTGTTTGCCCAGCAGTAAGAAGTAACCAAAATCTGGGCACCAAAGCCCATATGCCAGGCTCTGATAGTCTTCTAATGCCTTCTCACAGCAACCTGGGTCTGTATTTTTGGGCTTTTGTACTTTCTGCCCATTCACTGCCTGTATGCCTAAAGCTGCCTGCTGGCACACGCAAACCTGCACAGCATTTCAGTCGTATCATCAGCCTCCATTTTGCACTGCTCTGCTCTTTGCAGCCAGCTGCAGAAGATGCTGTTCCAGTCTGCTGACAGTGGACCAGAGGGTCACATTCTGTTGTAGCTAACTGCAACAGGGGACATCCTTCTGGAAGGGTCACTTAACTTCCATACTTGTGTGGAAAATGGCCTGGGAAGGGACTGGCGTCAGGATGGTGTGAGAAGGCTGTAAGGCTGGAGAGTGCCCACTGCAAGGCAAGTAATGGTAACTATAGGTTGTGTAATTCTCTGCCTGCTAGCTTTTACTGGAGGGACTTTGTCTCACCCTGAGTCTGAAAGCTGTTCACCCCAGGATATCTGGAATTTAGAGTCTTGCAGGCATGCAGGCACTTGGCTTTCACTGGAACTCCTACCTACATACCTTATAGGGCCTGGACCTGAGCACCCTCTAAGTCTCTGCATGAAATCTGGGTCAGTGCAGTTCCAGTATGTCCATGGGCATTTAGACAAAAGATGCATGTAGCTCTGCAGATGAATACTCAAGAGCTGCTATGTCCCAGCAAGAGCAATGAAGATGCTCAAGGGCACGATGTTACATTCTTTAAATTATATCCTGCTTTGCACTGCTGCTTTTAAAAAAGGTTTTATTTCCTCTACTGGGCAGCTGCACCTCAGGAACAGGCAGGAATGTGCTAATGTGCATGTGTGCTTATACAGTTTTGCAGAACCAGCTGAGTTTGTGAAACTCTTTGAAAAATGAAAAGCAGCATCTAAGCGTTTGTCATTGTAACCCGTATGAGCTTTATAGACACACAGAAATGAAATGAATTACTTATTTTAAAAGCAGATGCCAGAGTTTCCCTTCATATAATGTTCTGTCATTCTCAGGTTGTGAGAAAAGTCCCCTTCGTTTCTTCTCATCGATAGCTGGGCTCAGGGTAAGATTTGTAGAGAGATGTTACAGAATGAAGTCTCCCATCACACTGTTTTAATGATGATATGAAGATACAGATCATGCATCCTCCAGCTTCAAATGTTTATTTCCCCTGAGAAGATGTGGGGTTTTGTTACTGCTGGATGCCGCGTCTGTCCTCAGCCCACTGCGGAGTCTGGAGCAAGTTCTCCAAATCCAATCTCAAGCACAGCAGGGAGCTGCTTCTGGTGATGAATTTGTTTACTCTTCTCCACTTTTCATTAGGGGAATTTTTTCCTTTTATATAAATGGGCTTCCTTACATCTCAGGCCTTCTGCAAGGTGGAGAAAAAGAGAAACCAAGCACCCAACTGACTCTGACTTTCTTCCTGCCAGCACCTTATGCTGTTCCCAGCAATAAGCATGGAGACCTTCATCCTTCATGTAAGAGCAAAGGGTGGCAATGGCCATGCCCAAAAAGCCTCATGTCCACCTTGATGCAGGGCTTGGCAGCCAGCAGAAGGAAGGGGCCTCAGGCATGCAGCAGTTTTGGGGTGTGCAGGAAGGGGCAGCCATGATGTGAGTGAGGCCTGTCTGGCAGCCTCCTGACAGTGGGGACTTCAGGAACTACTGCCCGCTTGTTTGGATGCCGAGTCTAAAATAACCCTTAAAAAAATTATTTTACCTTGTTTTTGTTTCTTTAGTTGCTTAGGACACCAATTACGTAAGTCCTGGCAGGGCCTGAGAGGCAGGTGGGGGTCTGGTGGTTCCTGGGGATGTAGTGGCTGCCACGTGCAACTGTGCGCATTGCAAATGCCGTGTCTTCTTTTTTTTTTTTTTGAAACCTAATTAAATAAAATATGCCTTGCAGTTCAGGCAACAGAAATGCTTGAGGGCTCGCTGAAAAATTCCAATATTTCAGCATTGTTCTTCAGCGTGGGCCTGCTGCTGGCTCTGAGGAGCTGCCCACCGAGGCCTTATCTTCCAGCAGGAATGTGCCTCTGCGCGACTGCAGCTCACGGGTGTTTTGCCTCTTTTCTGTTCTTTGCAGCTGCAAATTCCAGTTTTATCTTTGCTTAGCAGTTTGGTGGGTCTCTGTCAGGTTATTGGAATGGACAAACCGCATTTCAGGATTTTCCCTTTTTTTTTTTTTTTGCAGAGGCATGGGAAGAGCTAAAGATCTTGCATAAGTGCATTTCCCTACAAATGAAAAAAATAATGAAGAGGCCATGCACTGAATTTCATTGTCTCGTCATTTTAAATGTGCTGGGGCAAATTACTCAGGTATTATCCCAGTATATTCCAGGTCACCTGAAGTTTATTAGAGAAAACTTAGAGATAAGGCATGATTGTTAATTAGTAGTAACACAGAAGTGTTTAAAAAAAAAAAAAAAACAGAAGAATTTGTTATAATATATTTTTTATCACTTCCTTCTTTTTGAGAAAGGCATTTTCTGAGCCAATTTTTTTTTTCCCATGTTCTCACAGAAGTGGTCATACCAGCTTCAAAGAAAAATGCTTTCATCAGTAAGGTAGATGCAGATGTGGGATCAAAAACTGCAGCAGAATGAAAAGGATTGCTACTCTCTTCCTCCTCCTGCATATCTTGTTTTGGAAAATAACCTAATGTTACATAATTGTTATCCTATTTTTATTTCAAAATATTTTATTCTGTTTTGCTCTGTATTTTTCATTGTTTTAAACGATTTCTAGATATTGTATGCACTGTTAGCATTGATGTAGTACATACAGTATGACATGCAGTTTAAACATTCTATCACTTACATTTTATTTTTATTTTATTCTAAATGTAGTTCAGAGTAGCTCCAGCTCAGTGCTGACTGAAATATTTTATCTTCCTTTCTTTTCAGTGTCAAAGCATCAAACTATCCTATGAGAGAAAAAAAAAGGTGTTTTGATCAGTACTAGGCAGTAACTGCCCTTAATGGTTTTTAAAATGACACTTTTTTGTAGAATAGAAGGTTATTTAAATTATGGTATGTCATATTATGACATGTCGGCATTAGTCAGTGTATAATTCTGTTGATTAGTCATGAAATAACAGAAAAATATGAAGTAAGAGAACTTCCATAAAATAGAATATATTTTAAAATAAAAATTAAAAGTGCTAAAATTGACTCTGGAAACCAGATAGCTCTTAATTCTTGTTTTGCTCCAGATTGTCCATTTATTGAGAAATTGCTGAAATACTTGGTTTTATCCTTGGATCAACCCCAGATTTCAAAATGTCAAACTTTGATGAGAAAAGAAGTTCTGAGTTTCAATCAGCTCTGAAATGAATGTACGGTGTTGGAATTGCAGTCATAAGATGATCTCAGGCACTTTTCTTTTTCTTGTCTGTATTTTATGACTTCATCCTGCTAGATAAATATTGCATAATATCAATTATCGTCATATACGGAGAATTTAAGTTTTGTGAAAGTTGCTTGCAGAGATTTTTTGAGTAGCATAGAGCTTGATTTATGGTAGAACTTAAAACAGCTGAAAAGCTCTATCCAGCATCTGAGACGCAAGATCAGTTTTAAGTATGGGCCTAAGTTCCTTTTGACAGAAAGAGACTTTAAGTATCAGCCTACAGATAAGCGGATGATTATGCTGGAGAGGCCACCACATTCCCCTGACCTCTTCTTCCCACTGAAATGCTCATGATATTAATGCCACTGCAGTTGTGTGCTGTGCCAGGTTCGTTGCCTGAAAACCAAACTAACAGGAAATAAAAGATCTATTTGCAGATGAATTGGTTCCCTGACCTGGATCACTGTTTAGCTGCTTGGTTTCTTGGTGTACAACAGCCCTAGGTAGGGAGCAGGAGCACACTGATGTGCTATGGGGTAAAGGCAGGAGCCAAGCAGCCTCAGCCAGTGGCAGCACAGACTTGTATTGGATTTAAGCAACCATGTAAACACAGCCTAAGTAACTTCAAGTTTTGTTTACTTGTGTGCATAAGACTGTTTGGGCATAATGGTTCCTGGCTAGCAGAACAAGTACAGACAAGCCTTGTGAGAGAGATGCTTGCAGATAAACATCACACCCCTTTCCTCCACCCCCAAACAAACAATTCCAACGTTTATATCCTTTTGTGGCCAAAAAATGTGAGCATTGAGAATGCAAAAATGGGAGTACCATGTGATGGCCAATGCCCATTTCAGTTTAACTCTTTCTCCATCCCTCTCCTGTGACAGTGCCTGGTGAATTCAACCTGCTCCCTGTATATCTATTAGACAGCACCCCATACAGTGTAAGTGACTGGAGAGTGCTGAAGAACCCAAGCCCTCTATATAAATGGGAAATGGGCTGCTGATCTAAGCAGATAAGGCCCTGCAGCTGCCAGGATGACCACAAAGTTTGCTTAACTTCATCTCTGAGTGCTGGGGCCACTACCTGTCCCTGTCTGCGTAGTGGTGAGAGGACAGGAGTGTTACCTCAGCAGCCTTGGGTGCATTTTGGAGTTTCTAGTGACTGCAAGCTTTTTACCCTTGGGTGCTAACAGCTGGGAGAAGTCAGAAATGCCCCGCAAAATGTCCAAGGAGATAGTTCAGTGAGAACATGCTCTCAGTTTACTCATCTGGATCCTCTTGCCTTAACATTTACCACATTAGGCCTGGAAAGATTTATTCGTAAGACTGGTACTCAAAATATTTTATCTACCATCACATTAGAACGCATTAAATGCGCTTACAGCTAATGGTGTTAGATAACTGAATAGCCTTCTTGGAATTACCTTCCAGTTTTTGGGTAGCCAGTCAATCCTGTTTCTGGTGCTGCAGTTAAATATTGTCATATTCTTTATCCCTTCACGCTCCTCCAAGCTATTTCTTACACCTGACTGCATAAATAACATATTTTGTCTCTGATTTGGTGGCATAATGGCCTGTGTGAGTACTCCTTAACCTTTCCCAATCAAAGTGAGTTTACTGTGGCAGCAAAACCCTACTGTACAAACTGTTTAAATTAACTTAGCTTATTTTGACTGACTTGGCAGATGGAAGAGGACAACAAGAGGTCAGTGATCAGTAGTGACTTCTGTGATGCTGACTATGAAATGAGGTGACCAGTGCCTTTTCCCAGCTGTGCCTGCACCTCCACTTACGTAGAAAGATGGCATGATAATCCCTCTGCATTGTTCTTCAGACCATTTCTTTTACAGCCAACATACCTTAGTTCTTTGCCTGCACTCAAAGCCTGTGGGTCAGGGCACCCTATACTCATCTGGAGTGCCTGAGCTGATGCAGTTCTGGCAGCATACTGCAACAATGAAAGACAGTTTTCCCCTGCACTGTGCGTTATTTATGAGCATTAAATTTGGCTTGGCATCATACAGCTACTGTCCATCCCTCTGGAAAATCGTATTGCCTGACTAACCTATATTATAGCATCATAGAATGGTTTGGGTTGGAAAGGACCTTAAAGATAATCTAGTTCCAACCCCGCTGCATGGGCATGGACATCTCCCACTAGACCAGTTTGCTCCCATCCAGCCTGGCCTTGAACACTTCCAAGGAGGGGCATCCACAACTTCCCTGGGCAACCTATGCCAGTGTCTCACCACCCTCACAGTGAAGAATTTCTTCCTAATGTCTAACATAAATTTCCCCTCTTCCAGTCTAAAACCATTCCCCCCACCCCTGTCCTATCACTACAAGCCCTTGTAAAAAGTCCCTCCCCAGCTTTCCTGAAGCCCCTTCAGGTACTGGAAGGCAGCTATAAGATCTCCCCGGAGCCTTCTCTTCTCCAGGCTGAACAATCCCAATTCTCTCAGCCTGTCTTCATAGGAGAGGTGCTCCAGCTCTTGGATCATCTTCATGGCCCTCCTCTGGACTCACTCCAACAGCTCCATATCCTCCCTGTGTTGGGACTTCCAGAACGGGACACAGTACTCCAGGTGGGATCTCACAAGAGCAGAGTAGGGGAGCAGAATCACCTCCCTTGACCTGCTGGCCACTCTTCTTTTGATGTAGCCCAGGACATGGTTGGCTTTCTGGGCTGCAAGCACACATTGCCAGCTCATGTTGGGCTTCTCATCAACCAACAGTCCCAAGTCCTCTTCCTCAGGGCTGTTCTCAATCCATTCTTCCCCCAACCTGTAATTGTGCTTGGGATTGCCCCAACCCAGGTGTAGGAACTGGCACTTGGCCTTATTGAACTTCTTGAGGTTGGCATGGGCTCACCTCTCAAGCCTGTCAAGGTCCCTCTGGATGGCATCCCTTCCCTCCAGCATGTCGACCACACCACACAGCTAGATGTTGTCAGCAAACTCGCTGAGGGTCTACTCAAGCCCACTGTCCATGTCTCTAACAAAGATGTTAAACAGAAACAGTCTCAGTACCAACCCTTGAGAAATACCACTTGTTGCTGGTCTCCATTTGGACATCAAGCTGTTGACCAATATTCTTTTGGGATGCATTGCTCCTGGGCTTGCAGGAGGTGATCCTTGAATATTGATGAGCTTTCTTGGGCTCCTCTCCCCTCCAGGATTTTCTCCCATGGTACACTACCAAGCAGCTCCCTGAAGAGTTCAAAGTCTGCTCTCCTTAAGTCCAGGGTAAGAAATGGTAATTCCACCATTTCTTGGTCACTGCAGCCAAGGCTGCCTGAAAACTTCATATTGTCCACCAACCTGTCCTTGTTGCTGAGATCAAGGTCCAGCATAGCATCTTTTCTCATTACTTCCTCTACCGCTTGGAGGAGGAAATTGTCATCAATGGATTCCAGGAACTTCCTGGATTGCTGGTGCCTTGCTGTGCACCAGTGAGGTGCACCATTGCACAATAACTGTGCACCATTTGGAAATGCTGCCTCCATGCCTAATTCCCTGTTCAGATCATCAGTGCCTGTGTTTAAAGACAGCAGACCTAGCATGGCACTGGAAGTGTCTCATTGCCACAGTTGGCCATGAGGAAAATTGACTCTTGGTTTTCACGTCATTGCTTCCTGATTTTTAGATCATTTTTACTGAATGGAAAAATGGTCTCACAGCCTAGGATCATTTTGTGTCTGCAGAGCATGGACACCTGCATGAAAGTCACTCTGTTACAATGGCAGAGAGAGCCTTGGCAGATCAACTGATGAGTACTGCCTCATTAAACTGCAGTGACTATCACGTCCACTCCAAACCTGTAGTGACTTCTGCAGGGCCTTTGTTGGCAGTCTTTAGAGTGCCTGAAAAGCTTTGTCAAATGGTATTCCAGTGCCTTTACCAATATGTTCTGGAAAACAGATTACTTTTGTAGGACAAACCCCACATTTGTTAGAAATTATCATGTCTGAGTGATCTTCTGGGGACATCTTGTTCTCTTTTAAACTTTTTTTTAACCTGTGAGGCTTAGTGGTGCATAACCCAGCTCTACAGCGTTCTGAGAAAAAAAAAAAAAAAAGGTACAAAACTGTGGTGTCCTCCCAGCCATTGAAAAGGGACTGTTTTTAATCAGTTTACTTATTTCTGTAAGAACCTGACTTGATTTCACTCAGACTTACAAAGGTGCACTTAGAAAGTGGGTGCTTTTTGAACTCATTCCTGTGTTCTAGCATAAGCCACTATTGCTGTCACATTAATCTGCTAGTCAGACTGGTTTAGGAGCCAAATAATGCAGGCTTGGGATAGGTATCACCTCATAAACTTTAGTGCTAAAGATGGATGCAATGGAATCCTTTAGCTTCTCGGAAATGTAGTCTCTGCGGTGACTGTTTCCCTAAAGCCTCACCAATCCAGTGAGTGCCCAGGATACTTCACACATCCCCTGGTTCAGATTTCATTTAAGATTCTCATTTCAAGCTGCAGAGACTCTGAGGCTGTTTATACGGTAGCACACGCTGATGGCCAAGAGAAGGCCAATAGAAGGCCAGCAAAGCAGAATGGTTGGTGCTGATGAGGATGCAGGGTGCACACACTATACAGATTTCAAGGGGCTTTTGTTTTAGATTTGTTCTGGATTGGTCCTATAAAGTGACCTCCACTTAGCAACTGGAGCACATTCAGTGAATTCCTGGAGTGCATCTTCTGTTTCAGTTTCATCTGAGATCAATCTAGGTTGTCTGAGACGTGAACACAGCATATTAAGTGAAGATGAAGAGATCTGCTTCAAAAGCATGCTTCTGATCTAAACTGAAGCACTAAAGTGGGCAAATCCTGAAAGGGCCTCTAGTTGATTCATTTTAATACTTTGGGCTATTTATTTTTAAAATTAAATATTTAACCTTTTGATTTCCCTCTTGTTTTCTGCTTACAGTCACTTATCATTGCCTTCATTTATGACTGGTTTTCCAAACATGCAACTGCATGCTAGTCCAGCCCAAACACCCACTTGAATTTTCCCATTTAGCCATATGTTATTTCCTTAGGGCCTTTTATTAATGAACCACCATTGGTGATGATTCTGTGCTGGCCCCAGGTGGCTTGTTTATTTTCCCTCTCCAATTTCAATGATTTGTGAATCTGAACACAGAACCTCTCCAGATCCCCTACCCACCCCCCCTGCTTTATGTCACTTTATGCATTTTTTAATGCATTTGTCGTAGTTGATTATCTAGGACTTACAACATGCTTGTTTCACAAGTGTCATTTCTAGTCTATTGTTCCTTAGGTCCTTGCTCTCATTTGCTTGGAAGCAAGACAGAACAAGCAATTACTGTCAGCTGCTTTACGACTGAAAGGAGGGGACCAGCTTTCTCAACTGTTCCAGGAGATGGAGCAGAGCTGGGGCACTTTACCTTGACAAAGAACCTTCCTGAAGTTTATATATGATCTTACAGCAGTGTGAAGGGTGACTGCAGGGAAGGCAGTTTAGTAGCTAGGAAAAGTCACCTGAAAGTCAGATGGTCAGAAGTGGATTGAGAACTTACCTGAGTGCCATTTATTTTCATTATAAGGTCGTAGAAGACATTTGGAACAAGACCTTGCTGCCTGCCTGTCATCACAGACCTTTTAAAGTTCATTTTTCAGAATGCACATAATAATTTTGCCGGTGGATTTGCATATTCCAGCCTGGCAATTGCACACACAATTAGATGGCTGATTATATGTGAACAATTCACTGAGTTATAATCTCATTTGTACTCAGCACCTGGGAAACTGCAGGCAGGTATCATTATAAGAAATGGATTCTTTATTGAAAAATTCTTTTAGCTCTAAGCATTTTCCCAGTCACCCTTTGCAGCCTGTGAAATCAAGAAGCATGTCAGCTGTCTAAAAGAAGGCTACATTTTGACTCCCAAATTCAGCCATGTTTAACATCAAAGAAAAACTGCCTAATTATAGGCCTGCCTATTACAGTGGCTTAACGGAAGTCCTTGTGCACGTGAGAACATTTTCGTGAGCACATGTGACCTGGTTTCATGGGTACAGGGCACTGAAAGGACAGATAATGAAATTCTGGGTTTGGCCTGACTCAGCAGATTTGTACTGCAGTGAAAACACCCTTAGACTGGCAACAAATGTGCTCTGGCAATTCCTCCTCCTGATGAGTTTGCCTGAGGTTAGGTGTCTTTCAGGAGGCAGCTCCTCAGAGGCTTTCCCACCTCTGTGTGTTTTCACTGATTCAAGGGTAAAGCTGATAAAGGGCCTTAAGAACCAGTCTTATAAGGAGCAGCTGAGGGAACTGGGGCTATTTAGTCTGAAGAAAAGGAGGCTGAGGAGAGACCTCATTGCCCTCTACAACTGCCTGAAAAGATGCTATAAAGAGGTAGGTGCTGGTCTCTTCTCACAAGCAACTGGTGATAGAACAAGAGGAAATGGCCTCAAGCTGTGCTAGGGGAGGTTTAGGCTAGACATTAGGAAGCACTTCTTCACTGAAAGGGTTGTCAGACATTGGAACATGCTGCCCAGGGAGGTGGTTGAGTCACCACCATACCTGGGTGTGTTTAAAAGTCACCTAGATGTGGCGCTTGGGGATATGGCTTAGTGCTGGACTTGGTAGAGTAGGGTTACTGGTTGGACTTGATGATCTTGAAGGTCTTTTCCAACCTAAGTGATCCTGTGATTCTGTGAAAGGCTTTTTGTAGCTTTGTGGGAGAGGTGAGCCTTGCTACTATAGGATTATTTTTGTATCAAAGAGCAGGGGAGGCAAGGCAAGGTGGGTGATTTTGGCTCCTGCTGTTCCTCCTTGGCCCTCTATAGGTGCCAGTGTGTCATCTAATTCCTGGGAACGCTATCTGAGGTAATAGACAATTTTCTCAAATATGCTCAGCTTCTAATTAAGGCTCAGCAGGCAGATAGATCTAGTGGAAGTAAGTTGGGCCTTGTTTACTCCCTAACCAAATGGGTGTACCAAAGGGTGCTGCTTCAGGTAGTGCAAGCTGTTCCTCAGACCCAAGGAATTCAGAAGCATCCTCTTGTCTGAATTTTTCATGTTCATTTAGAAAATAATAACAAGCTTGGGTTTCCCTTACAGCTGAGTCTTTACTAAGGCAAAATTGAGTGATTCTGTTCATTCCTTCTTTATGGCCTGATAAATAGCTATCACAGCAAATGGATTAGGGCTTGCTAATGCTGGATTTTTTTTTTTTAAATTTTTTTGTTTGTTTGTTGTGTGTGAGAAATCTCAGGCCTTATATCCCCTCTCTTAGCTGGGGGTTTTTCTAAATGAATGAGGTATCACTTGAGGTTGAAACTTAAACTACTGCTCCCCTCCCTTACCCCCAAGGAGGGAGGACTAGTTGGATTAAGCTAATCCTCTTGACTCGAAGCCTCATTGACTTGGATATTAAATGACATTCCAGATGGGACCACACTAGGAGCTCTGTGCTCTGTTCTGGGCATCGCAATACCAGAGTGGGCCTCTTCTCACTTCAGTTTCTCTTGTAATGTGGGCTGTGCAGTGCTGTAGGGCAATGTTTGACCTAAAAATGAAGGAATTATTTTCATATGTCCCCAAGAGTGGCACTTTCAGCCATGGTGAAGCAGTGTCATCTTAAAACAATTGATTAGAAGAAGTGGTGGCATCTTTCCCAGAAACTGTACTCCCTGGCATGAAACTGTAGGATGTTTCCTTGATGTAGTAGACTGCATGTGGGAGCTGCGAGGGTACAGCAGGCAAGTTAAGTTTGGATTGTTTTCAACTAGCTGAACCTAGGAAATTAGCTGGGAACTGAATGCGTCTGGCTCGGTCAATGTAGACAGTGAGTAGAAATGAATGGAGAAGGACTGCAAAGTTGCTGAGGCTTTCTTTAGCATTCTAAGATGCTTTTCTGAGCTCACCGAGCCACATGCTCTGGACATCTGATCAGCCAGGTAACCTCCTTATCAGATGTGGGCTACTGGAAAGGGCTGTGGGGGTTCTTGCTCAGTAACTAGTGTTTGTCCCTGTGGCCTGGGTGAAACACCTTAGGACTAACGTGGCAAGTTGAAGCTGCAGACTGTAAGGTGCTTAAGGCAGGGATGTGCACTGAAACAGGGCCTACTGTACACCAGCAGTTTTGTGGCTGAAGTCAGTGGGGCTCCACTGCCTTGTGATGGGTGTTTTCTGAAACGGAGAAGCAAACTTCCCCTTGTTTCACAAAGAGCCATCCACTTTAATGGTGGCAGGCAAGTAACACAAAACAGCCCCTCAAGGTGTTGTTCTGGGGCTTATGAGTGGTGGAGTAGCTGCAGGCCAACAACACAAACAGTTATTCTGCTCTCTGCACCCACCAGCAAGTTGGTGTGAACTTATGCCAGTGCATCTGGGCTGCCGCTAAGCAGCGGTAATGTTTTTGGCTGGACAACATGGTACGTGTAATCTTATTTTAAGATTTGCTCTGCTAAACATTTAGATTCCCTTATTGGGACTATTGAGAAAACAGAAGCTTAATCTCCAGGGAAGTGCAACATTTCCATGGGGCTGAACCACCTTCCCTCACTCCCTCCTTCCTTCTTTACTCCCTCCTCCCTTGTCTGCTTCGCAGCATGCTGCGGAGTGAGTTCAAAAACACACACTGCGCAGAGGAAGTGAAACTGTCAGTGCATTAAAATGGGTAGCCCAGTGTAGTAAAACGTGGCAAAGCCTAGCTGCAGGCAGCAAGGCAAGGAATTAGCCTCGTGCTGCTAAGAAATAGATGTGTTTTCCTACAAAAAGAAAACTGTAAATCTCTATGATATGACAGAAATCCTCACTGGGATGGAAATACAGTTACTAGGGAAGCACAGCAACTGTGTCCCTCCTTGGCACTCATTCTTGGACAGATCACATCACGATGACTGAAAGGGTTTGTGAAAACCAGGTGTGGCAGGGAGGGTCTCTAGGCTCTGAGAAGTGCTGGCCAGTTTGCAGGAGTTGTGACTGTCCATTTTGTGGAGCTTCAGCACTCCCCCTGCATGTAGGAAACCTCCACACTGAACTTTCTGTTTGCTTTTATTTCAAGTGGTGGGGTGGCTGAGGGGGGAGGAGTTGGGGGAGCCGTGTTCAGAGAGCAAGCCTAAGTCTCATGTTCTGCCTGGGTGCTGTCTTTAGCTCAGGGATGACAAATCTCTGGTGGCCTATCCACAGAGTGTGTTGCTGTAATTGTTTTGCAGATGCTGAGGTGAACGTGCGCAAATGTCACACTTTCAGCATCCTCTTGCTCCTCCTCCTTTTGTCTGGCCAAAGTGCGCTGGCTTTCTCTGGCAGCAGAGCTAGGCTCAGACTTGCCCCTCCAGTCTGAATGCTATTTGCTATCAGTTCAATATCAATGCTATTTCTAATCAGCTGTTTGCAGAAGTGTTGAGCTGGATAACTGTTCCTAGCACCAGACTTGGCTCTCTGCATTTTCGGTTGCACTGTATTCAGAAATTTTCTTTTAAAGCTGTTCTCACATGCCATTACAGCCCAAGATGGCACCAAGCTTATAAGAAAGATGATCCTGTAAGATGTAACATTTACATGAACTGTCATCTGACTGCTTATGGGATTTGCAGTCCCTGAACTCCATAAACATTTTACCTCTGATTCACGCTTGACCTAAAGCTTAACTAGAGGCCTGAATGCCCTAGTCTAGGTCTATGCCTAGCTCAGGCAATGGAAATTTTAAAGTAGGTTACTTAGAGACATGAATATGGACTTAACCACAGCAGCAGACCAGTGCTTTATATCTGGAGCTGACTCTTTTCATTGAAGGCCACAGACAAGACTGAAAAAAAATAAGGCTGTCCTTGGATAGAATGTGTGTGTTTCTATTTGTCCTTATCTTCACCAGCATAGCTGCTTAATGCCCTGAAAATTATCCTGTTCTTTTCAAAAAGATGGTTGTGCTCTTTATCACAGTTACTTCCCGTTGCAGAAAATTCCCCAGACTGGCTCTGGATCTCTTTGAGAAGTATTTCCTTTTACTAGTTCCAAATGTATGGAACTGTAATCTCATCAAGTGTATGCTTGTTGCTCCTGTATGGTATTATGGTGCTCGGTAACATGGGTATTAATGTGGGTTTTATTATCTTCTGATCAGCAGCAAAACACAAATCTGTTGAGTAGCAAATTATTTTCTCCAATTGAATTGAGTTTTTCAATCTTTCTGTAATCCCCCTTTAAAATCTCATCAACCAGAATGATTTTTTTTTTTTTAAATACAAATTGTATCTAGAAAATTGAAATCTAGAAAATAACAGTTTTTCTCAGGGAGAGTAATAAATTAGGAAAATGCCTTTAGTTTGCTACCTAAGGTGTGGCCATGTCATCATACATAGCTGTGCATGCTCATATTGCACTTTTCAAATAAAGGGTCAGAAGGGAAGGTCTTTCTTAAATTACTCCTAATGTTTAAACTTGCAGCTAAGTCTGTTTCTGACCAGTCTGTAACAATAAGACACAATGCAAGCTATATGGGTCAGAGGCAAGCTCTGTGAAGGTGCTTTGCACTTCAAAAAGGTGATCAAGAATGAAATTCAATTTTTGATGCAATTGGCTATAAAGTTCAAGTGCAGTTCAAGCATCATTCCAATGTCAGTTTAATGGCATGGTAATCAAAGAAAAAGGTTCTGAACCCAAAGGCTTACGCTAGTTTTCTCTTCACTCAGAGACCTTGTTCTTCTGCCTTTTTACACCAAACTTGTTGGTAGATGTGCTGCATAACATAGTCGTGAAAAAGCTGTATTGACATCTAGATAAGTTATGCACACAGCTTCTCTACTGACTGTGAACAACTGATGGGGAATTTCACTGATGGTGTAGCTTTCAGGTTAGTAGTGGGCTAGTAGCAAAACTGACATAGTGAGTATGATCCACTGATTTTTCTTGCATTGTTTTACGTCCTTCCATCAGTTGTTGCTGTTCTAACTCAATCCTTTAATCTTCATAGCATGATAGTCATACTCAGTTTGGGATTAAGGCATAAACTCAAATGTCTCTGTCCTCAGCCCACGGAATCGTGATGATATACTGCCTGAAGACCCTAATCTAGGATTTATCAGAGTAGTTTAGCCTGCTGTGTTGCCTCCAGCAGCTCAGCAGCCACTTAAAATAGGTGTATGTATGGATTACACATCAAACGTGCTCTGTGAAATAACACTAATGTCTAATTCTCAAATAAGTGCCTTTCATCAATAGTTCTTAAAATGCTTTAGAAGTGATGTCAATATTAATGTCTCTATTTTACAAAAGAGGAAAAGGGAAACCAGGGGAAGTAGATAACCTAGCTCCAGTTGCCTTGCAGAGGCTGGTGGTATAGCTGACAACAGAACCAGCTGCCCAGGATCTTCATCCTATGTACAGTGCCTAAGGTGCATGGCTCTGGAACAAACACTCATTAAAGCTGAATAAAATGCACAGGCTCCTGTTCACCCAGAAGTTAGGCAAGGCCAGAATCATAGAATCATAGAATCATAGGGGTTGGAAGGGACCTCGAAAGATCATCTATAGTCCAACCCCCCCTGCCAGAGGAGGGTCACCTAGAGCACATCACACAGGAACTTGTCCAGGTGGGTTTTGAATGTCTCCAGCGAAGGAGACTCCACAACCTCTCTGGGCAGCCTGTTCCAGTGCTCTGTCACTCTCACAGTAAAAAAGTTTTTTCTGATATTTACCTTGAACCTCCTATGCTCCAATTTACACCCATTACCCCTTGTCCTATCACTGGTCACCACATTCAGTGCTACTTGTGCTACCTTGTCAAATATATGGGGGGACTACACAGAGTATTTACCAGGATACAGTTGGTAGGGAAGGATTATTCCTTCGGAGATGAGTCATAGTGTAGTGAAGGGGATTGCTGCCTGTGGTTTCATCACTTGTGGCTTAAGCAGGAATATGCGTAAGGTACAAAACATGGGCTTGCAGGTGGTGGAAGGACAGCTGCCTGATAAACAAAAGCCTCATGCTGGCCTGCTCTGGTGTCAGCTGTTGTCCACATTCTCTGCCACAAAGCCTCAGTGTGACCCTGGGACAATCATTCATGCAGCCACAGGTGGTCTTGAATGGTGTGTTCCTGATTTCCTGAATCACTTACAAGCCTAGGGGCTCATTTGAGGCGCATGCAGAACTGCTGCCAAGAGTATGCTACAGAAAGCAATTCCTGCCTATTTCAAATTGGGCACCCACTCTGACCAGACACTTTCATTGCTTCAATTTCCTAACGAGGGAATAATATTGTCTGCCCTGCCCTCCGGGAAGTGTTGTGAAAATAAATGAATTGGTGTTGTGCAAGCACAGAGAGCCAGATTTTCAAAGGTGTTTATTCAAATACAGACAAATATGTAGGGCAATATACCAAACACTCCCAGCAATGCTGGTCCTAATTATTTAAAACTCCATTTAAATGTCTGTCTACATTCTTGGACTCCTCAATAAACTATTGAGTGTTTATGCCTTGGAAATGCTAACACTGTGAATGCCATAGAGAAGGAAATCAGTAAGGAAATTAATAAGGATATATTCACGGATATAAGCTGAAGGAAATTTACTGTGAAATAGAATTACTTTCTTCAGATATAGCTTGAATTGTGTGCTGTAAATAATATTTGCAAACGCTGAATGGTTATGGGAAAACATCCTAGTGAATAGGTGTTTGTTGAGACACTGTGGCCCATTCCACATGTGGACTGAGGCATGGGGCTGAAAGAAAAATGGCACGTGATTGTGTCTGTAGTCTGTTATCTGAGTATATAGATATGAGAGAGGTAAACAAGGGCTCTGCAACAACCCTGTGAGTTTTAAATACAGTATTTTTATGTGCATATTCCTTGGCTGAGTGGAAAAAAGAGGAAAGTTATCCTTTGTCCATCCCTCTGCTAAGGCTAGGACATTTAGCTATGCACGGAATCTTAACAGCATGTGCAGGCACTTACACTAACAAAGCTTGGAAAGCAGCTGATACTCCCAGTCTGGACCAACAGCAGTGTGTCTCGCAGGTGCCCCAGAAAGCTGGGCTGTGAGCACCTTCATTTCTGCTCAGTGCTCAGCTACATGACAGCCCTCTGCTGTTGCTTCAGGTCCCCCACCTTTCCCTTGTCCTTCCTCGGGTCCTCTCCTTGCCAGCACATCATCTTCCCCTGTCCCAGCCTTTCCTTCTCAAAGGTCTTGGCTTGATCCTATGGCCCTGCTTGTTCTCACTTGGCAAATTTGTAGTTCTCCTCTGTTTCCTCAGGGATTGATTTTGATGCACAGCATACTTCAGTTTTCTCTCTTCTCCCATAATTTTTATTTGTGCCTCCATGCTGCAGCCCTGTCTTACATCCTCTGTTTTTTATACATTTTGGTCTCCTTCCTTGGTCTTCTCCTTCAGTCTTCATCTTCACCTGTTCCTGGACCCTCCCTCCATGACTTCTTATCTCAGTCTTTGCCTGCACAGGCTCAGTTTCCCGATGTGTATGCCCAGACATCAGTAATATCTATCTGGCTCCCCTTTCTTCTTTCTTCGACCTCTTCTTCCCCCCAGCTGCTCCCCTTCCTAGTGTCTCTCTTCAGTAATTTGCTGTCAGCGCCTGTTTCCTCACCTCTAAGATCCACACCCATTTCTGTGTTTCCCCTTCAACTGTTTCTTTGTTTCCTTCCATGGGTCCAGCTCTTGCCTCTAGCAGGACCAGATCCCCTGTCCTCTCCATCCTTGTGGCTGCCAGTCACATGCTCTGCCTTGTGCTCCCAGCTCCCCCTTCCATGCTCCTAGCTCCTAATCCAAGATCTCCATTCCGGATGTGCTCCAGTCCTTTGCTCCAACTCTCCTTCACTATTTCTCTCATATTTCCTCTGAATCTCAATATTCTCTTTTTTTCTTCTCCTGAACCCTTTTTCTCTTTTCAGTGTCTGAGTCACTCTGCTGCTGAATGCCAGCAGGGGCAGCATCAGTGTGTGGCAAAGCATTTCTCTGCTCTCAGGTCCAGTGCCCGGCCTCATGCCAGCCTTGAAAAGCCAAAAGCAGCCTTTGCAGGTTTTTCCTAGTTTTACCTATAGCCTGAAGAACACTAAGAGCTGTGGAAGGAACAGGTTCAGAGAAGGAGAGGCTCAGAAGGAGCTGCCAGAATCATCAGCTGCTGAAAGGAGGGAAGGCTCTGCTAAGGATGTGTGAAGCATGGTTTCTCTAAGATGTATAATTAAATTCACTTGGACTTTTATGGCAGAAGATAAAGCCATGACACAGGCTAAGTTTTAGGCTTCTGCTGAATTTTAACATCCACTCCAATGATATGACAGAAGTAAAGCCCTTCAGAAGAAAGTCCGTTAGAGTTTTTCCTTGAAGTGGCGAGATAATTTATCAACTCCGAATATCATTCTGGGAAACAGCACCATATATTTTGGCTGAACATTTAAAAACAATCAAGAGACGGAATTCCACCTGAATTTAGTGCTTGTCATACAAACTTTCATCCCAAACTGGCAAAGTTTGACTAGGTGATGGCTGCACAAAAACAAGGTGTTATTACAGACAGATTGTGCTGTGTCACTAGTTGGCAGTTCCTACTAACCCCAGTTGGACTTCGTTAATATTGTTTCATTTTCTAGCTTTCCCCTTTGCAAAACTATTAGCATTAGAAACGCATTTAAAAATTTGGCCTTCAAAAATCATGGCACCAAGTGGTACTGGCTGCCTACCAGGCTATGTGTGTGAGAATCTTTTTTTTTTTTATCCTGTTTGGAATTTGGTAAATTTATAAGATCTCCCCACACCCTTTCTCTGCAGGAGTCACTTAATTTCTTTGTGAGCTTTGCTGCTAAACTGTGCATAATTTGGGGTTTTCATTGTTCTTACCCTGCTTTTGAAGTTGCTTTGTGATTTTTGAAAAGATGTTAATTTCCCTTTTGTTGTTTTCTGTTGGCCACTTAATCCTTTCCCATTCTAATTGTTATTCTTATTGGTCTCCTCAAACTTTTCTGTTGTTTGAAATGTCTGTCATCTAAAACTTGCCTTTGTTCTTCCAACAATGATCTTGGGAGCCTCCCTGCTGAGCTGCATTCCAAATGTGTGTGTGGCTGTGGATGGGGGGACTTTGGCCTTCCTTGCTCTTTGACGCCTCTCTTTCCTATATCTGGGCTATCAGCAAGTAAAGCAGCTCAGAGAAAACACTTCAGTTCTGCTTCCTTTGACACTGATTTCCAGACGGCACAGAATCACAGGAAGCTGAATGACACATTTCAAATCCCATTGCCATTGTGTTAGAATCTACCATAGTGCATTTATCAGATCTGTCTAATGTGGCAGTTGTGGGCTGAGTCTCACTGCACCTTAATTCAGACAATTCTGTCAGAAAATGAATTTCTTTTAAAGTTCCTTGAGCCTCACCGCTGCTGCTCAGCAGCTCTGCAAACCAGGTACTTATCCTTGCTACAAAGTGGAATAAAACGAAAACTATTAATAATTCCTTCAAAAATAGTTTAGAATGGGGTGGAATACCTGAAGGTATCCCTGGAGGTATATACTGATCAGAGGGGAAGTCCAGATATTTATCGTGGACTAAATATTTTCATTTCAGTTCAAAGAATTTCACCTCAAAAGACCTTAGAGCCTAATAACCATCTTCAAAGAGGATGTAGGAATCACAGCTGGTTTGACTTCTGAGAAACTTGGGATCTGGGGGTCCAGATTTTAAAGCTATTTGGGTACTGAGAGTTAGATACAGCCATATAACAGCATTATTGCTCGAAAATTGGAGATCCTTAAATCAACTTTAAGTGGGTACCAAATCCATGGCCTGGAGGAGTATGATAGCCAAAGAGTTATTGGATGAAAATGGGATGTGTGCACTTCCTGTCTTGGCAGATGTGATGTTTTTTTCTTTTTCATCTAGATATGGATGGCTGTAAGGGCCAAATATTCAGAGAGGATTTAGGGCTGGAACTTCTGCAGGGAGAGAGATGCCTTAATGTTGCCCTCTGTAATGTGCCAGGTTTCTAGTGGTGGGTGGGATTTAAGGAACCTGCCAGTCCTTGGAACTCCACTGTTGGCTCTTCCTTGCTCATTGCATTCGTTTCTGTGGATATTGAAGCAGCTGTTCCCTGAATACCTTGGTGCTCCCACCAGCATCACATCTTCCAGTCGGTGACTTAGCAACTCAGCATCACAGTGTGGAAGTCCCCTCTGAAATGTGTACGTCCTGTTACATTTACACAGCTTTTGTCCTGGGTGGAAATGGTTTGGGAGCCTGAGTCACTGAGGTGCTATGAAACGTGTTAATTTAGGAGAATTTGACCTTCTCTAAACTTCAGGTGACTAGACATGGTGCAACTGTGACAATCTGGTCATCTTCAGTGACTGCATTGTGTTCTGGCAAAAACTTGTTTGGTTTGAAGTATTTGTGCCTGCAGAGCTCATTTAAAGTCATCAGCTATTATCAAGCAGAGGGCAAAAACATAAGGAAATGGCCTTTGTGTACCACAAAAGCTGGTATTCTTGATCAGCGTTAAATGTTTTTCATTAATACAGTAAAGACTCAGTCCTGAAAGCTTTACTCATCAGTTTTCCAGTTATTACAGCACAAAATTATAGCATGGATAGACCCGTAAGTCATGCTCTGTTTTGCTAACTGCAGTTATACAAAGACTACTCAATGGCCTCTGCAGGTCACCTCTTGGCTCCTTTGTGGTCTCAAGCCAGTGCTGAGAACTGGCTTTGAGGTTGCTGAAATGTAGTATCTTGGACTGGCCAGTTTCCTGGCTGGCTTCTGGCCTCAGGCAACACTTGCTGGGCTCAGAGAGATTTGCAAGACAGAAAATGCTATCCTGGTGGCCTAGTGACACACACATTTGCAATTTCCATGCAAAATATTTTAGTTCCTGAGAAAGCAAGCTTGGGATTGACTATGAGGCTTTGTAAACGTACATGTTTTGACCAAACCAATTTGGACGAGAAAAATGTCAACCCCAAAGGAATGTTGCAGAACATCAAACATTCCATTCAGTGTCTGTCTAAATACGACTGGTTGTAACTGTGCTAGGTATTACAGAAGCAAGCTTCCCTCCCCTGCTGAAGGAAACTAGCAGTTTGGGGAGAAGTGCAGTAATTAGGTAACAGAGTAATTAAGTCAACAGTTGAGCTTGCAGCAACTGAAGTTGTACAGTTGGAAGTCACATCTCCTCGCCATCCTGACCATCTCAGCTGGCTCAGTGCAAGTCTGCAATGTCAACTTAGCCTTACCTCAGCATACCACCCTCTCCCCAGCTGGAGACAAAAAGTGGATAAACCAAAATCCACTCCATCCTCCCTGCCAGAGAGAGGTCTTCTTCTCTGAAAGTGTGCCAATTTTTTAATGAATCTCCCAGCCCTGATTTGGGCAACACTCAGTATTCAGTTCCAGGTGAGGATCAACGATCTTCCCAATATACAACTTTTTTAACTTGACAGTGTCCCTTGAGCCTAGTGACAAACTGCACTTTCATGAAAACTAATCAGTAATTTTCAGTGATGTTGGTTTTCCATGAGGTGATTTGCCCAGAACACATTGGTGGGAATCAGTACAGTGCTGTAGTTCAGTAGTTGGTCTTTGTCAGATCTGATCTTTACTTCAGTAAATTAATTAGCCTTACAGTGCTGCAGTAACAGAAGACTCCCTTTTGACAATTAGGACCACAAGGGAGGGTTTGGCAAGATGATTGCTCTCTCCTGGGAGGAGATGAAAGACCACAGTGGTAAAGAGAAGAGATTTTTCATTATAGATCTTAAGATTAAACCTGAGGGACTGCTTGTGCTGGAAGTCTGCCTTATGTTTTGTATCAATAAGTGGATTTCAAATGCTTGGCTCCTAGTCATGTTTTTAGGTAATGGTTCTCTAGTTTAGCTAACTCTGATTTCTTGGAGGTGGATTAGTACATAATTACGTATGTGGAACAGTGTAACGGAAAACATGATTCTATCAAAGCAAATTAATTGCTAGGTCTGGTTTTGAACTTAGAATCACTGCAAACAATGAATTTGCTACATCTTCCCTAAGTACTTTCTCACTTCCCTGTCTATTTACATTATAATCCTTGGCATTTACTGCAAGCAAACATAAGAGTAATAATTTTCCTGTACACATATAAAAATAGAGGAGGAGACCTGCTTTGCTTGTATATTAATGCTTCTGTGTCATTTGGTGAAACTAGTTGGTGTAAACTATACTTAAGCCCTATTAGACTCGTAGAGATGTATAAAAGAGCCTTTTGGAAATTAAACCAAGATAATTTATCTACATCTGTAAGCTGAGTTTTTCTTCAATGGTGAAGAACACATTAGTGCCTGTCTAACGGTGCATCACCAAGTACTTGCTTTTTTGCTAAGGAGTTCATGTGGAGACAGAAATTTAGGAGAAACCTGAGCCAGAGGTCATTTTGGTCTGGGCAACTCCAGCTTCTAGAATGCTTAACCGGACATTTTCAAGACTGCTCAATGAAAAGGAAATGCTGCTTCTTTCTAGAATAGGGCAGGGAGAAGTTTCTGCTAAAGACAAACCTTTAGATGTGACAAACGCTGGAACTTCAAGTAATGTGGTGAAGGGTCTTTATGATAAGACACTGATTTGAAGGTAGATGAGTCTCCATCTGTCCTATACACCGTTTCTCTGTAGTCTGCCTTAGTCTATCCTTTTAGGATTACTACATCTTCTGGAGAGGCTCAAGAGTAGATGGAACACAGAAAAGAGTGGCTGGGCACCCAAAAGTTGCTTCTCCTCTCTTCCTGTGTTTGCTGGAATTATGTATGTACTTATGTATGATTTTTAAGGGTGATGTGCTTATATTACGTTAATGCACTTCTTTGGATTAGTTTTGATTTCCTTTTTGGTGGTTTCAGTTATTTTAAATGAGAGGAAAATGTTTTCTTACAACAACAGGAGCCCTGTAACAGACCTGTTTAATCCCTTGCACCTTGTCCGTCACTGCTGTGAACAAGGAGCAGAGGGCTGTCCACCTTGGTTGCCACTGCTGTTTGACAGTCCTTGGCATGGCTGGCTTTCCCAGAGGAGCAGCAGCCCAACTATTTACTCTGTGGTTGTGTCTACAGTAGCACTCTTGAGGAAATCTACCATCCTTAGACTGCTGGCAGCAACAGTAACAGTGGGAGAACTAGCATTGGCAGGCCATTGGAGCTTCTAACCATCAAGCTGCCTAATCCTCTGGGTATTCTTTGTGCCTAAGTAAAAATGAGGGCAAGCAATCCAATCCAATCCTGAACACAGCTTCACTTTTCTCAGCTTGTTTGCTGGGTTCAGTTCACTGGTTCAGTGCACACTAGTACATAAGCCTTTCTAAGTTCTCAAGATTTCCTCTCAGTTCAGGCAAACAAAGAGATTTGCTGCTGGATTTTTTGAAAGATGAATTGTCTTTTAATACTGAATTATCAGTAATTTATAACTACAGAAACGAATTCTATTGATTATTTCCCCTTTGGCATAGCCTTGCTTTATGCTAAAAGTGCATACAGTTGTTAACCTAGTTTTCAGAGCTGTGGTGTGTCCTCTAGCATGGAAAGAACCAGTGCTGGAGTGGTAGGTTTTTCTGTTTGCAGTCAGAGGCTGTTGTTTTTCTGCTCTCTGAAATGCAGACTGAGGGAGTGAAGTGCCAGGAGCATGACATTGTAAGAAAAAGGTTCAGACATCAAGTCACTCTTACTCAAGATGCTAAATCACAGCTTTTCCATTTATCTGATGTTTCTGGCTTGATTATATTTTCTTAATAGTTTAAAGATTTAGAAATCAGCTTCCTTTACAGTAATATCTGAAAGCAATTCTAAAAACTCTTTGGATGACAATAAGAGCTCTTAATCTCTTGATTTCTGACTTCCAGTTTACCTGGATCAGTTCAGACTTTTGCTTAAATGGCAAAGAATCCATGTCTAATAGTGTATCATCAAATACATGCTATTATGCTAAGGGGTCAATGTGGAGATGGAAATTTAGGAGAAATCTGAGACAGAATATCGGTGGGTTTGATCTATGCTGATCTGCAGGTGCAGAGAGGCACCTCTGGGTGGGCACTCAGCAGCCTGCTCCTTTAGACACCTCTGGACTGGTTGTGTCAATCGAAGCAGCATCCAGCACTGCTGCTTCTGTGGAATGTCTCTATCAGTCCAGCTAGCCTTGCAGTCTGGCTGTATCTAGGCTCTTCATCCTCACTCTCCCTAGATACTGCACCTATTCAGACACCCACATTCTGAGGGCTCCATCTGTGCTGTTCCTACTTCCTCCCTCTCTTCAGAAGACATCTTCCTGGACAGCCGTTTGCTGATCCTGTGGCTTTGATCTACTTTCAGCAAAGTGTCTGCAGAAAAGCCACGCAGATGAAAAAAGAACCCGCCTAAGCACAGATTTCATCAGGCAGCCTACCTCCTGGAAGTGCGATTTCTGGGGTCAGAGTCCTGTGTGTCAGATTTTCTTCTCAGTTTCTGTCTTGCAAGATAACTCTATAATGATATTCTGCATTTTGGAAGCCTTTCAGATTTTGTAACTTGCCGTAAAATATATTTCAAGAAGTTTCTTCTGTTTGATGCCAGCCTGCTGGCCTTGGTGGAGTCTTTTTTTTCCTGTGTGTTTTCTAGCCTTCAGGTTGCTTAATTCATCTATTGTTTTATTATGACAGAAACTCTTCAAGCTATCTCAGATGTGGCTGATGACCTTGGTCACCTCACCTGAGGTGCCTTCAAGAGTCTGATTTTCAATAGCCACTGAGCAACCTGAACAATTTTCCTCCCTGGTTTTGTCTCTGCTGTTCACATCCCTACCTTTCACTGACAGTGTGTCAGGGGTGACTTACTTCTTGAGAGTTACGAGTCCCACACCAGAGAGTGTGGGAGAGAGCTGAGAGTGAGGCAAACCCTGTTGTACCTCACAGGTGGGAAGGAGAGGCCTCTGCACTAGACCCAGTACTGTGCTGTGGGACTGGGCTGTATCTGCACCAATTTTTATTAATTTATCCCCTGAGACACCAACCCACATTGCGGGGGGAAATAGGCTGGGTGTTAGCGTGCTCATCTGGGAGAGAGAGGTTTGAATCTCGCCAGAAAAAGCAACTGGCCCCAGACCCCTTGATGAATACTCCATCTGTTCCTCTTACTGGCTGGCATGGCAGTGGGACCCCATGCAAGACAGGAGTGGCTCAGCCCTGCTCTTTCTGGAAGAAAATGCAGAGGTGCTTCAGGACATGGGAGGGTTCAGAGAGAGGAGTGGCATGGAGGCAAGTACTTCATACAGAATAAGGCATCTGAGCCTTGGGCTGGATGCAGGGTTTGAATGTATGTCCTTGGCACTTCCTCTGAGTCATCTGAAGCATCTGCTGTCCATTGAATGGCCTCTTGTGAATCCCTTTGTATGGGCAGATCCCTAGGCACCCTATAATGAGCCTGGCTGCCTTGCTCAGTGCTGGGAATCCTACTGCAGAGCCCAACACCCAGACATGAAGAAGCTTCAGTGTTGAGTGCTGTATGTCCAGGTACTTTTGTAGGTAGGCACCGTGTCGGTAACCTTGTTTAGAGAAGCACAAGGCTCTCTAACTTCAGATTGATCTGTGGATCTTCAGGATACCCTACCATGTTGTCATACATCAACAGTCCTGACTACATCATAACTGGATGGACATGTGATAATACCCAATATAAATAAATGAGAGTGCATCTGTCATAGAGGGACATACAATGTGAATGTTCTGTAGCACCTCCAAGCGTGTGTGCTGACATTAACAAATAGTGACGACCAGCACTGAAGTATTTTCTTTTCTTTCGTTTTACTAATTAATCCAGATCTAGACTGGCCTTTCTGCTTGCAGTAGTCATAGTCCATTTGAAATGCAGCAGAACACAGAATGATGGGACTAACATAAGTCTAAAGAGTATCTTTAACCTAGTAGCTACTCAGCTTTTATTTCTGCTGAAAATTTGCTTCTTTATATGCACACGATGTTCTTACTAGCTACAAAAACATCTCTATTCAGACTGAAAACGCCTTTACGGATGAAAATGATGTGAAGTATCCTAATTTGATTGCTCATCTTGACAATAGACTTTTTTCACCAATGAATTTTTTACTGATTCCCATTGTAAAGCAATTGATCTACCTTCTTAATACTCTCCAAATATTAGCTGGGTTTGTGTATCTAATAAAATAAATGTTTGTTTTTTACAGATGGCTCTTCATTAATTCAGCAGATTAGTCTTGAGAAAGTGTGTCACTAAGTGACGGTATAAGTCTATGATTGTCCTTTTCTCAGGTCTCCAAGAAGATTCAGCATCTTAGGCACGTAACTGGCCACCAGATGAGCTAGCCTGCAAATGTAAGCCAAACCAGCATTTTAAACATGAGAATTGGCAGTTTCCAAGTACAGCAAATGAAAAGGTGTTTGTGTCTATGTTTTGATTGTCTAGTGTAACAACTACAGTGTCCTGCAGTGTGTGTTCTCAGCAGAACTACCTGTATGGTCAGAGTTTGCTTGTGTTTAAGTACATTGCCAAATCAAAGCATCTACTTCTTTTTTTCCTTTCCAGTCTAGATATTTATAATGCACCATTGCCTGCAGTAGAAGTCTCTTCAGAATGTCTTTTCAGTGGAATTTTTAACTTGAAATGGTTTTTAAAATGAAGACACTAATGTTAGCCAAAATGGAAATTTCCTTGGTAAAAATATCTGGGTTTAATTACATTTTCATGTCTTCCATTAGGAAAACTGAGAGCTAAAATATTTTCCTGTGTCTGGCAACCTAAACTTAAACAATCTGGCTAGTTGTCATCTGACTGGCTGAATTTTTGGGGTTATATTTTTTGATTGTAGAAACCTGGAAAATAGTTTGTGGAGGGATTTCAGTTTTGCGGTGAAGGTTTGAAAAATTCTGTGGAACACTGTAAATGAATTAAAACATTGGTATTTAGCAAGTATGTTTTTTGCATAAAAATGACCTGAACTTCCAAGTGTGTTCCGAAAGCACTTACTTTTTTCTATTGAAACACATTAGTTCATACTTGCACTAATTTTAGGTATCTAATTTAGAAGGCTGGCTTCCAGGCTGTCTGTGTAATCCAGAGAGAAAACCTGCTACACAGCATGATTCTGGACATGTAAATCAGGCCCTTGCTCTCAGTTTCCTCTTGGAGGAACCTCTGTCCCTTGACCATATGGTATGCCCAGGGAGACCAACTTTGAAGTTTGATGCTTTAAGGTATTCTATGTTGGTATCACCCTCTGACCAAAACCAGATTAGATAAATAATATAGTGAAGACATTTTTTGAAACCATTGTGATATGTGAGATTAGCTGCACGTATTTGTTAACATCAGTAGGTTGGATAAAATTGTTCTGTGTGTGCACCATGCATGTGTATTTCTGTGTGTGAGTTAAAGAGAAGGAAAGACTGCGTGAATAACTAAATGAGGTTTCCAAAAATATTCCCTCCCTGGGAATGTGTTTCTGCTGGCTGTATTTTCCTACCCATCCTCTTGAATCCTCTGTCATTTCTGGCATTTTTGTGTCTCGCAAGGCATCCTCCTCTCACAGCATCATCACTCCTCCCTTAGCCTCTCTTCCTTTCATCCTGGAGCCCCATGCTTCTCTTGGCATAGTCAGAATCTCTCCTTCGTGATTTCATAATATCTTTCTCCACTACCATTCAAGCCCTTGCAACAGGGAATGTAGAAATCATTATCTTCTCATTAACTTACTCGGCTTTCTGATCTCCTTCACTAAGTGGAGGAGTTGTTCAACCCAAGTCTGCTGGGTGGTGGTTAGGTCTAGGGTGGGAAATCCTTGTCCCTGTTGTATGCAGGGCCAACACCTGGCTCCTGGGGAGCCCTCCTTTGGTATCATGGAATCATAGAATTGTCAGAGTTGGAAGGGACCTCCAGAGATCATCTAGTCCCACTCCTCTGCTAAAGCAGGATCCCCTAGAGCACATTACTCAGGACTGCATCCCGGCAGGTCTTGAATATCTCCAGAGAAGGAGAATCCACAACCTCCCTGGGTAGCCTGTCCCAGTGCTCTCTCACCCTCACCATAAAGAAGTTTTTCCTCATATTTAAATGGAATTTCCTATGTTCCAGCTTGTGCCTGTTGCACCCCCATCCTGTCACAGGGAACTACTGAAAAGAGTCTGGCTCCATCCTCCTTACCATTTAGATACTTGTAGGCAGTAGTAAGGTCTCCCCTCAGCCTTTTCTTTTCCAGGCTAAAGAGTCCCAGCTCTCTCAGCCTTTGTCATAAGAGAGATGCTCCAATCCCCCAGTCATCTTTGTTGCCCTCCACTGGATTTTCTCCAGTAGTTCCCTGTCTCTCTTGAACTGGGGAGCCCAGAACTGGATGCAGTATTTCAGATGTGGCCTTACCAGGGCAGAGGAGAGGGGCAGAATGACCTCTCTTGACCTACTGGCCACACTCTTCCTTATGCAACCCAGGATTCCATTGGTCTTCTTGGCAACAAGGGCACATTGCTGGCTCGTGGATAATTTACTGTTTACCAGGACTCCCAGATCCTTTTCCTCAGAACTGCTTTCCAGCAGGTCCACCCCTAACCTATGTTCCCCCTGCTGTGTTTTCAGTGAAAAGTCTGAGTTTTTCCATGAGGTCAGAGTAGGAGAATTGTGGACTTCACACAGCACCTTTCAGCAAGTTTGGCTTCAGCATCGTGTCATGCAGCAGATGCTGACCTCGTGCCTGTGCCATGGCAAGGAGCCTGGTGCTTCCTTCTCTCCTATTTCAGAAGTTCCACTAGACAGACCCAGAGTTAGACCTAGGCCATATCGTCTTCCCTTGTTGAGGAGAATGTAAGTCAGCATCCAGTGGCCAAACAACATTTTATACCGTAATGTCCTCAAATCCACTAGGTCTGTTGTTTTTTTCCAAAGAGGCAATAGTGTTAGTTTTGCACTATTTGTACTTGATAAGCCTTGTGTAACTGTTTTTTATATTCTAGGTACTTGAAAAATTGTAGTTTTATTTAAGAAGAGTTTCTGGTTTTCTGAAAGAGAGTTTCAGGTTTTTTGCTGACAGGTTTGTAATTTCCCCATCCTTTTTAAAGAGAAGTACTGTGTTCTGTCTACCAGCCATTCAAGGGGATCACTTAAGGCTCTCAGATTACTACTGTAACTAGCTTCTTAGCATACAAGGGAGAATTTCCTCAGACCCTGATGGTTTGAACACCCTTAATTTCTCAAAGGATTTTTAACCTGTGTTTTCTACACTGTGGCCTACCTTGCTATTTCCTTGTTAATACTAAGTCACCGTTAACTTTTTGTGCATACAGAAAGAAACATGTTTTCATATACTTTAAATCTCTCTGGGGTCTTCACTCCTACTTGGAAAACCACCACTATTCTAATTTATTTCTTATTGCCTTTATATCCCTTCTCACTTGACAGTCATTTTTATTCCTATGTGCTTTATCTATTCCACTTCACTCATCGTTAGTTAACTGCTTTTGCTTTCATTATTTGCACAAGCTCTTTTTGATATTCTGGTCACTGAGGAACTCAGCATTGCAGGTTCAGAGGCTGCATCAAGACCTTTCTTTTGAATCTTGTGGTTTGCCACTGCACATTCAATATAGTATCCTTTACTAACTAACAGCTATCTCCATTATCTTCCCAGAAGACTCTACTAGCCACTTGCTTAGCTGATCTCCTGAGATCTATTATTCCTTTTCTGCTGCTCTTATGTTTCCTTTTTCTTAGAATACTGGGCTCTGTCACTTCATTCAAGTGAGCTCTCAATTTGTCATTTGCTGATCAATCAGAAGTGGACAGAAGGCACAGTCAAACCTTTGTATCTTTCTCTACCTAAAATAAAAAGCTACACTCAGCATGTTTGCAGGCCCTTGTCCCACTGAACTGTTTGTCCAAGAGATGACCACGTACCATCTGATATTCTATTTGGATCCTTCTGATACTATCTCAAGAAAGAGCTCATTTGTCCCCCTCTCTCTTCTTAATTGGTCTTTAGTAACTTTCTAACATGATATTGGTGCAATTTTTTTCATCTCTATTTTTAACCTGATGTTCAACAAAGCCATCTTTTCCCTTATTTGAGACTCATAGATCTGTCTGCTAGAGGACAGATGAACCTTCATGTTTATTCCTGCCTTTCCTTCCTGTAGTATTTCTCTAGCCCAGAAATTTGTCCTAGCACTGAGTTGTGTACATGTTAGACCTTTAAGAGATGATCACTGCACTGGCTAGTCTAAATCCTGCTCTACATGACATCTCTGAGCTATCCACTGGCCTCACTGGCATTGCACAAGTACAGCTGAAACTGATGTTTGGACAACTTAATCTCTCAAACTTTTATCTTTCTCTTTTGTGTGTGTGTGTGTTTGTTTGCTAGCCAAAAAAACTTAGAAAACCAACAAAGCTCTTAAAGCTAAGAGTGGGCTATTCCACTGAATTTTCTATAGTAAATGGTATCTTATACCAGTCTTATGCTACTTTTCATTTAGTAAGCAGATTCCTAATTTTGGGGAAAATAGTTTCTTTTGCTTCTCGTTAAATAAGTTCTTGGATACTTTAAAATGAAATATGATTCCTAATTGAAATATGGTTTACTTCCATTGTGAATTTGCCAGTTTGTTATTGCACAGTTGCACATGATTGCCAGGCTCTGGCACTGCTATGGATAGTGAGGGTGGGGAGAGAAAATCACTGAAGTATTTAATTTGAGGATAATAGTCCTGAAAATGGCACAGGCAGCTCAGCCTAGTCCCCTGTATTGTCTTCACCAGAAACTACCTCCTGCTCAGGGTTATAGATTTGGGCCAAGTAATCTTTCTACTGCGTAATTAAGAAATCAGGTGATCCTCACAATATTTTTCTCTGTTAAACAAAAAGAGCAAGAGAAAAACATGCCAACAGACCATGCTGGGGTAGGCATTTTGTCACATCTCTCTTCCTGTGGTGTGGTTTTTGACCTCTTTTTCCATTCGTACACTTCTAGTAAACCATATCTATATATTTATGTACTTTTCTTGGTGCCAATTCTGAGGCAGATTTATTGGGGCTGAGGGACTCTCTCACTCCTCTTTCATCCTTCCTGTTTCTTCCCCAGTCTTTCAGATTCTGGGAGGCAGGGTGAGGGAATATACCACCTTCTGTTCTGCACTGAGGCTGTAGTTAAGTCCTGCTCTTCACAGTCACCGCAGAAACATTTCAAGCAAAGTATCCCTCATCTTGGGATTGCTTTACTTAGTGTATGCTTTTCCTATTAGCTACAACTGTTGTGCAATACTTGACATAAGAATTAAGCAAATTAATAGCTCTTCTGTCCCAAATAGGTCGTTGATGCCATATATGCTGTGTGCTGCTGACTCTCTTCTCTGAATCAGGGCTAAGTAAGGAACAGGGAGGTGAGGAAGAGGATTGCTGACAGCACTCTTACAGCCCAGAAGAAAGACTGTTTTGGGCATAGAGGTGCTTCCAGAGTGGCAGGAAACTTTAGACCCTTCACAACTTTTCCTTTGTGGTAGATGTGAAGAGAGGTTTCCCAGATGTGTGAAATCTGGGGATTGTGGGTGGATCTACCTGGGAAAGAGTATTTCTGCATGTTGCAATAGAGAATGCTGCCATTTGTCCACATTTCTATCTATCTGAAGGCAGGGCTTGGTAACTGCAGATATGGAAGAGGAACCTTGTGGCTGCAGATCACCTCTGCTCCATGTGGGAACTAAGATAAAATAAAAATTTGAAGTAAGGCAAGCGCTTGCAAGTCATGAGCTCAGAGTGAGGATGAAAGTTCAGACTTAGCTCTGTGTCCTACTTAGAATCTTCCAAGTGTAGTTTAACTTGAAGTTTCTTCTTCCCCCCCCGAGTAGTACCTAAAGTGTTCTGAATGGAAATTTTAAATCATAACACTTATACGTGGAGGCATTACACAGCTGTACCTCCTGGATGCAGCCCCAGCAGCTGCCCTGGCAGGCGTTGGGCACGATGATGATCCTTATCAGCTTCTGTGTTTTGAGAGTGTCTAGAGATCCTAGTGTGCCAGGCGTTGTACAAACACCTTGAAGAGAATAGTCCCCAGCTGATCGAGTGCATGGCCTAAATAGCCAAGGCTGACAAAGTGTTGGTTAGGACATGGAGGTATGGAGAGATGCAATGATTTTCCCAGCTTTGCAGTTTGAATGCAGTGGTGGGGACAGAGTGCTGTTCTCTGTGTTGCAGGGGGGCCCGCTGTCTGTGCTGAAGGGTGGAAGTGTTCCTGCTCTACCAGCCTTTAAAGTAGCACAGCTGGGAGAAAATCCTGCAACAGGAGAATTTCTTCTTCCCCTGTCCTTCTGCATGATCATCGTCTAGCTAGTTCAGTGTATCCAGTTTAATACTTGGGGAATCCAGCTTCCTGAAAAGATGGGAGCAGCCATGATGTATAGTACTGTAAGTGTAGTTCCTTGCTTGGCTGTGGAGACCTTATCATGCAGTGACATCGTAAACTGTGGGAATATTACTACAATCAACAAATGTTTTACTGTATGTTAAAAGTTTTATTTTCATACACAGTTTGCTGACACCCAGAAGGCTCCTTTCTTTCTAGTAGAGTGTATCTCATGAACAATTCTGCTTTGGGCTACAGGACGTGAAAATCAAACTCTTTTTCTACTTCTCTCCCAGAAACCATGATCGATGAAGTAGAATCCCTTGAAGCAGAGTTGCCTTCAGGCCAGTACACTTTCATTATAACATCCTGAAACATGAAAGATGAAAATATATTTTACAATCAAATAATATTTATTTCTTTTTCCCAGCCTAATTTTAAAATGGAACAAAATAATGGTAAAATCCAAATGGTCTAAGAACCACTTGTTTCAAAGCAGCTAACCCTCCAGCTTGCTCACTCTTAATCCAGCTGAGATCACTTTGTTCTAGAGCAAAGACTTTAAAATCAGAATTTTTTCTTTGATTTCACTGGACTTTGGGCTGGAATATAGGGAGCAGACCTTGTGGAGGCCAAAACAAGTGGTAGAACACAAGCATTGTGATAGGGGTCAGAGAGTACCTTAATGAACACTTAACCTTAAGTCTTTAGGTTCTTCCAGTCCCCAAATTCATGGGGGCAATCAAGGTTCATACTGTGCTATGAGAATGACCTCTGCAGAATTTTATGGATTGGCTGAACAGAGGCTAAACAAAAAAATAAATGAAACTGCTGTCTGATAGATCTTTCTGGAGAAAGAAAGAATGATTATTGGGACTGACTTGAGTAATCTTGGTCTGCTCTGCCATTCTTAAATACAGCCTTGATTCATGTCCAAGTGCAGCTTGACAATGGTGTAGTCAGAGTGGACCTAGGACTTGTGTGCAGACATAGCACAATGATTTGTTGAGTTTTTTGGGAATGCTGGAACAGCATATGGCATGGACCTCAGCAGCATATTTTGAGTTTTCCTACATCTATTTGGATTCTTAAATGAGATTATTGGAAAGAAAATTCACATAAAAATATCACAGAAACATCTGGAAAGAGACTGCTAGATGAGAAAATAGCCGCATCACTGATGACAATGGATTTTACTTCTGCCCAGCTCATAACTTCAGACTATGATATGAGCCATAATTATTTTCCAAAGGGCTAAATTTATTTGTAATTATCACTGGGGTTTGCCTTGCTGGGTTTTTGCAACAGCTGTGTGTATGTCTTGGCCACCTGCTGCTCGTATTGCCACCATGTTGTGAGTTTCTGCTGCCAATAGAGCGATAAAACCTCACTGCAGCTTCTTCTGAGGGTCTCCTGAAGGATCAGCAGTTGCAGCAGATGGTGGCAATTTTCTCATTGCCTTCAGGAGGAGCAGATTTGGGCCTCTAAATTGCACCTTTTTATATATAGTATCCAGTGCTATTTTGCCTGGCAAACATTCAGAGCAAGTGTGGTTCCATGTGGCTCCTCCTGCTGTGTCACAGGACAGGGCTCTTTGTGTGGATGTGAATATCTCCCAGATGTTGTGCGTTGGACAAATTTAGCACTCAAGATGGCATGTGGCATCATAGCACGTAGACAGGATTTTCCTGGAGGGAATGGAGAAGCTTGTATTATACTTGGAAGAGTATGTTGCTATGCAATCTGCTTCACTTGGTTTTGTGCTGTGAGAATTATTTCTTTTTGTGTGACCTCTAGAGTGGTCGCGACACTTAAGCAGGCATACACAATGTCTAAATTTGGCGGAATCCTTGAAAATGTATCCCATTTTGTTTGACAGTTGTCCACTGAGACAGGAAAGAACTTTCCCCTGCCCCTTAGGCTGGCTGGGGACTTCAGAAAGCCTCCTCCAAGGGAATCCTGATACTGTTCACCAGCACTGAAGCCAGGTAGTTTTATTTCAGTTCTCTGAGAACCTGAGCAGTTTCTCCAGGGGCTCAAGCATCACGTTCATATATTCATTGTTTTTCTGGTATATTTTTCATATGTCTATCCTTGACATCTAATTTGGTGATCCTATCATAATAACATACCAAAGTTGTGTTGAAGTTGCATCTGGCATTTCTGAGTCATCAAAGTAGTCAGGGCTCAAGTTGGGAAAGACCTGGAATGTATATCTCATGGAGCTGACAGACTCTGCTGATGCCTTTGAGGGCATGGAGGTAAACAACAGTGGAATGTGACTCCTTGCTGGTCTATGGGTTTTGTTTTTTGATCTCAGTAGTGTAACCTGCAAGCATCCTTGGCTGCTTCATTTCCATTCCAATGCTTTCATTCCGTTTAACCCAGGCTTTACCAGTTTAAACCTGCAAGGACCTTAAGTCTTTTCCAGCTTGATACAGACTTTGTGAGCACCCCCATCTTTGGGTATAAGCCAACCCAGCAGCAAATGGGACACTACTTCAATGAAGTCACTAGTTATTTCTATATTAGTAAAATGAAGACTACAAGGGCCTTAGCCTAGGCACTGAGCTTGATTTTCCTGACTGTTTAATTTTTGAGTTACTAATTTAATAGTTCCTTGAGTGATGGTGGCAGGTGTAGCCAGCTCCCTCTGTGCACAGAGCATTCCCAACAGGCAGCTTGGATGCATTCACTCTGATTTGTGGTCTAGGATAATTCAATAACACCAATGTGGCCAGCCTGTGCCAGTTGACCTCAGGGTTGTTACGTGGTCTTTGCTGCTGTGCAGTCTGCTAGTACAGGTGTAGCCAGTGATGCAGGGTTTGTTTCTATATGTGAGATCATGATAGTCAGACTGTCAGTTTCTGTCATGATGAGGTTTTTTCCAAGGTCTTCATACCTGTCTCCTCCATCACAACAGGGCTGTATTACTACTCCCTTCAGCTGAAATGCTCATCTGGAAGTGTGGAAGATGAGAGCTGGTGGTTTCTTCTATATAAGTTCTTGTTCTGCCGCAGAGAAGCAGGAGCGTACAAATTCTACCATATGACTTGGCACTTCAAAAGCACTCATTTCCCCAACAATATGTTTGGAGCTTTCTGCAGGCTAGCCAGTTACCTCTGCAGGGTTGCAGCGATGCTGCCCTACCTTGGGCTGTGCTTCTGCTCTCACTGAAATAAGCAGTGACTTCAGCAGTTGTGGACTGAGCGACAAACTACAGCATTTCTGGGATCCTTCAAGATGAAAGGCACTCCACGTGGGTAAGTTATCATTATTTGTTATTATCCTCTCACTGATCCACTTTGGAAGACAGATGTGCATTCTTCCCCCCCCACCCTGAGAACTGATGAAACATGAAAATCACTTTTTAGATAAAAAAAGCCCACAAAGTCAACACAATGCATTGTGAGTTATTTGGTTTCTAATCTCTGAAAATGAGCCAGGTCAAACAGACACAGCTCCTCTGATAAATTGTTATTCTTAGAGATTTCATCCTTCCATGGAAAAGTACTGAGCTGGCTCTCTGATCTCCTCTTACACTGTCATCAGCATACAGCAGTGGGCCAGTGGAAAATTGGAGAAAACCAGCTGCATGTAGAGTGTTAAGGGCATTATTTTTAGATGCTTCATTTCTTTCTGACTACACACACTTCCCTGTGGAAAACAAGGCTGTCTATCCTAGTGACTTACGGGCAGCTGCTGCATTATGCATGGTGAAGCTGCTCCTTAGAAATGAGATGCTAAACAAAATAAATAGGAGGAGAACAGATCTTTAAATTTGTGTAGCGCACAACAGAAGAGATGAGAGATTGAAGAGTGAATGCATGGGAGTCTTTGGAAAGCATGCAAGTCCTCCCTTTCACAGAGGTCTGAGTTTGAGGGGTGTAACTCCAGTTGAATCTCACTCTGACTAGAGTGCTTGCTTTCTTATTTCCTCTACCTGTTGTGACATTTAACAAGTATCAAAGCTGAATGCCAGATTTCCTCACCAACACTGATCTGCTGTCAGAACAGGGCTGCTAAAGAGAGGAATTCCCAGTCCGGATCTGCTGAGAACTATGATAGTAACTAAATGCACAATGACTCCGGTGCAGGCAGTAGTTTGAAACACACACACATTGATTGCTTCACTGCCTTCTGCTGACAGCCCACCCATTATCTCCTAAGGGTGATTTGCCATTCAAGCTGGATGCAGTTTGATACACAATCTACTAGTGTTCTGAAAAGGCTCTGTATTCCCCTTTCTTCTGACCCTGCAAGGTCGCACCTGAGTGGGAGAAGGAAACACCTCTGCCAGTGCAGCAAAACTTGCACGTCTAAATGTTAGGTCATCCTTGGTATAGTGAGAGCAACACCTCATGCAAAGAAAGGACAAATGTAAAATCCATGGGAGGAGGGCATCAGGGAAGATCTCTCCCCCGCTCAAAATCTCTGTCTTAACCACTCACACTAGTCATTCCAGTTAGAAGTCTTTCATTGTCCAGATTCCTTAAGGGAAATGGGAAAGAGGGTAGCGGGGATTGCACAGGGTGTGATGGTTGCATGTCTGGGTTTGTGGGGCACCGTGTAGATTCTGGATGTGAGTAAAAGAGGATTTGGTCCATTTTCACTTGTGCCAGTGTTTCACATTTGGGATGCAGATGGATACAGCTAAGACACTTTGTCAGAGTCCTATTGTTCCTACTCGGTGCAGCAGCGGCGGCAACAGCGGCAGCAGTGACTGAGGTAAACCCGAGGTGGGGGTTCAGGTGTGCAGTACCGGGGGGTTTCCAAGCTCTGGGACCCCCATTCTCTGCCCGAGCCCCGGCCGGAACCAGGAAGTCTGCGGCAGCCAACCAGGATTTAAATGCCTCTAGGGAGCGCCAGCAAACAGGGGCATACAGCAGTTTGCACGAGGCAGTTCGCGGTGCCGAGGAGCTGCAAACTAAGGAGAGGAGGGAAGAACCCCGAGGAGAGAGGATAGAGGCAGCAGCTTGCCTCCACAGAGGACAGCGTGAGCAGGGCACGCGGCTGAGTGTGAGAGGAGAGGTCGTTAAAACCAACTAGAAAAGAAAGAGGGTTAAGTATGGTTTCAACCCAGGCAAAAGCTTCTACCGGGAGGACTGTGGCAACCCAAACAGAGGTTCCTCACAGACATGTGGGCCTTCAGGTCTCTGGCTGTAGGGAGTGCCAAAGCCTGTCGTTCCCCCTGGAGAATGGCAGAGATTCCAGCTGTGTGAGGTGTGAGCAGATAAATGACCTGCTCGGGATGGTTGCACAGCTGAAGGAGGAAGTAGAGAGGCTTAGGAGTATCAGGGAGTGTGAGAGGGAGATAGACTGGTGGTGCCATGACTTGGCATCCCTGAACCATACCCAAAAGACAGGTGGGGCTCATGATGCAGACCACGGCCTATCTCCTGTCTGCTTGGCTGAGTGTGATAGCCTACAGGATGAGGAGCAATGGCAACAAGTTTCTGCATGGCAAAAGTGGCATGGCAAGGGGGTCCCTAGTGTTCCCCCTCTCCAGGTGCCTTTGCAGAATAGATATGAGGCTCTACAAGTAGAACCAAATGGTATTGTGGATGGTGGTTCACCAAACTTGGAGGTGTCACCAAGGCCAGGTTGGTCTGTATCTTGCATCAAAACCACCTCAGTTAAGAAAAAAAGGTGGGTACTTGTCATAGGAGACTCACTTCTGAAGGGAGTGGAAGGCCCTATATGCAGGCCGGACCCACTTCTTAGGGAGGTCAACTGCTCCCTGGGGCCAGGGTTAAGGATATAAGGAGGAAGCTCCCTGCCCTAGTTCAGCTCTCAGACTACTACCCATTACTGCTGCTCCAAGTAGACAGTGATGAAGTAGCTACCAGAAGTGTAGGGGCAATGAAGAGAGATTTCAGGGCCCTGGGATGGCTGGTTAGGGGATCGGGAGCACAGGTGGTGGTGTCCTCTATCCCACCAGTAGCAGGGATTGATGAGGGGATAAATGGGAAGAACCAGAAGACTAACTCCTGGCTTCAGGACTGGTGCAGCAGACAGGACTTTGGCTTTTTGATCATGGATGGACCTACGGGACACCAGCCATGGCAACAGGTGGGGGAAGCCTAACCTGGAGGGGGAGAAGGGTCCTGGGGCACAAGTTAGCAAGGCTCATCGACAGGACTTTAAACTAGGTTTGAAGGGGGATGGGGATGAAACCAGAGATGAGCCTAAGGACGGCTGCCAGTCTGCTGTCCCACTCAAGGCGGGAAACGGGGATAAATGTGGCAACAAGAACACAGGGCTCACTAATAGGCTGGTAACCACGCAAGTGGTCAGGATATCTGTACCACAGCTCAAGTGTATATATGCCAATGCCTGAAGCATGGGAAATAAACAAGAGGAGTTAGAAGCTATTGTGCACCAGGGAGACCATGATATAATTGCCATCATGGAAACGTGGTGGGACGATTCGCATGGTTGGAGTGCTGCAATGGTTGGCTATAGGCTCTTCAGAAGGGACAGGCAAGGCAAGAGAGGTGGTGGGGTGGTGTTACATGTTAAGGAGTGCTTTGCCTAGAATTCAATACTAGACACACCAAGGCAGAATGTATATGGGTGAGGATAAAAGGGAAGGCCAATGAGGCTGATATCCTAGTGGGAGTCTGCTACAGACCCACCTGACCAGGATAAAGAGACTGACGAGATGTTCTTTCAACAACTTGGGGTTGTTTCGTGTTCACTAGCCCTTGTTCTTGTGGGGGACTTCAACTTACCAGATGTCTGCTGGAAGTACAACATAGCAGAAAGGGGCCAATCCAGGAGGTTTCTGGAATGTATAGAAGATAACTTCCTGGTACAGCTGGTAAGTGAACCTACCAGTGGTAGTGTCATGCTGGACCTAGTGTTTCAAACAGGGAAGGGCTGGTGGAAGATGTAGTGGTTGGAGGTCGTCTTGGGCACAGTGATCATGGTATGATAGAATTTTCAATATGTGGTGAAGTTAGGAGGGTCGTCAGCAAAACCTCTACCTTGGACTTCCAGAGGGTTGACTTTGGCCTCTTCAGGACGCTGGTTGGGAGAGTCCCTTGGGAAGCAGCCCTCAAAAACAAAGGAGCCCAGGAAGGCTGGGCTTACTTTAAGAATGAATTTATGAAGGTGCAGGAGCAGGCTGTCCCTATGTGCCAAAAAAGGAGCTGGTGGGGAAGAAGACCAGCCTGGTTGAGCAGGGAACTATTGCAAAAACTCAGAAATAAAAAAATAGTGTATCAACTTTGGAAAAAAGTGCAGGTGAATCAGGAAGTATTTAGGGATATTGTAAGGTCATGTAGGAAGAGAATCAGAGATGCAAAAGCTCAACTAGAACTTAACCTAGCCATCTCTGTAAAGGATAATAAAAAATGCTTTTATAAATACATTAATAACAAAAGGAGGGTCAGGGAAAATCTCATTCCTTACTGGATGAGGAAGGGAACTTAGTAATGGAGGACAAGGAAAAGGCTGAGGTGCTTAACACCTTCTTTGCCTCAGTCTTTAACAAAAAGACTAGCTACCCTCAGGACAACTGGGCTCCTGAGTTGGTAGACAGGGATGGGGAGCAGAATCCCCCTCCTGTAATCCAGGAGGAAGTAGTTAGGGACCTGCTGTGCCACTTAGATCCCAACAAGTCCATGGGTCTGGATGGGATTCATCCTAGGGTGCTGAGGGAGCTGGCAGAAGAACTGGCTAAGCTGCTCTCAATCATTTATCACCAGTCCTGGCTCACTGGGGAGGTCCCAGATGATTGGAGGTTGGCCAATGTGACACCCATCCACAAGAAGGGCTGGAAGGAGGATCTGGAGAACTATAGGCCTGTCAGCCTGACCTCGGTGCCTGGCAAGATTATGGAACAGATCATCCTCAGTGCCATCAAGCGGCATGTAGAAGACAACCAGGGGATCAGGTCCAGCCAACATGGGTCTAGGAAAGGAAGGTCCTGCCTGATTAATCTCATCTCCTTCTATGACTGGGTGACCCGCCTAGTGGATGAGGGGAAGGCTGTGGATGTGGTCTACCTTGACTTCAGCAAGGCCTTTGACACAGTCTCCCACAGCATCCTCCTGGAGAAGCTAGCAATCCATGGCTTCGACAGGTGCACCCTTCGCTGGGTCAAAAACTGGTTGGATGACCAGGCCCAGAGAGTGAGGGTGAATGGAGCTGCATCCAGCTGGCGTCCAGTGACCAGCGGTGTCCCCCAGGGATCAGTACTGGGCCCGGTCCTATTCAATATCTTTATTGACGACCTGGATGTGGGGATTGAGTCCACCCTCAGTAAATTCGCAGATGACACCTACCTGGGGGGGAGTGTTGAGCTGCTGGAGGGTAGGAAGAAGCTGCTGGAGGGTAGGAAGAAGCTGCAGGAGGACCTGGACAGGCTGGATCGATGGGCTGAGGCCAATGGCATGAAATTCAACAAGACCAAGTGCAGGGTCCTGCACTTTGGCCACAATAACCCCAGGCAGCGCTACAGGCTGGGGCAAGAGTGGCTGGAGAGCGGCCTGGCAGAGAGGGACCTGGGAGTACTGGTGGACAACTGGTTGAACATGAGCCAGCAGTGTGCCCAGGTGGCCTGGAAGGCCAATGGTATCCTGGCTTGTATCAGGAATAGTGTGGCCAGCAGGAGTAGGGATGTGATTCTCCCCCTGTACTCAGCACTGGTGAGGCCTCACCTTGAGTACTGTGTCCAGTTCTGGGTCCCTCACTTCAAGAAGGATGTTGAGGTGCTGGAGCGGGTCCAAAGGAGAGCAACAAGGCTGGTGAAGGGACTAGAGGGAAAGTCTTATAGGGAGAGGCTGAGGGTGCTGGGGTTGTTTAGCCTGGAGAAGAGGAGACTTAGGGGGGACCTCATCACTCTCTTCAACTACCTGAAGGGAGGTTGTAGTCAGGTGGGGGCTGGGCTCTTTTTCCAGGCAACCAGTGACAGAACAAGAGGTCACAGCCTCAAGCTGCTCCAAGGGAGGTTTAGGTTGGATATTAGGAAGCACTTCCTCACGGAGAGGGTGATTAGACATTGGAATGGACTTCCCAGGGAAGTGGTGGAGGCACCGTCCCTGGATGTATTCAAGGAAAGGCTGGATGTGGCACTTAGTGCCATAGTCTAGATGGTGTGGTGGTGTTGGTCATAGGCTGGACTTGATGATCTTAAAGGACTTTTCCAGCCTTGGTAATTCTGTGATTCTGTGATAGTGTCTGAGAAATGTTTGGTAACATGTTCCCTCTGCCCCAGAAACTGTTACTGTCCTAGAGAAAAATGTTACGTTTTTCCTGACTTGAAAGAAAGCTAACAGTATGTTAAACTGATCTGTTTTTCCAAACAGTCCTTTCTCCTAGCTTTTGGGGCACTTCAGCTATTTCTAAATTTTTGGCATTGGCAGCACATCTTCTGAGTCCACATCTTTGTGAGCACCCTGACAGCCAGTGGAGGTGAAACCTGGATGTGCTCCAATTTCTCTTGAAATCAGAGTTCTCTATGAGACTGTTTTGATGCCAGACAAACTAGTGAAGAATCCAAGTGGTGCCAGACCAAGGTGATGCCTGTTACGAAAAAATTAATTGTTCTCTTCTGTGACATGCATGAGTATATGTATGCACTAGTATAGGTAGGTCACCTGTGTTGTCCAAAGTTTAGACCTACACATTTATTATTTGGTTTTGCTAATCTTGAACCATTTTAGTAGATATTTCCTGTGACAAGTAGCCACTTCAGATTGATATTTTTGGGAAAGACTTGCCTAGATTATTAGTTCAATCACTTCCAATAATAAGGATATTGAAAATGGTTGTTTTGTCCACACTGCATTAAAAAATAAAAATTAAAAAAAAGGTTCTTTCAGAGGTATTGCTGAGAAGCTTTGGTGTTTCCATGCTTTCAATTTCGCAATGGGATGCCATAGTGTCAGGGGCATGGCTTTTGCTGTTTTTCCAAGATAAATTACTTCTATTTGGCCTGCTTAGCAACTCTTGAAATTTGACAGGCACATGAAGTCAGCAGAGAGATTTAGGAAACTTGGCACTGAGGCATGCTTCAGACCATGGCTTCAGAAGCTAAGCAGAAGTTTATAGGTGGCTGCTTGGGAATGTTGTAGTGCTAGGCACAGAGGCTGAGAACAGGAAGGCTGTTTTGTGTGATTTTAGTGCTCCAGAAAGCACGTCAGAAAGCAAGATGGAGGAATTTTTCTGGATTACTACAAAGGGAATATGAGGGCAGTACAAGTGCCTGAAAGGAAGAGACAAAGATTTGGTCAGTAGAGCTCAGCAAGTAATGGAGATCTGGTTTCACAAAGTATGTACAGACTACAGCTGGCTGTGACCATCCGACTCAGCATGAGAGGTGGTGAGAATTAAGGAGGCAATTTTAGTTTGATCACTATTGCTTTATGTAAGCATTGCTGGTACCACCTGTATTTACATGGGCTGTTTCAGGACTCAGCCTCCTGGCTGAACTGGAGCTGTGCACAGACTGAGACTGGTGTTGGCTGCAACTTTGCTTGAAGAGTTGTTGAGATGGGGAGGTGCATTGTCAGTGGTGCAGAGGGTACAAAGTAAAGTAAAAACAATCTAAATCCTGGCAGATGAACATTTGCTTGGCAATATGAATTCTCTCCCTGCCTCTTGGAGGAAGTGGTCAAGATTGACTCAGTGTTGTAGTTTTTGGCTGGAGAAAAGTAATGCTGGAGGAGTCTATGGTTCCTGGGGTCAAAGGCCCCTAGTGCTTATACTTTCAGTGACAGAAACCAGCACCACCCTCCCCTTGCTCCTGGCTCACATGTCATACAGGAGGTCCATGCTATGCTCAGCTCTCCTCTCCAGCCTGAAGGAGGAGGGATAGACAGACAGAGCAAGAGTGCATATGGGAGCGAAGTCCCAGCATATTGGGCAGACTTGACCAAAGCACACTGGGAGCAGAGTTTGTAGTGTAGTTGTTCTGCTGTTACTCATTTGGCACACTGGGCAGACTGGGTCTCATGGAAGCAGCAAGACATAGGGATTCCAGGTCCTAGGCATGTGTGAAAAAGCACAAGTGTTTCTAGTGTTTGCTTCCTGTCTGTTTCCCATTTGTATAGACCTTCTTTCACTCCTGTTCTCTTTCTAATGTGAACATGGATCTGGACTGGAAGTCTTTGTGCGTACATGGAAAGGTCACCCTCTGTTCATCCCTCAGTGACAGAATAGTGACCTGGAAGCTATTCCCAAACCAGTTAAAAGTCTTCTTTCTTAATGGTCCTGACCAAATAAACCCTGTGGTCATAATCTTGAGTTTGGAGAGGAAAAAACCCCATATGTATCTCTGGGGAAAAAAAGTAAAAAGCATCTTATGTTTTGAGACATTGTGTCCATGTCCTAGTATCCTAGGTAGCAGTTCCTTGACTAACTGGAAAGGTTCTGGAGCTCTCTACTTCAGAAGAGCACTCAAAAGTGCCAACGTGGAGCGAATCTGCTAACTTGAAGCTGAGAGGTAGAGGAGGTGATTTGTTTTGTTTTCAGTCTTATAGTAACCAATGAGATTAAGCCTGAACAATGTTTATGCTGTTCTGTCTCCACAATAAACACGAGGAACTGCTCTTGCTGATAGAATACCTGGAAACTGCTTTGTTGTTGAAGTGCTTCAGAACCTTCTTTTCATTATTTATGGCTTTCAAGTGGAATGTGAGTAGCTGAGAAGCTGAGAAACATCAGGGAGGCCTGCATGCCTCAAGGTTATTCTGATTTGTTTAGTCCCCTGTTCTATACACACTGGGGACTGATAGCATTTTCCTTCCCTTTTTGGTTATTTTGTGTTCCTTCATCAAATCTCGGGAGTCACTACCATTGTGTCCTAAGAGCAGCCTCCTGCTAACAGTTTGTTTATTGTGCTTGTGTCATTATTTACCGGCCTAGTGTCTGCATAGTGTGTCGAAGAACTGATTTATACTTCTAACTAATGTAAATTTACACCCCAGTCTTGTTTAATCTCCTCCTGCCAGGCTCACACACTTGACTGCATAGTCACAGAAGAGATTTCTCCCCATTTGATCACATTAGGCTCTCCAAATTCAGCTCTGCCTTGTTCAACACCTTCTAATGGCAGACGCAGAGAGCTGGCTGGGTAGGTAGGTGCCAAAGTACTTGATACCATGATTTGGATACTAATTTTATTTATAATTCTGGGTTTGTGCAACATCATGTTGAGTATAAACTCTCATATGAAGTCTCTTCTAATCAGCAGAGGCAGTGGTGTGATTTAGCATACTTTGAGAAGCAATAAGTACATGTGAAAAAGCAATGGGCTGTGTCTTCACAGGAAATATAACTCAGGAGCTCCATCTAAATACTTCTTTCCTTACTGTGCTGTTCTGAGACTGGCTGCTTTGCCCGAACAATACAGGCAGAGCTGCTATTGCAGTATTTATGTCTCATTTCTCAAGGTGAACTGGGAAGAATAGACAATAATAGTGCTTCTTTATTGTGAATTGCCTCTGCAGATCCTCACTCTTGGGAACATGCCTCAGCATAGTCTATAGAACATCTTTGGCACATAGCTGGGGATTGCTTCATGCATATTTATAAAGCACTTAGATATCTTCCAAGCAAAGGCGCAAGGCATGCATTGTGTTATTTTTAAAATGTGGCAAATATGCTGCTCCTAGCACTGCACACTGCCTGTGCTGGCCCTTCAGAGTCCACACATTCAAAGCAGGCAATAGCAGGCAGTGCTCAGAAGCTTTGAAAACCAGTTAGGTAGAGCAGAGCACGGACCATGCATGTATGTAGGCCTCCACATGTGGGTATGTCGGCAGAGCACTAACAGGGTCACTCACCTCTGCTATCTGCAGTTGTGACCTGAAAGGAAGTTTCTGGCTATTTCTCTTCTTTCCTTTCTTTACATTATTTGGAAAATGCTGTCTCAGTCATTGGGAAAGCGCTGGTAATGCATGGCTTCTTCAGAGCACAAGTGGTGTTGGTATCTGGGGCAATGGTACCACTCATAACAGCAGGTTGGGGAGCGGAGGTGGGCCCTTGGTTTCTCTAACTTTTGGGCTGTGGGAGACCTGATCTAAGGGCTGCCTCTGCCTGGCTAATTGAGCGAGTTAAATTAATTGTCCCTATTTCTTTGGCTAGGTGATAACCCCAGACTCCCTGACTACACTGTGTTGAAATACCAAGCAGGTTTGTGGTCCTGCCTTGAGATCTCCCACCACTTTCATGCTACTGAGTCCTGCTCCAGGGAGTACACTACACACAGCAGAACAGCTTCAAGAGCAAGTAAGAGGTTGCCCAACAGGGGTTGGAGCTGATCTCTGTCAAGGCTCCTATTTTTCTAACTCTGCTAACACTTTTCACTCTAGGGGGACCCTCGTATACATGTGACCACCAGTGAGCAACTGAAAAGGACTGATCTGTATGAAAAATTAACCTGGAAATGAGATGACAGGCAGGTCTGAGTTCAGGCAACTGCCTGAACTTTCTGCCTGGTTGTTAGTGCTGACAGAAGTGGTTGGGAAATAGAGACTCTGTAGGGAAAAGAGAAGAATTGGGCTACTGGGACTTAGATCATATTGCTAAATTTCTTCTATTGAATTTGTAGTGGCACATGAGGCCAGGTTTTAGTCTGATAGTATGTGTTATGCTCTAACTTCTCCCTCATGGAAGCGAATTACAAATGTCTAATTTGAGCAAACTGGTGCTTGGTACCACCACCTGGAGTAAGATTAAAAAAAAAAAATAATTCATAACCAAGCAACATCTGATATGACACTGAGCTGCTGATCACAGAATCACAGAATGTTAAGGGTTGGAAGGGACCTTGGAAGATCATTCAGTCCAACCCCCCTGCTAGAGTGGGATACCCTAGAATAAGTTACACAGGAACGCGTCCAGGTGGGTTTTGAATGTTTTCAGAGAAGGAGACTCCACAACCTCTCTGGGCAGCCAGCTCCAGTGTAGTCACCCTCACAGTGAAAAAGGTTTTCCTCACATTTACGTGGAACCTCCTGTGCTCCAGCTTGCACCCATTGCCACTTGCCCTATCCTTGGGCATCACTGAGAAGAGCCTGGCTTCATCCTCCTGACACTCGCTCTTTACATATTTGTAAACATTAATTAGGTTGCCCCTCAGTCTCTTCCAAGCTAAAGAGACCCAGCTCCCTCAGCCTTTCCTCATAAGGGGGATGTTCCACTCGAATTTTTGCAAAGGGCTTACTGTGCCTTGTGGGATAGGGTTGTTTGTTTGTTTTTTTTAGAAATATGGCCCACAGTGTAACAACATAGAAAAAAAATTTAATGTATATGCATATACGTAAAACATACATAAACCAAACATACAGATGCATACATACACATGAACTTAAAAGTGGCATGGTTATTACAATTTTAAGTCACTTGCTAGATAGATTTCCTCTATATTTGTAGTGATAGTGTTACATGTACTTTCAGTGATGGCAGGAGATAAATTAAAGCCACAGTTGCTTAGGAAATAATTTCCAAGCATTTTGGAGCACATATTGATGGTATGTTCCTCGATTTGACTTGCTCAAACACCTCAGGTATCTAGGTGTTTTCCTAGTCTCAACCCTTCTTTGCCACTGCAGAGCACTGCTGCAAAACCCAAGCTTAGCACGGTTCTAGGTAGCTGATGGGAAAGCTAAAACCTGAGCTGCTCACTAGCATTTTGCCATTGAAAAATGTTTTTGGATCTGTTGTATTTCTGAGTTCAGTGGTGGTGCTCTCTGCTGTGTGTTTTGTTTTTTTTCTGCACTCTGTATTCTGTTCTAGGAGGTGGTTTTGCAGAATGTTTATGTCCTGAAGGATGACATTTCATTTTGAACTCAGTTAGAAGTAAAGGGCTACTTCAGCACTGTCCTCAATAAACTCTTGTTTGACTAGTAGAAGGCTCTGCTTGCTCTGAGCCAAAGGGCTGACGTAGGAGTTGTGTCAGCAGAGGACTGACAAGGCACATCATGAGCTGAAGAGGGAAAAATTCAACAGGGTAATGCTGAGGAAGAAGCAGGTTTTGAGCAGATTGAGGCATTCACTCACTGCACAGGCATGTGTTTGGCTCAGCTGACAAACTGGAAACTTTCTACTTCTTTTCTCCACCTCAAGGAGGAGTAGAGTCTCCCTCCTTTTAAGGCTTCCCAATGGAAAGGACTCCTGGACACAGGGCTGGTCAGCTCAGCCCAGATCCAGGCTGATGTCTCCTCCATGCTAAGGGGACAGATCAGCTCGAGTAATTGCTGACATTGTAGTGGCTACACCAGGCTCTCTCCCCAAGAGTAGAAATGCACTTCGAGAGAGAAATCTGCTCACAGGCCCTTTGTTTTGTGAAGGGCCTCTCCTGCCCCTTTGGTTGGCCTGTGTCCACAGGCACAGGGTTCCTGAGCAACCTGATCTAGTTGAAGATGTCCCTGCTCATTGCGGAGACGTTGGTCTAGATGATCTTTAAGGTCCCTTCCAACTCAAACTATTCTATGATCCCTCTGGGGCTGAGGTGCTGGCAATGTGGACCGTGTGAGTGTGGGCACGCAGGGTCTATCTGCAAGAGGCTAAAAGGCAAGGTTTGCACTCCCATTTGGGCTTACACTACCTGAGGCGTGACACATGGACTTGCATTTGACCACATGCTTGATGTGGAGCTGCTGTACCTAACAGGTGCTGAGGTGCCAAGGACAAAGCAATATAATCCCTTCCTTTCTGTGCAGGACGGACTTAAGAAGAAAGTCATGTTAAGGACTATACTTGTGCCCTGAAATAGGCATGTTAGGCACTGATGAAGGCCAATTGATTTGCTTTATTAATGGGAAGCTAAGATGTTGGAGACATCCCAGTTTTAGGTATCTACATAAATAACAAAAATCTGAAAACAGAGAGGACCCTATAGTTTAATCAGAAGAGAGGCAAATTTGGGCTAGAAATAAGGTGCTCATTTCATCCAGTGTCACTAGTGCTTTAGTTTCAAGATAATTTTATACTAGCAGAAACCAGTGAGTGAAGCAGCCTTGGCTTTTCATTGCTACAATGCTTACTTTATTCTCATGCCACCCTTTCTCAGTCACATTAGCATACATCCAGGGATGGTGACTCAACCACTTCCCTGGGCAGCCTGTTCCTATGCTTGACAACCATTTCGGTGAAGAAATTTTCCCTCTTATCCAATATAAACCTCCCCTAGCACAACCTGAGGCCCTCTCCGCTATTGCTTACCATCACCTCCTTTCAGGTAGGTGTAGAGAGCAATATGGCCTTCCCTGCACCTCCTTTTCTCCAGGCTGAACAACCCAGTTCCCTCAGCTGCTCCTTGTTAGACTTCTGCTCTAGACCCTTCACCAGATTCATTGTCTTGTTTTGGACATACTCCAGCACCTCAATGTCCTTCTTGTAGTGATGGGCCAGTCCTGAGAACAGGGGGACAATCACTTCCCTAGTCCTGCTGGCCACAATATTCCTGACGCAGGCCAGAACACTGTTGGCCTTCTTGGCCACCTGGACACACTGCCAGCTCACTGCCAACCAGCAACCCCAGGTCCTTTTTCACCAGGCAGCTTTCCAGCCACTCTTCCCCAAGCCCAATCCCCAAGTGTTGCATGGGGTTGTTGTGACCAAATGCAGGACCCAGCACTTGGCCTTGTTGAACCTCATACAGTTGGCCTTGACCCATCGATCCAGCCTGTCCAGGTCCCTCTGTAGAGCCTTCCTACCCTCAGGAAGATCGACACTCCTGCCCAATTTAGTGTCATCGATATACTTACTAAGGGTGCACTCGATCCCTTGTCCAGGTCATTGATAAAGACAGTAAAGAGAACTGGTCCCATTACTGAGCCCTGGGGAACACCACTTGTGACAGGCTTGCCAACTGAATTGAACTCTATCCACCACAACTCTTTCAGCCCAGCCAACCAGCCAATTTTTTACCCAGCAAAGTGTACACCCATCCAAGACATGAGAAGTCAGTTTCTCCAGGAGGATGCTGTGAGAAACAAGTGTCAGAGACTTTACTAAAGGTAAACAACATCCACAGCCTTTTCTTCATCCCTAAGTATGTCACCTTGTCATAGAAGGAGATCAGTTTCATCAAGCAGGACCTGCCTTTCATGAACCCATGGTGACAGGGCCTTATCACTTGGTTGTCCTGCATGTGCTGCATGATGGCGGCCAAGATAATCTTCTCCATAATCTTCCCTGGCACCAAAGTCAGACTGACAGGTCCATAGTTCCCTGGATATATCTTCTGGCCCTTCTTGTAGATGGGGGTTACATTTGCTAACCTCCAATCACCTGAGACCTCCCTGGTAAGCCAAGTCTGCTGACGATGATGGAAAGTGGCTTGGTGAGCATTTCCACCAGCTCCATCAGTACCCTTAGGTGGATCTCATCCAGTCCCATAGACTAGTGTGTGTCTAAGGGGTGTAGCAGGTCACTAACCCTTTACTCTTAGATTATAGAGGCTTCATTCTGCTCCCAATCCCTGTCCTCCCCCAGAGAATAACTGGTCTTACTTTTAAAGACTGAGGCAAAAAAGTAATTAAGTACCTAAACCTTCCCCTCATCCTTTGTCACTATGTTTCTTCCTGTATCCAATAAAGGACTGAGGTTTTCCATACCCCTTTTTTTTGTTGCTAATGGATGTATGAATAGAAACATTTTTAAACTGTCTTTTGCAGCAGTAGCCAGGTTGATTTCTAGTTTGGCTTTGGCCCTTCTAATTTTCTCCCTGCATAACCTCATGACATCCTTGTAGTCTTCTTGAGTTGCCTGCCCCTTCTTCCAAAGCCATAAACTCTCCTGTTTTTTTCCCAAGTTCCAGGCAAAGATCTCTCTTCAACCAACCCAGTCTTCTGCCTTGCTAGCTTGTCTTTTGGTACATGGGGACAGCCGGTTCCTGCACCTTTAAGATTTCCTTCTTGAAGAGTGTCCAGCGTTCCTGGACTCCTTTGCCCTTCAGGACTGCCTTCCAAGGGACTCTGTCAACCAGTCTCCTAAACAGGCCAAAGTCTGCCTGCCAGAAGTCCAAAGTGGCAGTTCTGCTTATCTCTGTCATTACTTCTTCAAGAATTGAAATATCATTTCATCATCACTATGCCCAAGGCAGGTTCCAGCCATCACATCACCCACAAGTCCGTCTGTGTTCACTAACAAAAGGCCCATCAGTGTGCCTTCCAAGGTTGTCTCGCACACTAGCTGTGTCAGGAAGTTACCTTCCGCACACTCCAGGAACCTCCTAGATTGTTTCCTCTCTGCTGTATTGTATTTTCAGCTGACATCTGGTAAGTTGAAGTCCTCCACAAGAACAAGGGCTGGCATCATGAGACTTTTCCCAGCTGCTTATAGAATATTTCATCTGCCTCTTCATCCTGGTTAGGTGGTCTAACACAGAGCTATACAAGGCCACCCCACTGTCTCTGGTTTATTTTTCAATTCTGAGTCACCTCTCCTTCCTTGCCTGTCCTTTCTGAAGATATTATAGCAAGTCATTGCAGCACTCTGGTTGTGCGAGTCATCCCCCCATGTTTCTGTGGTGGCAATTATATAATAGTTTTCCTGCCTCTTGTGTTTGTTGCCCGTGGTGCATTGGTGTAGATGCACTTCAGCTGGGCTGTTGATCCTGCCACCTTTTTGAAGGGAGAAGCTCTAATTCCTACATGACCGTTCTCAGGTGCTTCCATGGTTTCTAACCCATCAATAACCCTTGTGTCTTTTCTGCTGCCTGGCACTCCATCTCCTGCCTCCACTGAGATGGCAGACAGAAGGGCCTCGCTAGCACAATGTCCCACAAACACTGGTGTGCCGCCCCCAGGCTTATCTCTAGTAAGTCTGGTTTGATACCCTCCCCCCTTCAAATTGAGTCTAAATCTTTATCAATGAGCCCTGCTAACTCCTGTGCAAAGGTCCTTTTCCCCCTTTGAGACAGGCGTACCCCATCTGTTGCCAGCAGGCCTCAAAACTCCCAAAATTCTGCTGGTGACACCAGGCTTGAAGCCGGGTCTTTATCTGCTGGATCTTCCTGTTTCTTTCCTCATTATTCACTAAAACTGGAAGGACACAGAACAGTACTTGTGTTGCTGATCCTTTAATCAGGCCCAAAGCCCTGAAGTCTGTCTTGATTGCTCTCAGAATTCTTGTTGCAACTTCATCACTGCCCACCTGAAAAATCAATAATGTATGAATCCTAGTGTAGGAAACTTTCTTCTCACATCTTTATCCCAGACCGTGGGGAGGCAGAAGACTTCCCTGAGAAGTAGGTCCAGTCTGCATACTGGGCCTTCTGTTCTCTTCAGAGAAGAGCCTTTTATGACAAAAACCTGTCTTTTTTTTTTTTTTTTTTTTTCTTTATAGAAGGAGTTTTGTCATAGGGCATAGGCCAACTTAAAGTCTGGTTGGTAGAATTAGGTTATGGTTGGACTCAATGATCTTAAAGGTCTTTTCCAACCAGAACAATTCTGTGGTCTCCAAGCTAAATGAACCATCATTCTCATTACTGTTCAGTTCCACTTGCAGATCCTTATATTGCCATTGCCCTCTCTTCTTTCAGTCACTGTCCAGTCAGGTGAAGAGAGAACAGGGAATCCTCTGTTTCGTGCATCCTGTCTGCCTGTTGGGCCTGTCTCAGGGAAGCTAGGTCACCCTCTCAAAAAGGAAAGGTTTATTTTAAGCCGGTTCAGCATCCTGATTTGATTTCCCACGGCATCTCGAACACATGGGATAATGGTAGGAAGTGAACAGCCTGGGTTAAGACTGATCAGCTGGGGGCTATAGGCAAGACCCTTTTTGGGGTCTGTTTTGGTTGACAGGGGTGGTAAAACAATGTCCTAATCCCATCCCAATTCCATCACCTTTCTTGCAACCAAAACAAAATCTCTAAGAAGTATGTTCTAGCCCAACCAGGTGGCCCAGTTCTACAAAAATCACTGTGTTTCTGTGGTAACTGATGACAAGCCTCACGCTGCTTTCAAAGAGGTACCATTTCCAGTCGGTTCATAAGATTTATGAGCAGAAAATTAGCAGCTGATTGGTGACAGATTCCACCTGCTCCCATGGAAGAGGGAGAGATTGCTTCTTCCTGTGGTGGATAGAGGAAGCCACTCTGGTTTGAGACATTTAAAATGATACAAGGTGGAGTGCTTGAGAATTTACCATCTTCTGCCAAGCGGGGTGTACTAGCACTCTAGCAGTGCACATTTCTATGGTCGTCTGGAGTGTGATTTGTGATATATTGGTTTTTAGATAAATGCAAATACTGAACTAATCTAACTCTTGCCTTCTTTTTTTCACTGGGCTACTTTCTTAGGAACAGAGGTGGATATTGTTTACAAACCAAAGTTAAGTCCTTTAGACAAAGAAAGAAAAATATAATCTTCTGCAACTAAGTTTTTTGAATAATACTTCTATGCTCAACAAAAATGAACTAAGAATATTTTAAGAGTTTGGGAAATCAGTGTTTTCTATGCTTGCTTATTCTTTTAGGTGAAGTCTATTGTAAAAAAAAGAAGAGCTTGGGTAATGAATGGTAAGTTATTCATGACTTTTTTGAAGAAGAAATAACAATGTGCCTTTTGTGAATATTAAGTAAAAGTAACCTTAGGGGGGTGGGTTGGACAGTGTGAGTCATACACAGGTTTTGAATTATTGATGTTCTACAACTGTCAGCCCTTACAAGTTTGCACTATCTTAGTCCCTTCAAGGCAGGTGGAATAAGTTTCTGCAGATCCATATATGTTTGCACAATAAGATACTATGGCAGCACAAGATGGAATTTGTAGTAGTGCCGATTTTTGAACTACCCTTCTGCAGAGTGCAGTCCCTCTTGCAAAAGAGCATGTACCCATGCTTTTCCCAGAGGCTATTCAGGCACACTTTGTGTTGCTCCAGCCCAGTACATTTCCATGAGCTGCTTCCCATGCACCCATTTTGAATACTCTGTGATTGCTTTAAGAGTGCAGTTTCATTAGTTGTTCCTCAGAGCACAGTTTGATGAAGATTATGCTGCTTGGTAAAAAGTTTCTGCCCTACAACATATCGGTATCTCCAATCTAAGAAACCAGAAAGTGTGAAGATTGGGACATAAAGCATCGAGTGTTATTAAGAAGAATTGTTAAACTGCTTGTGTGTTGTCCATCCCAGCTGCTTCCATGCAGCGTGATATGGTTTCCAGTCACAACGTTTGTATGCAGTATTTTCTGTGACACGATGGCCCCTTTAGTGTGCTGGCTGGCTGGTGCTCATTGACTGGGTAGTAATTGTTATTAGTGGTTCATTCTCAGCATTCAGTGTGTGGCCCCAGGCCTTATTTATAGCAAACCATTTAAATCCTGCAGAGACCACACTCCAATTGATTTCCTCAGGTCCACTTTGATTTAATTTATGCCACTATACAGTATGCAAGCACTAGAGATAAATTTCACCCTTCTGCTCTGAGTGGAAAAGCTTATGCTCTGTTGAAGGCTTCCTTGCCAGCTCTCTGAGAAGAGATTGAGGGGAATTACAGTGGTCAATAGTCCTTGGAGTACTGGGGAGCTTCATCCCTATATTTTATGGATAGTAGTAATGGGCAGGCACTATTAAGCTTTGGCTATCATTAGGAGAATCAGCAGGATGACTGTACCAGAGAGACAGAGAATGTTGTGCTGAGGTCCTGGCCTGTGTTTTAGAGGAAGGTCAGGGAAGTGTTATCAGACTAGGGGATTTCAGTCATCATCAAAAGACCTCTACTTAGACATGCTATGCATGTTTGCATGGCTCCCTGTGCCTATAGTTATAACTGTAATGGATAAGTCATAGCCACGTGGAGAACCAGAGTTAAGGGCTGTTCCTGATGGAAGGGTATAACAGTGATCCTGATAGCTGTGGGAAAGAGGACATGTGTCCTCAACACTGGCTGGGAGCAGGACAGAAAATCTCTTGTCTGTGTGGTCTCTTCTCTTAAAAGACATATTGGATGTTTTCTTGCTGGTGCCACTTGAAGCCCAGTGGTGGCAGAGGTCCTGGTGACAGTTTTGGCCCCATATTGGTGGTCAGAGCTGCTCCAATTCCTTCCATTGCATGTTAAACCCTGCAGCAGAGACAATCTGCTGCTGCAAGTCCACATGCTGGACACAAGCTTCAGGGCACAGAGGCATGGAGGGGTGGAGAGGAAAGGCAGAGGGAGTTGTCATCCTACCGTGCCTGTGCACAGAATGTATATACATGAACAGCTGTATAATAGGTGTGGTATCATTTAATCCTAACCGTCTCGGTAGGCCTATATTCAGGATTTAGCATAAGGTGATATAGAAAACAATGTATAATTACCATTAAAGATAGGTTATAATAAGAATAGTAAGAGTAGTAATTTGGGATGGATGAATAGCTCTTGCAGGTAGTGTGTGTCAGCATGGAATTAAGTATGTTAAACAGAGGTTCAATAATCAGGAAATACTGGAGGTGTGGAGAGGAGACAGATAAGCTAGGCCAAAATGTCAGAAGAAAATCCCTGGTAGACAGGTAGCCAATACACATAATTTTTACCTTTTTTGAGTAGGTCAAGATCATATGATCATATCCAATTATCATATCTAGGCCAAGATATTTTATATTATTAATTGCAATTGATTAAAATTATTGTCATCTGTAACCGTAAAATCTTGTCAACTGTTGTGGCTTCCAAGGTTATGCCTGGGAGCCAGTGGTCCAGGCAATAGGGATGATGGCAATCATATGGATAGCAGCTCTGACCTCCCTGCCTGCCTGTGGCAGGAGCCTGCTGGAGCTGCCTAGGGCTTCAGGGGAGCAGCGAGCAAGCCCACCCTCTGTGTGACAGCTGCCCTCCTCCTCATGTGGCCCCTCTCATGTGCCCTGCAGCAAATGGTGTAGCTGCTTGTGGGGCCCAGCTGCCATGGGCAGGGGCTGGCTGAGCTCAGGGAAGGACAGGACTGAGCCCCAGAACTGGTGACGTTGCCCACTGCAGTGAGCTTTGCTGTCCACTGCCTGCCTGTGTCCCTCTACTCTGCTGCCCAGCAGGGCAGGGAATTTTTGCCCAGAGGGCTGGGATCAGCCTGTAGGGTTACAGGGAGAGAGACAGAGTCTTGGTTTCAGAGTAGTTTTGGTTGGAAAAGACTGTTAACGCAGCACTGCCAAGGCCACCACTAAACCATGGCCCAGGCAGGGTTTGCAGATAATCCTTGTTTTTCCCTTTCAATACCCCTTCTCCTCCATGCTTGTTCAGCATGAGTTGTGGTAGTGCAGAGTGAGGCAGAGGTCTGGGGAGGAGCACTGGCATCCTTGTGCCGTGCTTCTGCACACCACACCAAGGCTTGGCTGTGTCCAGCAAGGCATCTCTGGGCTTCCTCCATGCCTGGCATAAGTGGTAAATGAAGTGCCAGATTGCTGTGTCTTGTGTGCAGAAGGGCAGCAGGCAGAGAAGTTCTTCCCATCTCCTTTCCTCCTCAGCCAGGCTGCCAGCTATGGGGAAATGGAGTGGAATCTTCCAAGGAAGGCCATCGTTCAAAGTGCCTTAGGACACAACCAGAGAAGGGCTTGTGATCAGCACTCCCTAGCTGCTGGCAAGGGTGGAGACAGCTCCTAAGAGTTTGAACACTCAATTACATTGGTAGTCTGCTTAAAATAGAGTGGCAGGGAGTTCATGACAATCCTGCAGTCTCTTGGGATACTCTGAGGAAGCAAATGGTTCAATGCAAATAAAAACAGGTCAGGAAGAAGCTTTTCAAGCATAAAATACCACTGCCAGAAATATCAACTGAAAAATGTGAAAACATAAATATTTTTTTTTAATACAAAGTCTGTGCCAAATCGTCCTTGCTGGTTGTAACCATTTCCTCAGCTCCCCCCAACCATAGTCTGTCTTCATTTGCTGCTATATTTTGTTTGGGTTCAAAGCTTTTATGGGCTGAGATCTGTCTGTTTATGTGTTTATAAAGCTCCATACATGTCTTGGGAGTTGTTTGAACAATGATAGTAAGTAAATAGCTGGCGGTTTTGACTGAAATGCTGCAAAATGTATACTTCAAGAGTCCTGTAACAGGCTTGATTAAGTATATATTTGATTTGGGAATGCAGCTGTGTGTGAAATCAGATGAGAAAGGTTCAGGTGAGCTCTCAAACTGGAAGTCAGCTGTGTTGTCAAGACATCTCCATTCTTATGAAGCCCCTGGTGCTGACTGACGTGCTAGTCTTCTCCAGACGTGTGGTACAAGCCTGGAGTTTTCAATAAAAGTAGAGAAATAAAAGCACGGATGAAAGTGTCTGCTTTTTGCTGAGGTAAATGACAGTTGTTGATAAATTGGGTCAGCTGAAAAGTGTCTGGAGGTGGGATTCATGTTACTGAACTTTAGACGTCTGAGAGTAGGCGTCTACATCAGAGCTGTTCCCCTGAGGTCCTTCTTGCCCTAATTTAGATACCTGCTTGAGATTGGGATGAATCATGCCCTGCAAAGTGCCTTAGGTGGCTGACTACAAAGGAGGCCTAGCTCAGTGGTTGGTGACTGCACTGGGGGAAGCCTACATTTGGGGTAGATTACTCCTGACTTGGAGGTTTTTATGCTCAACAATTTGATGAATATTGTGATGGAAAAAAAATTGTTTTCTCTTACCTTGCACAGCAGGATGAAGGAAATCATACCTCTGAGAAATGCAGTACTCTGTTTTTTCCTAGGATGCTTTTGCTTTTCTGGAGCTGGTGCTTCCGGAAATGACACCAAGGAGAACTGTGCAAGGTAAAACTTATTTTCCAGGCTTATATTTGAGAGTATCAGAATATCTGTCAGAGGGCACATCTTTGTGGGCAGGTACAAGCTAATTGCTACCCAGAAGTCAAATAGCTGCTTTAGCACACCTGCCCATGAAGCCATCCTGGAGCATACAGAAGACCTCAGGTCCCTCTGTACATGTCTAAGCAGGCATTATCTGCAGCAGTTGTCTAAAAAGGACAACAAAAACCTATTACTGCAATTGAGAAAGGTCTGGATCCAGCTTCTTGGAGGTACATATCCAGATTACACAGGTGACTGGGTGTTGATAAGGGCCCTTGATGTCACCCAAGGAGCTAAGTCACTGGAAATGTTTTAGGAATGGAGGAGTAAAACAGTAGTTAAGGATGGAAGGGCTGTGGAAATAGCAGAGAAGCAGTCTTGGAGAAACTGTCATGTTTTAAAATAGTTTTGGCATTACAGGGTAGCCAGTCAGAGCAGTCCAGAAGGTGCAAAGCCAGCACCAAGCCTCCAGTCTTTCTCTCTCTCTGCCAGTATTCTACTGTTTTCTTGGGAAAAACAGGTAGGCACCTGAGCATGAGGTACTCTGGGACACTCCTGCCAGTGTGTCCATGGCACTAAATCACTGCTCTGTGATCTAACAGCAGTGACCATTCACAGTCTGCCTACACAACCTCTCCTTCAATTGCTATGTGACCTAGCAGCACAGTGCTTTCACATGACTATGGGATGAACTATGGCCTCAGAAGATGCAGAGCAGAATATAGCATGTGATATTGAGCTGTTTATAGCAAGGTGTTACTAGTTGCCTTGAGGCAAAATCTGTGCTCCATACTGAGCTTCTTGCTCAGTGAAAGAGGAGGAAAAAATTAGATGAAGCCTAGTCAGATGCTAAGAAATAAGGGCTGAGGTATCATCTGATGGCAAAATGGAGGATCTACAAAAGAATCTCTCTGATGCTGTCAATTTTTTCCGCCTTCCATAAACAAGCCAAACAGCAACTAGCTGTAATGGTAGAATGTGCTCCTTAGATAACGAAAGACTAGTCGCTCGAAGAGAAAAATCTTAGAAATATTATTTGTGGCACGATTTTTATTTAGATCCGGATGTAGGATAAGATATATCCATATTTGGCTCAAACTCTTGACATGAGACTTAGAAGCGAAAAAAAGGGGCCCCATCTGAACTAAGGACCTGAGAAAACTTGGATTCCAGGCATATCCATATGAGACTTTCCAAGATAAATCAACAGTGGGCCAATTTGTAGATGTTCAGCTGAACTTAGATTTACAGACCAAGATGTGAAAGGAGGCTAAGAACACTTCACACAGCTGTGGAATCTGCACCTTCATTTGTAGCAGCTCACTGGGAAAGGAAGCAGACAAAAAGGTGGAATTCAATTGCTGGGAGCCCTGTTAGTGAAGACTTGCTTCTGGTAGGCATCAAAGACAAAAAGTAATTGTAGCTGGGTCCATGATATTTTTCAGCTCCTGGAAACATTATTAAATTTGATTTAGAAAACAAGAGGATAATGCAGAAATCCTGGGAGGCTGTTCAGCTAATTGCTGGCATGGTGATCAAGAAAAATGGACTAGAAGAGGCTTGTTCTAACTTCAAGGTTGGCCAAGAGAGAGAAACATAGTTGCCTAGTGGACGCTCCTTGGAACCAAGCTACTCAAGTGCAGCTTGCATCTCCAGAGGTGACCTGCCTGCTTTTGCTTTGAATCTGGGAGTGGTGCAAGAAAGAGTGATTGTTTGTCTACTGAATAGGCAATAAAACTATGAAATGCACAGCAGCGATAGACAGCAGTTCAAACAGAGCTCTTCTCAGACTTGTTAACAGCCCAAGAGAGCACTGTTCTTCAAGGCCTTGAGTTCCTGCCTGCATCTTGGATGGCAAGAAACAGCACAGTCTCTGCGAAGGAGAGGGAAGGCTGTTTCAAGTTCCCTGATAAAACTTTAGGCTGGAAGAGCTTTTTATTAATCTGTTATTCACTGTGGCTTCTTTTTATTGGCACACAGATGAAACACCTGAGATATGGGGGATGAAAAAGTCCTGAAAGCTCTGGTTTCTCCCAGGGTATGCAGTTTATTTCTGCACATAATTGGAAATTGGCCGTGACATCTGTTGTATCTGTCAGACACCAGCACAGACACTGGCAATTAGTGAACTTTCTCATGCAGTAGCTGAACACACTGATCATCACCACAGCTGAGATTAGAACCAGGAACCACATGCTCCAGAGAAGAAACTCCACTACTGCATGATGTATGAACCCAGGGAAAGCTTCTTTCTAACCTTGGCACTACTCAGCTCACAGAAGATGAACTTCAGCTATTTTCTCACATTCAGAAATCCTGATGTAACTAGATGTTCTCGTAGGAAGTGGGAGGTCTAGACAAATAAAGATTTTGGGCACTCCTATTTGGGGAGCACCCGAGGGAAGGACTGTTTGAGTAATTTGTTTGTACAGTGCCTAAAATAAAGGCCCCCTGGCCCATAGCATTAAGGGAACAGAAGTAATAGCAACAACAGCAGTCTTTCCCTTTTCAGAGGGGGCTCCTCACAGGATGGATGTAGAACACAGGCTGGGAATTGACCTAAGAGAGACTTGTAAAAATTTTTTTTTAGGCTCTGTGCAAATGGACCCTTTTTGACATCTGAATATGGTTAATGATTTATCAATATGTGACAAGTGAGGAGGAATGTGAGAGTTGGCTCTGCCTTTAGGTATAGGCAGATAGGTTTCCACTGAATATGGAGACATGTTGCACTCAATTGTGGAATGTCAAGTACCAAAGATACATCCTGTAAGTTCTGAGCACATAGTGACCACACTACAGATTGTTGACATCCAAAGCTCCTTTATACCTAGTGGTTTTATCCATGTGACAGACAGGAGCTCTTCTTTCTCAAGGACTCTGGCAGCCTTGGCTTTGTACAAATGCTACACCTTTATAGAATGCCTGGATTTCATGGGGCATTTACTGAGATGAAAACACCTTGGTTTGTATAGGAGCTGAGCACTCAGTGTTCCCAGTCCAAGTTGGCTCCCCTCGGGTGGATTTGAGGCCCACAGAGAGGGAATTCAGCTGCTAAGATCTTCCTTTTTGTTCAAATATAACTGCACAGAAAAATATATGTGTGCTTTTGAGACTGAGTGTCCTCTTCCTCCTCAGTAATGAAGATGGCAGGATAGGTAATGCAGTTGCAGAAGTTGTTCTTTCATGAATGTCACTTGAGAGGCAGCTGCTTTCCACATGGTGGGGTCACCAGGAGTAGCATCTGTCAAAGGGAGCTGGACCCACTGGGGTTGAAAGTTGCTTTTGACATGTTTTTTCTGATCACCTCACCTTGTGTCAGAGTTCCTGCATAATGTTCATGTAAACGCCTTGCTTCAGAACCCCATCTTCAACTCTTATGGTAGGTACTAATTTTTTGGGTGGTACTATGGGCTAATGCTAAAGTAAGCTGCTTACCTAAGGTATCAGAAAAGGTCAGTGGTGCCTTCACCAAAGAAAAGTTGCTGTACCCTGACCCTTGCTGTTTTGTCCTGCAGTTGATTCCACAGAAGGCTTCTCTTGCCTTTTTTTTTTTTCTGATTGTTCTGTCACTGAATTGTGTAATTAATGTCTTTAATATAGCACTCATAACGTGAGGCAGTAACAGAGACACTCTGGCAACCAAAACAAGTGAAAACTCCTGTAAGATTAATGCTCTTGTTCTTTCTCCCATGGTAAAATGTCAGTATTTTGGAGAGAAAATGTTTTCAGCTGTGCACAGAAGGGTTTTTATTTAAGTGACCACAGTTTCAGAGTTTCCATTGTGTTCTCATTCTCCTGCTCTCTTTCTTTATGAACCGGCTAGTATAATTTATTTAAAAATTCTCCCTGTTTTCATTGGAATGTAGTTAATTGACTTGGAAGGAGTATAATCTCTTGAAGAAAAACATGCTTACCATGTAAATAGCTGCTTCTTAAAAGGTTTGCAAAAAAAAGCAGATTATGTACAAATTCTTAGAATGCTCTGTTGTGCCAAACACTGTTGAATTTGCTTGCATTGGTCAGGTCCTGGCATCAAAGCATGACATTTATATGATTATTTATGTTGTTTATTAACTAATGTATAGCTGTGATAGTCTAATTACTACTGCTCTTAGTCTGACCGTATAAGCTCTTCACAGCAATAGCACAAACCACACGCAATTTGGCTGGTCTCAATTTTAAGCAGGGAAGTAAAAATTACTGGTTTCATGCAAAACTGTTTGGCCCATGAACCTTTCATCAAATCTGCAAGAATAACTTATTTGTTTTTGGTTCCCCCCCTCCCCGTCTCCCTACACACACCCCTATATTATGGAGAGGCTTAAATGAATGTTGTGTTTTTGTTATGTAACTTCAGGTCAGTGGCTGAAAATCAGGCATATGATAGGTTTCCTTGTTGGTAATCGACCAAAATCATTGTCTTTGAGTATTATAGGCATAGCAATGTATCTCACTACTGTGGCACATCCTTCATGAAATGGTGAAACAGCCTTTGACACCACACACTTCAGACTCACACCCGGCTCTGCTGGGCAGCCCAGGTGGGGACACAGCTACCTTAACTTCATTGTAAATGTTTGGATTCAAAATTTAGCTCTGCTGCCAAGTTGCCTCAGGGGCAGCTGAAGCCTGTGTTCATCTCTCTCTGATGAGAAAGCAGCTAAAATCCCATTTCTGGGTGTTATAGCAGTAGTACTGTTTTGACAGGGTCAGAGCAGCAAGCCTCTCTCTCATGCCCAGCCCCTCTAAAGATCCTAAGCTTGTTGATCCCAGTCTGTGTTATGTGCTGCACTCTGGCTCTGACCAAACGTGCCCAAAAAACACTCCCTGTACCACATCACCCATCACAAGAAGGCAGATGGAGAGTATCCCATTTATTTCTAGGGTCGCCCATTCATCCCTGCTGTGGAACATCAGGGTACAGTTTCCTCTTGTGCCTGACCAGATACAGACCCATATCACGAGTGACCCAGGGGAGCACACACTCTGCAGCCTCTTTGGAGCTGTGTCTGGGTCACAGCATCAGCAAAAACTGCTAAACCTGCAGGAAGAGTGGGGGGACAGTGTGGGTTTATATGCCTTTGGAAGCAATTGAGGTCAGTGTATCATGCCAGCTCCAAGCTGGCACTGCGTTGGTGGGACCTGAGCCAGTCCTACAAGGCATTTCTTCTTGTTGGATCAGAGCTGTGTTGGCAGTAAGGAGGCCTGCTCTGCTCTTGGATGTGCAAGGTAGGTGCATGCTCCATGGTGGTACAGGGCTGGGACTGGCACCCTCCTGGCTTGGGCAGAGCTAATATGTGGTTGCACACTACATCTGCCTGTACAGATGTGTTCTTTAACTCCCTAGCCCAGCCATTAAAGCAATATTTAGAAAAGAGGAGCCTGACTGCAGGTTGTGATACTATTGTACACTGAATTGGAAGACCAGGCATGGGCAGATTGTACAGGTATCCACAGCAGCAGCCCATGTAGGAGTGATGAGAGGGCAAAACCACCCCAGTCTCTTTTGTCAGCCTTGGAAAGTGTAGGCAGGATGCTGCTGCTGCTACCCAGGGCAGAGTTTGGGTGTCTGGGACCATGACAACAAGAATCACTGTGCCTAGTAGTCTTCCTTGGAAGTCAGCAGAACTGGCAAACCCTGGATTTCCAGTTTCCATCCCCTGATTCTCCATCTAGCGCTGCCCTTCTGTCTGCCTCTTTCCTTCTTATGGCCCTTTAGTTTTGGAGCAGCAAAATTCAGTTTTGCCTACACTACTGAAAAGCCTTTAGCTGGCTTTGGGAGACCTGAAATCTGCTGATGGCACCGGAGCCCTGGCGAGGGACTATATTGAGACACTCTCGTGTTTTCATAGTTTCCCTCAGCTGGCTCAGCAAACTGCACTTTGTGGCTCTTGCTTTGAGGCATCCTGTTCTCATGCCTGGTTGTGGGAACAGGGGCTGCCATATCTTGGATGCTGTGAGTTCCTCATGGCAACCCAGCATCTAAAAACTGGCCATGGCCTCATGAAGTGTAGCAATGCACTGGCAAGCCTCAATCAATGTCAAAGTATGATGGGCAAAGGCAGGTTAGGGAAAGCAATTCATGGGGTTGGAGTTATTAGGCTTTGACAAATACATGGTTGTTTCACTTTTGGTTCCCTGTTTCTTCAAAATAGTTTTACTCTACCATAATTTGAACATTTCAGTACTTTAAGCAGCAGTATAACCTCAGGGAAATGAATGGATGGCTCAGAAGGGGAAGTTTGTTGAAAGAGATGGCTGAGGAGGGGAAATGAGAGCACTTGTGCTTCGTTCTCACAGATCAGGGATGTATTCAGCTGAATTCTGCAGTTCCATTGCCCAAAAGTACACAAACAAACACGTTTTATTCACACACAGAATTACTGTTTCTGTGCAGTTAGGGAGGAAGGCAGGCAGGGAGTGGCTGGACAGAGAAGGGGTTTTTGTTCAAATTTTGCCTTTGGCAGATGCTCCGCCACTCAACCCCAGCAGCATTTGCAGAAGAGTTGAGATTCTCTGCTGAAAGGTGCAGAGCACTGAGGCACTGGAGCCCATTCTTTAGGCACAAAGCTGATGTGTGTGCAGCGTGGGCCTGGCTGTTTTATGGGCAGGATACCACTGCTTTCTGCCTACAGTGATGGTTTCGATAAAGAAAAGGTGCAACCCTCACCCCCCCACTCCCAAATAGCAACATTTCTAAACAAATAATTTTTAACCAACTTGAGAGAAGACAAATTAATTCTACATGTTCTCAGTCCATTGTCCTCTACCATCCATCATTCAGGATAACGATAGATTGTCAGTTTATAATGGAGTCAGTCTTTGTTGACAGTTACCTTTAATTTGTTTGAAATCCTTTCCGGACCTTTAGTTCTTTATAATTGGTCAGGGAAAAGGATGGAGTCAGTAAGTGTTCAGATACCTGGTGGGATTTGGAAGCTTGCAAGAAAGAGAATGCTGCTGTAGATGCATCAGGCAACCATGCAACATGCGATTTCAGAAGCAGTCTCTCCCACCATTTACCAACAACCATGGGCACAAGTTGCCCCAACCTCCTGTGCTGGAGCTTTCAAGCTCTTCAAGTTTGTAGACCCCTACAATTTCCCAGGTGAGGTGGTCACTTGTGGATTAGCAAGTGTTGCACAGTGAGCATAAAATGTCCTTTTGCAGATAGCCTTAAAGTTAGGGAAGAGTACTTCTGTCCACAGGCAAACCTCTCAACAGGTCTGAAAATCAGTTTGAAAACTGCTACTTGTAACAAAACTGCATCAAGAGCTGTAAGAGCACAATGCGTGACTGAACAGCATCAGGTCTGGTCAAATGGACTACCAGCGTTCTTGATTTCTGCAGTAGTAAGGGTTGGGTATGGTAAAAGCACCCAGGTCATACTGAGAATTGGACAGCTTTTGCTGGGACAGAGGAATGGAAGAAAACCCAGATTCTTGCTTTCTGGGGAGAAAATTCCTTAATGATCTCAAGCCTATGGGCTGGGAGCAGATGTGCTAGGTAGCTTAGTCAGGCACTTTGGGGAGGTGCACTTTGCTTGTCACCCCAGTCCCAACATGTACTGTTCAGTGTGAGGATGGACTGAAGAGACAGAGGGTAGTGCTTGAGAAAAGAATGCAAGCAGAAATGGCAAAAGGGAAGAGGGACAGGGATTTAGGGTGTAAGGCTGAGTATTTTGTTACAGAGCAGCGGGAAACAGGACTGTGGAGAAAGACAGGGATAGCTGAGCTAGCCAGGTTGTTATGGGGACTGTAAGGTTGCTGTGGAGGGAGAGCTTGGGAGAGCTCCTGGGACTGTAATTTGAGTTCAGCAATATGTTCAAGATTATTTATTAGGAGTATTACAGGCGTGCCCTGGAGCTCTAGGCTGGGACCAGGACTCCACTGTGCTAGCTGCTGGGTTTTCCTTCCAGACCTAACAAATCATGCGGGCAGCCTTTGCTGCTGCAAACTAACTGTGCCTCTCTCCCCTTCAAAGCCTAGTGTCTGAGTGAATCATTTCTAATGTAGCTAGTATTTTATTATTAGGTATTTGGAAGCAGACAAACTGACAAAACAGCAATATCTTGATTTGGCATTTCTCTTAATGAACTACCGAGAATGTGAATAATGTTTGCTATCCACATACAAAGAGGCACTGGGAGTCTGTGCCGTCTGACCGATTTGCTGAATCATGTCTTGTGTAGGTTTGTGATGCTGATTCTGGCACATTGGGAGGCTTTGCTGCCATGGGAGGAAGAGAAGGTCAGACAGGAGGCAGAGGGACAGTGCAACCAGGCAACTGGCAGCCCAGCTTGAAGTTTTCAGGAGAGAAGGGACATGGGTCTAGCTCCATCCTTGGACTGCTGAACTCTGGCTTTTTTAACAGGAGCCTGTTGGTAGGCTGTGATAAAGCAGTTATGTTTTCTGTTTGCCAAGTAACTGGAGTGTGAAGGAAGCTTCACAGCCGTGGTTTATAACTCATTCCACGCTCTGGAGCTTTCTAACTGCTCCACCTGGTCTTTCGTCCTCCTTGGGAGTCACTTGTGTACTAATGCCTGGAGAGGGAGGACCATCACCCTCTTGTGGGAAAGGGTTGAACTGAAGCAAGTGTAAGACAGGCCAGGCAGGGGGAAATGCCTGATTTGTCTGTGTCCTACAGTAACGAAAGAAGGTCAGTGATGCCAACATCCCTCTCAGTTATAAATCTTGGTCACCCTCACAACCTTTTGTGTTCACTTTTTGAGGCAATCACAGGGTGACACTGCTTTTTGGAATAGCTTATCCCTTTTCCAGACATAGACTCATACAATGGTTTGGCTTGGAAGGGACCATCAAAATAATCTAATCCAACCCCACTGCCATGGGCAGGAACATTTTTCCTTAGATCAGGGTGCTCAAAGCCCCATCCAACCCGACCTTGAACATGTCCAATGATGGGGCACCCACATCTTCTCTGAGCAACCTGTTCCAGTGTCTCACCACCCTCATAATAAAACATGTCTTCCTTATATCCAATCTAAATCTACCTCCTTTCCATTTAAAACCATTGCCCCTTGTCCTGTCAATACAGGTCTTGATAAAAAGTCTCTCTGCATCATTCTTGCAAATGCTCTTTCTGCATTGAAAGGCTGCAATAAGGTCTCCCTAGAGCCTTCCCTTCTCTGGGCTGAATGACCCAAACTCTCTCAGTCTTTCTTCATAGGACAGGTGTTCCAGCTCTCTCAAATGGGAGGCCCCCATTTTTGGGGCCCACCTCTGGACCCATTCTAGGAGGTCCATATCTGTCTTGTGCTGGGGATCCCAGAGGTGGACACAATGCTCTAGGTGAGGTCTCAAGGAGTGGAGCAGAGGAGGAGAAGCACCTCCCTCCACCTGTTGGCCATGCTTCTTTTTATGACTGCCTGGATACTTTCAAGCGTGCATTGCCAACTTGTGTTCAGCTTTTCATCCACCAGGGTCTTCAAGTCCTCCACAGGATTGCTCTCAATCCATTCATCCCCCAGCCTATACTGATACTAGGGATAACCCTGACCCAAGGATCTTGCACTTGACCTTGTTGAACTTCATGAGGTTCACACTGGCCCCTCCTCAAGCCTGTCAGGGTCCCTCTGGATGGCATCCCTTCCCTCTAGGGTATGAACTGCACCACTCAGTTTAGTGTCATCTACAAATTAGCTGAGGGTGTAGTCAATCCCACTATCTATGTCATCGGTGATATTAAATATTACATTAGATAGTACATAAGCAAGGGTATCTGTGCACAAATTACACTTTGGCTATCCATTATCTGTCATTTATTATTTACTCATCTAGGGTATAAAGATGGGGTGATGAGGGCAATTTATTCCCTTTTCTGAGATGTTCAGTCCTGGAATCTGGAAGAGGCTGGTCAGGCCCCTGAGAATGTTTTCAGCTATTAGGCACTCTGTGAACAAAGTTTGGCATAGTTGTTGAGTTGGGATGACACAGCAAATGGGTGTAAAACTGCTCTGCTGGTTGTTCCTCAGGAAGAGCTCTCCCTTGAGCAAGAAGGATACTGGCCTACCCCGTTTATTCTCATTCATGGAACACACTGGTCTTTATGGAATCCTAGCAAGAGAAAGTGTCTACCCTACAGCTTGCAGCTGAAGTCTGAGACCAGGTCAGGTGGATGGTAATAAGCAGTAATGGAGAAAACCTGCCCCCACAAGGCTTTCCAGCCTTGATGGGCCTCAGGAAGTGACAAGAGAAGTTAATGAAATACAAGTTCACCGAAGGCTGTTATAAATAAAAAAACCAAACAACTGAACTCTCTGTCTTTAGGTCAGGAGGTACAGATTGCTTGAGACTGGAAGGGCATATCAAAGAGTTATGATATATGCTTCTCTTGTTTTAGTAGTTTCCCCTCGATGTATGCTGTTGGGTATTGCCCAATGCAGAGTGTTGGACTAGTGCTCTAAGCTGGTACAGGCTGTTCTTAGGTTCGTCCAAGTTTTCTACTGTACTGTTAAGTGCAGTACTGCACCAAATCTTTATTAATCATTAAAATATTCTGCATAGAAAAGACACTTGTTTTTGTTAATAACAACAACAACAACAACATTAATAATAAAACAGTGCCACAGCTCTGAGGCTTCAGTGGCAGTCCTGTTTCATTTGTATGCAAGCATCCAGGATGCACATTGCTTGCAAAAAAAAAAAAAAAAAAGGAGAAACTCAATTTCATGTTGTTGCTGGTGTGCAGTGGAAATTTCTCTTGGTGGCAGTCTTGTAGGACTGGAAATGGCTTCCCCTAAAGAGAGAGAGCTGCCCCCAAACTCCAACTGGGAGAGAGAGAAACTTTAGTGTCTTGAAAAGTTTCACGGATTCGTTGAGGACCCTAAGATCACTGTCCTCTCCTGATGCTTTTCTGGAGAGACACTTTGTCTTAATCCTCTTGTGTGCCCTGGTGTGATGTTGGAGGATGGTTCACAGCAGTGAACCAGCCATGTGGGGCTGCTGCAGGTGGCCACAGTGAGTGGTGAGCAGGCACTGGGGCCCTTGCCTGGGCACCAGAGGCTGCAGCAGTGCCAAGGCAGAGGTCCTTGAGGGTTAATTTAGTAAGCAGAGCAGGCAACCACCTGGGGTGCCAGATGGGTGGAGGAGCAGAAAAGTAGCTGTTGCTCTACTATCTATGCCTGTGCCAGAGCCCTGGGGAGGAGCTGGATTATGTTGAGTGGTGGTTCCTGCTGGAGGGCAGAAGAGGAAGGGAGGGTGAGGACCCCCCCCAACCCCTCTCGTGACAATGTTGGATCTTATCCCCTTGGCAGCAGCAAGAGCTGGCTTGGAGATGCAAGACTCTGCTGTCCTTATCAGTCTGATCAACCCTCGTGCCCACAGCCTCAGAGCTTATCCACCCTCTCCTACTGGAAAGACAGAGGTCCTTCTGGCTCTCTTGAACAGGAACAATTAAGTCCCATCCCTGCTGATGTAATATTCACTTTCACTTACTATGCTGGGAGGCCGTGAGGGTTTAATGTCCACCTGGGTGTCTCTGTAGTGCAGACAGAACCAGAGGACAACTTGTGAAATCTTCAGGCTTGCTGCAGGCAGAAATTTCCAGGCTTAGGTTAGCAGATCCCTGTTGTGCACCCCAGCACCTATTGCAGGTCCCTGCAAGCTGACTGACCTTGAAGCTTATGAGGCTTGACAGGACCCCAGCAAAATAAATCTCACTGCTCCATAAAAGTCAGGAAGATGGTGCTGGTGCATGGAGATACAGGTTCCCCTGTGATGAAATCCCACTTCTGCTACAGGCTGGTGTTTGCTAATTGTAGAGAAGCTGCAGGAATACAAGTGAGAAGCATTAAGTCCTTCATGCCTTCTGGAGACCCTGTGCCCTGCCTCTGCCAGGCTTGCAAGCAAGCGTGTCAATTTGTGTGTGTGCTTGAGGGCTTTACCAAACCTCTGCTTGGACTTAAGCAGCAGCTTAAAAAAATGCCATTCTCACAAGTGCTTTTCTGAAGCAGAGCCCTAGATGTCATGAATGTATCGGTCAGGAAGTGTCATATTTTTCTTGCTAGGGACGTGTTGTCCCTCTCAGCATGAAGTTTTGAAGCTTCATAATTTCTCTAGGTAGGCCTAATGCGATAGGCCAGATGCTGCTCCTGAAGCACGTACATGAGTCCCCTGAAAGACAATGTGAAGTATATACAAGTTCAGTAGTTGGCCTGTCCTCTAAAGTCATCTTCTTCATATCAGGGTAGTCAAGTATTTTATTCTGTCTTGCTGATTGGTTTGCAAAGTATAAGCCAGCTTGGCTTCACTCAAAAAAGACTGTCCCCAAATTATTATTTATAATAATCCAGATTTATTTCATTTCAACTTTAAATTCATGTCAAATCAGAGGAGGGTGGTAGTAAAAAACAAACATTTTTCTGAAACAATAACAAAGACATCGTTATGATAATTGCAACATAATTTGCTCCATCAATCACATAGTTGTGTGGGTTTTCTTTATTTCTCTAAAAAAAAAAAAAAAAGAAAAAAGAGAAGGATAAATGGTTAGAAAGCCATGCAAAAACAAAACAAACAAACAAACAAAAACCCTCATGAATTTTTAGCCAAATGTTTGTCTGTTGTTAATTATAAGAATCTGAATTTGCTGGCTGACTTATGGCTATCTTTCCACAGAGAATAGCAAACCATATGCCCCTTAACTAGTACTAACCTGCCAAAGTTATGTTTTTTGCTGAAAGCAATCTGGAGTGGCTAGCACACTCACTGCATCTGTTTTGCAGATTAAGAGAGAGGAACACAAAGAAAACTATTGTACTCCTGCTTTTTTATTGGCATGTCATGTAATAGCCCGGAGGAATATCACAGTAGTTAAAAACAGAGATGAAAGTGATGGGAACCTGGTAAGATTATTTTTCTTAGGTAAGTGTGCTAATTATAAGCCTGTTAAACCAAGTGCAAAGGTCTGGAAAATATGGGACTCTTACATTCCTTACAGTTTTTTCTCCAGCCTGATTTCGTACCTTGACAAAATTCCTACAAAATGCTATATATGCATGTACAATTGAATGTATGTTAAGTTCCAGCTCTTGAATTTGTGCTCCTTAACAAAGGGCAAAACCATATTTTTTGCAAATTCTGTTACTTCGCTAGTTCAGCTGCCTTGTATTTGGGCTTGACTTTTCATCTGTAACACAATTCTTGCAAGAAATTATACTGTCTTCCTAAGAAATATTTCTTAGTATGTTAAATTGTCCAAGGGGGAAATTGCAACATCACTTAAAAAAAAATACCTCTGTTAACTTCATTTTATACAACTACTGTTAAGCATCATCAGCTCATGAAAACCCAAAGAGAGCAGTCCTGGAAGCTTAAGCCTGTGACAATATTCTTGTGGATGGTCCTCCCTTACATATCCACGGGAGAGCAGCGCTCTGCTTATCTGCACAGCGAGATCTGCAGAACTGAGCATGTGTCCCCGCTCTTATGCCAGAGCAGTCTTATTTTACACAAGCAGCTTTATTGAAGCCACCCATCTCTTCAGATAAAGGAGCCCTTCATAGAAATGAAGGGCTGTACCTTTCTTTGATCCATGGCCATACCTTATATTTAGGTCACAGAGGTTCTGCTAACCCAGATTTCAGCCACTCCCTAACATTTTGCTAAAAAGTGAATTTCATTCTTGACTAGTAGTCAGTCGTGTTTTCGAGGCAACCAGCAGTGCCCTGCTTTTAAGCTTTCCTACTCTTTTATCCTCCCATGTAGATTAGGGGAGCACTTACAGACTTGTGTACTTTGTGCACTCACACACGCTTACAGTTCAATTCCTGATAATGTGCATGGCTGGATAGATTTTTTCAAGCTTGTGTCGGTGAAAGGAGAGTGAAAGTTAAGCTTTCCCTAACAGTTCAAACAAAAGGCTAGCTCTTTGTCTACAGGTGTTTTCTTTATTTTAGAACCATATTTCCAAGGTTTTTGTGGTCCTCCTTGTACTGATAGTTAAGCACTGCATTAATTTATGTGATTGAGCACAAGGCAACAGAATAAAAAGAGGTTTTTATTTCATTCCCTTCTGTCTTTTCATTGAGACTGTGAGGGGATTGGAGATACACTTTTGAGGAGCTCCTTTAATTTTACAGAAGGGTTTCTTTCCTGTTACTTGTCTCTGGATAGGAGATGTCAGAAAGTATCCACGTGTCCCTGTAGCAGCATCTCACAACCGCTAGTAAGTTGCAGAGGAACACTTTGGTATGCTGTTTTCTTCTGGACTGAGCAGGGCAACAAGAAATTAGTTTGATGCCTGTATTTGAAGTGGCCACTGTCCTGTGAGTCCTAATTCCTGGTAGCCTTCTGCTTGAAGCCAAGGAATACCTGTCCTCAGGTGGTTTGCTTCATCAACCTCACAGCCTTCTCCTGTGGTCTCTCTTAACCTCTCTCCTCTGATTTTTCATTATCTCTCTTCTATAATTCCCTCTTTCCTGTAAATACTGTTTTGTTTTCAAGGATATTGCAGGGCAAGGGTTATTTTTGCTGTTGCCATTGCTATTTTCTGGTGAGCATCGTCTGTCCCTGTCACGGACCAACGCCTCACTGTATAAACACAGACACCTCACCAAACATAACAAGAAGCACCTTGTCCAAAAGAGTTAATAAGTAAAAGTAATACCAGAAATTCCTAGTGGCAACTGGAGGAACTGGTGAAAGGAGCTCAAGGTTGTGCTAAGGCAATATTAAATCATATTAAGGGCTGAAGACCTTGAATGTGTTGGTTGTTCTTAGCAGCCTGACTAAAACAGACACGCAACCCTCTCCTGTGCTCATGAGCTCACAAACTCTTACGTTACCTGTTGTTAAGAGCTCATCACACTTACAAGCTCCCATTGGAGTAAATACCACTTGAAAAGATTCCTATTGTTATGATAAACATGACTTCAATGTGCCAGGTGCCTGAACTCTGTCATGCCTTTCTCGATGACTTTTTAGCTCAAAGGATGTTGGAAGTAGGCCTGTTTATTTTTTTTTATTTTTTATTATTTTTTTTTTAAACCAGGGTTTCATATACTAATCCATGCTGGATGATTACATTGCTCTGCCCAAGGGACCTCAGCAAGCCCAAGGAAAGGAGCAGAGTGGGACCGTAAAGCAGTAGGGAGGTGGTCCAGTGGGGATGGTGGCTTGGGCCATCCTAGCATTTACCCAGCTCTGGCAGTCTAAGGGGAATAATTTCATTTCCTTCTCACTATGAGAGAAACAATGAGAAACTTTGATATGTTGGTGGTAGAGCACAGTAATGTACTTTTCAAAGACGGGCATGTACAAGGACGTTAGAGACTGTTTCTGCTCTGTAAAAAAGAAAAAAAAAAAGGGAATTGTGGAGAGACACAAACAAGTGGTTATTCAACTTACTAAACAGAGGAGGATTTGTTTTCTCTGAGCCATCTTTTTTTTGTGTGGTTTCTCTGGTGTCTAATAATACCTTGCAGTAATTTGCACTAATGTGTCTCCTTCACTAGCCTGCCCATTTCCATGAAATACTGGATGAATTTAATATCTTTGAAACTTCTGTCAAGTTTTGTGAATTGGCTAATGGCTTCAAAAGGCATCAGTGAGAATGGGTAGTTTGTTTGCATACACAAGCCTGGTTTCCTTAGAAAACTGGGATAAAAAACTAATTTAAAAAAATTAATTCACTACCTGCAGCAGAGCAATTGCAGCCAAGTTCATTTACCAGTTTAGAACTTGGCCTGTTGTAAACACAGTATTTTATGGTTTAGATATTAACTACACTTCTTTACAAGATGTTTCTTCTATCCCTAACTCCTAGCATAATTTTTCCTAGCTGTAAATTGGTATCGGTAATCCTTTTAAGAAAATGTAGCGGTACCTTAGAGAACAGGGTGACATTTACAGGGGACTTTGTAAATTTAAGATACAACTTGAACTTCCTCCCCTAAGAAAGAGAGTAGTCCAAGAAATTTGCAAAATCATGAACTTCAAGTTTGTCCTGTCTTTGCAAACTGTCTCAGTTGCTTTGAGTATGAGCCAGACAGCACCAGCCTCTGCTTGAAAATATTTTACAGCAATGTTTCACATTAAAAAATCATTACAAAGAAGTATTTTTGGGGGCAGGGGAAGACCAGGTTTAAAAATGCGGCTCTTTTAATTGAATCAACTGATTCAGTTTATTCTAATTAATACTCATTGCAGGTAATAAATAATTGTTTCATTTTGTCTCGTAGGCTGCAAATAACCCTTCTAAATCCTAGTTCAGCAGGACGTGTATGTGTATGTCTGGCGCTATGCAAGTGACAATTTCCAGTGAAGTCACTCATGCTGAAATGTCAGCTATTTTCTTTTCTTCTCTTTTTTTTTTAAGAAATATTTTTAAACTGGGTCTTTGTAATCACAAAAATCCCACAGTTAAACCATATAAAACTGATAGAACAGTGATATTTTTCATAGCAGTCATGTTATAAAAGGAGTTAGCTGATAAATAGGCAAATCAAGCAATATATACTTTAGGTCAACCTGATCTTCATCAACTTCATTTTCTAACTACTGTGCACAGGTTTATGAACTCTCTAGGACAGAAGTAGGACCTGTCTTCTAAAATGTGACTTATATCTCCACATGGCTTTCACTGAAGACTCTGTATACAGTTCACATGTTCCATTCCACTTCAATTATTATTTTCAAAGGGCATTTTTTCTATCCAGATTATTTTAACTTCAGAAAAAATGTAGCAACAAATTCTTGTATAAGAATAGAAAGTTATTAGAGTAATTCTTTTTTTTGGGGGGAGGGGGTTATAATTTTGCCCTTCAGGCTACACGTTTTACAACTTTTGTGACATCTTAGTCAAAGCAATTTGCACCTTGCACCATGAATTTCTGAATACTTACTGAGTAATAGAACTGGCAGTGAGCAAATGTGGATGTAAACCTGCATGAGGGTTGAGTATCAGTCGTGCTCTCTATGAACTTGCTTGGGTCAGAATGCTTTGCCTTGCTGCTGAGTGTAGTGATTTCGATGTTACATTTACACACTGGCTAGACTGCTGTTTGGGGACTGAAACCTAATTCAACTTTTATACCATGAGTGCTTTTCATGAGGGTTATTTCTCCCAAGGCCAATGCTACTGCATCACAGACTGTATCACTGGTACATCTTGTTCTTCTTCTGTCCGTGAGGAAACAAACACATTCCAGCAGCATCTGGAGCCTGTGCAGGCTGGCCTCATAGAACTGTAGCTCGCACCAGTTGCCCAACACTGCGGGTCCCCTCTCAGCTTCCCTCCTCTCAGTTCCCTGCAGTTGCAGTTTGATGCCAGACTACCTGATAATAGGTGCACTGGCTAAATTAACTGGGGTAATTTCAGCTGCATTATCCTAGCTAAAAAATTGGTTTGCAAAACTTAATCTCTTACAGAGGGTCGGAGAAGACCTTAGGAGAGGAAAAAGATGTTGATCTGTTCCTATAGGGGGATAATGAGGAGGGAACATCAAAGGATCATTTGTTTTTACACAAAATAATGAACTCAATTTAACCTGTCACTTACAAGTACAGTTGTAATCTTGCGTTGAAACATGTAACATGCAGTGCAGATGAAAACTTGTAATGCCTGGCCTGATAAAGTCCAGAAAGGCTGTAAGCAGAGGGATTCCAGTTTCACTTCGAGAGACATGGATCCTCCAGACAGCTCATTGCCTTGTATTACACAATTGTGCAGAGACAGATGCTCGAAGACAAACATTGTGCCGCAGGGGGAATACGCTGTCACATGATATCTTCATCTGCCTTAACCCTTGGGCCGTAGCTATGAGGTCAGAGCTTTCTGGCATGTTTTGCACAGATTTTCAGATTGTACCTTTTTTTTTTTTTTTTTTAAGCCTCAATAGTGTTATTGTATAAACACTTTTGGCAAAGAAAACAAAAAAAAAGCCAGAGGACCCGTAGCTAAAAGCTATTAAAAAGACCAATTATAGTCTGCTAAAGTGGTGTTCTATCACCTCAAAGGTAGCTGAGTCCCCATAGAAGTAAAAGTCTAAAAAACTGGTTGAAAGCAAAGGTGAACCTGCTTAGTGCTGGTCTGAGGAGAGATAATGATGGTTAAGCACCATACCATGCTTGTCTGTGTGTTATTATGTGTATGCATTTTTTAAATATGGAGGGTAAGCAATCTCCCAGCCTGTGGAAAACTATAGAAGAGAACAAAGATACCTTTTTGTAATGTGAGTGGGAAGGATATCATGGTGGGAAGAGTATTACTTTACAAATAACACAGACACAAATGGGCAGAATTAAAACCAAGAAAATAATAGGTTGCTTTGCATGTAACTATGTTTCTACAGCTGCAGCTTGAGAGTCACAGGAAATATATCTTGTCCTGCTAGAGAGGACAGAGGGCTTCAGTAGTTTTAGCCTGAATACAGGGGGGAACTAATCCCATTGCAGCATGAGTAGCCTACTGCACATACTTTGTTATTTCTGTTAATGAAAAAGTATAGTTTTATTGCATTTACTCTGCATCTCCTGGGGACTAAAAGAGGCCTCTCACACAGCAGAAAGAAATTCTGTGTAAAATATATCTGAAAGAATGGGGGAAGACCACAAAAGGACGTACTGATGTGTGATTAACAACAGAAGGACCTCTGAGAGGCATGGTGTTTTTTAGCAGTGGGCTGCAGTTGCTCAGCAAGTCTTCCTACTACTTCAGAAAAAAAAAAAAAATCAGGTTCATGCAGTACAGTTACAAAAAATGCTAAGAAGATAAAAACATTGGTCTTGTGATTTTTGGTTTCTTTTCTCTCCTTTTTCTGCCTCTTTTCCCAATTCTCAGATACATTTCTGGTCATTGTCCAGCAATTAATTCCTTGCATCTGTTCATTGTTCATTTGCTTGCTCGGTGATTCTACATTCAGTTGTCTTTTCTTTTTCCTTTATACCCCGTTGTCTTTGTATTTTTTTTTTCTCTTCTGCCCCCCCCCCAACTTCTGATTTTCCTTCAGGTAATTGCTTTTCTGCCTCTGTATTTCTTCTTCCTTTTTTTACTAGGCTTGGTTCTGGTCTCTCCATGATTTCCTTGCATGTTAACTGAAGGCAGAGATTCAGCTGGTTGTAAGTTGCCATAGCAGTCCTTCCTCTTACAGAATTATTTGATTACTCTTCCTAAGAAGTTACTTTTCCAAATTCCTTAGAAACATCTGTGAATTCTCCTTTACTGGGATATGTTCAGCCACCTCACAGGAAAATGTGATCTGCTGTCATTGTTGGATCCACTGGAAATCCAGCACCTCATGCTCGCAAGGAATGCATCGTATTTAGTAAGACCATGAATCACAGTTTTGTAAAGAATAATTTAGGAGGCTGCAATTATTTGACAAGTCCTTCTGATAAATCTGCAATTGTAGTGTGATTTTAGCTGCTTTCAAAATCCAAGGAGCCAGGTTATCTACCTTTTTTGACTGTTCTCATCCTATCTTGCTCCCAACTACCTGAGCACAAAAGAACTTGGCACAGAAAAAAATAATGTTTCTGTAGGGTATGTGTGTGAAGATGAAAAATGCCTCACTGATCAGTGAAGATCTCACTCTGAAGTGAGAAGTGATAACTTTATAACTCAGTACACAGCCAGCATATAATCATTCTATGTTTCAGAGAAAAAAAATCAAGCAGTGAGCAGTTTGCACTTGTTTCTTATTCTGTGTAAGATTAGCAGCATGAACTCTGATAAATTTATGGCAGCATTTTACTTGCCCATTTTACGTTGTCAAATTCCATAGTGGTTTCAAAGTGAAAAAAAATTCCTCAGTACCTCAGGTAGAATTTATCTTATATCTGCATCATCATTTAAATGCTAGCTATCCAGCTTGTTAATTAAGGAACTTTCTGGAGGTCCAGATAGAGAGATTATGCTGTCCTTGGATGTGTCCACATGCCTTTTGGAATAGTGAGTTGAACAGGCAACTTAAGTAACTCTGTCTATACCACAGAAGCTTTTTTCCCAAGTCAGGTAAGATGAATCTCACTCTTAAGTTGTTAGCAGAGCTACTTCCCACTTGCTTGATACAGGTTTATCTGTAAATGGAATAATTTCCATGGCACTTGAAGCGATGCCTATGTACAGACTGAATCAATTATACAAATTTTGTCAACAGGGTTATGGTTATTATAGTACTATAAATGTCAGTTTGTTCTTGAGAAATAATTTATTTCAAAGCTCAGGAGCAGCTGATATATAGTACAACTGGGTGCTAAAGAAAATTAGATAAAGCCAAGCAAAACTCTGATACAAAATAATTCAGTTACGTTAAGCTTTAACTTGGCTTTCAGTCCTTACAGTTGTATAGTATTTTCCAGAGCTTTCCAGTCTTGTAGTTATATTTTTCAAAATATATAAATAACAGAGTCCCTGTTGATATCAGCTGAATTTTGGGCCCATTGTCCTTGTGTGTTATGAGTGCCCTTTTCTAGGCTGTTTCCTTGAAGGAATTACTATGGGGCTATGCAATAGCTCTTCTGGAAGGTCAGTTTTTGTTTGGTACAAAAACTATAGGAATATCCATTGCCTTTTTTACTGGTCTCACAAATATCTCGCAGAGGCATTGAGTAGGTCTGAAAAAAACATCAACCTAGATAAAGGTTTTCAATAAAACCAAAGGCAACTTAGAAAGGTGTTACATTAGAAAGCAATTCTTCTGTGCAGTATGAAGAATCAATTGCTCCATATTTCTCTCACCAGAACTTGAAGTTCATGGCACATTGTACAATGGTGAATTCACAGAATCACTTAGGTTGGAAAAGACCTTCAAGATCATTGAGTCCAACCAGTAACCCTACTCTACCAAGTCCAGCACTAAGCCATATCCCCAAGAACCACGTCTAGATGACTTCTAAACACATCCAGGGATGGACACTCAACCACCTCCCTGGGTAGCATGTTCCAATGTCTGACAACCCTTTCAGTGAAGAAGTGCTTCCTAATGTCTAGTCTAAACCTCCCCTGGCACAGCTTGAGGCCATTTCCTCTTGTTCTATCACCAGTTGCTTGTGAGAAGAGACCAGCACCTACCTCTTTACAATGTTCTTTCAGGCAGTTGTAGAAGGCGCGATGAGGTCTCCCCTCAGCCTCCTTTTCTTCAGACTGGATAGCCCCAGTTCCCTAAGCCACTCACCAAGCCTTCTTGAAATTAATCACACACTTTTCCAAATGCATTTCAGTATAACTCTAGGAGAAGTTTTGGAAACTTTCTGGACATTGTGTGACAAGCCATTCTGCTGACACATCCGCTAACTGCAAACCAGCCTCTGGGCCCCTGTCCCACCTGAGGAGGAGAGCAGTGTCAGACCAGCGGATGTTTGGACTGTGCTGCATGGATGGCTTTGGGCAGCTCTGCGGGACAATGAGGTTGTGCCACTTTCATTAGATTTTTCTCCACCACAAGGATTAGTCCCTTTTGGTTTTACAAACTGGTGTTTGACAAGCATATAGGGCTAAAGTGTACTCTGCTCTTGCTACCTGGGGATCCTTTTTAATTGAGATGGTTTTAAGAGGTGTGATCTACAGCAGACTGTAATGCAATAGCCTCTGTTCACTCAGCACTCCTCTCCACACCTGTGCCCATGATCAACAACAACAGCAAGCTGTGCCTACCTTCTCAAGGCTCAGCTGCCTTTGTAACATAAACTGTTTTTTTCTTATCATTCCCTTACATAAATCAGAGGACTCCAGACTCTGAGAGAAAGAAGCTGGCACTCAAGTAGGTGGAGCTATGCTGGCATATACAAACTAACAAAACCTTGATTTAGGAATACTGTTTGCCTGAAACAAAAATCCCCATGTTTTGGGGAAAAGCCTGGGCTTCAGTCTGTCCTCAAAAGAACTATCCTGAGGATGAATAGTCTAGAAGAGGAATCCAAACACAGACTTCGATTTTGCATTCCCATCTTCTGGCACTGGAGAGGATGTGTAGCTCCCAGTTCTTCCCTAGGACTACACATCACCTCCCTGGAGGGAACGTTTTTTGCTGTGATCCAAAACATTTTCATTTGATTCCTCCCTCCATCTCCAGTGACTGCACATTATACAGACCAAAAATGTTACCACATGCAAACAAGCAGAAAGTCATGTGCATGTCTTCTTCTCATCTGCTATCACCAGGAAAGGAAAGTGCCCTGAATACTGGTGCCATACACATCCTCTTGCTTTAGTCTCTTTGGCAGGGACCAATTTATCAAGAATGAGCTTTATTGTTATTTGTTTTTTGTGGAGAAAACAAGAAACATTATCCTTCAACTGCAGATTTCCTTTTGATTTTATTGTATTGGAAGATGGACTTCCCATTTTTAGTTAATGAATATCTGCTTGCATCATTGTTGATAAAATTCCATCTTTGGAAATAGAGATTTTTTTTTTTGTTGCTGCTGAATTCTGATTGTGCCAATTAAGATTGCTCAGGGCTCCCATCTAATTCCTATTTAGAGCATCTAGACTCTGAGCAAGTATATGTAGGCTTGGGTACTAGGTATTTCTAAAGGCTTTTTGAAGCGTAGGTGAACCAGGGCTAAATTCTGCTCTTTCCTGTGCCTCTCTCCCTGCTGTAGTGGGGTTACTCTTGTGTAACTCACAGCCGAATTTGGCCTCGCAAATGGGCGTAACTGCATTATGAATTAGAACATGATACAATATGCAACCATGACAAATGCTCTATTAGGACACCAGACCACACTTTGGTGCCAAACTTGTCATAATTTACCATCTGGCTGGTCACCTCAGGGTTCTTTGCAGCAAATTAAAAAAATGAAAAACTGAGATTGCACATTTGATGTCAAGTATTGGACTGCTGTATTTGCATAGAAGTGCTTGTGCGGGGCTAGCTGCAAGCTGACTGACAGCTGAGGCCTAGCTTTATAGACATCAAGGCAACATTTTTGTGGTGCCTCTATTCCATAATGAATGAGGGGAAAGAATAGCCTTCCAGCTCTGAAGTTTATTTTAAAGCCCTTTCTTTATCTGCTGACCAGTCCTTCTGCTGGGAAAGGGAGGATGCCATTAGTGAAGGTCAGACTTCAGAAGAGCGAGGCTCGGTTCCTAAAAGCACCTGTTTCTTGTGTTCATGCCTTTAATGCTAACCCAGTTTGGTCTGGAGGATCTTCCTGGGAAGCCCAGAGCAACATTGTAAAATAGAGCTTCTATCCCTAGATAAATACGGAATTGAGTTATCCCACCTAACATACAGGTGATTTCTATGGTAGACATAAATCTACCTTTTTCTGTCACTGATTTGTTCTTCCTGGTCTCATCAACTAGTCATAACAGTCCTTTTGGTGTAAGAGAAAAAGACATCTATGAAAACTTAAAAGTGGCCTTGCATTCCCTGAAAAATTGAGACCTTTTGAGGGAGATGAAAGAAATACAAAGAATTATTTTGGCAAACAATACAACCCCAGTATTGCAGGTGGCCTGGCTGCAGCTCTGGTTGTGCTCCCAGAAATCCCCTGGAAGTCCAAAGAAACTGCTGAGCTCCATCCCAGTGCTACAGCTGGAGCAAAGGTACTCCAAAGGTAAAAATCATTATTTTCTGTGAAAGCTTTACTCTTTCTTCACATAAGTAACAAGGGTTCAGCAGTTTCAGCTGCATGTTCCAGGTTCCCACTTCTAATTTTATCTGGAGTTAAGACAGTGTGTGCGTATAGGAGAAAGGGAAAAAGGGAAAAATGAAAATTAGAAGAGATATTATAAAGTGTCCAGTGTGGTAATTTTTGCTGACCTTAAACTGCTCTCTGATTAAGAGAAGCCTTCTCTGGTGACAACTTATCTGCCTAACAAGATATTTCTCACGGTGAAACACAAAGTACCCTGGGTGAGGGGTTTGGGTTCGGTGGCCTGTGGGTTTGAGCAGCTGGGTGCTGCTGCAGGTCTGTGTGGGAACTTGCTGGTCTTCATATGGACTGGAACAGGTCTTGAGTCTGGATGGGAGTAAATCAGAAAACACATTTTGGGTTGATTCATGTGGAATCAGAGGTTATACTGAATTATGTTTTCTGTCAATCTGAATGAGCTGTTAACCTCCAAACAATAGCTTTTTTATTATTAATATTTTTTAATTTTATTTTTTTTATTTAGGAGATCTTCTTGATGAGATCCAACAGTGTGATGTCTGAATCAGACAGGTAACTCCCTCCAAGCAGCCTCCTCAAAGCAGCAATAATTAAGTTTGTCCACACAGTTAGTTTGGTGCCTGAGTTCTCAAAGGCAATGAAGTACCACAATTTGCTTGACATCACCAGGGCATTGCTCTGCTTTATGACTCTGTACTAACCCTTGTTCTAGTTGTGCTGGGGTTCTTTTATGTGTTTTCATTTAGAAAGTATTAAGAGCAACTTGGCAAAATTATTCGGCTCAACTAAGAGCTACAATAGCTTAATCTAGATTTTATTGTACTGAGACTTCATTATATGAAGTGACTCACTATGCAGTAAGAAGTGAACCTCGAGGAGCCTGAGGTTTTGCAAATCACAAACTAATTTGGGATTTGTGAATACTGATGCTTTTTACCACTGCAGTATTCACTCATTTATTTCTGCAAGGGAATGGTGAATTAAAAACTCTGTGGCTGAAGCAAGCCCTACGTATGAAGGAAAAAGTGCACAGAACTGTACTGGTAGAAATGCATGCCCTGCACATGACAGCTGTGCTGTGTTTTCAGCTGAGAAGTTCTGTCTTTTGCCTCCTGGTCTTCTTTCATGTTCTGTGTGTATTGATTTTTGTAATACATGTTTCTTGTTCCATTTTTACCGTGATTTTTTTGTGTTCTGTTATTGGTGGTTTTTTTGTTGTTGTTGTTTTGTTTGTTCTTAGTTTTTCTTTTTTTCCTACTGGCTATTTCTCCCCACTTTCTTCCGGCAAAACACAAACTTAGCAACAATCAAGTTCATAACTTAATACCAACATGTTCACATGGGTTCCAAAAGAAGGAAAGTGAATTTACTGGGTCTGATATCAGAGGAAGAACATGAGGTAGGACCTTGTTCAGGAAGAGAGTCTGACACATGGCACTTGACTACAGGAATAATCCTGTGCTAGAAACACAGCAGACACTTAAACGTGTTCCCAAGCCATGTTAATCATGGCCATGTCTAACTAGGTGTAAACCTGCAACACTAACTGATCCAACAGGTGCAAGATTTCATCCTTTCTCCTGCAACGGTCACACCAAAACAGAGGAAGGAATGCTGGTGGTCAGGCAGAAGCTGCCTTAGTGCTGGGGCTGAGGGGCCCAAGCTGCTGCTGTCCAAGCTCGAGCTTGGACTCTTATGTTTGTCTGGTACTTCCAGAGTCCTGGGGCTCCCCAGGATCTGCTGCATGTCTTGGTTCTTCTAGAACCACTCCTGACTATCCTGAGCCACTTCCTAGCCACTGGATCCTTCTGTCTCTTTGGTAAGAGGGATTAGAAGACAAAGTTTTTTCCTATTGCCTATCAGACTTCCCTTCCTATGAGCTGGGTAGCACAAGGTCCCAAAGCCTGCCATTTCAAGAGCTATTTGCCTATCACTGGATCATTCTCAGGCCCTCTTTTTAGTTCTGTTTAGCATTCCCACATCCTTCATGAAGTGTTATGTCAAAGTCACCCAATTCCTTTAGCCAAAAAAACAAACAAACCCCAAATAGAAAAAAAAAAGGGCATATTTCACTTTGCGTGTCCTAAAGTGAAACTTTGCCATTTTTGAATTTCATAGCAACGAACAGTTCAGAGTGTGCCTGAATTTTATTTAAAAGAAAATTGAGTTGTTTTTTCCCTTTTGATCAAATTAAACATCTCGCTTGGCCTACAGTGTTTTCCTTTCTCAGTATTTTGTTTTGCTACAAATAAATAAAGGTAAAGGTTATTATTTTAGATTGATTTGAAATGATAAGAGGATTTTATTATGACCTGTTAGTCAACTGAGATGTCAAGAATATGCTGCCATTCTTACACAGAGTCCCAAAGGATGAGGCACTGCATAGTCATAAGGAACTAAGAAAAAATCCCCTTTATTTCAGTCAACTGCCAAATTAGCCTAGCACTCTTAGCCATCCAGACATTATCTTTTTACATTTACAGAGAATATATTTTATTTTCTTTGTCACTACCAAATTACTTTCCATTTTTATTTTTCACCAGTTTACCCATCTTAGTTTTGTAAAAAGCCAGTAACTATCCCAGCTGAGAAGTGTTTACAATAGTGCCAGTAGTCATATGAATTTCACATAATACAGAATAATTAAAGAAAAGCTTTCAAGTTTCCACATGAGGAAGAAAGCCATAGGGCACTGGTCAGTCATATGTTTTGGTACTTACTTTATTTTTGGAAACTCCTATGAATCAAATTATTAATAAATAAAGACAGATACAGCTTGCTTTTTTTATTTTTTATCACAGGGAAATTCACATACCACATTTTCCCTTCAGGGAGAGAAGACACTGGGGTTTGGTGCAGCCTTTTGTGGAAAGTTTTGTTCCTCAAGTCCACATTGTAAGGGATAGCTTTGCCCTGCTCACACACTGTCCAGATCTTAAAGGATGCCTGTTCGAAGTCAATGTCAGGATGGGTTGTTCTTAACAGTGTAATTACAGGAGTTTTGTCTCAGCTATTTTAAAATCTTCCAAATAGTAGGAACTTGTGCTAACTAGTGTTAGTGGTTACTTGCAAAATCCACAGCAGAATTTTCTTGCTTTTGCAGGTGATAGATGTCTTAGGCCTTCCTTTTGCAACCTGTGAAAGGAGTCCTCAGTAGCTAACACAACATGATGATACCAAAAAGCCCTGCAAGAGTAACTGCAGTTACTTAAGCTCAGTGACTACTGGCTGTGCCAATAGTTGAAAATATGCTCAAGTGTTTTGTCACGCTCTGGGCTAGCTTTGGTTGGATTTATTGCTGGTAATTTGAAGAAGGCAATATAAGTTGGAGGTAAGGTAATACCAGCCTGAATTCCTCATTTGTGAATTTCTCCTTCCAGGTCATGATTAAAAAGTGTTAAGTGTTATGAAAAATTCAGAAGCTATCTGAATTTATAGGGTGAGAGAATAAATAGCTCCCTCATTCCCTTCCTCCCTTCCAAACATCAGCTCCAGACAATGAAAAGATCAACACAGAGCAATATATTTCTGGGAAATCTCATATGGTATTACAAGGAGAGTGAAGGAAAGATCTAAATGGCACAAAATGAAATAGTCTATAAAAAAAGCACATGGTTGAACATGAATACTCTTACGTATTGCTAGCCCTGTGTTTTAAAGGATGCTAGCTAGTATTTTTCTTTCCTATCCTTCATCAGCTCTGATCTTCATGCTTGTCGCGAGCCGTTCCCCACAATGCTATTTATTGAAAAAAAACACAAAAAACAAACAGTAAATTTTACTCTTTTTGTTTTAAATACAATTTTTTATCTGGCACTAGAACAAATGTTTTACTGAGAGGCTAATGTAGCTGTCTTATGTGTATTGCTTTGAGTATACTGCAGTCATTTTTTCAATTGTGTCAAAAAAGGCGGCCATATCTTTTTTTGACCAGATCTATTGTGCTGCTTATTGCTCAATAGTCTGTTCTTTTCCAGATGTTCAGTGATTTATTTTTCTTAATATTTGTTCCATTACTACTAGATACAGTAGTCAGAGTTGTGAGGGGGTAATTTCTGGGACCATTGAATTTCTTGTTAATTGCTACTCATTTTTGTTGTTATTATTATCAAAGCATCTAAGAGCCCCACCACGATCAGGGCCCATTGTGCAAAGCACAATGTGTACATTTAGGAGGAGACAAGATTAAGCAGCCCAATATAATAATGCAAACTTCCTTTTTATTGAAAATAAGTATTTTGCTTTCCTCTAGCACAGTAGTTCCCCCAGTCCCTCACAATGAAGGAAGAATTATTGGCAGGGCAAATGCATTGAATAACTCTTCTGGTACACTAACATGAGCCCCATGCAGCTAAGAGGATGTATCTCACATAATCCCTCTCACAGTCTTTCACAATAGTTTTTACTGATTGGTGAGCACATAAGTGGATGTTTTAATGTTTTTAGTTAAATGTGATGGTTAGAAACTGGATAATCACCTTTTTGGAGGGTTTATGAGCACAGACCTACCTCCTCAACTCTTGGTAGATGTATTTTCTTCAATATGTCTTTACCTTGCTCGAGTTGTCAGATTTTCTGTTTGCTCCTGACTTAGTGAACTTCAACAGAATAGTGAGGAGACCTTGTTTCTGATGGCTTGTTTGAGGCTACTGAAAAGCTTGAAATGGAGGACACTGAAGGAGAACATAGTTGTCCTAGTTGTGAGCCACAGGGTGATTGTAAATCCATGGTAAATCTACCAAATAGGTGGCAGTGAAACACTGAAATTCCCTCTTTGTTAGAGCTCTCTAGTTAGAGCTTTGTTCTTTCAGGCCCAAAGCCTCGTTGTTTAGGATTATTCAGGCACACTACAGCTAGTTGTGATCTGAAGGGCACCTAATTTTGCCCTTGTTTTTACCTACTGTTATGCCACCTCCGTAGGCTGCTTGTGTCACCTGTCTGAGAAACATGTCCAGGCAACCACAACTGAGACCTAAGCTGGACCCTGAGCAACTATCTCTGACATGTATGAGTGGAGTTGTTCCACTGCGACCTTCAGTACCTTAATTAGAGCTAAGACCTCAGGATCCCATGGTGGAGCCCTTTGGAGTAAAGATGCTGCTATCTTCTTCTCTTAAACTCATGTTTGAAACTATAACCCTTTTTGAGATGCAGAAGAAGGAGCTCCGGACAGTGACTCCCCAGCCAACTGCATGATAGTAGATGTCAGTTTACCCAGACTTGGCATGAACAGCAAAGGGACGACTTAGTCTTTGCTGCCAGCCCACAGAGCTTCACACTCACTGTTTTTGATTGGTGCTCTTTTAGGTCTATTAAGTGGCGCCCAGTCTTTAAAGCTGGGCAGGCCACAGTAACTTTAAGCTACCCAATAAGCTGCAGCTTGCAATAATCACAATAGTTCTCAGTATTCATGGACAGCTCTTGGGTAGCTCATAGATTACTAAGCTCATGTATCCAGGCAAATCCATGTATCCTGAGCAGTGTCTAGGAAAGTAGTAAGTTGTGAGCATGTGGCTGCCTGAAATAGCTGTCTTCTGTCTGCTTCTGCTAGAGCAGAGTGCAAGAAGTGTTCTCATGGCAGAGGCCTGTGTTGGCTTCCCTTTGTCGAGGTTTGACCCAGAATCAAAAATTAAACCAGCGACAACAAGCTCTCGATCCCCTCCTCCTCCCACCCAGGTAGGGAAGGAGAGAGAGAATTAAGGAGAGAGACTTAGCTGGATTGAAAACTAAATTAGACAGCTTTAATTATATGTACAATTATATACAAGTATGTTCAGGAATGTGCAAAAACCTCTTGCCTCCCCCCACCCCCAGCAACTCTCTGGCACTCTCCTGAGCTGTGAGCAGTCCCGAAAAGTCTCAGTCTGCTGTCTGAGATAACAGCAGAGCAGACAGGGCTGTGGGGAGAGTTATGAGGGTCAGGGCTGAGCCTGGGGTCGACGGTGATGGATGGATGGAGTCCTCCCTGGCTGCTGTCCATGGACAGAAGAGAAGGGAAGAAGAAGCAGGAAGGAAGTTGTCTTCTGTGATCTCTGACCTTCCTCGGAGCTTATGTAGATCTATGGAATGGAATACCTTTGGTCAGTTCTGCTGTCTGTCTAGTCCAGCTCCCCTACTTGGGGGGTCATAGCTACAACTCCCCTGCTCTCAGTAGCGTCTGTAGCGGCAGATTCACTGAGTAGAACAAACTGACCTTTGCGTCTCAGCAGTAACATAAACATTCCAGTGTTATCAGTCCACTAGCTGGAACACTTGCTGTTAGTTAAAAGAAAGCTTACTGAAGGAAAAAAAAAATCAGTAAGAGGAAAATTAGCTTAATCCTGGCTTAACCCAGAACACCCTTTTTCTCCTGAGAGCCTCTTGGAGTCAGCACCCAGGTATGTTGTAAGCCAGATGAATTTCTCTGGCAGTGTTGGTAACTCAAGAGATTTCTTAGAGGCTCTGTACCCCATGTGTCACTAGGAGGATGTGATGGGAGAAGGTAGCAAATATCCCAGAACGGAGCCATGTAAATCTCCCAGGAGCTGGCTCCAAGTGTTTAGAATTGTTCTAGTGGGCCATAGATCTTCATACTCCTGTACCGATATCCCTGGTTGCCATAGATTTCAAACCTGCAATGCCAACAATGTGGGTGAAAAAATACTCCTCCTGGATAAATCTGGTGTGTGTTGACTACTGCTATATATGTAATATATGTAATTGCCAGTGGGACTATCACCAAAAGCTAATGGCTGTCTCAGTATTTCATTTCTGAGGCAATTTCCTTGGAGGCAATGTAGCAAGGTCTTCTAGTAAAGCTTCTCCGTCTCTGCTCACAGTTTGACCCAGCATTAAGCTCATTCTGTTGCGGCAGCTGAAGAGTCTGAAAAAAATCTCTTGACTTGAAAAAAACATCTAGTAACTGTATGTTAAACAAGATGGCAAATGTATGGGTCTGCTCAGGTTTCTTTTTGTTACAGGAACCCAGCACTAAGAGTTTCTCGAGGTCCAAAGAACGTATTTTCCACATCTGTGAATTTCACACAAGAAGTGGTGCAGTCATGTAGCAGCACAAGTTTTGTTACTGACAACTTTTCAGCAGTGGTTTTGCATCCATTATTAAGATTGTTTTTCCTACCACATAACTTGTGATCTTATCTGTTAATGACCTAAATATTTAATTTTTCTGACATTGAACCCAAGGACACCAGCATTACTTCTTACAAAAAGTACAAAACTGTGTCAGGCCTCAGAAATATGTGGGATTTGCCCCTAAGTTAGGCCTGTATTCCAAACTAAAACAGGCCACTTCCCTGTGTTGTTGTCAGGACCATAAATAAGACTGGCTGAATCCCAGGACTAAGAAAGGCTGCTGTTCCTTTTTGGACCCAAGTGGGTGGTAGCTGGCATTTTCGGAGGGTCTGGCTGAGGTTTTCACTTTGGTGAAAGAGCTGTGAGCAGATTTACAGCGCTCATGAGCAGCAGAGTTGAATCTCAGCTAGTAGGGGTCAAAACTGACAGCAGGGAATATTAAAACTATAAGTAAGTGAAAGGGTATTACTCATTTACTCCAGGACCTGAAAATGTTGATCACAGGAGAATACCTGCATGTAACTTCTGGAAGGGGACTTGCTTTCTGCTGTTTTGCCTCTGACACGATCTGTGAGCATTTAGGTATCATTCCTGCTGAACTGCTGAAAGTGGGGTCTGCTCCCAGGGTTACCTCTTGCATTTGCAATAAGCTGGTGTTGGCTGATAGCTTTCTTTATGAAATGTGCCTTACAGCCTGGGATCCTTTCAGCTGACCCTCTCTGGGCAATGGGTATTTTTGCTTGCTAGGAGGTCTGGAAATGCCTTCAAGTCTATGTTCCTTGTTTTGTGGCACACTGATCGGTGCCAAATGCAGCATGCTTTACTTGTCTCAAGCTGTTACATTTTGCTCTCTAAGGGTTTGGACTAATGTTAGTTTTTAATTCCCCCTCCTTTTTGTTCTTTCTTTCACCTTTAAAAAAAAATAATAAATTAACCTGGAAGCACAACAAAATTGTTGGAAGTATTCTAGACCTTTTTAAATTTAGTTAACTGGTCTCTGCACATACAGTTTTTATACAGAAAGTTTTTCAACTAATTGGTGATTAAGTCAAGAGCTGATTTATTCATTTAGCCACCTTGGTAGACATTGGCGGCAGCAGCTAATTGGGAGGATGATTAGGAGGTTTCTATTGCAAGGATATGACAAATATTATAGAGAGGTCACGTGCCTACTAAAATCAACTCAAATTATTGTAAAATAGAATAATGAAATTGTAAATTCGTTTCTTGACAAGAATCCCAGTCTGGCTTGGTATTCATCTACTATTTGCCTGGCTTTGTTTTTTCAATGGTTTATAACCTTCTCCTTTGTCAGATTACCTGCTATTTTTCTAGGACTCTAAAACCCACTGAAAACTGCTAAGTTTGTTTCTATTCTGTTGTATTTTTTTTGTTTTTTCATTTATTTTAAAATGTTTTTAAACTTGTCTGACGGTAGCTAAAGAACCCAGAATCCAGAGTCAGTCTCTTTCTCCAGGATGCTATACCTCTTTGACAAAAGCTTTTACAGATAACCCAGCACAAGATGCAGAAACACAGACAAATGAATTAATGTGTGGAACAATTCCTTGAGCACCGCCCATGTGCACTTTCTTACCCTGTGATAAGTGTTTTCCCTGCCTTTAAGTGGAGATGGGGCCAGTTAACCTGTGCTGGCTGTGGGAAAGGCTCAGCATGTGTGTACAAGCTCTAATCAGAGAGCAGCTGACTGGCTAAAAATACAAACCCTACTTTATGTCATGGTAACTAGTCCTGTGCATGTTCTCCTTGGTATTTTTGGGACCTTGCTTTTCCCTGGTTCCTGCTCCCTATCCCCATGTGGTGCTCATATGGCTGGGATTCGTTTCTTGGCCAGCTGTGGAGATCTGCTGCTTGGCTGAGCCTTTCCTCCTCCCACCCCCTCTTCACCAGCACCTCATCTGTGTTGACATCCTCAGCCTCTTCTGTTTCTCCTGTGTCCCAGGCAGCTGACTTCTCTTGGTTTCCTTCCCACTCAGACCACTGGCTGCCTTCCTCACCTCTGCTGTAGCATAGTTCTGTTGTGTTTGTTATCCCCTGCTCCTTGCCCAGGAGATGTGGTGGTCTTTGAGGGAGCATAGTGGATGTTCTAGCGCAGTCTTGACCCTGCATAATGCTGCTCCACCTTAGTGGAGTATAGACGTGCTGCTGCGGTCTGAGGAAAATCCACGTATCACTCCATCTTCCTCCTTTGTTCAACAGCCATTTTCTGACAGAAACACAACAGCTTTCTCTGTGCTGTAAACCCACTGAACTAGCAATAACTGTTTTATAGTTTTGCTGCCCTTGCTGTTAACAAGGAACTGTCTGTGTATTCTTACTTGGCTATTGGCCACCCTTTCAATTTCTAGTGCAATTTTCCTTTTGACCTTCTGAGCTGCTCATTGTGGAAACAGACCAGGTATGTTGCAAGCTTTAGGGTAGCCTTAAATCTTACTGTGAGTTTTAGGGTATTCCAGCCTTTGGTAATGGGCTTATTGTTTCTTTCCATTGCAGCTGATACTTTCTAGTCTGACTCTGCCAGTTGTGCTGTGCAACTCTCCAGCTCCAGCTGGAGCTGTTAGGTGCTCTCTGCAAAGGACTGAGAGAGAACAGGGGTGGAAAGAGGGAGTGCAGGGTGACAGGGACAGATAAGAGAACCTGAAGAAGGTGATGCAGCCCAGGACATGGTTGGCTTTCTGGGCTGCGAGCACACATTGCCAGCTCATGTTGAGCTTTTCATCAACCAACACCTTCAAGTCTTTTTCCTCAGTGCTTTTGCCAATCTGTTTTCTGCCCAGCCTGTATTTGTGCTCAGGATTGCCCTGAACCAGGTGCAGGACCTTGCACTGGGCCTTATCCAACTTCATGAAGTTGACATGGACCCACCTCTCAAGCCTGTCAGGGTCCTTCTGGATGGTCTCCCTTCCCTCCAGATTGTCGACCACACCACACAGCTTGATGTCATCAGCAAACACCTTGAGGGTGCACTCAATCCCATTGCCCATGTCACTGACAAAGATGTTAAACAGCACCGGTCCCAGTACCAACCCTTGAGGAATGACATGTCAGTGCACATCTTCTTGTGGTGGCACTGTGATACGTGGTCTTACATGTGGCAGAGAATGTGGGGAGGCAACTCACCTTTGAAATCAAGACAATCATCTGTCAGAGGAAAAACTAGGCTACTGTACTGTCTGTTAATGTGGACAGAGAACCATATTGGCCAACCTGGCCTTAGAGCTGTTTGAGACTATCAGATAGTTCTGGGGCCTTCTTCTGCTGTCTTTGAGAGTATGGCTAGTATTACAGGATCGGAGGGGCCATTGGGAATGGCTAGATCACCCCTGTTTTGTGTAAGAAAAGCCTAGGTAGTTTATGAACCTTTCAGCAATGAGAAGCCCTGTTCACAACATTTTAAGAAGGACAGATGTTTTCAAAAGTCTCAAGGTAAGTCTTGGCTGGAGTGATCCCATAGAGATCAGGACATGACCAGCTGGCCATGATGCCCACCCCCAATTCCCAATCTTTTGCCCAGGGACTCAAAGAGAGGAAGGGTTTAAACAGAAGATGGTCAGGTTGTTTCAGCAAAAGGGGAACTCCCTCTCCAATATCCCAGTAAGACTGAAGCTCGAAGGACTTAATTTTCACCTCAAAAGCAGTATTGGTTGGCTACCCTGTGGCAGAGCTTTCATAAGACTGTAGGTGGGATTGGGAGTCTCTGGTGAGCCACCTCACAAAATCAACAGAAGAAATTATCCATTAATGTACTGCTTATAGCACTGTCCACTTCCCTGAGGTCCTACATGTTGTGCAGGGAGCTTGTGACAAGCAGAAACCAAGTGCACTCTGGCAGGTGCCTCATATCTAAGTGGACTGAGTCAAACTGCCCCCAGCACTCTTATGGAGGGGCTGTTGGGATGCTTTATCTGCTCCCACTAGGAGGGGTTGGGTGAAGCAGCACTAAGTTTTCACCAGCCAGCTAGCCTGTGAATAATGTATAGTCTCTTGTTGCATTTGTGTTTCATTAGCTGGTTGTTTAGCTGGTCTGGCAGATAAGCAGGAAATAACTGAGTAGTGACATTCCCTTATGCACAAAGTCTAACATTGCACAGAGGACAACAAACACTGTGATACCTCAACTAATGCTCTTCATTCTTAGATGCCAAAGGGATATTTTTGCTCATCCTGCCATGCAAAGTGTCTCACAGGAGATAAACATTTGCTCTCATCAGCAGAGTCTACTTTGAAAAATGGATAATGCTTGCAATAGGCTAAGCTTTTTATTCTTTTGATTACATTTATTGAACTTATTTTAGGCCTTTGTTAATAAGACACATATTGAGAATTTCACTGGTGTTAAATATGCTTGGTTGCCACTAACTATGCATGAATGTGGGTGTCTCAGGCTTTTAAAATTCAGCCCTTAAAGGAGCACGTGTGTTAACAAAGACAACAGTGATAAAAAGGAGTCTGTGAAAAGTGGCTTGACTTCTGTTCACAAGATACGTATACAGTGCAAGTGTTGGCTTCTCTAAAATTATCGGTGCCTAGAAATCTCATGCCGAAGATCAGCTGAGTGACTCTTCTGACCTCTCCTCTTCCAAGATTAAATGCACTGGACTGTTGCAATGCAGGTGGAGGTGGTAAATTTTGTGCGTCACTCTGACTAATTCTTCAGCCAGAAGGACAAAGGGGCTTAGGATGGAAGCATTTTTAAACCTGAGTCACCCAGACACAGTGATGATTTTTTGTTCATGTTGTGCAGGATTTACTTTCTGCTAGAAAACACAAACATAGAAACCATATATCTATCTCTATAAGAAGTCATTTTTGCCAGTTCTAACGGTTGAATTTTTCCAATACCTGGTGTTCCAATATTACTGGAATTATTCTAGTGTTTACTGGATATTTTAAAAATGTTATATTTCTGGTATATTGAAATAGTTCTTCTATTACTGAAATTCAATGAATCAGGTACCCAGTTTAAACAACAAAACCAAAAAATCCTTGGTTTCACTTGGATAGTCCAAGTTAATCTAATGGAAGTCATGCAGTGAACATACTGTAAGACAAGAATACCCCCTAACACTCTCCATCACTGTCAGGATGGGAGAGGAGAAAGGATTTAAATGACCCAGGCTTTCAACAGATGAAGCTGGCATTGGGGCAGCTCTCAAAGAACCAAGGTATCATGAAATCAAGTAAGTTTGCTTCCTGTTGCAATGACTAGAACTGAACTGGAAGATTCCTCCCACAGTCACTTTCAGGGTTGGTTGGCCCATGGACAAGACCTGGGTGATCCAAAGCCTGATGGTTGAGTTACTGGCTTGGCACATAGGAAATTTGGTTTCAAGTTCCTGCCTTGCCCAAAGCAGAGTTGGCCTTTTTTATTCCAAACTTTTACTGTGTTTCAATCTGGATGACTTGAATTTAGGACTCCACGTGCCAAACACAGTACCACAACCATCAGGATATGGAGCATTTGTCTTGAAATGGAAACATTTCCATTAAAACCCTAGCACTGCTGACAAAGCAACCTACTTAGATGAAATGTTGTTCCTTGATGAAGGTCATTTCTTAGATGAAATTACTTTCTTGAGAACAGAACGGTTCTGGACTTGGTGCTACCTGAGATGCAAATGCACTTTGGTCATGCCCTTTGCCCTGCTAGAAGCTAGGAAGAGTCAATCAAGGCTTAGATGGGAAGAGCTCTTGACGCCTGAGATCATCCATGGCCCAGGACAAGTTTTAAGAGAAGCACCAAGCAGCTCCAAGTGGAGCAATCATCTATTCCTTGGTCCAGTACATTAACACAGTCCGTCCTTTGTGCACAGGAACAGGTCACCTCACCTTTTATAGCTGTGCAGACTGGCCAACTGGCTATAGGTGGCCTGTGGAAGTGACAGATAGATAACTCTGAAACCAAGCTATTTTGAGGTGAAATTTGTTACCATGAGTTGTCTGTCCTAAGAATAAATAATCTTTGGACAGATCCTGAAGTCCTCTCTCAGTCTGTTTTTGTTCAGCTTTTAGCAAGGCAAAACCACTGTTGAGGCCAAGATAATTTTCTCTCAGTGGAAAATGTCAATGATGTCAGGATTTGGCCCAGTAAAATAATGATAATTCTCTGCATTTTACAGGCTCTGTTTATATGATGATCTCAATCTATTTAAAAGATGTTAATCAGGCTTCAGTACCTGTGTGTGAGCTGGATGGCAAGCGGACGTTTTTGCAAGCTAAGGCAGAGGGAAGTAAAGGGCTGAATCTGTGGTCACGTTGTACGCTGACAACCTTTCAGACATTTTTGCCAGTGGTCGGTCTATTGGCTTCAATGGACTCTCTTCAGTATTTACGAGCAGAAAGCATGAGATGGTATGTCTCTATATATTGTATTTATATGTTTATATATAAAATGGTGGCTCAGCACATCCATGTACAGGCAGGTTTTAGAGAAAAATGTAACGATTCAAAGGGCCAATTTTAACTTTGCTAAAAGCAGCTAAATGATGCCCCTGCCCTACATTAAACTATGCTGTGATCAAAGAAGGCAGATGCCAAGTACTTGTGGTTTTACAGCTTTCAAATAAATATTGCTCAACCTCATGAAAAAAGAGCATGAGAACAGTGAGTGGATTCTTCCTTTTTTGTTTGATTGTTTATTCATTTATTCCAGTATGCTTTACAGGTAAAGGGGGTATTGCTGCTGCTCCTTCTCAGGGTGTCTGCAGAGCATTCAGCTGCGAATGCTGCTTGACCTCAAATCCACTTAATTTAGGTTGGCACAGTTGATCACAAAAATGTTTTATGGGCTGGCAGATAGAGTGCCCTGGCAGATCTGCCATGGAGCTGCAAAGTTCCATACCCAACTGAAACTTTTTTTAATTCGACACTGTCATTTTTAAATAACAGTGCAATTGCAAAACAAATTGGCAGGTACTTATGAACTGAATACTGCTTGGGGCTCTGTCTTTTCATTTTGCTGACCAATGTGCCTGGTCTTCAATTTAGAAAAGCACCCCATAGTTAAAAAGTACTGGTGAAACCTTGTAATGCAGAGCTAACCGCATTGTTCATGGAGAGGGAGATACTTGCTCTGACTTGTTGATCTTTACAAATGGGTTAGCTTCACGGTGGTGGGCAACATGTAAAAATAAAAGTGCTCCAAAGTGTCTGTCTATTATAGCAACCACCTGAGCATGAACCTTCTTTGCAAAGTTTAAGTGTTGTGCCCGAGGTCCTATGTGAAGCTTCAAGGAACTTTGACATATTCAACTGGAAGGCTTCTGTTGGGTCACTGACTCTCAGTGCTCTGCTATCTTGAGCAACCACCTCATAAAATCTCTTCCCTTGGCAGTAAATTGCATTAGGTGTGTGTGGTCCATCTCCTATAAATCAACATAGCTCTGCTGAAGCTGATCTGTAAAGCTCCAGCTTTTGCTGCATACCTGTGTAAAAATCCATACTGCTTTACATACACATTTGCATTGCTGTCTCCCTAAGCATAGTAACCAGAGGTAGAACAGCATGTTTAAAACAAGTAGAGGCATTCAAGGTATCTCATAAAGTCCTGCATCACCACTGCATGAAGCCCTTAGGTTGTCAGTCTACTGTCAATCAGTCTATGTCTTAATGAGTTTATCTGCCCGTAAGCCAAGATGATATGTAATGATATGACCCAAAAGCCAAAAATAAAGTCTGTGTTTGGAATGTTGCCTCACGTGGGCTTTGATGACCCAATGGATGACGCAGCTTTCATAGGCTCGGGTCTTCAGGTTATTGTCTTGAAGGATACACAGAAGCAAGAAAGCATCAATAAAAAAAAAGGTATTTTTGAAGACATTTATCTTGCCATGAATCAGGATGATCCAGGTATGGATCTATTAGAAGAAGGATCGCCTCAAAACAATGCAATTTTCTCACCATTAGCCCTAAGTAACACTAAAATATCTTATGGTCATATGTCATATGGTGTGTGCCTGAACTGTTCCCCTTTTAGTGGGCATCCTCTGTTCACACAATTTACTCTGCAATGGAGCCACAGAACAGAGGGTGCCTTACAAACTCTGTGAGTATCTCTCATCATGAGACTTTGTGAATTACACCACTGAGATGTGATGTTGAGCTGTGGGGACAAGGGGAGTATATCTATATGTTAATGGTTTCCACTTACCTGTGAGCTCTTCAGATCTTAGCACTCACTGTGACCACAATAAATCCTGTTGTGGATGCTTTGAGGATGGTGCCTTTGACTGCTTAGGTAATACTGTCACTTAAGTGAGATCTGCCCAAGACATTTACCAACACCTGTACTTTCTAGTTAATGCCGCAGTAGCAGCTCTTGTAGTCTTTGGGCCACTGACATTGTAAGTGATCTATTTCTGAACATTCTCTGGAAGATGAAATCTGCCACCCTGGTCAACAGAGATGGGAGCATAAGGATATTGTCCTCAAAAAGAGTTTCAAATAAAGCACTAGGTATTCTAAACCAGGACAGAAGAGGCAAGTATAACACAAAGGACTATCCTTGCCTCTTCTGTATCAGCTAAGGGCAGCAAAAAACATTTGGATAAATGGTGTGAGAGGCCCCTCTTCCCCATTCACAGCATATCTTCAAGAAGTGAAGATTCCAGTCAGAATATAGGAATCTTCAGAGTGTTTGAAAGTCCCTAGTACTTGCTGCTGGTATCTATATTTATTCCTAAAACCATGTGGGATAAGATACTCACTTTTGTTATTCCAAAAAACTCCACTGTATATTCATCTCAAGTGAATGTCTTCAAGACTGCAGGTTTTTCAGGAGGGCTTTCTCACTCTAAAAGTCCATTGCATTTAAAAGATAAGTTGAGACAGGCAGAATCATTGGTTCCTCCTCCAGAAAAATGGCCTCTGTAGCCCTAAGAGAAGGAACTCAACTTGAAAGGAGGCAAATATACACTTTCCTGACATAAAAATCTATGTGAATAGGAGGTAGACCAGACAACAAGAAGCTAGTGGTTGTCTTTAAGCAGGACAGAAGTGTTTGTGAGATATTTGTGCAAGAATTTTAAGGCTAAGTGTGTAGAATGTTGAGGTTTTTGTCACCAGGTGTGTACTTGTCGTTTTGCCAGTACTGAAAGAATTGTCTGGATACACTTCTTCATTAATTCAGCTATGTTGATCCTTGTAATCAGCAAAATTCATGCAGTGTGTTATGACTCTAAGGAAAGTTAAGGAACCCATCGCTCTTTAAGGCAAAACCTTTTGTTTCATGGCTTTCTGAGAAATGAGAATCATCTAGCGTTGGGTGAGTCTTTTGGTCAGTTGTCTCTGCACATTGACCAGTTCAGCTGATTTATGGCCACATGAAATCTTTTTGAAATTTCTGGCAAAATGCCATAAAAGTTCTAAAACAATCTTGGAGGTTTTGTCTGCCTTTCCTTCTCCTCTAGGGAAGTGAAGCCTGTATAAATGTGGTTATTCTGGGAAAGCCTATGGTTTTTATTTCTCTCCCAAGGGGATAGAGATGTCTTCCAAACCTAGTACTGAGAAAAAGGGCCAAAGGACTACCTCAGGAAAGAAGATACAGCTTGGGAGGCTGGTCTGCATTTTCTCTCTCCAAAGCTTTTTGAAGGAGAAAATATGAAGCTGTGAATATCTTGAACTCTGTCACCTGGACATTTTCTTTTCTTCACAGGGATCTTTCTTGCAAATGAAATATTAGGAGCTAGCAAAATCATTCCAGTGCACCCACACTGAGTGGGTGGAACAGGTATGTGAAAATTAAATGTATTATTTGGAAGCTTCTTCTTGCTTTCCTGAGGGAAGGAAGGACCTAGAATTGTTTGGTTCTTTCCCCACCCCCACACCCCTTAATTGGTTTCAATAAAATTTTTCAACCATTTCTGTCCAAGTAGTGTGCTAACATGTACGCAAAACCAGTTCTGTTCTGTGGGCAAGCTGGTACTTGCTGGCAGATAGGATATAGAAATGTTCCAGAGCTCTCAGTTTTGGGCTCTTTTCACACTACTCTGGTATTAAAAACAACCCCCTTTTGCACATCTCATGTGTCAGTCACACACCAGAATTCTTGTTTTTACAAGTATCTCCCTCAAAAGCCTGATACCACGTGCACTCATTGCTTTCCCCATTTGACACAGTGTGAAGCTCTTCAGATAGCCCAGCTTTGTGGCCAGGTGGTTCTCTTGCTCTGGCTTATTAGACAATGAAACCACTGATTCCCTCTGCTTTGAAAATAGGAGCCAGAATGTCCTTGTGGCTGTTTCCCTAATGGGCTCAAACTACTTCATACTGTAAAGAACTCTTTCTTTGTTGATGCTCTGAGTGTGACACCAAGTGACATGCTGAAAAAGAGCGAGACTACTTGTGCTTTTGAGAGCATTTCACAAAAGTTTCATAGTTTTGCTGATCTGGGGCTTTAGTCGTAACGTGGAGACATGGACTTTCCTGTAAACAAGGGATCAGATTGCTCTAATGGAAGCTTACATATCAACTGGAGAGCTTGGCTGCAGATGAAGAAAGTGAGAAACGTAAGAAAAGTAACAAATACCCAGGTCTTAGCAAATCTGTGTAATTACTGTTACTGAGGTTGACACGCTTAGCTGTAAATTGGGTCAGTGGTTCCCTCCTGGCCCGATCATGCAGGAGCAACTAAGGCACTAGGTAGATGGAGGTAGTAGCCTCATGCAGTCATAATGCTGAAAGAAAATCGTACTGCCTGTGTACTGCAGGGTAAATGATCCCAATCTTCTCTTCCATTCTTAAAATCCAAGGCACTGACCTTCTCAAATACATGACTCATCTATTGCCAGGAAGGTGAAAGTCCAGCTATTAATGAGTTGCTTCATTGTATACAGCCTTCAAAGCCAGGCCTCTGCAATCAGCTCAGCTGAACACTTTGGACATCTTCCCATCACTTGATCCTAATCATGGGTCCGCACCTGGTCCAGCTTTCTGTTTGGGACAATATGTTAAAAATTCATTGTTGCATTTTTTTTCTTCTAATGGACTTTTTCTTCCCCTCTGAGTTAAATGAATGCTTTATATGATGAGAACTGAACAACGTCAATGGAATGAATTGTGAGGGAGAGCCACAGACATGGCTCACATTCAGGAGAAAACAGGAGTATCCAGCTGTATCCTGCTTGCCTACTTTGATATCTTTGGCTGAGAGAGTGACACGGGTTTCAGACCACCTACTCTCCAGGCCCTGACTCACTACGTGGTCAAAGGGAGAAGAAATTGTGAACCCTGGGCACCACACCTGTGGCATGCCTTGTGCATCCCTCTTCACTGACTGCAACAGGCAGTTGGCAGCCCTGGGCATTATGTGGTTTCATATGTTTGTCCATTTATTGATCTTAAACAGTGTAGTTTGGGCCTGTGTCCACCTGAGCCACCATAGGATGCAGTTTCAGTGCACCTTGCCATGAGCATGCTGTGTTTGTGTTTGCCTTGCCATTTCTGAATAGGACTAGATGATGATGTGCACACTTTACCTACAAGCATTAGGCAGTGTCAGGACAATCTCCACCTGGCCTGGAGGGACCATGTCAGGAGATGAATGTGTCTGAGGTAAAACCAGGCAGCACTTCAACTTTCTGCACACTATAGTAGGGCTTTTCATGTTGTTTTGTTCTAAACTCTCGTTTGCTTTTTTTTTTTTTTCCAAGTGGAAATCATAGAAATGTTTCTGTTGGAAGGGACCTTAAAGATGATCTAGTTCAAACACCTCTGTATGGGAAGGGACACCTCCCACTAGACCAGGTTGCTCAAAGCCCCATCCAGCTTGGCCTTGAACACTTCCAGTGATGGGGCATCCACAACTTCTCTGGGCAACTTGTGCCAGTGTCTCACCACCCTCACAGTAAAGAATTTCTTCCTAATGTCTAACCTAAAGGTAACAGAAGGCATGGGGAGGCTGAGAAAGCACTTTGCAGGTGATGATCACATTTTATTCTTCAGCTTTTGAAAGTAGTGGGGACTTAGATACCTGTCATGAGCATCTCTGTGTACTTGCATATGAAGTGAGAAACACAGAAAACTGCTGTAACAACTGTGGGCTTGAAGAAAACCCACAGTCAAAGGCAGCTTATCTGCTAGGGCTTGCCCAGCTGCTGGTTATCATCCATGTTGCATCTGGCTTTTCACAGTACATCTGTTTAGCATAAATAACTTTTTTTATTGATGTCCTATGGTACATCCAAACAATGAACAGAAGAAAAAAGAGAAACTGTAAATAAATTCTAGAGTGTCAGTAAGAGCATTCACATTAAGGCAAACTATTTTGAGTGAATGCCAGTTTTTAATAAATTGCTATTATTCTGGTGTTTTTACAAAAACCACAAGGAAAAAAAAAACCAAACCAGAAATTATTGAAAAATGGAAACACTGAATGTCACTGCTCAATCACTTCTTTAATAATAAATACTTCTAGGCTGTTCTTCTAACAAATGGAGTGCCAAGATTTTATTTTTTTTCTTTTGCTGTCTATCTGAAAGCCAGTGGCATAAAAAAAGACCATGAGTCAGCTGGCTGAGCTCCCTTTCCTGAATGCTCCCTGGGTAGCTGTATTTCAACCCATATTACCAGCCTTTGGTGTGAGCAGGCTTTCTGGCAATTTGGGCCTCACCTGCCCAGCCCAGCACTCTGTAAAGGTGCCTGCACTGCTTCTGAATCCACAAGCTCAGCCCTTGGAAGAAGGAGAGCCCTGCTGCAGTTGCCCAGCTGGTCTGTCACACTAAGGCCCGGCAACACTTCTGAAGACAGCAAGTTTTGCTAAGAAAGATGCCTACTGTCTTCATTCCCAGTTACTGGCATCTTTTTTGTTGTATTTTCTCAGAAATGCAATCTTACAGTCCACTTTACCAGTAACTCCTCAACAACCCAAATTGCCAGAAGCTAAAACTGACCCTTTCTGAAACATTATCTGCTGGGTACTCCTGGTTTGACTCTCTAGGACCATGTGGACTTTGTAAGGGAATTTCTGAATCTCTTTATCAATGAGGCTTCGTGGCAAACCCTGATTGTGTGCAGCACACTGCACAGAGAGATTAGTCTTTTCACATGGAGTTCATGTCACTGAGCATCAGGGGGGTTCCCATTTCAGAGGTCTATTAAATCTTCTCCCTTTTTTTCGTCTTTTTGATTAAAAAAAAAAAATATATATTTTTTAGTGGTCAGGCTATTTTAACCATGTCTGTTTTAGAGCCCCCATATGTTTCCCTCAGTTAATTCTTATCTGCAGGATTCTGGGAAGCTGCTGTCTTTAGCAACTCCACACTTAGAGGAGCCCTTTGCTGATAAACCCCCTGGCGCCACATGTGTGGGGTATATAATGTGTGGCTGTCCTGGAAAACTTACATTAGAAATAAGGATGCTCCATCTGGTGTTGGAAAATCAAGTGTTAGGCTGACCTTGACATATGCTGATTGAAGGTCATGGCCCAGCAGGCAGGCAAGAGCAGGGGCATATTGGAAATAATGCCAGAGGAGGGGGCTCTCAAGCTACAGCAGTGCCATTGTTTGCCCTTTGAAGGTCTGCAGACCTTATGGTTACATTAATGACAACAAGCACTGTGTCCTTGTTGGGGAGGATATGCTGGGCAACGTGGCCACGCTTCTGCATGGTGGTGCAGATGGCACTAAGGTCTGGGGAGATCAGGAATCTACAGATGAGGAGAAGTTGGGCTGTATTCCAGTGACACAGGCACTAGTAGATTGGGACAGTCTAGGGAGGACCTTGCCATCCTCTTTGTCTCTGTTGTGGCATCTGGAGCTGCACCCAGAAAGTCTCGGGTTTGTGCATAAAAGGCAGTTTTGTCAACAGTGAGGGCTTATCCTCCAGGACCAGGAGGAAGCCGACTCTCCTGGTCATGGTCTGCTGTACCCACCACAGTCTGCCAGCCAAAGAAGCAGGCCTCGGGCCTGAACGAGCTCTTCTGCTTTTTTGCACACCCCAGAAGTGCTTTTATAATGAAATGAGGCCAGAGCCCAGTGAGCCAAAGGGAATTAGAGTCGTTGTGTATGCACACATGCTTGCTTCATGGGGCAATTTTAATGAGTAATTGATTGCTAATTATATGTGCTGCTTTGTGGTGAAACATCATGATACTTTGATATCGACCAAGAACTGAAAGTTTCTGTTGTGCTTATTTTTTAAAAACTTTTGGCCTGCTGATCTGTATGGGGTATTTTGTGCCTGATTAATTTAATGTATTGTCTTGGGTGAGTGTTGATTTACTTGCTGAATTCAAGATCAATTTTAATGAAGCTCTTGGTGCGTGCTGGTTTGGGGACACAGGGTGCCATGTTATTGGTTTGTCTAGATTGCTCACTGTTTTGTTAGACTTCAATAAGAAAACTTTTGGCATGGTGACAGCTTCCCACTTCCCTACAATTGAGTAGACAACAACAGAGCTTAAACAGACAACAAACTTTATTAAACTCACATGTACATAAATAAAAAGTAGAAACATTAGAGCAAGCTAGTCTGACCTATGGGCCAATAGCAATGAGAAGTTTAGTCTTTTTTAACTCCCAAACCAGGTACAATGAGGGAAACAGCAACTGCAGCTGAAGTTCCAGGCTGTAAATTAAAAGGGAAAATAAAACACAGACATCATCAAGGATATTAATATCTGCTTCGTTCTCCACCACCACTGTTTCTCTCCACCCTTTCTCTTTTCCTGCATCTGGGGCAGGACAATACAGTCATAAAAGTCTTCCTGGGAGAAGGATGTGGCAAGGGCTTAGAGTGCTGGGAAATGCCTTGTGAGGCTCCATGTAACCAGGGCATAGAGATGGGATGCTGCTGAACTTCCAGTGTGTCACCAGCCATGGCTCTTCAAGGTGCCGGGGCCTCCTCAGGTATTAGGAGTCTCCTGTGGAGGGGCTCAAATGTGGAGGGCTTGCAATGGCATTGCAACCACGACTACCTGCATTTATATAGCTGAAAGTCTGGCATTTGTTTTTTTCATCTTCAGCAGGATATGGCTGTGCCCCCTGGATCTGCGGCTGCATGTTTGGAAGAACATCCTGCTTGGACAGAGCAGAAGTTAACTAGGACTTTTGGAGCTTGTAGTGGTTATGCTGGGAGCAGACCAAGGGGAATATTTGCTTTCCAATTCCAAACAGGAAAATATAAGCGGATCCAGCTTGCAGGGAGTGTGGTGTGGGAGGATGCGAAGAGACACGGGAACAGGGAGGTGCAGGAATGCTGTTGGAGGACTTTTCCATCCTTGAAATGCACAGCCATGGTTAGCTTCTCTATAAATCATGGCTCCCTACCTGGAACTAGAGAGCACCTGTGTCACAGTTTGGCTGCTTTCACCCTGGGAAACAGCATTTGGCTCTTCCAGGGTAGACAAGTGGGTGGTGCTGGCAGGAATGTGAGCATCAGTTCTTTCTCATTCTTTAGAGAAGACACACACTAACTTGTCATGCTCTCTTTAATTTGATTTTGTATGACAAACAAGCCCAACTGTTTAATGTCCTGTGCACAAGAAGAAGAAAGCAATTATTATGTTATTTGAGGGGAAAAAGCCATTTGCTTTGCTTCTGTAAGCAAAACATGAATTGGCACTTACAGGGTCCAAAGGACCACAGAATTTTCTACAGTATCAGGTTCCAGAATGCTGATGTTTCTTTTCCAGAGAGATTTAATAGCAGGATGAGACAAAAGGATACACAGCAGGCCTGAAAGGTCCTTCCTTTCCTGAGTAGTCCCCATCAAGCCAATGGGTAAATGTCTGCAGAAGAGGACCACACTGAAGTTCTGTTGGTAGGTGAACGAACAGCAATGCTTGCCAAAGAAGGCACCCCATTCAATCTGTTTTCAATGATTTAAAACTGAGCTAGAAAATGTGAATCCAGGCAGGAACTTGGCATTTAAATTATACACTTGAGATGACTGAGCCTTTTTTTTTTAAAAATACAATTTCAAAAATTATAATCCAGAGGGATGTGAAAGGAGTTAGGGCATGGAGACGACATGAAAACTGAGTCTTTTCATATGCTGCTTGGCATTTCAGTAATTCTTCAAGCAGCATTTTGGACTTCTTTTCAATTTAGAGTTTTCTTAGCCAAGTTTGCAGCAAGAGAAGGCTGAAGTTTAATCTTCAACATACACAGTCTCAGTATAGAGACAGCACTGGATTTTGTGTTGCTACCAGAGTACACATAAACTCACCTGGCTTCAAGCCTAGGAGATACTAGCATTAGAAATGTTGCAGATCATGCAGGAATCAGGCTATGTCATGGACTCAGGTGATCTTGAATGAAAGGGCTATGTATAGACATAAAATTGAAGTATAATTTACATATTGGATATTTACTAACTATAGGATATGTACACAGCATATATAAAAATAAAAAGAAGTCCATTTAAGAGTGTTTCTAGTAATAGCCTGCCTCATGATTAACAAGAGTAGCAAGAAATTGATGCAAATTTTCTTCTTAATCAACAGTACTAGGAAATAATGATTAATTATAATAAATATGTATTAATAGTGGAAAGCTGATTTAGGCATCAGGGGATTAACTTGGGCCTCAGAAGCTCTCTCTTCATTTTTCTGCACTGTTAGACTCTTATTGACTGACTGCTGATGCTAATAATTCAGTATTTGGGTATCGGACTGTTGTTAAAATCAATGGCAGGTAATGTTTGAGGGTGCAGCCAATGAGCACAGTCATTGTCCAAAACTGTGGGCTGAGATAACTATGGAGCATTTAGACCTAAGAAGTTGATGTTTCTGATCTTCAAGCCCCTAAATCTATGCACTCAGCACTGGTGACGAAAAAACCACCTTGCCACCATTCTCTCTCCCAGCTATCTGACCACTGTAGGTACACCAAGATGCTGTGCTTCTCTCCTGTGCTGCAGCAGGGGGGCATCTGCACTCCCATCTCAAGCCAAAGTTCCTCAATAGGAGTCCTGGTTTCTCTACTCTAAAGGGCTGTCATACATCTGTTATTTTTATTATCTGTAATTTGATTTCCCCCTGGATATGGCCCTTTTCTTTTCCCACCTGGAAATGGTGACTTGGCAGGTTCTAAGTTTTCTTGAGATCTTCCAGCTGCCTTGTCAGCCTTGACAGCCAAAAGATGCTACTTCATTTTGACTGCATGGTCCTAGGATAGATCAGCACAAGAGCTCCTTGTATTATGGATTGAAATCATGGCTGTTTGTGGTTTCTTTTTTTCTTTCTTTCTGCACCGACTCCATGAAAGCTGTGTAGTGTATCTCCATCACTTTAGTGTGCAATGGATGGATCTACTGCTTATGTCCTGCATGTAAGTGCTAAGTTCAGCACTCCCTGCTGTCAGGCACAGAGTGGTTGTTAATGCATCTCTAGCATAATGTTGATAGCTCTAGTATTGTTCAGTGGCTCTGGGACCATGTTCAAAGCACGGAGGATGAAAAACATCAAGGGTGGCAGTGCAGATGTCCTACTCACATCCTGTTCAGCTCCTTGGGCCCAGGCACTCAGCTCTGTTCCTCTCAGTTAATTTGCTTTGAAGGCCATCTCTCAGAGCCATCTAACTGGCCCCAGGCTTTCTGCAAGGAGCCTCTATGCCCAGACACTGGGGTCACAGCAGGAGGGAGCCCACAAGCTGTCAGGGCCTCTCAGGGCTAGATGTGACCACAGGGAGTGGCAGAATGCCAAAGTTTTGCCACATGAGCAACACACACACACTGCACTGACTGTCCCTAGTGATCAAGGATGAGAATTTCCCCATCCTTAGCTTTCTCCTTTCCTCCACACTGGAGTGCCCATTTATCTTAGAGGCTACAGCTTAGAGTAGCCTTCCCGAAGGTTGCCCCCAGTGAGCTGGGTGGTCAAAGCCATTTACAAGTGTCACATTGTCTGGTTCTGCTCATATGCTTTAAGTCCAACGCTAGTCTTCTTCCTCTTATCTGATCACAGTCCTCCAGCTGTGCAGTATGTGCCACATATAAATCCAAAGGACATAAATAATTTGCTCTGTTGAAAAGCAACCATTGATATACTCATTGCCTTTTCCTCTTTCAATCTGCACTTTCTCACAGTGCCCTCCTTGCCCCTCAGTGCTTTCCACTCCTTTGGCATGAGCATGCATCTTCATTTTTATCCCACTTCAAGACCCACTAATAAATCTCTCACCAGTGCACCATCAACACACTGGAGGAGGGCACAGGAGTGGCAGTTCAGGGCTGGGATGCAGTGGTACACTGTGAGGGGATGCTCAGATGGCTGTGGTGTGCCAGCCCACTGCTGGCAGCTGTGCACCATCTACCAAAAGCAAGTAGCCCTGCTGGCATTCAGCTGTGCTGCTGCACTTCAACACAAGGGAATCTTCACAAAATGGTGGTTTGCAGGCTTTAGTTGCAGGAAGGTATCACTTGTGCTGCTGTTGTTTGACACTTGAAGCAGGGTGTCCCAACTTTTTGCTAATCTTGCTATGCTGTTGTCAGTCATTGGATGTGGCTGATGGGAGCTCTTGTGAGAAGTCTCCCTTATGCAGTATGATCTAGTAACTCAGAAAGTTAGCATAGCCTGAAGAAAAGAGTTTGAACTGAAGCTTCAGGAGGACTCAACAGTGAGCAGAAGAACATCTGGCAATTGATCATTATATTACTAAGTCTTTGCATCACTGATGGATTTTTTGTGTGTGTGCTTTTTTTCAGCATTTTGTTGGTCCTATTACTTTCCTTTGGTAATCTTTTTAGGTGACAAAAATAGTGGAAAGCTTCACTGGATTTTGGATCAGGCACTTAGAAAAGACAATGGTCAGAGCAGCTGTCTGCCCTTAGACTCAGCTTCCCAACCTACTCACCTTTCTGTTTTTTACATAAGAACATACATTCCCTCATGCATGGAGGCCTAGATAGATATGGCTCAGGTCTTGCCCTGTACTGTGACTCAGTCACTTCCCAGCCATTGCTAGTGGGAAAACTCAGTACATTCAGCCCTTCTGGGCATCTGCCTTGAATGAGCTTGGAATATCTGTGGGGTTTGTTTAATCGGAGAACAAATGCAGGGATTGACAAAAGGAATTTTTACCCCGTTTGTAAATGCACAGGCAGTGATGAGTGTCAAACTGGACTGGTGTGGATTAGCCCCTCTTTGTCTTTGCCCTAGTCCACATCCTTTACCTTCTGCTGCCTCCCACAAAAAGGCCTCTTTGTTGGCATGCCAACCATTGTTTCCTAGCACACTTCTCCTAGAAATCCCTGCTAAGTGAAAGTGGTTGAATCCTCAAGAAGGTATGAGTGCAGCAGCGCACAGTTCACAGGCAATGCATGTATGCACGGCAACTCATTAGCCAGGGCTTTTTTCAAAGGATTTTTAACTTCATCTTTGGTTGCCTCAGCTGAAGGAAAGGTCAAAGGAAGGTGCACAGAAAATGAAAAGCATTTAAAAGGTGAAGTGGCTTTGTGCTGCATGGAGAGATCTTCTATGCCTTGCTTGTTATGCAAAACCCATTAGAAAGAGGGGGGGAATAAACAAAAGAATTTTCTTCTCAGCATGTGCTGGGACCCAGCACTGCAAATAAATGCATTGTTAGTTGAAATCAGTGTTTTGGTTTCTCCCTTCCTTTGTGAGATGCTGTAGAGGAAGCAGATTAAAGATTGCCAGCTTTCTGGCAAAATATACTGGTGGCATCATAATGACTTCATTATGCTCTCTAAATGAGCTAACAGACTAATAATGCGTTCAGGAAAAAATACACATTATGAACATGCACACAGGTGTGGGGTTAAGCCCTTCCTTGCTGCCCCTTGCTTTGAATCCAGCTACTGCAGCTTAAGCCACAGTTCAGTGCTCTACTATCCAGGCAGTACAGGATTTAATTCCACAGCTGCATGCCAACTAATTGCAGCTGTATTTTCTTCTGAGTTCATCTACAATGCAAATAACATGGCAGCTGTTTGTTTGTGTGTTTGCTTGGCTGGTGGTGGCTGGGAATGCTGCTGCTAGGTGAAAGTGCCAGCACGGTGGTGCTGAGGCTCTGTGAGGCTCAAACCTGCTTTTATTAAAAAGGCTTTCAAAAGTGGCTTACGTGACATACCTCTCCTTTGATTCTCCCTTAGTGCTTTACATGCTGCATAAAACAAGAGGGAAACGGAGATTCAACAGTAGGCCAAACCCTTCTGCCGAAACTAATTCTCTGCTTGCCTTACTGATGTCTCCCCCACTTTACCTTCAGCATGTCTGGACCCTGACTCTTACTGTCCTCATCACAACTCCTTTAGCCCTCCTGCCCCTTGTCTCTGTCTTCATCACTTTCTGCCTTTACCCATCTGTTGTTTAAGGATCTGAATAATTTGTCATTTCTGGATGATGTAAAAATCTTCCAGAATGTCCTTGTTAGCCATATATAGCTCTTCTATGTTTTCTCTTGAGCTTTTCTGGATGTGACAATTTGGACATTATGGTTACAGAATGAGAGCATGGAAGTACAGAATACACAGGATGTTCTGCACATGATGGCAAAGCCAGCATTTTCAAAACATGTGGAACTACTATTATGTGTGAAGACCAACAACGAAACACTTGCTCAGCCTTGTTCTGGCTCAGAAAACTGAAGTCTACCTGCCAGGTAAGTGTCTTGTACAATGACAGATACTAGTCAGGCATCATTGCTGTATGGCAGGGTGTACTAATACACTGAGTAGGAGTATCTGGGATGTACAAAAGTCTGTCAGCTGTGCTGCCCAGGTCTCCCTGCATCTGTCAGAGGTCCAGAAATCCAAACAAGTATAGGAAGTCCTGAAAATGTCCTGAACTATCCTAAAAATAGGCAGAATTTCTAGACGAAAGAAGAGCATGGGTTCAGGAAAATATGAGCACATGGGAACAAAGCCATCTTTAATGTAAGCCACCTTTAATGTACAGACATCACTACCCTGTCCCATGAATATTTGAACTTATGTATCCTGTTTTCTGATGGATTTGTTATCTGGAGCCTGACTTTGGTATGTAGGAAGATGCAGTATCTGATGGAAGCTTCTATGCCATTGGGATTGTTTATATGGCCTCTTTCTCTCCCATATGATGTTTAATACAGAGTGAATTCATACCACAGCCCATGGACGGTGTGGCCAAGGCAAAGACTATTCTAAGGTCTCTGTCTCCTGCTTGCCCTCTATTTTCATTAACTATTAAGGAGTTTTTTCTTTTTAAATGACTGTTCACCTGCCAGATGTGGCTGAACTTAGTCTATGGATGCAAAAATTTTGAAATAGGGCAAGAGACCATATTGGAATCCTTTCCTTAGGAAATGAGGCCAAAATCTGCTAGCCCCGTTCCTGTTCTTCCACCCCAGAAAGTGACACTACACTCTTTTTCTGGCCTTAGTCTACCCACCACCTTACCCAATAACTTCCTATTGAGAAGTTACTCTAGGGAATAGTGTGCTTACTGTGCTAATCCTTTCTGTTCAACCTGTACAGTGGGTTTTATTCTCTATTGCATATAAGTCACTTGTCCACGCTGTGCTGATGGAGAGATGCCTCTTTCCCTCATTCTTGTGGCATCATGTTTGGTGATAAGTCATCTCTCATCTGCCTTGTTGCCAGCATCTAATGTCAATGCTAGAGCTTTCATTTGAGTTCTTTCTGCTGTCTTACATAGCACCTCTTTGGTGAGTGAGCTTCCCAGGAAAACCTGCAAACTTACTTCATTATTTGCTTTCAGATTCTCTTTCCCTGGGTTCCTGTGACAGCAGCTTATACAGCAGCAATACACTATGGTTGCTGCTGACTGTCCTCTGCAGTATTTTCTCCTTACATCCTGGCATCCCTAATCTACATCCATTTTTTGTCTTCAGTCACCATCCATCAAGTCTCTGGACCAGAGTTTAGTAAGAGAGTTTGCTGTTCCTCATACAAGGAGGTACTAACCTGAAGACTGAGTTTCTAGGTGACATGGTGTGACAGTAAGTAATAACATCCCATGGGTAGCAGTAGTAACAAATCCAGCCATTTCCCAGAAGAGGAATGGTGCATCAGGAACTTTTGTGAGTCAAGCACCACACCTGAAAAAGAGAGAGACCTGTACCATGAGTCAAGCTGCTACAGCTGTGCATTCAGTCCTCTTTCTTCATGTGGGGCAGTGGAAGTATCTAGGAAGCTAAATGGTTGGCAAACTGGTTGGAAGGACCATTGCTTAAACTGGCCTGCTGATGGGAAAGTGCAAGAGATTGAGATTGTCTGAGGTACTAATTATTCTACAAGGCCAAGATAACCACGAGATGCCAGAGCAGTGCTAGTCAACCTGGTCCACTGACAATCACCAACCCTTTCTTTATGAAACAGCATCTTCTGGTGTATTATTGCTGATGGTTTACACTTGTGAACAATTTAAACTGAAATTAAAAGAGGGCTGCTCTTGCAGTTTTGATCCACTCTCCCCCTCATTTTGTTGGTTTCTTTGGTTGCCTCTGGGGGTGGGTTGCATTAAAGAAAAGACTTATTACAAGCCTGTTGCACTCACTTTCTGAAACTTTAGCACTGGTCTTTGATAAGCAGGTTGAAAACAGCTCCTTTGAAGAGCTAGACTGCAGAGCCCAGGAGTCTAGTTGGCATGCTTCAAAATGGACTAAACTTTTTAACTAGCAGAAGCATTGCTTCACTACTTTTATTGGTCAAAGCCATGACAAATAGCCCTCTGCAATGACAATTCCAGGATACCCTGTGAGCCTGATGGATGCTGCTTTACCATGCTTCATGCTGTCCTTGCCAAAACTGATGACTATATGCAGATGTATGTGTAAGAAAAGACGTCTGGGACTCATTTATAAAGAGTATATAACGAACAGTTCTTCTGTAAGACAAGCTATTGTTTATGTATGACTGCATCACCACTCCGTCTTTTTAAGGTTTCTGTAAGAAGTGGCAAGTTGCCTTCAGCAAGTATGTAAGTGGCTTGGCTGTTCTGTGAAAAATGGAAAACAGAGAGAGAAGCCTTTTGATTGAGGGTGAAATTTAAGGTATGAGTGGCTGTTATCCATATCTTCTAGTCCTCTGAGTCTGCAAAAAAGTAGACTGAGGGGTAATAAAGCTGTTGACCTGGCATGAATGATTCTATAGATGGTGTTCTGCTTAACCATTCATTCCTTTAAAGCTATTTTCTTGCTTTAAAATGGCTTTTTAATTTATGTGGCTTAGGAGCTATTTGTAACCAGCAGAAAACTCAGGCAATGCAGGTACCATTCATGAAAAACAAAGTCACCTTAGAAGATCGTGTGGATTTGCTTCGGAGATGCAAGGGGTTTCTTTTGTAGGAACTCTTATATAAAACAGATAATGTGTATATGAAGCATAGAGTGATCTGCTGCTGCCAATGAAGATGTTCAGGCTGAGAATTTCAGATCGATTCATGTATCGGGCAGGCTTAAGTAATCTGGAAAATGTTGATCTGTGAACACTGCTATTCACTAAAATGACCTGAAGAAAGTCTGGACTTAGGAGGCCTATAGCCAGATTGTCAGTGATCTACACTGATTCTACTAGTGCAGCCCAAATTCATGCTGAGTGGTGATATAGCTATGAAGACTGAGACCATAGCCACTGATTTTTTCATTTTTCCCATTTGCTGCCAGGTCTTCAAGAAGCTGGTGACCAGCTCCTGTTCTCAGTTCATGACTACAACCTGGTTGCACTGCAGACTTAATGGCCCACATCTTCCTCTTTTCTGATATTTTTCTCTTGAAACAGAGGAAAAAATATAGCACACAATGCATCAGCTTCCTGTTCCAATCCTGTGAATGTTTTATGGAGATGAGCCAGCTTTGTTCCCCAGTGTGTTTGCATAGGATTTGGATGCAGAGTGATCCTATAGGGACAATGAACATGTCACCTGGAAGAGCAGCTGGTTTGCATATGATCTCAGCTACTGAGCCGTTCAGTGCCAGAAGTTAACAGTGTGGCACCTATTAAATCTTCCATTTATGCTGGAATAAAGCTAAGCAGCAGTTGGGTTTGCATGGTTCAGTTACCTTTCTGTTTGCCTGTTTTAAAGGTAAAACCTGCCACCACCATGGAGAAAATATTAATGAGTGAAAGTTTATTGATAGGAAAACAATGGAAGGAACCCAGCAATTTCCAAAAACAGTAAGTGTACTTTTAGGAAGGTATATTTGAGGGTGAAAATTCTTGTTACTGTGCAATACCCCTTGTGAGGATACAACACCCAGCAGAAATATGCAGGAGTAAGTGGGAACAAGACTGTTCATGTAAGAGCAAAAAAATTATTCCAGAACAAGCTATAGTGCAATCTTAAGTCCTTTGGAGGTGATGCAAAAACACTCACTAGTTCTAAATAAGGTTTGAATGGGGTCTGTAGCAAGTACAAACTGAACATTACAGGGAATTCAGATCCTAGCAATGAGATCATTATTCTTGTTCAGTAAAATGATTGCAAAATAGTGTTCACTTTGGGGAACTTTATTGGAGACTCTTTATTGGAGACTTAAGCCTTATCGGACTAGAAATGAGAATCATCATTCATACCTAGAAGGACAGTACAGATTCTCAAACACAATGCTTATGCTGAGATGGAAAAATGAAGTGACCTGAATTAATAATGTGATGGTATGGAGGAAAGTGAGGAAGGTGAAAGGAGACCTAGGTGTGTGAAGGAAGATATATCTAAGAGGGCATGGTTAGATGAGGAACTGGAGGCCCCAGGGCAAAATACCAGAGGACTGATGAGAGAGCTGGCGAGAGGGAGTCTCGGAAAGTATTCTGAAGGGAAAGAGAAACTGAAACATTGTTTGGAGAATGTAGGGCATCTGTGACAGCTTCCTGCCGATTATGCACTGTAAAAAATGGCAAGTCACTGCCTGCTTTTTGCGCTTGATATTTAGAGGAGACTCTGCATTTTGTCTCTCAGCATGCTTTCCTATCCCCCTTGGACTGGCATCACTTTGTGATGCACTCACAAGACATCATTTTAAGGAAAACAAAGATTGAGGGCTCTTTGTTGGTTTTTTTGGGCTACTTTTTTTTTTTTTTTTTTTTTTTTTTTTTTTTTCCAGAAGGAGCCTAATATTGACCTAAAGCTGTTCCCAATGAAGTTAGTGGTGAAGTTCCCACTGACATTTCATTAGAGAACAGTTGTAGTGTCACGGAGGCTTTTTGAAAACACTGCCCTCTGCATGCCAAATAAATCAAGAGCAAACAATGCAAACCAGATCCTGCAGTTTAATTTGTTTCTGTCCCCATTTCTGGGCCATAAGCAATAGGAAGTGTGTGCAACCAAGTGAAGGCTTGGGAAGTGATCGAGCAGGGAGCTGTGTGGTAGGTGTATTTTAGGATCTTCTTCCAGCAGAGGTGCAGAATAGCCACATGCTGACTTTAAAGGGGCTGTCCTGCCATGTGGGGACAAGATCTGAATTATGAAAAACAAAGAGGGAAGAGACTTTGAATTCTTTTACTTTTTACCCAAAATTTGACATTTTTTTTAACTAATATGCACTAGTTTCTGTTAGTCCCTCAGTCCACCTCTATCATTACTTGCCTCTAGGGAGACTGAACTGTGGATATTAAAAATAGCCCGTATTTTGTCAAAAGCTTTTTTGTATGCAAAGGCTTTTTTTTTCTGTGTGCAAGACATCTGTGTGCTCTGTTTCAAGTTCTTTGGTAGATAAACCCAGCTTCCTCCTTCCAGATGGTTGGGGTAAATAGTTGAAAATATTTAAAGCAACCCTTCTGATTGAATGCAGTAAAGATGATCTTGAGGGATCTTGGCTGTGTCGCCACCCAGAACACTACATCTGTAGTTCAGTGATGTGCAAATTGTGTCACATCCAAAAACTGTCCTCAGGCAAGAACACAGTCTAACATGTCCAAATGTAACTAGGTCACTCTATAAATTTATTCTGAACAGGGTCTTGGTTTCCCTAGTTGTGTAAATACTTAGCTGTCTCACATGAGTATTGGTGAGAAGTCATTAATTTATGCTAAGAGAACACTTTGAATGGCTGAAACATTGTACATGTCACATATTACTATTATCATGGGTCAGATCCTTCAGGTTTGGTATGCTAGCTGGCAATGACTACACATGGAAATGCCACGTACCCTGTTCTTTAGGGCACTACAGGCATTGTTAATTGAGGTTTGTTTCTAAATACTCAGAGGGTGCATACATTGGAAGCTTTGACCTCTTTCTATTGTGTTTAGACCCAACATGAACCCAAGTGCTATGAGATTGTCACCTTGGGCAGCCACAGAAACCTGGACCTCCAGGTCCTAGAGCTGCTCCACTGCTTCACATTTTGTTATACACAATGAGTCAAATGACAGGTTTGTACATTTCGGGCCACTGACTGGGCAAGAGAACACAGAAAAAACGTCAGAGGTTATGCGTTTCTGGTGACTTGCTTCTTGAAGGTCTAATTCAAGATCTTTTATAAGATGAGATGTAAGGCATTTGTCCTAAAACAGATCCAGTATGGATCTGATTTCAAACATCAAGACATGCTGCTCTTTTCTACTATGCCTGCCTCCCCCCACCCCACATGTTTCTGACTATTGCTGTGAGGTTTTCCCATGGCTCAGTCCAGGAGTTTTCAAGCCTGTTCATCTCCCAAATGACAAATATTCTAGTCCAAATACTTGTGACTGTGGCAATCATGACACCAATATCTTCTTTTGGTCTAGTTCACATCTTCTTACACAGTACTGTTGGTTTCTTTTCCTGCTGTTTTCTGGACCATCTGTCTCCTACTTACTTCCCGGGCTTAGTAGTCTCAAGGTGGTTTGCAAGGCTGTGTTGTTCTTTCTCAAATTACACTTTGGATACTGTCAGCAGCTACCTCCTCCTAGAAAGTCAAGGTGAATCCCATTAGTTGAATGACTGCGCCTTCTTCCCAGGTGATGTCAGAGGGTGTTGCTCCAGTTGAGCTCTGGGCTTGCTGGAACCCAAGAGATTGAGTGCTCTCTTTTAACCTGAGAACCAATGACTTCCCATTTACAGCAGCATACTGAATCCAGAATTTGCCCCTCTGTCAGCTGTGGCAAGCCTCCCATGGGTTTCCCCCTGCTGTTGCACACCTCCTTCTCAGGTGTGAGGATCCCCAACTTCTTTGTGAGAAGCGGTTATTTGAGATCACCCCACAAGTTTATGCCTTGTCTACAAGGCCCCTGTAGTGGGATTCCTTTGGCTGCATTCTGTGGGATACAGATCAAGCCCTTGGAGAGGAAAAAAGATGTCCATTCATTTTTGGGAGTGGGGTGTCTGTTTTTAGGGGAGGGGAGCTGATGGCTTTACATCATCCCTTGAAGTCTTAAGGTTTGTGCTTGTGCAGGGTGAGAGACTTGAGATGAGATCTCACCCACAGTTGTTCATTTTACAGTTCTATTAAAAAAAATAACATGGGGGAATTTTCTAGATTCCATCCAATCCATAATAACTTTTGAAAAGTTAATTTGCTGCAGCTGCTTTATAACTTCTCCTAAGGCCACAACTCAACATGATTACACAACCGCAGTAACTTTTATGGCTGAGTGGAAACACTACCCTGGTTTTGTTGTTCTACAAAAGCCAATATTTGGTTTAAAGATTCCCTTGGATTTTTAATCCACTTTGCTAGGAAATCTCACTCACCACCAGTATTTTTAGAAGCTTCACCTGCTTTTGTGCCTGCTTCTTGCCACATACCCAACAGGTCTACTGCATGTTGGAAAAAAACACCCTGTCCTTCATCCTCTGGAGTACGAAATACGTCATTGGTGTCTTCTGTTAGGCTCTACTATGCAGGTCTTAATGGGGACTAAAATTAGATACCCTGTTCCTCCTTCCTGATAACCCCCTCCTGTGTGAGAGCAGCTTGTCACACATAGCATCCAGCCAGCCAGCCTCTGGGTATGCTAATAAAAGTTCTGCTTCTGCAATCAGCCAGCTTTGCCCGAGGAGTCTGTCAGCAAAAATAAAAAGGATATTTCTATTTAAATACCATACAGTGTCTGCACATTGAAAATATTTTTACCATGGTAGCATACATGCCTCTACCAATAAGGGTGTATTGTTGTTATAAGTTGGCTGTTAAAATTCAGCCAGGACTAAAAATTGCCATAGAAAGTCTCAGCCTAGAAGGTATTTGTTTATTTTGACAGGTTATTTAAAACAAGGAATGAAAAATAATTAGAGGTTTTGGATTTCTACCTTGCATTTTTCTGTTTAAAAATGTCTTAGATTATATTTTCTGGTGATTGGATCCTGACAGAAAACTTGTATCTTGGGGAGGAGTGGGAACAAAAAGCTAGCAGGTAAATTCTGAGGTTCCCTTCTTGGAAAAAAAGGTATCTAGTTCATTTTCGGGCTGAGAACAACTGCTACAGTTTTCTGCCCAATTGAGCGTTGAGTTTTTCCCCACTGAGAATACAAAAGGGATATTCAATGACCGTCCAAATCAAGCATAATTACAGAAGTATAATAAACTTCAGTACAAATGATCGTTTTTGCTTTTCGTTGTCTGGATAAGGGAATAGAGCATTCCCACCTCTAACATGCTGAGCCTCTGAAAGGCCTGAAGAGACAGAAGTGAGCTCCTAGGTCCTCTTCATTCGTGGGTGGAAGTTATTGGCTCAGAGAGATGAATCCCCACATGATCTGCCTTGTAAACTAAAGGCAGGCACCTAAATTCGTAGGTAGATAATTGGCCTGACATCCAGGGAGCACAGTGCTCTCCCTGAATTAGATGGGTACTTTTGGCTGGCTGTGTAGCACGGCCATATAGGTGCTGAATCTGGGACACATAAGCCAAAGATTTAAAAAAAACATTGACGCCAAAAATAAGGGTCCTAAATCTATACTTAGACAAATAAACAAACACCTGATTTTCAAGCTGCTGAGCACCCAGTGGCTTGGCCTCAGGTTTGAATACTTTGGCTTACGTGACTTGTCCAAAGCCACACAGGAAATCTGCTGCAATTCCAGGAATAGAGCAAAGATCCTGTGTTTTAACCACAAGCTGGCTATGTTTTATTTGTCAGCAGTCATTCCCACAAGGAAGCTAAACCAGGGATCTCACTGCATCTAAAGTCAGCAGGGTTACCTACTGGCAATGGAACTAAAAGATGTTCCTTGTTCTCTGAGCAAGTGAGTTATGTACGAGACCCCGGAGCAGCAGCTGGATGTTTTGAAAGCCCCTCTCCTTAGAACACACAGGATTAGACATCAGAGCTAAGCGACAGTCCGTCCACTTCTGTGTCTTCTGCATTTCAGACTGCTACATGGATTGAAACTGCAGACTGGAAGAGCTGTCGTAGGTGCAGAGAGGAGATGTTTGGGCATGCCTGTTAGTTTCTTCAATTAGCTGCTTCTGGGGTACCCAGCAGGACAGAAGCTCCTCTGCCCACAGCTGATCTTTTTTCTGCTTCCAGCTGTTAACATGCTGCTTCTCAGCCATGTGAGGTGGGCAGTATAAGACTACTTGTGCCAGACCTTGGATGCATCACTTCTGGTCCCTACCTGCCATTGCCCACAAGGCTGTGGAGCCAGCATCAGCTTCTGTGTCACACTCTGTCTCTGAACCTGCCCAGTTTGCATGCATGAGCCAGATGACCGGTGGCCGGGAGGACTTCTGAGCCTCTAAAGCAGAAGAGTCTGAAGTTCAGTGGCCAGAGCTGGAGCTCAAGTTCTTCTGTTAGTGGGCTGCATACAGGAAGGGTGGATGAAGCCAGGTGTCCAATGGGCAGCCCAAGCAGGGTTCCTCCAAGGAGGGCACAGATGTATAGCCCACGTAGTGTGGATGAGAAGTGTGCTTCTCAGCTTGTATGCCCACCTCACTTTGCAGTGTAGGGTTGATCTTAGGCTGCTTTTAGGAAATGTCCACATACACATAACTGTCCTTATGCTACCAGGCTGCATGTGCTGGATGATATTGAACATATTCTGACCAGTTAAATCTGAAGATGCGGCCTAAACTGATATAACTGTTCTTTGATGCCATATTGCTTTATGCTATCAGGGAATCAAACTTTTATGAAATAACTTGTTGCTGCCTCTCTAACTTCATGTAACTACACTTCCCATAAACACCAGAATGGATTTTAAAATCTTTTATTTGACATTGGAGTTTATGCCTATGAGCTTGAACTGTTTTATACAGAACTGCTGTGCAGGTAAGGAGGTGTGCAGGAAAAAAAGCATTGAGCCACAGTTTTTTTCAGGAAAATGTTGAAACTCTCTTCAGGATATATGCATTTGATGTTGTATAATGCCAGACAGTGGTTTCCAAATGACATCTTATGTAAGTCTTAGTCAAATAAGATAACAAAAAGGTCTGTGTTGCAGCCAAATAACCATAACTAAAAACTCTCTGAACATTATACTTATATACTTATTGCTAAACCAGTAAGGACAATTACAAATTACAAAGCAGAGGATGTTTGAACATTCATTACCATATTTCTTCAATCAAGACAAACCGCACATTCCTCTGAGACACATGCCAAATGTGGGGCTTTAAAGAAATGTTTCTTGAGTTATCCAAGTATAAGGAACATCTGAGTGATTTTCTTAATTGTTCAGTGCTAATCTGAAGAGATTTTATTCTCTCTTAATAGGAAATACATTGAACTCTGGACTAAGACCAAACAGAAAATTTCAGGCTATGCAGTAATATGAAAAGGGGTGGAGAATTTTAAGTGACAAGTGGGTTATATTGGAAGTCCCATCTTGGTTTCAACAATAGGAATGGTATCTTGATACTTGAATTTAAAAATGTGGATTTCTACATACTAACCATCTTTCATGAATTACTGCAGATCTGACAAATTTGAGTTATTGTGCTCCTCCTGGGAGACTTTTAAAGCCAATTGTAACAACAGATTATATGAAACAGCTGGTCAAACAGAATGAGGAACCAGTTTATTGGCATTTGATGAATTAATAAAAACAGGCACAATACAAATTTCAGCAATAGCTAGCAATTCTCCAAGAGAATAGGAATGAAAAAGAAAAGAGCAGGAATCAAATTACGGCAGCTGTTTGGCCAACAGGTAGGGAGGGTGTCACTATTTCTTCATGGCTAAGGCTTGGAAAACTCTTCAGAGATTCCCTGGAAAAAATGTGGTCCTTGAAACTTGTGCAGATGATAACAGAAGTACAGTGCTTAAATAAATCCTTGACTGTTCTGTTGAGGAAGAAGCAGTGAAAGAGAGACAGGTTGCACATCAATTTGTCTGCTAATGTAGGGAGAGAGAAAAGCAGGCTTGAGTGTCTGTGGGGAATGTGTGGCTGCAGGGACAGCAATCCTTTTGCTGTTGCCTTTACAGTTCCAGTGACAAGAGAAGGGCTACAAGAACCAATCTGATAAAATGGGGAGAGGTGTTTCACAACAGCTATAGTACTGAACTTTATAGTGATAGTGTTTTCTATAGCAGATCATACAGAAGTTCCCATTTAGGAGACTATCTTTACAGAGGACAACCTGAGAAACTGTATAAAGGTGAAACATCAGAGGAAGGAGCTGAAAAAACAGCTGATGAAATAATTAGTAGGACTAGATGGCTTAGACCCTGGAGTACAAAGGGAAACCAAGGGTATAAAGTTGAAGTGATGCTTACAATGTGCTCCCTGTCAGCTACATCAGCCACCACACCTGGTGGAATAAAGAGCCACATGTGTGACAGCGATTTCTGAAAAGCTTTTGACAAGGCCACTCAGCAGAAACTGCTAAATAAACAAATTAGTCATTGGATAAAATAGAAAAAGGGAAAAACAGAGGGAGCTTATCAGTGGGACCTCAATGGGATGTCAGCGGGGACCTGTGCTGCTCATCACACTTAGCAGTGACTGCTAATGAAATTCCACAGCCATTCCTACACAATTAGTACAAAAATCATGTATGGCTTTACACAGTCTAAAGTGGACTGCAATGTGTTTCAGAAGGCACTGAGAATACTGCATGACCAAGTGATAAAATGACATCTGGAGTACAACATTCATAGATGCAAGACAATACTTACAGGGAAAACCCCCCACCTTAGCTATGAACAAAGTGGGGATCTAGCTAAGCTGTTGCTATTAGAAAATTGGTCTGGGAGTCACTAAATAATTCCCTAAAAAAGCCATCTCAGTGTTCACTGATGGTCCAAAAGAGAGGAAGACAGGTAGCAATGATTAGAAAGGAACTAAAACAAAAAACTGAATAGATTATGCCTCTGTTCAAATCCATTATATGCCATTCTGGTTACCACAGCTAAAGGAAGATAGAAGGGAGGGAAATAAAGCTGATGAGAAATATAGAATGGTTTCTGCAGGAGAAGAGACTAACAGATTGGAAAAGAGATGAATGGTAATATAGGTCCATAAAATAATGAATAATGAGGAACAGGGAAGGATTACTCATAATTTCTGGTAATAAAAGAAGGAGAAGCTAATAAAAGTATCAGGCACAGGTTTTAAAACAAACCAAGGAAAGGAATTTTTAATTTAATGTGTAATCAAGTAATGAAACTCTTAATCACAACATACTGTGGAGGCCAAAGGTTTAAATCAGTTAGAAGGCAGATTAGACAAATTAATGTAGGATAGTTTTGTTTCTAGTTAATAAACACTGGCTACAGCCTCCAGCCCAAATGGTAAATCACTGACTGCCAGAAATGCAGAAGGTGTGTCAGGGCAAGAACTGTGTTATAAGCCTTGTTTCTTACACTCTTTCACAGATGAATCTCTGACACCATTGGAGGTAGCAAGCTGCTGAGATCCAGCAAAACATATCTATCATGTTTGAATTCAACTCAGTGTAAAGAAGAGAAGTGGTCGGAGGGAGGGAGTTTCAGGAGGTGATATTTTCCTCCTCCAGCTCTTGCAGACCTCTGTTTGACCTTCTGTATAAATTAGTTTGAATATATGTGCAACCGAAGCAAGAAATTAATTATTGTTTCAGAAACTGCAAGTAGACCAGAACCTACTCTCCTGGACTATCGCCTGCTCCATGCCACATCCCACCTTTTGGAATATGGGGGACTATGGGGACTATGAATAATGTGTATGTTACAAAAAGTCATGAGCAAACGCTTTCACCTTATTGGGAAGGGATACTTTCCCAAGGCTATCCTCAGGCTGTGGGTATCTACAGGCTGTGGGGAGATGGATCTTGAGCCCTACCCTTGGCAACCTGTGACATGGCAGCTTTGTAAAGGGAGCAGGTTCTGCATTTGAAAGGTAGGTGTTTGAAAGGAAGGTTCAGGTCAATCCCTGGGGCAAACATGTGATTCTTGACGACTTCACCATTATTTGAGCAGTTGGATATGTGCCTGCAGGTTTCTTGGGTTCCCTTTTAGATCAGCTTTGAACAGGTAAACCTATATCCATAACCTCTGTCCTGAGCTGTGTAGTAGGGAAGCTCACTGCTTCGCAGTCTCTGGCTTACAGGAGTGACCTGAAGGAATAATCACAATCCTTTACCAGTTTTGGTATTGGACAAGTTAAACATTAACTAGAGGTTTATCTACTTACTTCACAGGAAATACATCTTGAGGTCTTGCAAATGGAGAAGGGATTGTAAGTGAACTCCTCTGTTAGGGGTAGCCCTCATGACGATGAAACTGGCATTAAGACCTCAACAGAGGTTTAACTGCAGTGTGGATTTCTATTACATACAAGATTTTCTGACTATGCCTGCTCAAGCTGTCATTTTTCTTTTCATTAAAGGAATGGCTGTGTCCACAGGAACACTGCCTCAGCCTGGGGTAACTCGCATTATTAGCTGCTAGATAGACGCTAAAGATTCCTTAAGGAAGCACAATAATGAGGCTGAATGATGACTGAAAGTTTAGTGTTTGTTTCTGTGTCTTTCCATCTTCTACAGCACTGGGGAGATCTTACCCTAACTCTGGATGTACCCACATTCTCTGGCAGTGGCTTTTTGCCATTACACTGAATGCTGTTACTATAATCTCCCAGGCTTAAATGCATAAAGGCTACAGAGAAACACCTTGGAATTTCTGATAATTTGTTAAAGGGCATTTAAAGGTAAGCAGATGTGTTTAACTGATAATACTGGAGAGTTTCTTCAAACAAGCATGTTTTTGAAGAATGAGACTCTAGCAGAAGAAATCATTATAGGCTCAAATCAGCCTGCTGCAATAGGATACATTATTATTATAACCTAGATGGTAACAGTATGTGAAGGAGTACAGAGAGCCGTCTAGGACTTGAGGCAATTAAACTTTCAACTATTGGCTCTTTTGAGCTTAGTCCTTCAGCTCTTCTAGTCAAGAGTAATTTTCAGGAGTGACCTGGAATAGTTTTATTTGGTATCTCAGTGGAATAGCACTCCATCTCCCACCAGCAAACACTCTGAATAATTTAGATGTTCTGCACCCACACAACAAAGATTTTCAAGCCAAGTTTTCAATGGATCTTGTGCATATTACTTTTTTGGGGAAAATGTGCTTTATATTTTTCTCTAGATGTAATAGAGTTACATTTTTTTAACTCAAGACTTCCTCAGACAAATCTTTCCTCACCAAATGTAAATGTCCTATTGTGATCTATTTGATGAGACTCGGTTGTCCAGTTCTCACTGTGGATTTATTCAGGATAGAAAACATTAGTTGTCCCTGGAGTCTGAACTTGGTTAACAATAAACGCTCCACTGAAATAGCCACAAGACTTTTTTTCAACAGGAAAAAGCCCAATAAATTCTCAGCTTCTCACAATGTGTAAGAATGTGTAAGAAAATGCTGCATAAAGGTATTGGTTGAAAACCCAAGTATTCAGTTATCATGCAGAATGTCAATCAAGGATTTTCCATGGGAGACTCTGCTAGGCTGTTTGGATGGTTTACTGAAAAGCAGTAAAATATTTCAGGCCATGAGCCTTTTCTAAAGTTATTGTAACAGATTAAATCAGAATAAGGGAAGCTATTAATTTTTAAATCCTATGATGTTATATTTACTCTTGTAATCAAGTCACATTCCCATCCCCTCAGTTTTACTGAAGAAATGTGAATCTCATACTCTGCCTACAGTTGAAAAAAAAATTAAATTACAGTGAGTTTACTTTATATGGAATTGCTTAATCAGAATGCAGAGTTCCACTAATCATATTTAAATATAGTCACTGTAAGCCAAACATTGACCTTAGATTAAAAGATTTTTATGGCTTACTTAATGGAGACCCATTTATAGATCACCATAAAGAATTCTGAATCATGTAGATGAAGGGCAAAATGAGACAATTAGAAATGTGGCAATGAACTACCACAATCATTGTCATGCCTTGGAAACAGTGTTTTTTTAAAATGTGCCAGCTGTAGAGCCACTGTATGTATAATAAAAATGATGGGAAAGAAGAATGAAAACAGTAATCTTTGGCTCCATAGAATCATAGAATGGTTAAGGTTGGAAGGGACCTTAAAGATAATCAGGATCCAATCTCCCTGCTATGAGCAGGGACACCTCACACTAGTCTAGGCTGCACAAAGCCTCATCTAACCTGGCCTTAAACACCTCCAGGGAGGGGGCATCCACAGCTTCCCTGAGCAACCTATTCCAGTGCCTTACTACTTTCATGGTGAAGTATTTCTTCCTGATGTCTAGCCTAAATCTACCCTCCTTCAGTTCAAAACCATTACCCTTTGTCCTATCACTACTCTCTCTGGTGAAAAGCCCCTCCCCAGCTTTCCTGTGGTCTCGTCCAGGTACTGGAAGGCCACTCTAAGGCCTCCCCAAAGCCTTCTATTCTCCAGGCTGAACAGCCCCAAGGACGGTAGAGATTTCCAGAAGGTAAACATTAACTGCATTCCATATGTACCTCAGACCTCTATATTTCCAACAAGCTCTTCAAACCATCAACACAAGGTAGATATGTGAAGATAAAGATGCACGTGAGAAGCTGTCTGCCTGTCTTTGTCTTCTTAATTTTTATTTTTGTGGTAGTAGCAGTGTTAGTGGTGATTCTCCAATGCACAATCAGATGTTTAGCTGCGTAGCTATCAAAAAACTGAGGGGGAATTAAATGTTTCCCTGCCAGTCTTGGCACTGAAAATCTCCCCAGAAGGTGTTAGCATATAATGGCTACCATGATTTTATCTGCCTTTTCTCATGGTAGGTGTAGTATCAGTATAATTTTAACTCTATGGTAGTGATTGTTGGTACTCACAAAGTTGTAGTAAAGAAGGATTCAGGTGAGATTCTGATCAGCACCTACAGTGTCACTGGATGTGACTGCAAGTGAGCAAACTTGAACTAGGTGGACCCAGTACTCTCACATGGAGGGTTTTTTACAACAGCCCTGTTCCCTTTGATGTTCCTTATGATTACCTGTGCAAGTATTGCCCTGGACTTCAGCAACATGCAATTGGCATCATGAATCACTAGCAGGGCCTACATTTTTTTTCCTTATCTACCAGAAGGATACCCATTATAATCCTGAAGCTCACATATTATCATATGTTGTAGTTTTTACAGCAACTGTAGACACAAATAAAAATCAAGCTTTTCTTGACTTACAGTCTCTTTGCAACAACAAACTCTTTTCCCTGCCCTGCTCTGTTTTCATTTTGCTCTCAATTTTATGCTCTCTGAGCCTTGTTTAGCTAATGTTTCTGAGAACTGGAGGCAGAGGTGGGTTGGCATTTTCCTGGGCTCAGAAATGGCTGAGCTAACCAGTGAGTGAACGTGGGCCAGTTAGCCTCAGAAGAACTTTAGTGTTGACGGGCCAAAGTTGATGTGCTGCATCCCAGCAGTCCCCTGCAGCTGGGCTCACAGGAAACTAGCATTTAAATTCTCATCTGGGTTCAGTCAAATCATTATAAGCCATGTTAGTTCTTCACTGTTTTATCTTTCAGTGCAGTAGCCAACAACTCTTGTAGGTTCAGACAGGCTCCTTGGGGAAGCTCATGTTGCAGTACTGAAACTAAGCTGAAACCCTCTATCTGTCTGTCTGTCTTTCCAGTCCTAAACCAAGATATTTTTATCCTGGGCCTCACTGAATCAGAGCACTGTGCCGAATTTCATGGATCCCACAAACTTGCATGGATGTGAGCAAGCAAAATTTGGCCTTGACTAACAAACTGTGAAGCTGATTCAGCCCTTTTTCCTTCCGGTCCTTCACAACTCTGTCCACGGGATGGCTTCTGCTGTTCTGCTCCTCATCCAGCCAGCACGGCTTTCCTGAGGCCTTGGGTTGTTATCTGCTCACGGAAACAAAGAGCCAAGTTCTGTGAGGGGCTTAGGGAATGCAAATGTGCAGTTGGCAACTGGTCAGGACACTGGAACTTAGGTCCAAGAGAGGGAAAAGGTGAGAGACAAGCTACATATACAGTATCTGATCCTGGTTTCTCTTCTGTACAGCGAGTCCACTGACCTGAAGGACAGTGACTTGTTACAGCCTCACTCAACTGTGAGGCAAGATCTCCTTGGCCTTTGCAAAGGAAAAGGCTCACGTCTTAAACCCAGGTGAAGACTAGAGGAGAAAATGTTAGCTGCTCCTGGCCAATATTACCCCCCTGCTGTGCTCTGGGAAGCAGGAGAAAAGGTCTTTCCACCGCTGAAATGGCAGGCATCCTGTAGGAAGGAAGCAGCAGCAACCCTGAAAGAAAATACAGTGACTGTGGATGGGAAAAGATCATCCTGAACTAGACTCTGGTAAGTGAGAGCAATCTGTGCAGAGGAGTATGACTAGACCAGAAAATGTCAGGGTGTGCACATATGGGGTAAATGTGTCAAAAGGGGAGCAGCCTAGAGACAGGGTCCTGTGTTCCCAGGGAATTGAAGGGGGAATGAGTGGAAATGGGCAGTTGAAAATGCAGATGCCCAGCTGATCCTTTTCCTGTGCCCTATGTCCCATCCTTCTGCTACAAGGGGACTCAGGCCAGCAGTGACCTGTGCCATCTTTGCACAGTGGAGTCCTTCTTGTGCAGGTCACATCACAATGCAGGTCAATCAGGTGTGCCAGGAAGAGAGGGCAGGGCAGAATTAGCAAGAGGAAAGAGACATAAAGAGATCTCCCAAGCTTCTCACAGACTCCCAAACCTCTCCTGGTTTCCCCAAACCTTATTGACCCCATCCTTAGGGTGGTGACACTCAGTTGAACTGCCGCACTGATGTACACCTGCCTCAAGGGGCTGCAGCATGGGCTGAAGGCTTGAGAGTATCTGAAGAAGCGAGACCTCTATGTTAGCAGATCTCTCACCACAGAGAGATGTGGAAATCAAAGGCAGAAGAAAAGGGCAGCTGAAGAAGGGAACAGGACATGTAAGGGTCTGTGATGACCTAGAAATAAGCAGCTGTGAAATTAACGTGAGACAAAGGTGCATTTTCATCCTTTATTATCCAGGATCCTCGGACTATGGAGAGAGAGTTCCTCCCTCACCCAGTTCTTTAGCAATGGGGGGCTCCTTAATTCTTGGGGACACAAAGAAACAAGACTTGGTGGATGTACAGTACCTGTAAGCCTGATGCCCAGACCTGTGAGGGTGCAAGGAAACTGCCTGCCAGGGTGTGAAAGGAAGCATGGCCTTCCCTTCTGTCAGGGAGGGCAAGGGGAGTTAAGCATTGTATAGGACAGAGGGACCTGCAGTAGGGATGATTTCAAACCTGATGGCTTTTGGGACCCACGAAGTGCAGAGGAAAATTGCAGAACCAGATAAAATAGGAAAAAAGAGCTGTAAGGGACAGGATGAAAAGGAGAGAAGATCATCTGGATCTCAGCACAAGCTGGAACATAGGAAATTCCATTTAAATATGAGGAAACACTTCTTTATGGTGAGGGTTACAGAGCACTGGAACAGGCTGCCCAGGGGGGTTGTGGAGTCTCCTTCTCTGGAGACTTTCAAGACCTGCCGGGATGCAGTCCTGAGTAATGTGCTCTAGGGGATCCTGCTTTAGCAGGGGAGTTGGACTAGATGATCTCAAGAGGTCCTTTCCAACTCTGATAATTCCATGATTCCATGACATCCTATGTGTCTGATAAAGACAGTTAGGACCAGTAGCAAATGGGGAACCCTCTGATCTCTGACAACCCTGCTACCAGGAGCACACTGCCATTTTCCTCATACGTGCTGTGAGGTTACTCCTTCTAGAAATAACAGATGTCTCAGACTAGGGAAGGCCTGAGCAGAGACAGTCCTTTCATGTTTCTCTGTGGTTTTCTGTCTAATTCCTGCCTTTCTTGATTTATTTGCTCCCATATATCTCTTCCTTCCTCCTGTCTTTTTCCTTTGTGGGCTTGGATTTTCCTGTCTTGCTTGGAGAGCAGAGCCCAGGTCCCGACAGCAATGAGTGCGATCATTTTAACGGATTATGTTGATACTTGTCTTGCTGAAGAAATCATCAAGAAGTTATGCTTTTTAAATGCCCCACAGTTTCATTTAGAAACCAGAAGATGTTAACCAGCTGTCACAGCCTTCCTTTGCTTCTAAATTTTTCCAGCATTCAAACAAGGAACAGAAGTCAGTAATGGTAACCCACCGGTTGGTAACATCCACAATCAGGACATTGTTAGATGCGGTCAGTGTCCTGACTTCCACCAGAAAGCAGTGCTAGGATCCATCTGGTCACATGCAGATATTGACAACACAGGCACTTCCAGCAGGACTAGTCACCCTGTGCACCCTTCATAGTCAATAAAGACAAATAAGCAATTGCAGAGCACATTTCATCTTATCATCAATCATCGAGTTTAGGCCAGATGAGTCACACCCTAAAAACCTTCTTCGTTCTTGCTTAGTGTGAGCAGTTTAATGCAGGTATCCATACTGTGATTCTTAAAGCTGACAGGATCCATCTCCCCATGTCGCTGTCTCAAGTATAAGCCTAGAATGGTTGGCTCCAAGTATCTCTTTGACTACTGATCTGTGAAGTATAAAATATTGCAAAATTGGAAAGGACAACTAACAGCAGAGTCACGTGTGCTCAGCCCAAGGGAAGAAAAGTTATTCAGTTCAGCTGTGCACCTAAAAGGGATCCGTGATTTGACATAGCATTTTAGCCATGGCTTATGGATCTCTGCAGTACTTCTCCATCCTCTCTCTCCCCTTCAGTGGAGAAGTGTGCAGGGAAGGACAAACTAACAAACTGCAGAGAGCACAGTTTAAAATAAAAGCCATCAAACATACAGCTAACAAGAAAAAAGAAGGTGGGATGGGGAGCACTGTTTCCCAACCAACACCTTTCTCTGGAAGTGCCATCTCCATGACTGTCATCAGGAACCTCGGCTCAGAGATGCAGTAGCCTTTCTTTTAAACTTTTCAGCTCTGCCTCAGATAGGAGGGTAATATTGTCTTAACATTGGCACTCTACAGAGTTCCCTATGGAATATCTTGAAGCTACACAAACACAAATCCTAGAGAAACAATATTTAGATTTTGAAGACAATTGAAATATTTTTAAGACCAACCACTGTTTTGGCCCAGGATATGCACTTTCTGCATGGCAATCTCCAATTTGTACCAGATGCAAAGGCATGTAGTATATTTACTACACATACCCCAAACTGCACAAATTCCTTTGTCTTTGTGTTCACTTAACCTCAACTTCCATGCCACATAACTTACTTCACCTCAACTATGTTTCTTGGAATAACATTGAATTTTGGTCAGTTCATTATTGGCTTTGTTTGTCTTCGGTGCACTGTGCGTTACAGGGTTGGCTTGAAACATGAAACACTGTGGAGAAGGAATCCAATATGGTAATACAATCATTTGCCTACTATTGCAGGAATAGTTTCCATTATGGCCCCTATTTTTCACACTCTCCTAACTTTCCAAAACATTCACCTTTGGAGATGGAGTTTTCCATGGTTGGTGTTTGCCTGGAGGTTAAATCTGCCTGTGTGAGTGGAAGTTTTAGCAAAGACGTCTAGTCACTTCTACGTTATGGGAGAGTGGAAAAAACCCCAACATTTTTTCCGGCTTGGGAAGAAAAATGTCTAACCACATTTCTGAGAAGGGCGACAGCAAATCTGCTGAGAGTTGAAATTTGACAGGCACAATCAGTGGAGAGCCTAGTCATATGTTACAGACCCTGCTTTTTGAACTCATCTCTATGTCTTCTGGTGTCTATAGGGGGCTATTTGAGTTCAACAGCCTGCAGGATGAGAGCACGACCAACCAGGCACCCAGCTGCCAACCACTAATCCCTCTCCCTTTTCTCCCACGTAAGCACAAAATCAGGAGTTGTATTAACAGCTCTGTCCCCAAGGGTCTGGAAATGCTGAAGTTAAATTTCTAATTGTGGTAACTCAGTCTCTCAGAATGTGTATAATAGGTTTGTGTGTAAAGGAGCTGTTCATCCAGTTAAACAAGGAGAACTGAGTTGTATTAAAAGAGTCAGTATCTTTCTTCTGCCATTACTTTTCTTTTTCCTGATTAAAACATCTGCCTGATCTCTGTGAAGGACTTGGAACTGGCCTGTAGTACCTGATGAATCCTACATGAAGTCTGGCTATAGAGACAATTGTTGTGGGACCACATCTGGTTATTGGACTATTACCTGCCTGAAGAAGTTGTCTTAGTTAAAGAAAACTAGTAAAGCTAGTTGTCTTAGCCAAGCCATGAAAAAAAAAAAAAAAGGAGCAAAGAAATACAGTAGTTCCACAAAACCAACTTCTTAGCTGACGTACCAGGAACTGCTAAGAAATAACACCTGAGCTACAGGCTGTCAAGAGGACACGTCCACACAATGTGCAAATCTAAAAAGCCATTAAAATCATAAATGTTGTTGAAAGTGATGGCTGCAATCTCAGAGATCTCACTGGCAGACACTACATGGGATGCAGAGGAAGAACGGCTTCCTCAGGACTAAGAGTGATTATAAGTTGTAGGTGAGATAAAGGTGCAGCTTTTTACATTATTTTGGGGATGCAGACATGCACCAAGAATGTTTGAAGCTTTAAAATTAAATATCCTGCTTCTACTGCTGAGAGACACTCTTAGGTGACCTGCATTAACGAACAGTCATAAGCAATTAGTCAGAAATCAGTAGCTTCCAGCAGCAATGGAAGAGCTAAGAAGTTGTAGCTAAGAGTTCTGGTGGAAGGCTGGACACTAGGCATGTGCTTGGTGAGATTGGAGAGGGGAGTGGTCCTGCAGACATGAAGCCACATGCTTTCAGTAAGGGTTAGTCATTCCAGCAGTAATTCCAGAGCAAGAGCAGTGAATGAACAAACATAGGTATCCCTGGCTGTATCTGCTTTGCTCTTTGAGGTGCTCTGGTCAAGGTCTAGAGCACCGTATCTGTCCCCCTGGATTATAATTCATAGTGTACGGTATTTCTCCCACAAATTCCTACAGCACTTCAGTCAAGTCTCCCTTAATACTTATCCTCAGTCTTGACTTATCTGCCCCATGTGCACCCTTTTATCTGATCATGCTTGATTGAGAGACTAGACCCTGAGGTCACCTCCAACTTGAATTATCCTGTGATCCCATGACCACATTGCAGAGCAAGCCTGCTGCCTGATTTTGCCATGCAGTTTGGTAAGGAGAGTGGTGCTGCCATATCCACGTGGCACAGCATGTCCCTGCAGTGTGGCCAGTGGCACTGTGGAGGTCAGCAGGGCCATACACTGGATGGATTACTCTTCTGTCCAGGGTATGGCAAAGGATTTCCCCCTTTTTGAGCTTATACGCCAGATGCGTGTTGCCCTGCAGTGTCCACCAAATACAGCAATTGCAAAAGGTTTTGTTGTACCCCGGCCTCTCTTTATCACCACAGGTGGCCCTTGTGCACCCTGATCAGAAGTGCTGACTCTGTGCATTGTGCCTGTGCTTCCTGTAAGTCCTCTGCCCAACACCTGTGCCAAGTGTTGACTCTCTCAACTCTTGGCATCAGTTACCAGTCTCCATAATGTGATTATCTACACTTCCATTTCTATCAGTGCAATGTGACCCTTCACAGCCTCCACCAAAAAGACCATGGGAAATTCAGTCACATCCTGAGCTCCTGCCTAATGTGTCTTTGGGTGCCTGAGAGCTGCTTGGGAGACCAGCTGAGCACAAGACTTGGGGTACCTTCCTCACCAGCCTGCCCCAGGGGTGAGCAGCTGGTCCCGCTTAACCGGAAACAGGGATGGGGTGTGGTGGAGATGCTTTGTCCATGGGGAGAGATATCAAGGGACAGAGGTAAGGACCCTCCTACAGGTCAATGAGTCCAGAGAAAGGCATAGATTGTAAAAATACTTTCTGGTTGACAAGTGTAAAACCTTTTCCTGTGGTCAAGGGCCAGCAATCTGCATTAGCCTCACACAGAGAAGCTTCTGGCAAGAAGTAATTTCTGAGAGCCAGCTCACATTATATAGCACATCTGGGACCACTGGCTCCACAGAGGGAGCACAACCCCAGGGAAGATGTGCAGCCTTCTCCCTCTTACACCTCCCCTTACACTGAGGGCCAGCTTATAGCAGTGAGGAACTCCAGCTGCAAGTAATGTAGTCCAGGCTTGGTATGGGGAGAGAGAAGGTGCAGAGAGGATGGACAGCAGCCACGGGCTTTCTATAGAGATTCCCCCTGCCCCACACAGACCATGCAGCCTTGCTTAACCAGACGAGAAGGGGCCAAGGCAGCTCACATGAGGCACCACACAGAGAAAAAAATCTCCGCATTGATCACTGGGGCAATGTGCAATCCTGGAGGTCATTCATAGTCACTGTACCCAGAAGAGATGGGTCACGATACTGGGAGAAAGGCTGGGAGCATTATCACAAGCCACATGCTGGCCTGGCTTTTTTACTTAAGCAAGCTGTAAGTCAGACCTCAGATCCATCTGTCAGCTAGTCAGTGACTCCAGGCTAAGGGCTATTTGCTCTTCCACGTGCCAAAGTCTGTGGTTTCAGAGCCTGTAAAAGAAGATGCACGAGGCATCCCCCCCCTAAAGATGATAAAAATCTGAAGGACTGAGAAAAAATAGAGCTGAAACAGAGCCCCAGGGGCCTCAGTTACCCTGCTGGCCCCATTTCAAGGAACTCCCTAACCCTGATGGCCTGATTGCCTCTGGTTTAAGGGCTCAACCTTGATGTTGAGGACATAGGGTTGAGCCTCCTTCCGCTTTGCCTGGCTGACTTCCTGGAGCCATGGGCATGGGTGCCCAAGGAGCAAGCTGTTGGACTGACCTGTTCAAAGCAGGAATAGGCTGATCTGCAGGGGAGTGGGGTGACCTGGGAAAAAAAAAAAAAAAGCCCACTGGATTAGGTAGCTATAGCCCATTCCTTGTCTTCTACCGGGAGGACTCAATCACAGAATCACAGAAGTGTCATGGTTGGAAAGGACCTCTATGATCACCAAGTCCAACTGTAAACACAACCCCCCCCCACACACACACACTCCTTGGTTACTAGAGCATGTCCTGAAGTACCAAATCTACACGGCTTTTGAATACCTCCAGGGGTGGTGACTAAACCACCTCCTTGGGCAGGTTGTTGCAGTGCCTGACCTCTCTTTCAGTATAGAAATTCTCCCTAATATCCAATCTAAACCTCACCTGGCACAATGTCAGGCTATTTCCTCTGGTCTTATTGTTCTTTACCTGGGAGAAGAGGCCAACATCCACCTCACTACAACCTCCTTTCAGGTAGTTGTAGAGGGTGATGAGGTCTCCCCTCAGCCTTCTTTTCTTCAGACTAAACAACCCCAGTTCCTTCAGCTGCTCCTCGTATGACTTGTTCTCTAGACCCTTCACCAGTTTGGTTGCCCTTCTATGGACATGTTCTAGCACCTCAATGTCCTTCTTATAGTGAGGGGCCCAGAACTGAACACAGTACTCAAGGTGTGGCCTCACCAGTGCTGAGTACAGGGGTACAATCACTTCCCTCTTCCTGCTGGCCACACTATTCCTGATACAAGCCAGGATGCTGTTGGCCTTCTTGGCCACCTAGGCACACTGCTGGCCCATATTCAGCCAGCTGTCAGCACATCCAGGTTCTTTTCTGCTGGGCAGCTTTCCAGCCACTCTTCCCCAAGCCTATAGCATTGCATGGGGTTGTTGTGACCCAAAATGCAGGACCCGGCACTTGACCTTGTTGAAGCTCATACAATCGGCCTCAGCTCATCGATCCAGCCTGTCCAAGTCCCTCTGTAGAGCCTTCCTACCCTTGAGCAGATCAACACTCCTGCCCAATTTGGTGTCATCTGCAAACTTAACGAGGATGCACTTACTTAAATTTACTGAGGGTGCACTAAAACTTACTGAGGATCCACTCAATGCTGCTAATCAACTTCTGGCAGGCATTTTATGTGATATCTGTCCTCCATCTCTATATGGTCATTGCTGCTCCATGAGGTATGGTATCACTTGACCTCAGGACCACTTGTTCCCCCCCTAATTTACTCCATGGCTTCCTTAAGTTGTAGCTCTACAGTTGTGGAGCTTCTGGCAGTCAACATTTCACCTGTTGGTCTGCTGGGGAGGGTAGAATGGAGGGTTTTTCCACAATTCAGGCCTGGATGCACAAGTACTGCCCACAGTGAGCAGACTGAACCATTGGTGGTAAAACTGTGTGAGGTAACTTTCCTGCACTGGGTGAGGAAGACCAGTGCAGCTATGATTTTCCTGAGTAAGACAAACTTTTCCACTAGGATGCCAAGTGCAGGGAAGAAGTCTATGTATTGCTGTGTCTTTAAGCCTGTGTGATAAAGGAGGGAGTGAACATTTGTGTTTGGATCTGATCCCAGTAGCTTATCCTCTGGTTTTCCACTTGTGTGTGCAGCTAGGGCTGCAGGGCTGTGTCCCGTGGGCTCCTCCTTGATGATCCATCAACATAGAATTACGTAGCTCAAAACCAGGCTCACTGGTTCCCTTATTTTGCTGCACAGGGCATATTTTTGGGGGTCATTCTGGGAAATAGAAGACTTCCCAGCAAGTTAGTCTAGAGCAACAAAAATGGTAGTGCCACCATTAGGACACACACCCATCTGGTGACTCCTTAGCACAGGAGTCCTTGATGCTAAGTGGACTAACTGGTGGAAAGGCTGGTGGTGTGACCTTGGTTAGTGAAGGCATGGAATGAGTGTCTAGATGAGTTAGGGCTGGTGTTCTGGCCCTAGGGGCAGACAGCTTGCTGCCAGGAAACAATGGTCCTAGCCAAAGAATGACTATCACTGCCAGGCTGGTGGTGCAAGATGAGGCCCACTGTCGCATGGATGTGCTGATATGTCACTGCCATCCTCTCTAATGAAAGCTGTTAGTTTTCCTTTTAATTTGCTGCAACCTGCTAGTGGGTGAGGAATTATCTTTCTCTTATCCAAGGGCTTTCCTGTCTGTGGATTTCCTGAAAGTCTTCATACTTGACACAGAAGTATCTTTCCCCATCTCAAGTGTTGCTCCTGCTCTTGGTCTTGAAGGCAACCTTTAACTTCCTCCCATTTGCCCAGCACTGCCCTCCAATTTACATTTGCCAGGGAACACTGTGTATCCGATGGCCACTGCAGCTCTGTTCTCTGAAATCATAGTCCTGCATGTATTTCTTTCCTCCCTTCCCCTCAATACCTCCTTCCTATTTAGTGAGGACTATGTGAGCCCCATCTGGACCCAGAAACCCACCCTTGGGTGTCAGGTGGTTGACACACCTGAATGAGGAGATGTAGATGAGAAGACCCCATGAACTACTTGCAGTGTCCAGCTTTTGAACAGGCATGCTGTGTTTGAAGGGAAAAGGGAGGGAGGAAATGTATCATAGTCCACACAGATCTCCCCTTCCAGATATATGCTGGCAGACTCTGGTGATCCAGAAGTTCTGTTGCCTCTTGCATGATGAGTCACATGGATATGGATGTGTCCAAAAGGTTGCTGTAGTGGGCTGGGTGCTTCTGAAATGCTGACTTTGGTACATGCTGGGGTGGTCTCAGGTGTGTGCATTTGGGGAGGTCAAGGATGCTGCTCACTCCCAGGGCACAATGGCCATAGCTTGCTGGCTGGTTCACCTCCATCCCTCAGCCAGGGTGATCATCCCTCCATCCCAGCTTAAGGGCAGAGGGAAACAAACCCCCATATTTTCACCTTTTCACGTGAATTTGAGAGCATGGTACAGTGGGGTGAGTCTAGACAAACAGGAATCTAATGGTGTTCAGGTCTACTATGTGCCTCTGCACGGGCTTGGCAATTGCCTCGTGTGCCTGCCGGTGAAATGGGGCTCATAGTGCTTACCTTTGTTTTCAGGATGTTTCAGGTCCCAGCACGAAACGTATCCCCCACACCAGGAAGGTTTCTGGTGTTATTTCTTAGTAATGAGAAGCAGACCTTGAATTTTGACCTTTACATGTTGTTGGGGTTTTTTGTTTTGTTTTTGTTGTTTGGTTTTTTTTGTTATTTTTTTAATGACTCTCCATACTTGCCCCACCAGGCCTGAACCGAGTGGACTGGTGGCAATTGAAGGTCAGAATAATTTTCCTGCCAGCTCTAACCATGCAAGTAGGGGTTCGAGCAGCGCTGGAGGGGGGTAGATTTATGGGCATGCAGATGAGCCACCACTAGGACACGTTTTCTGCTAGTAGGTGGAGGAGGGATGGAAGCACAGCTCTGTGGGGACACGGTGTGGTCGCTCCCATAAACGGCACCCGGCGTGGACGAGCTGAGCCTCTGGCTTGCTGTCTCCTTAGCTGTACGTAGGCAGAGGGCAAGAGCAAAGACCAATCTGCGTGTCACTGCGGGCGAGTAAAGAAAAGCGCCAACTCGTAGGGTTATCTGGCCCTCGGCGTCAGGCTTTTGGGTGGCCAAACTCGACCAGCTTGTGCAGAGGAAAAATATTGATTCAGTTTTCTGCACTTTGAAACCTGGTAATTCTGCCCTCAACCTGCTCAGGCGGATTCAGAGGAGCAGCTAACAGTGTCTCAGCCAGCATAAATCATGCTGCCTTCTGCCTGGCTCCATTTGTACGTGGCACCAGACTAGGCTCAGCGTTTGTCTCCAGAGTAACTCTGGAGAGTGTAAGATATGTGTAAGCATCTCTAAGTAGTAACCTAACTGAGAGAGTTATTCCCATACAAGCTGCCCCCTTCACACACCATGGTGTTCCCAGCAGGCTTGCACAGCTGCAGCTGCCCTTCCAGGAGAACTTTTTTGACAGTCCATTGGACTCCCCTAGATTCAGGCCCCATCTCCAACAGATAACTCATACATAGATGATAACACATGCATCAGACCAGAAGTTGGACAACTGATGCCTCATTCCCTATGGTTTATCATCTAGCTGGAGAGAGGCTCATGTGCTACTGTGTCAGCAAATAATTCTTCATTAACTCAACTGGGCCAAGCTCAGATGCAGCTATTCTGCTGCAGGTGCTGCTATCCTGATTTCTGAATCAGAGCAAGCCCTCGGGAGGGAAAAGGTTTTGATGTCCATGGGCTAATTTCTGGATTACTCTGTCTCTGAAATTGTTCTTAGGCACACCCAGGAGCTCCTGTTAATCCTCTTGCAGCAGCCAGTGGTAGTGGCAGAGGGAGAGTGCCAAGCTGGAGCCTGCAGTGCTCTCCAGAATACAACAGCAGTATTTCATTAGCACCCTCTCTATGGACTGGATCCATTGCCATGACAGCTGGCTGAAGAATCAGTGACAAAACAAGGAGTTTTAGCTTTGGACGAGGTTTTGTCAAACCAATCTCACACCTCCTCAGTGGCCCAGGCACTGTGCAGACTGCCCCTGGGCTTTCTCCTCCCCCTCTCCACACACCTGCCTGAGACTCCATTCCCTTTTCAAGAAAAAGATGAGATATTTTAATTTTAGTCTGGGTGGAAGGCAACTAGATTGCATAAGGGAATTATTGTTTTCTGCTTCGTTCTCATTGTGATGCTGTGCAGTCAGTGAATCTCGATCTCTGTCCTACTCATGCATTTCAGATTGTTTCTCTGATTAGAGCTGAAGATGCCATAGAATTTACCACTAACATTGTTCTGGGGTTCTGGTTAACCTAGGAAGAGCTGAGACACCCAGTGATATGAATCAGGATCAGGTTTGATTGCAAAGATGGCTCTGAGCTCCTGAATTCCTCCTGTTAAAAGGGATAGTTGGTTTCAATCTATTATTAATGACTCCTGACACAGCATTTGATCTCCAGTTCCACAAAGTCCAGGACTGTTCAGTTGAGCCTTTGGTCTTTACTGATCTCATTATTATCATCTTCAGCCACCTATGATGTGATATTAATGACCAATTAAAAATACCACTAATCTATGAATTAATAATATGGATCCTTGTGAAAAAGAGCAAGTGGAATTCTTGGACACTGTCAGATTTGTGGGGACTCTCAAGCAGACTTTTATCATGCATGTTAGGTGTAAGGCAGGGCTTTGTATAAGAATGAGAATTTTAATGCAAGTTCTGTAGAGGACAGGGTTCATAAATCAGACTCTACATCAAAGGTATCAAAGGTCAATAGGTCAGCAGAGACAGTCACAGGTGAGAAGACTGAGGTTCAACCTCTTGTTCCATTACAGAGTCATTCAGTGACCGGACAAACCACACAGCTTCTTAAAGCTATTTTGGTTCCTAGCTTCCACTGATTTTAATGGGTATTAGACACCTCAGTATCCTTGAAGGTCTACACACTTTCAGTTGCTTTCCTGAAAGAGAGTCATTAAATCAATGATTTCATTGGAACTGCTCAAGTCCATGGTGATCCTGTTACTAGAAAAAGGCCCACAGATACTAGGACAGAGCACTGTATGCAGTCCTGCAAACGCAGACCTCCTGGGATGGCACACATAGAGGCGTCTCCGTGCCAGCAGCCAGGCTCTATCTCTGGGTGATATGTGTCTGTGTCCTTCAGAAACAATGTTCTTACCCTTCCTTAGACTCGTATCAGCTGCGGAATGCTGCAGGATACGGCTCATGCTGTTCCCGCCTGGTGAGATAAAGCTCCCTTCAAAGTTCCAACTTGTTAAAGAAAATCTCACACCACATGCAGTGTGTCTGGAAGCTTCCAGATTGTTTAAAGTTACATGAGCAAAACTGTATCTGTATTTTCAGCAAATACCTTCTAAAAACATTTCAGCTTTAAAATACATTGAGATTGCCAAATGACACCAGCAGAAAGAGTGGTCACTATAAGACGGAGCTGATGTTGTGGTTAAAGCACTTTTGAGACTTCCAGACAGAAGTGTATCTATCAGTACAAGATAAATAGTAAAATGCCTGTAGTTTATGAGGTTAGAGCATCACTTCTTCTTATTTGGCCATTTCTTCACGGCCTGCCTGTTTGTTTCACAGTTTTAATCTGCATACATAAAAAAACTAGGAGGAACCCATTTTGGGTCATCATAGGATACTGATCTGGACATTTGTTACTGGACTGAGATCTGAATGGAAACATAAACATTTAACTTCTCTAATAAGACCTCAGTTGGCCCTTCAAATAGGAAATGGTATTTCAAGCAACAATGCCTGTCGGAGTTGGTGGGACCTGTACCCTCTTTGGTGTCCAGGGATGTTCCATTGTCCTGATTCATGGAAAAATATGTCTCTGGAAGCTATTAAATCCACTTTTGCTTCCCTGGAAAAAGTGACCCAGATATTTTTATATCTAATCGGGTTCCTTTCATTTATCATGATGTTTAGCCAGAGTTGTAGGTCAAACAAACAGCTTTGTGCTGTGTGCCAAATGCAGACTGATAGGGAGCCTTTGAAGTAAGAAATGTGAAGTAAGAAATCTTCTCCTGACAGATTTGGTCTTCCTGATAAGTGGGTACACAACTGACACATCACTCTTCAACCCATTCTTGAGCATTCCACTAGTTTATTAGCTTTATGGTAAATCTCAGCAATGAGGGGAATACCTATGAAAAGTAAAATCTGAACAGAGAAAGCAGAAAAAAGAAGTTTTACAGATCACTTTGAAGAGAAGGTCCGTCTTTGCTGAAAGGCTCAAGATGTCCCTTCTGAGAAGGTGTAGGTGAGCCCTGAACTATGGAAACTGTGTTTTTCTTTTAATTATGCAGAACATGATAATTCTGAGTGTGGGCTGGCAAAATCAAACCCCAGAGATTGGGACCCCTCCAATTCAAGCTTCTTTTTCTTTGGCCAGCCCATTCACGTTGTAACATTTGTAACATTTGTATTTTGAATGGTTGGGATCTTTCTGGAGAAGGATCAGCTTTCTATAAGGAGCCTCTCTGTTCTTTGTGCAGGCTAGAATCAGAGGTGAGCTCATGACGCAGCACTGAGGTTGTAGGTCAAATCATAGAAACATAGAATCATAGAATGGTTGGAGTTGGAAGGGACCTTAAAGATCATCGAGTTCCAACTCCCCTGCATGAGCAGGGACACCTCCCACTAGACCAGGTTGCTCAGAGCCCCATCCAACTGGGGCTTGAATGCCCCCAGGGATGGAGCCTCCACAACTTCTCTGGGCAACCTCTTCTAGTGTCTCACTACCCTCACACTAAAGAATTTCCTTCTGATCTCTAACCTGAATCTCTCCTCCTGCAGTTTCAAACCATTATCCCTTGTCCTATCACTATATGCCCTTGTAAAAAGCCCGTTCCCAGCCTTTCTGTAGGCCCCCTTCAGGTACTGGAAGGCCACTATGAGGTCCCCCCGGAGTCTTCTCTTCTTCAGGCTGAACAACCCAAACTCCTTCAGCCTTTCTTCATAAAAGAGGTGCTTCAGCCCTTGGATCATTTTTGTGGCCCTCCTCTGGACACGCTCCAGCAGGTCCATGTCTCTTTTGTGATGGGGGCTCCAGAGCTGGACACAGTACTCCAGGTGAGGTCTCATCAGGGCAGAGTAGAGGGGCAGAATCACCTCTCTAGATCTGCTGGCCACACTTCTTTTGATACAGCCCAGGATGCGGTTGGCCCTCTGGGCTGCAGTTGCACATTGGTGGCTCATGTCCAGCTTTGGATCCACTAGGTCTTTTTCCACAGGGCTGCTCTCTAGCATGTCTTCTCTGGCTGTATTAACATGGAGAAATATGCACAGTTGAAGTTCAGCTTCTTAGAAAGATATACAGGTGTATGAATGGTCTGCAGAATTTGAATCCAGGTCTGGATTCATACTCTGAACCCTGCCTGAGTTGAGGGAATGGAGGTCAGAAAGGTCAGCTCTGTCAAGAAAGGCTCCTGACTTATGTCACTGGAGTAAATTTTTAATGAAGGAACACAGAAAATTTACTCAACATAGTGCCTTTTTAAGCTCACTGATCACTTCCTGGATAATGTAGAGCACAGTATTTTTCACCTTCCCTTCCGATTGAAAAGCAAGGAAATTTTTAATCATTCAGCATATCCACTGGGTGAAATGTAGTCACCCTTTCAGTCCTGTTTCTTAACCTTTTCTTGAAAGCTTGCAGAATACATTGCTCTAATCCATGTTTCTGGGCAGAAAGAAATCTCTGCTGAAAACCAAGACTTTCACAGACAAAGGAGAGACACACAGCCTTTGTAGCCTAAGGATAAGAAGCATCTCCTGCTGTCACTGAAGAAACACTTGTGGTACTCTGGAGGCAGTGAAAGTTCTTATATTGACTTTAGTGAGAGGAGGCTGAAAGCCTGATCCTTTTCTAAACATAAGAAACCTTTTGCTTCTGTCAAAGCAAATATCTGCTTGTGAAACTTCTTAGCTAGGGGCTGGTGTAACACAGTGTCATGAGGGATTTGGTGTGAAAAATTGGTAAATATCACACTTAGGATTTGGATTAAGGTCTCAAAGATGCCTCTTAAGCGCCTCTAACAGTCTTTGAGATGGTTGCTTATGCTGCTTTCACTGTAGACTTTCTCAGTGAAGTACTAGAATTGGTGGCCACCAGCAGATGGTGCTTCTGCCTGAGAATTGTTTTCTTTCATGACCATTGAAAGGTACAGTTCCTCCCATCATTACTGAAAAAGATACTTCACAAGGCAAAACATTGTGCACTACATTGTATGGTTTCCATATTTTATATAGGTCCATGTATGCCCTTCTGTCTGCTCTTGCTTTACTTCCAATGCTGCTCTTCTTTAAGGGCCTTGGAGTAAATGGACACTTTCCGTCCATCGCAACAATTTCCTGCCAGCTGAAGTTCATCAGCACTGAAAGCATCTGGAGCAGATGAGAAGACAAACAGATAAATAAACACCCACCTGACTCCCGACTATTATCTTTAACGTTTTTCAGACCAAACTGCTAACTTTTAGCTGAAATCTGGTTGTGTCTATTATATCATTTGCATTAGGAAACTTGTACTGTTTTTTTCTGCCATTGTAATAGGAGTAAGTACCTTAAAATTAATATCTAGAATCACACCCAGCAAGTTAGATAATGGATAGTCACACTGCACCCAAGTGTCTTAAGACTCCTCTCCTCCATTATATAGATACCTTGGCTGTTGATACATCTAGTCCTTTAGTTCACAGGCCACTGTGTTGGCCTAGCACATCGGCGGAATGTACCAGGGTCCAAGCTCAGGTGCAGTGCTGCTTTGGGGCTGGAGGGGTGCATTTTACAGTGGGATTGTAGCTAGCTCTGGTGATGGAGAAGGAGTGGTGGTAGAGAGAAATCTCTGCATTCCAAGTGCAAGAGGTGTGGCAATCCCTGCAGAAGAGCACAAAACAGGAGTTTGATTCAACACGTTAGACTGGAATATGAAGCTACCTCTTGTCCTAGAGAGCTCCTGGTATTGAGCCCAGACCTGCCCTTGGCAGGCTTCAGACTGACTGCTGCACTCTGGTACCTTCCATGCTCTGGGCAGCTTCATCCCCATCCAGGAGACACCAGCATGGAGCCTGTGGTTACCCCACTGAGACAATGAGACCTCTGAATGATGTGAGCCAATGCAAAAGCAGGGTAAGGTACCAACAGGAGATGGAAATTTTGTGAACATATTCTTACCCAAACCACAGTAATCACATACTTATACACACAAAAAGGTGTGGGTACTCCAATCATGCAGGTCTGTTGGGCACTATGAAAAATGTGATTTATTTTAAAAGTGGCTGAATTTTTATGAAAAAATGGTAAGTTCTCCTCTTTCTCCCATCTCAGAAACAGTCAGTGAAAAGCAGCAGCAGAAATGCTAAACTCAGCCTTCTCCAAGAAGGCGCTTTGAGAAGCTGCACAATATATAGTCCTGGAACTAAAATAAAGCAGGACCAAAATGCACTTCCATGACTTTGGTAGGAAAAAATGTACGTGTCATGCCACAATTGCTTGCAGCATATGTTCCTGGCCACCACATTCACAGTATTTTTGAAATCTAAGGTGAATCCACAGTCAATGGCTCTTTACTATAGCTTTTACTGGAGCCTTCGATGGAGGTGCCAGAATATGGTTTCTATAGTGCTGGATGTTAGCAGATCCAGAAGGGTAACTAATCAGATGGAATCCAATTATAAGATTACTCTTGCGTTCTCCAGATAGGGTGCTATATAGATGCACAAAATTATCTGTTGAAATCCCTCAGGCAGATTACCGAGAATAACCTTCTTTTGGATCCACTCCATCTCCCAGCCAGAGGCTCTAGTTTGGGAAATCAGCTTTATTCAGAGCAGCACTGAAGCATTTGCTTAAAGTTAGACATGTAAGTAAGAGCCACTTCCAACAAGGCTGTACTTAATTGCACCCTAGCTGTCTTCCTAAATTGAGATTAATGTCAACAGGAAGGTTCCAGCTGACTTTGGAAAGCTGGGAGGAGGCCACTGACAGCTCTACAGAGTCACTGCATGTCTTGACCATGGGAATACTCACAGAGTTATGGAGTGCATGGTATAGGTAAAATCACATATTCTTTTTTGGGGGGTGTGAAGGTGTGTGGCCCAAAAGATCAGCACGAGGAGCTTGCCTTGGCTCCCAGCACCTTCTGGGTGGACGTGGTGCTGGATGGGGGATGTCAGGGGAACCAGCCCTGCTCAGAGGGAGTCAGCACCAAATCCAGAGCAGTGTGGTGCCAGCGGTACCAGGAGTCCCTGCAGGGCACCAGCCCTGAAGTCAGGTATGAGGGAAGGCACAGGAAAGACACTGGCACAGGAAAGGTGTGCACACCTGAGAGGCCTCTGTCTGCTGCTCCAGAGGCGAGGGTTTTCTGCTGGAAGTGGGAGCTCAAACTAGGCAGATCTCAAGGCTAGTTTGTCTAACTGGATTATGGCTGTGTAAGCAAATGGGTCCGAGGTCAAGAAAGGCTGTGGAAAAAAGAAATGTGCCTGCACTCACACAACATATGTCAGGTTGAATAAGCAATTATTTCTTAACCCATGTGCTGACACACTTGCTTTCCTTTCTTGTCAGTAGGCTTGAAATGATCAATTGTCTTTACTTTTTAGAGCTCTAAGGGTGATGCAGGGCCTTGGGCCTCTGTTTTGGCCTCAATGATCTCTATGGATTGTTGTGTATAAAGCAGATTTTTTCTGCCAAAATAAATATCAGTGTAATGTAATTTCTCTGACAGTGGAGTTGGGCTCAGAAGATGTCATTGCACAAGGCTGTGAAGGGTTTTCTATTTTAAGAAAATGTCCTGACCTGCCCTTTGCTTCCCCTTTCACCATGTGAGCAGTATCAGCTGGTTCCATGATCGCAGGACTCCATTAAAGTCCGAAGTAGGAGCAACAAGCATCTCTACTAGGCTGTATCCAGGTCAACAGGTTGGGAAAAACAAGCAGCCCTTTTTTTTTTTTTTTAATGTGCAATGATGAAGTGCATTGAACCCAAAATACATAGCAGCTCTAGACCCAAACTGACATTTCTGCAAAATGCTGAGCTTGTCAGCAGGTTGCACGCAGCCACAGGGACCATGTGCTCACACCAGCTAATACTGGTATTACAACCTGCACTGGGTGCTCTCCTCCTCTTGCCCCTGCACAGCGTAGCATGGCACAGGCACTCTGCACAGGTTGTCAGAGCCTGGACCCCACCAGTAAGAAAGATGCTCAAGTGCCACAAGACAAGAAGAGCAGCTCTCAGATCTCTTCTTTCCCAACACGGGGATCAGAGCCACATGGGATTGTGTGGCTGAGGGGTGGCTGCTGGGCTCAAGCAATGTGCTTGCTCACCAGCAGCAAGGTTTTGAACCTGGAGCCCTACCAGACAGCACACCGCTGACCAGCAGCTTTCCTACAATGTGAGATCCAAGGGCTAGTGGCAGCTCCCGCAGACCGGCAGTGTTTGCCCACTAGGTACCTGGGGTGGGAAGAGGCCTTCGTGCACCCCTGGAAGAAGTGCAGTGAAAGCTGAGCTTGCACTGAGGGCTGTGTCTGCACAGGCAGAGATGGAGCTGTGAGTTGAGCTCTGTTCTGCTCCTGTGCTAAGTATCACAGAATTGCACCCTGACTTGCTCTTTTATTAGACTTCGCAGCTTAAGCCTGCAAGCCTCAGGCACTACCTTGGGGCCTCCAGTCCCTCTCACCTCCCTGACTCCTTAGTAAAGCTCTCATAAAGCCTTTACAATTAGATGAGATTTAAATATATAAATGTGCATGTTTGTATGCAGGCATACATTCACATATAGGCATATGGACAAAGGTGGAGTTTTAAACATAAAGTTACTTAACATGAGACTGCTGTTGGCAGGCACTTTCTTTTGGCTCCTGTACAAAAGGGACTGGTTTGCAGTAGGCTCTGGATAGGGGCAGACAGGAATGCTATTTGGCAAGCACTTTAATTCCCAGCTTCTGCCGGTCACCGACTCCCGAGGGTACCTGCCGGGAAGGCATGCTGCTCTGAAAGTGCTTCCTCTCACGGCCTCCGAGAAATGGGGCAGATTTTCAAAGGGAGCCTGGCCTGAGCAGAAGCATCTCATGGCCATGCAGAAGGCAGGTCTTGATCACTGGCTAAGTGAGTCTGGTAGGGATCAAGTGTGAGGTAATGCAGAGTCTTTTACATGTGGCTGCAAGTGGATTTAAAGCACGGCTTGTTGTTCTGGAGTAGGGGAATCGACTGTGTACATCTATCTATCCACTGGACAAGTAAGAGATCTGCTGTCAGGAGCTGCAGTGTTAGATAATATGAGGAAATGCTCCCGACAGGACTTGGAAAGCCCATAGTGTCAGGTAATTTTACAGAGACCAGTGGGAATAGAATTTAATCCCTGTCTTCAGCCTTTTGTCTTCTAAACAGCATTGCTTTAAAATGTGTCTTGAAATGCATCCTTGCTAAGGAGTTGCAGCAATCCTCCTGGTGAAATAGTTGACCTCTCCTGCCTTTGTGAATCAGACCACTTGTTTTGCTGATGAGTTATGAAAACAGATGATTCACTCATAGGTGTCACTTTTCAGCAAGAAGTCCCTAAGTCTGCAGACACGTGAGTTAACAACATCAAGACCTGCAAAAGTGGGTATTGGCAGTAACTCCAGCTCCAGTTTAGGTTCTTGTTGCTCCATTCCATCCAAATTCCTCACTGGCTTCTGTGGGCTTCACTTCAGCCAGAAGCACAGAACTAGCTCACTTACAATCTGGGCCATGCCAGAGGGGAGTCCATAAGAGGGCTGGTTACCAAAGCTGGCCTAAGTACCCCTGCAGCTCTGTCCTGATCCACCTCTTAGCTATGACTCTACACTACTGTCATCAAACTTGGGGCTGAATTCCACTCTCATGCACTGGTGGGCTACAACAACATAAGGATGGCTATGCTAGGTGAGCCATGAGTCTAGCCTTCTGTGGCATGAGGGAGACCCTGGCACACAATTACCCAGAGGGTGGCAGGTTGTGATCTCTCTTCTGACCCCTGCAGACCCTCCTAGAATGGCTCTGGCTGCTCCCCTGCCTTTTTCCTTTTATTTACCTTGTTCCACCTGAAGGCCTGTCAAGTCATGGCATCCTTGCCCCCAGAAGGTGAGGTTTGATGGGAGTATCCTGGGAGCCTTTATATCCTTCTGTTTGTATCCTCTGCTGTCCACTGGACAGGTTGATTCCTACATGCTTTTTTTCTTTTCCCACCATTCTCTTTCCTGCCTCTCCCTCCCCTCTACCAGACAGGGTGGGGAGGTTTTGTTAAAGGAATAAATCAGTCATGGGAATGGACAAACCTGGAAGCCTAAGAAAGAACATAAAAGTGGGGCAAGCATGTAGTCACATTTCCCTAGAATAATCCTCAGCAGACTGCTGTGATAGGGTGTGATGTCTTTTTACTCAAATACTCCTGACACATTTTTCTTCTCTGAATCAATCTAATAGCTTTTGAATGCTTGCCAGCTACTAGTACCTAAGGTGTCCTGTGGCAAAAAGGTCCACAGCTTAGCAGTGCAGTGTGTGAAGAAAGAAGTGGACAAAATCCTTTTGTAAAGACTCAGAAACTCAGTCAGGATTTGGATTCAGCTTACAGGCCACCCTCTGTGGTCAAGATATGAAAGGAGAAGGAGTAAGACTTGAAGCCAGGCAGCATTACTGTGGACACTCAGCCCATCAGAAGCTGTGAGCTGCCCCTGCCCAGAGGAGCTGTTGCAATCAGTGACCTTTGTCAGTGCAACGATCACCTGCCAAACCCACGCATGGCCTGTTGCTGTAACTACTACTCTCCCTTCCCTCTGCTTTATGATGATGGGACTTCACAAGAAAATGTGGTTTCAGCAAGGGTGCCTCTCCCAGTTTCCATTCCCCAGAAAACTCCTTGGCACTAGCGGCTCACTCTTAAGAAGACCCTAGGGTTAAGTGAGCTTGGTTGTGAAAAATGGCTTTTTGCCATAGAACAGGTGCAGCATGATGCCTGCTACCACTGCACCTCTGTGCTGCAATTTTTGTGAACTGCTACTTGGTGCTACCCCAAAAAAACCCTCAGGTCAGCTTGGAACAAAAGCACATACCTTTGGCCCCCTCACACTCTCTAGGGTCTGCCTTGCCTGTCTCTGGATGCCTTGCAGGGATGTGTAGTGAACATGTAAAGAGCTGTTTCATTTCCCCAGCCCAGGCACCTAGAGAGCCAACACATGTAGAAGTAAGGAACCTTAATCTGTCATCATGTTCAGCTGTGGACATCACTGTAAATCAAACTGAGGTGCAGGTATAGATGATATCTGAGACCTGGGCTGAGCTGTCTCTGCCCAGGGCAAGCATTTCTATGTGAAAACAGCACTCACTACCCTGAATGTCTCAGAGGGTCTTCTTCTGTCTGTCTGTTCATTGAAGGGCACAGCACACAATTTTTTAGTCAGTCTTTAGCTACACGGATAGTGTTTATCACAGCAAATGCCAGGACTAAAAAAACACTATCTGAGGCTGATAGATCATGATGCAAATTTATTTCCAGGACCAGGAGTGCAGCTGCCACATATGTGAGCATCAGACCTGTATAGAGGCTCCCAGGGCAGAGGGCCTAGATCCCAGCCTAGGTTGCTGCATGGGGGACAGTGGTACCTCCATGCTACTGTTACTGATAGTTCAAACCTCTGATGGCAAATGACGTATTTTTCTGAGATACTCCATGAAAGAAGAGGATAGATGGGCACAGGTCACCATGTATCTGTGTGTGCTACCCCTTGGTGACATTTATACTCCCCATCCAACTCTTTACTACCATCTCTCCAACTTTGTAACTGCTCTGACTGATCTGATGACCATATTCCTCCATGAGGGCCTGGGGAGTGTGAGCCAGGAGCAGAGGGAAGGGATGTTGGTTGGTACCAAGCAAGCCGGTGCATGCAGGAGGTGTGCACGTGTCTGCAGAGCGTTGTGGCTCCTGCCTACAAGTCAGCAAGCAACCAATCTGCAGCTTCCCTTCCAAAGGACAGATTTGATGTAGACTGTCAGCAACAAAAGGGCTGCTGTCAGTTATTGCCATTAACTTTGCCTTTCACTACACTGGCCTTGAGTAGGACCTTGCCTTCAGGTAACTGCGGGTGGTGTGCTGCAATTTAGCTGCAGGCAATATTTTAATTACAGCTGAAAGTATGGTGAAAATCCGCTTGATACCTAGGAAGGAACTTGTGTGGGCACTTAAGGTTTCTTTTCTTCTCTGTGGGACACACATACATGCATTTGAGGTGCCACATCTCATCTTCCCACTCTTCAGGCTGTGGTGGTGTGAGGAGGTCAAGCTGGGAAGCTGACAGCCCAATCTGCCTTTCAGAACTCCTTTGGCTGCCTGGCCTGCAGTGAGGATGGGGTTTCCACATGAGAGGTGGTCAGCTTGTGTGCTGGCACACACACTGAGGTGTTGTTCATGGGCCATGGGCCATAACAAGTAGCCCTTGTTACCCTTACCCTGGCACAAGCAGTGCTGCCAGCTGCTGCACAGTTTATCAGTGGTGCATGCAGGCACCATCCCCATTGTCCATACTGGGAGTGGAGGTCACTCAGCAGCTCACGTTCTCCAAGAAATTACATTGGGGACGCCCTTTATCTGCAGTGTGTTGGACAATGCTTCCTTCACCAATACTGTTTCCCAGCAAAAGCTGTCTCTGTGGTCATTGTTTGGAAAGGTGTTTATTTTCTGTCTTGCTTTCAGAAAGGCGACCGCAAAGAGGCTGAGGAGTCAATTTCCTTATGTCACTAGAAACTAAGCATCATACATGGTGAAATATTAGTGTTTGCTTTTTCATTTAAATGCTATTTCTAGGCAACACCCTTATTTATCCTCGAAAGCCTTTGCAACAGCAATGCATAAAACCATAGCAACAAACCTGAATGACTGTAGTGTCTGCCTGGCCACGATTTCTCCATCCCTGCATCCTGGGCTGAGGGGAGCAGTGCATGTCTTGTCAGGGTAGCAGGTGCCAGTATCTCAGTTGCAGTGCAATTCTGGCACCAGATGCAGTCAGGGTTCAGGACCTGACCTGTTCTGCCTGTTTTGTTTCTGTTTTGTTTTTTTAATTTCAGGCATTCAGGGTTGAGAAACTACCTAGGCTGGAGTCCCTTGCTGTCTAGTGCATCCTGTTGAGATACACTTTTTTCTCATAGACACAAAGGGTTTCTCTCACAACTTTGCTTGTACTGGTACTGCTTAACAAAATATGGCTAAAAGTCACTTTCCTTCTGAATGCTTTTTCTCTTGTTTCAGTGATGACTGCAAAATGTTGCTTTGTCAAACACATTTTTGTTTAGTCACAAAGGTCCATTCCAGGTGTTACCCTCCACTGTCTGCACTCTTTCATTGTGATAACACAGGTATTAAGGACAATTCACCCTGATGTGGCAGTGATCTTCAGACATGGAGTTACTCTAATGTTTAGAGAGAGGTTTTTACGAGCTATGAACATTTTGGGGACAACCTGTCAAGATACCTCTGCATAGCAGCCAACCTTCCAGCAGATCAGCTGTTCCTCTCAGCTGGCACCCATACCAGATCCTGTGTGAAAGGATGGGAGTTAATACTTTTGCATGTGTACCTTAAGTGTTATAATAGGTGATCATACTGTGTAACATGCAATTAAGATCCATGGTCTCTCAGAAAACAGAGGACCCCAACTGTTGAACCACCGAATGTATTTACCATTGAGCAGGCAAAGGCCCAAGAAAATAGGCTAACGATGAAACCTCTAAACGCTCCTCCCTGAAAGATGGAAGAACAGTTACATAAGAAATGAACAATTTTTAAAGGATTTCCTCATTGAAAAAGAATACCCAACCTGTATAGGGCAAGACATCAAACTCCCACTTGTGCTAAACACCATACCCTTGAGAGGAAAAGATGTACCAGTCTTAGCTACCTTGTCCTGGGAAAGAAAATAACATCAATCAAGCATGGCATGAATGCAGAGAGAAAATGAAACCGTGATTATTTGCTTAGAGGAATGTCAAACAGAGGCAGAGCAGTTAAATATTTGAGAGGTAGAAGTCAGAGCTCCTGGAGAGGTGGTAGCTTACACATGCTGACCCACTGCAGAGGCTCAGCACACGAATGCAAGAAACAGGCAAGACCTAGAAGCACAGCTGCAAAACAAAAAATAAAGCAGCAGTATATTCAATTACCAACACTGTTACAAGAAACATAATGTTTCCAGTGAGCAGGAAAATGTCCTGAGATGTAGTAAAGCTTGAATTATTAAAAAAAATATATTTCAACACAAAGAAACAGTTCAAGCTTAATTAACAGATGCAATCTTGAGCAATCTTAAGATGAAGTGTTTCAGCAGCCACAGTTAAAGCCAAACTATAAAAACCTAGTGGCCTTGGTACGTCTTTTTGTTTTACAAGGTGATCCACTAACAGACAAGAACTTGAAAAGCAGCAGCCAGACCCAGGGACAGAACTGTTGATTTCAGTAATGTTCTTTTAAACAAATGTGTAAATACCAGAAAGAATCTAGGAGGGCTATCAAGAGGGTAAAAAGTTTAAAGCAGTGGGGAAAGTAATTAAATGCTATCAGCACTCTAAGTATCAGTAGTTAGGAGTATAGCATATCAGTAGTTAAAGGCTGAGAAGATTGTGGGTTAAGTCTGTGTATACAAAGGTTTGAAAGGCACAGTGAATAGTACAATATTTTGATTTAACCAGACCAGAAGAAATACCAAAGAAAAATTACATAGGTACATACGAGAATATACTCATGCCTCCCTATTAATCGCACTTAACAGCTATATTCTTTTGTTTCTAAGAATTAACCCTATAAAATTAATGATCCTAAGTAATGAACCCTATAATTCATTAATTATGTGTGGTTAATTTCCTTACTTCAAAGAAGAGGAAGGAAAAAGATGGCAAAAGCTGGGTATAAAGGTATCACGTGCTGCTTTAAAATGAAGTGTAAAGTTTGTCTATTTATTGAAGACTATACCGGAAAAGAACAGATGCAGGATTGGAAAAAAGTGACTGAGTATACTGGAAGGTCCTATGAAGGGAAATGTTTGGGGAACAAAGATCACCATCAATAACAATCTTCTGGTAAACTTACCCTCTACAGGAAACACAGAAAATTGAGCACCCCATTCCAATCCTATAGATACTGGTCTATGTATGTTCCCTGTATGCATATTGTGTTTATTTATTAGTCTCTCTTTATGCATTTACAGTAGATATTGCAAAATGTTGGGAGAGATGAATTGCCAGTGAACTCACATAAACCCTCCTATGAGATCTGGGTCTAATCACAAGATCTTCAGTATGTCTACTACTTCCTTCACCATCTGACCAGTAAGACTAACAAAGGATTTGTAGAATAGTCAACACATTAATACATTGCTGAACATTTACTGAAGGATTATCAATCATGAAGGTTATGAACAATTGAGTACCATTCAGTTCTGAGCTTACTGTACTCCTATAAAGAAAATGTTTTCCTAAGATGGTGCCTTCAAGACCACAGGACTGCTACATGTGAAAATACATCCAATTGTAATGTTGTTTATCCTAATTGTTAACTACTGTGCATGTTTACACATGGTGTACCTCCCACTGATGACAACACCCTGTCACTGGATGGACCCACCTGCTCCACAACACCTGGCAGGCAAGAGCAGGTGTTGTCACAGCAATGCCTGATCAGTAAATGGTCAGTTGCTGTGATAAAGCTGGCAGATGTGTGTAAAAGCACTAATCTCCTTCGTTCTCACATGAGCATCTCACACAAGCATCCAGATCTACTATGGGTTGTCATTTACTCTATTTTGCCCATGACAGTGACACAGCTATTTCTGATCTGGTCCATATCTCTCCAATCTGGCTACAAGGATATTATGAGAGACCATGCTGAAACCTTGCTAACACAAAGGTAAATCACCACTACCACTCTGCCTTCATCCACTGAAACAGTCCTCCCATTATCTTGCAATAGAAAGCGATCACCTTGATCAAGCACAATTTGCTCTTGGAAAATCTATGCTGGCTCTTTCCAATCACCTTTGGTTCTTCACATGCCTGATGATGGTTTCCAGCAGGATTTGTCCCTTAATGGTCACATGGTTTGAAGTGTGGTTGATCATGCTTCCGCTTCCCATGTTATCATTGCCCTTCTCAAGGATGAGCATGGCATTTGCCTTTTTCCAGTCACCAGGGACTCTTTCTGATTGCCATGACCTAGATATTCTTGGGCTAGGGGACAGGAGGCTCAACCAGCTGTTCCTTCCTTTCTCCATTGCAAGTAGGAGCATTTTGCCTAGTATTAGTCTCCATTTGGGACACTAATATTAAGGCCACTTTTCCTGCCCAAGACATTTGTCTGCCCCCCCCCTTTTAAACAGTTATGTGCTGTCTGTCCTTGATCATCTCTGCTTTAGATACTAAGCAAACCCTGAGCAAATGTGACCTTCAGGGGGACACAAGCAGAGCCAGATTATTCAAGGACTCTTTTGGTGTGGTTGAGAACAGATCTGGTGGTTACATTTCACGTCTGCTTGGTAATGCATGCATCTTATATGTATGTAGGTACGCCTGTATGGGTGCGTGAGTGTATGCCTGCAAGTGTTGGCCAAACAGGATTGGGCAGGAACAGATGTTAGAAGAGGTTGCTTGAAGGAGGGTTAAGTCCTTTCACCTGCTTATCGGCAGTCCAGGCTAGCAGCTCTCCAAGCTACTCTGCTTGGGAACCTCCAGGGCTATGGCTCCTCTCTCATTTCCATAGCCAGGCTCACAAACCTGCATTTGGGTGCTCTTCAATAGCATGCTGGTGGCTCCGAGTGACTTTATGCAACCAGGACCAACCAGGGCACATCTCTGGCTACACAAAGCAGGAGACTGGACTTGCAGCAGTCCCTCAGGCTTATGGGTTTCATTAAACAGAATCAGCATGCCAGCTATGACTCCGAGAGGCCAAGCTGAGGGCACGTGGGAAACTGCCAGAGAGAAAAGGGGGATCAGAGAGGAAATGCTGCCAGCAGCTCACCCCTGTGCTGGGAGGTGTTTGTGCACAGAAGATCATCCAGAAGAAATGATAGCAGTAACCATGACAATGTCAGCAGCACAGCACTAGCAGGGCTTCCTCAGGGATTAATGCTTCTCCGTACCAAGACCGTATCTCCCTTTTTCTGATGTGTGCTGCTGATTCAGTGCTGGTCCATGTTTGCTTTATCTTCCTCAAAACACAGCGACCTGAGCTTTCTTTGCAAACTGCTTAGGCAGAATATCGTGTAAAATGAAAATATATTTTACAGAAAGTCTGTCCCAGTCCACGTGCTTGTGGAGCACTTTGCACCACAATCCCACCCTAACCTGCCTCCCTTGCATGTCCCCATCATGTCCAGGAACTGCTGTTGACTAAAATCAGAGCTGTCTCATTTGCTGTTTTCAAAGGTGTGACTCAGAGCCTTTCAGTTAGGTGTCAGCACGTGCTATTTGCTAGAAATAAAATCTACATTAATTAATTCTGCCTTTCTTTTTTTTTTTTTACAAGTTTTTGTCTTTTTCTGCTCCAGTTCACAAGTGAGGTGCACACAGAGCAGAACTCAGAGAGGCCAGTCTTGGCTGTGTCTGAAGACCTGCTTCTCACAGCAAGGGCTTCTTGGAAGGGTTGGTCACTAACAAGCATGATCCCAGTGCAAGAAGAAGAAAGGCAAACCATGTGGGGAATCCAGGGGAAAGGGAGAGAAAGCCTGAGCTTATGGCAAAGGACATGGGAAGCACAAAGCACAGGAAGGAGGAAAAACAGAGCAAGAGACAGAAGACACGTATCACTGACCTCCCAAGTGGAGTGAAGGAGCAGAAAACTCTTCCCTTTGAGTGCTAAGCAGCCCAGCAGGCTAGCACCTTTCACAGTGCCTGCTCAGCCTCTTCTGCACATATCAGCCAAGGGCATCTTTACTCTTTTTCTATCTGGGTCAACAAATATTGAGCTGCATCAATGTTTATCCCTAGAAAGCACAACAGTGCTCTTATACAATATATGAAGTTGCAGTAACAAGCATAAAGAGCTGTACTTGGCATCTGACAGATTGACTGATGTAAGCTGTCAGCCAATATTTGACTTTCTAGGTGAGATTAGATTTAGCATTAAATTTAATATAAACATAAAGCGTGCAGTACAAGGAACTTACTTAACAGACAATTGCTTATAGACTTGTGCAGGCTGGAGGCTACTTAAACTATAAGGTATCTCTGCTCCTTTTGAGAGTATCATCGTATTACCCAGTGGAGTTTTAAAAACCTGATTTTTCCTGTGATTCTTATCACACGACACGGAAAGGTAAGTTTCTGTTGGTAATTCTTTATTTCCTATGAAAAAAGCATAGCAATTTTTTGTTCTGAATCAAAGAAAAAGCAGAGCGATTTTACAATTAAAAAAAGTCAGCGTAGTTTGTATTTGTATTTTCTTATAGCTTGCTTCCTTTCATTATATTACCCTTATGTCCTGTGTTTGAGTGCGTATGAGTGTATAACAGCAAAGACCTACATGCACGGGTACTTGCGTCCTGCTGTGTGTGCATGCCTGTTCCTCTGCAGACAGATATCACAAGGCTAGTCCAACATGCAGAGGAAGGGAGATTGCTGAACTCAAGTTCTAAAGACACCATAATTTCCTATTAGTGATGAAAATTCACCACCCCTTACCATAGGCTCATAATTGATCTAAGAGTGCACTGAGACTGAGTGACTTTTTGCAGAAGCTTTGCCACATGCTGTAGGGCTTGGCTGGCATGAAGCACTCAAGGACAGTTGCTACACAGGAGCATCAAGCTGAAATCCTGCCCCAGACCCCCTGCTTTTTGCAAGCTAGCAGGCTGCAATGTAGTCACACCCTCCTCTTTATGCAGGAAAGGCAGAAAAGGACAGTGGCTTTTCTCAGCGCTTCTACGGCAGGGAAAGACCCTGTAATATGGGTCTTGGGGGCCCATGCTCACTGGATTTCACCAAAGCATATTTGGCTTCCCAAGGACCAAAAGTGACCTGCATGAGGGGAAAAGTTAAGACCTCCCCTTCGATCTCTGAATACATGGAACTACTCAATGAGGATTCTCAGCTCATCTAAAATTAGCACTACATTTTCACTGGCAAGTGGCAGGTGTTATTATTTAATTGTCATAATGTGGACAAAATAAACTAACAGTTTTCTATACATTTTTGATTAAAATCAGTATCATGTTGTCTTTAGTAACCGTAACTTGCAAGGATGGCTCAAATGCGAAACTTCACTTGGGCGGTGGAAGATATTTTCAAGGACACTTTTCTCACTTACATGAATGGCTGGAGGAAAAACATGACGGAAGCGGCGGATAAATTGCAAGCCAAGGTTGAAGCTGAAAACTTTGACTATGTTATCCTTTATTTGATGGTGGTGATTGGGATGTTCTCCTTCATTATAGTGGCAATCTTGGTGAGTACGGTGAAATCAAAGAGGCGAGAGCACTCCAATGACCCCTATCATCAGTACATCGTTGAGGACTGGGGCGAGAAGTATAAAAGCCAGGTTTTGAATCAAGAAGACCTCAAGTGTATGATCCACGAAAACTTGGGTGCAAGGGACAAAACAAGCCCTGAATCACCTTGAGTTTTTGGAAACACCAGCAATGAGGAAATCATAAAGCCAGGCACAGGGAACTCCTTGGAATTACAAATAGATGTGAAAGTGTTCATTCATTACATTAACAGACAGGTCAATGTGGAACAGAGTGCTGAGGAAATCAACATTACTGTTTCCCAAGAGGACATTGGAATAGCTGGTTGGGGAAAATCCAAGAGAAATGCATGATTTTGCTTTGCTTTGATCTTCTGTTCTTCAGGAAAATAAAACCAAGAGAATTAATAATTTTGTATTTTTTAGCATTTTTTAAATCCAGAAGCAGATCTGGATGTTCCCACCTCAGAATAACTGAATTAGTGGTCACAAGTGTTGATTTAGATCCAAACTGTATTAATTAAGCCCATCTTAAAAAGAACTTGAAAATGTACAGTAAAATATCAGTGTCTCCATCTATTGACTGAATAACGTGTTATGGTATGAATCATAGGAGGTAACATATACCTACACACATGAATTCCAAACTATTTTTTAAATTATCTGGCTCCCATTTTTATTTCACTATTCATTGACAGCAAAGATTGACTCATGGCCTTCTGTCAAGGTCTGTTTTATAGCAGAAGAGCTGCTGAACTAGCAGTCTTATCTAGGAGCAGATGCTGGTTGTCCAGGGCAGCTTCCAGAGGTTCATCACCTGTCCTCAAGTCCATAGCTGGCCAAGCTGCCTTTTCTGCTGCTCCTTAGCTCTCCAGAATAATCTGTCTACCTTTGGGTGATGGAGGCACCAGTTACATCCTATCAGCCAGGGCTTTGTGTAAACCACTGAAATCCTGCTTTGTGGCTTTCAGAGGAGGGATTTCTATATCCACCTACCAAGGCTGTCCCATTGCAGTGCTTCATAAGTATTTCCCATGTTGGGTACTGGTTTTCACTGGCTGCGAACTGGGTTTTCAAGATGGTTTCTCTTCTCCTGTGCTGTTCTCCGCAACGCTGGCTTTCAGGGAATAACCACAAGAAGAACTGGTGGCACTTCTAGTATTAAAACATGCTTCTTTTTGTAAGACTCTGGGTTTAGTTCCCATTCATGTTGCCAGACAAATCACTTAAGCTAAAAGTTCCCATGCTGGCTGGCTGTCGTGTGGGCTTGTTTGTTTTTAGAAAGTTTTGGCTGAAACACTTCAGCCATGTCTGGCGCTGCATTTCCGACAACTTTGTTTTGCTTGTGTTCAAAAGAAAGGGAAAAGAAAAGGGCTTCTTTTGTTGGGAAGGTTTGGCTTGTTTTTGGAGACTGGTCCTGAGATTTGGCACAGCAGCTGCTCTCATGCTGCAGATGTGCCTTTTGCTGGCATAGTAATTAGCCTTTGGATAATCTCACTTCATGAGCATCGGATTAAGGTTTGTCAGGTCCCAACACAACCATCTGGTGAGTCTCTAACCACCCAGTATGTCCCCTTTCCCCTCACCTCCCCTGGGTGGCCTGGGGGCATCTGCTAGCTCCCCTGCTCCTGTCAGGGGTGTGCTCCACACCCAGAATGTGGGACCTTCCTTACCCTCGGGGCCACCATGCAGGAAATGTGCTGCACCGAGCAGGTGGAGGTTACCAGGCCTTTGGCCATGCCATAGAATCATAGAATCAAAGAATGGTTTGAATTGGAAGGGTCCTTAAAGATCACCTAGTTTCAGCCCCCCTTGCCCTGGGCTCAATGTCCCATCTAACCTGGCCTTGAACATTTCCAAGGAGGGGGCATCCCCAGCCTCCCTGGGCAACCTGTTCCAGCATCTCAACACCCTCACAGTAAAGAATTTCTTCCTGATATCTAATCTAAAACTACACTTTTCCAGTTTAAAGCCATTACCCCATGTGCTACCGCTGCACACCCTGGTAAAAAGCCCCTCCCCAGCTTTCCTGTAGGCTCCCTTCAGGTACTGGAAGGTCACTATGAGGTCTCCCCAGAGCCTTCTCTTCTCCAGGCTGAACAACCCCAACTCTCTCAGCCTGTCTTCATAGGAGAGGTTCTCCAGCCCTCCATTCCCGGTCAGAGAGAGCCCCTTTTGGCAAGGAACCGCCGGAGGGGCACCCCGGCAGACCTTGTCCAGGTGCAACAACATCCCAGCAGCCCACCGACCCGCTCAGGCCCCGCTCCCCGACACAACTCGGCGGCAGCTCCACGCTCCGGTCCAGCCCGGCTGCCGGTAACTGGCAGACGGCTGTGACGAATGCTGAGTACGGGGACTTGGACTGCTTTGCCCTCGGACCTACACCTCTGGGACATGTGGGAACTGCATTACCTCAAAATTATTTATTTTTTTTTTAAAGCAACAGGAGGCTACATTCTACCCCAACCGGCGGCTTTGCGTGACCGTTCCCTAATGCTAAGCGAACAGGGGGGGGCGGGCCCTGCCTTGCCGGGCAGCTGCCGCTGCCGCTCCTGGGAGATGTAGTTCGTGGCGCCTCCCGCCCAGAGGCATGGCCGCCCCGTGAGGTAGGAGACGCGTTTGCGGGGCCTTCCCCCCACCCCTCGCTGGTGCGGCCGCTCGCGGTGCCGGTGGCGGAGCAGGAAGTGTGGGCTGGCGGGGGCGGCGGGGCAAGATCTGGCAGGAGCGGCGCGCACCCCCCACTCCCTTCCCCGGCCTCCTCTGCCTGCACTGCTGCCGGCCCTCGGGCCTGCTCCTCTGCCTGCCAGCCCCAGAACCCTCAGCTTCTCTCAGCCTTCTCCTGCCCTCCTGCCTGCCCTCCTGCCTGGCCTGCCTGTCTACCTGCCTCCCTTGCCTGCCGTCCAGTCCCCCTGCCTGCCCACAACCCCCCGCCAGCCCACTCCTGGCCAGGCTGTTCCTCTACCGGTCCTCCTGCCCCTCTGCCTGTCCTGACCCTCGGCCTGTCCGTCCTACCTGCTTGCCACTCTGCCTGCCCGCGCCCCCCCGCCCTGCCTCCCTGACTCCCGCACAGGCCCTTTTCCCGCACAGGTAGTAGCAGAATTTCCCTCTCCAGAACCCGCAGCCTCCCGGCCGTCTCTCGGATGAGGGAGCGTGAGGTTAAAAAGCTGCTGGAGTCACTCTTCCTGGCTACAAACCGCTGGCCTGCCGGATCCTGCGGCGCCCCGGGGGATTGCCGCAGGGTACGATGCATGGCCGCCTGGAAGTGCGCTTTACTGCATGTGAATCTGCCGAGTTATGTTGTTTTCTGAAGCAAAGAAAGCAGCAACGAAATAAGAAAGAGGGATCTGAAGTTATCATTTGTTGAAAAAGTTTGGTTTCCTCAAGCATGTGTGTGGGTGGGTTGCTGTCTGTGCTGGGCACTGGTGCTGTATGTACCAGGGAAGGTGACTAGGGCAGAGGTGGAGTCAGAACGGAGGCAGCAGAGGCTGCCAGCCCAGCAGACCCTCCTAGGTCAACGTGGTGGCAGCAGGCAAAGGCCTGCAGCTTGGAAGGACCCTGGGGTGTGGCTTGAAATGATGCCCTGGAACCCACAGTGGAACAGTCAGCTATGCCACTGATATTTTAGTTTTTATTTTGTTTTAATTGAGCCACCATGACTGATACATCCCATCTGTTCTGTTCTTATTTTCCAGAGTTTGGAGCTGCCAGAAGAATCACTAATATTTTCATTTTTGCTTCTTCTGGTATGAAGATCTTATGTGACTCTATGTTCTCCATGTTCCTTGAGTTGGTGTTAGTTTAGGAATTTATCAGTGACACTAGTGTGAACTGAGTGATTACAAAGGCACGTAGTGGTAGGACAAGGGGTAATGGCTTTAAACTAGAAGAGGGTAGATTTAGATTATACTTTAGGAAGAAATTCTTCGCTGTGAGAGCAGTGAGACACTGGCACAGGTTGCTCAGGGAAGCTGTGGCTGCCCCCTCCCTGGAAGTGTGGAAGGCCAGGTTGCATGGGGCTCTGAGCAATGTGGTCTACTGGAAGGTGTCCCTGCCCATGGCAAGGGGGTTGGAACCAGATGATCTTTAAGGGCCCTTCCAACCCAAACCATTCTATGAGTCTGTGATTACACAGGTCTTTTTATGGATTAATGTCATGACCTACCTACAGATATAGGCTGTAAATGTGCATTGGTCTGTGTGTTTCTGACTTGATATCAACTGCTGCTTCTTGTGGCAGTGGTTTGCGATGGATTCTTAGTGCAACAGCTCTGACTCACAGTTGCTTCCACTGTGTTTCTCTTCAGCTTTTGGGCTTTGCCATATTACTATGTTTTCCTGTGATCCAGTAGTCTTTTTTTTTTTTTTTGAGGAGGCTTGTCTTGCAGATGCTATGACTGTTGCATGACACATGTAGTGGTGAGTCCTCCAGTGAGTATCCAGGTGGGAAGCGTGCCTTTTGCTTCCTGAAATATGTGCGTTAAAGAAGGCAGCAACAAGAGACAAATGAAATGAAACTCCTTTTCTAGCTCAGGACATACTCAGCCATCAGTCCATTTCACATGCAGTTATATAACCTTAGTACCTTGCTGCTTTCCGAAGCTGATGACTTTTATAGCATTTCACAAAGTGAGTAAAATGGAGAAGCTCAGAAATCCCCAGTAGACAAAAGAATATCTCGAGTCCCATTTTGTTGAGAAGATAGAGTTGTTGGCAGGCTGAGTGAGACTTTCAGCCAAGACAACTCGAGTGGGTTTGTGAGTACCCAGATGCCTGTGTGGATGTTTTCTGGTGCGTGCAGGCCAGTCAATACTCTGCTGCTGCATAAGCAAACAATGGTGTGAGTGGCTGGGCTGTGATGTGGTTGCTGTGGTGGATTGGAGCTGTAATTCAGTGGCTGAGAGTCCTGGATTCAATTCTGTGCTCCACCACAGACTTCCCATCTGACTGGGGCCCAACTCCTTTGTCTGGGGTGGTCTATGTTGCAAAACACTGTATTGGGCAGAGATTCTTGGGCTGGTATCAGCTGAAGTCTAGCTCTGGGACTTGGTGCAGCCCTCCCTGAGAGCTCTTTAGTTCTGCTGAGGACATGAGCCTCTAGGACTGCATTGGTGACTCTCTCCACCTGCTCTGGACCCAGAAGACCTCACAGCAGTTGAAGCTAACGGAGGATTCCTAGTACAACACTGAGGTGTGCAGTACGAGCAGACTCTTCCTTTCCCATCTGCAGTAGTTTGATCTTCACAGAGGAGGTCTGAGTGTAAATTGCCTGGTAATTGTAAGGTGCAGTCGTGGAGAGGAAGGCCACCAATAGGTGTGAGAATGATATGATTTTATCACCACCCTGCACGAAAGTCTACAAGTATGTGATGGATAGCTTATGGAGCATCTGTTGCGGAGTCTCTGGCAGGGCTTCAGGCAGAGCCTAGTGCTCCCGTTTCTGTCTCACATGGCTCAACATGAGACCTTGTTACGAGTGAAGGTAATAGTGACCTTCTGTGGGGCCCGGTCTCCATTCCCAGTAGCACTGTGTTTGTTAAGGGAGCTTGCATTTTCCTGAGGAACAAACAATGCCTGACTTTAGACGTGTTCTGAACTCCTATCTGTGCCTTATCTGCCTCTGAAAAGGCAAACATCAGCTGTTTAGTTGCTTGCATGCTTTTAAGATACCACAACCTTGAAAGTACAGTATCTGAGCTTTCTGCTTTTGAATTGATGACCTCAATGCTAACAAGTTGTTTTTTCAAATGTGAAGTCAGTCCTGCCTTTTTCTCTCTTTTTCCCACTTTGTTCTCCCTGCCCCATACCCAACTCAACCAATGTTTTTTCCGTCCTGGAGTTTCAGCTGTATTTAATAAGGTCTGGATCAAAATGGGGACTGAAAGAGTCAAGAGGTGAAATGGGAAGTGCTTGACCACCAGAGGCTGGTTGCATAGGATGTGGGAATGCAATATGGAGACAGCAGTGGCTTCCCCATTCAGTTCCAACTGCAGAAGACACTGTGAGGAAAGACTATCAAAGATGTCAACTCTCACAGGAAACATTTTGGATTGAAACATTACTCTTTTAGAACAAAGGGAGAATTTCTTTACTTCCTGTCCTTTGTGACTTCAGTGCAGGTATTCCTGGTGAATACACAATTCAGGCAGATTCAGGCTGGTGTCTCAGCAGAGCGGAATTATTACAGAAGTGTTGTGCTGAATGCTTAAATAATTGGCTCGTAACCAAGAGCATTTGCAGGAGTGCACCCTGTGTTACACATTATACACTGCTCCTTGCTGGTGGGACAGTATCCTGCAATCATACCCCACAGATGGGCTCGCATAACGTTTGCTGAGTCTAAAACTTTTTCTGTATGTAAAAAATCACTAAAATCCCATTTTCAGCATCATACGCCAGATGTAGCCTGTCTCTGAATGGCTGAATTCTTGCCTTTTTATAATAGGTTGCAAAATTGATTCCGACCGAAGCACAGAATTTACAGCAATTTAGGAGAAGCGTGAAGACTCTGTCTGATGAAGCCCCCACCCAAGTCAGCGTTTTGAGATGAGGACACCACAGTTGGGTAGTGCAATCCCTTCAGATCAGGCCATGTTGTGTAACTTGGGTTTCACTGAGAAGCATGTAGCCATCTGAACTGTGCACTGAAAGCCAGATTCTGCTCTGATGTGGGATTTTTGCTGTGACCATCTAGCAGGGGGCTTCAAATCTTAGTGGTTGCTGAAATTCTAGAGGAAGCATCACAAGTACAAATGACACTTTTTTTGGAGGTGAACTGCTACTAACTCATTAGTTGACAGGTGCCCTATCAACAGGAGAAGGGAGCTGTACAACTCAGAATCAGCACAGTAAATACTGAATGACAAATGAGTTGGCCACGCCACTGCTTTGGTGTACTTCAATCTTGGTAACAGAGATCTCCAGTGGTGTCTCTGTGGGGCCATTTCCAGGGTGGTCTCTGCAGGGAGAGGATTTTGCAGCTAGGGAAGAGGACACCCTAGCTGGAGAAAGAAGGGCATCTGTGAAGAAGCTAGCTGAGCAGCACAGGAGATGCAGGAACATTTACTTGATTCCCTGTTTCTGAAGAAAGGTCAGCAGCTACTGTGGTGTGGTGGTGATTTATTCAGCACAGCTACTGGTGAAGGTTTAGACTAAATTGTAGGTCTTCCTCCTGCTTTTTGACAGTGACTCTGTTGTTAAACATACAGAAAATACCTCGAGGGGGTCAGGCAGGGAAATGTGCTTAATTTGAAATCCAGCAACTGAAACAATGTCAGTGCTGGTGGAGCAGCAAGCAGAGTCTGGAGGGCAGTGCTGGGGCTGTGTGCTGCAGCCCTCAGCATCCCCTCAAGCATTTCTCAGCGCTGAAGTTCAGCTCTGAAATGTACATTGACCACTCAAGGGATCCGATCAGTGGCTGGTTTGCTTCTGTGTTATTATGGGCTGTGTGGAGAATTTATTGGTAAATCAGAGAGAATTGGTAAAGGATATTAGATACTAGGATTCATCAGGCATTTGGGCTCTGAACGGGCAGGTGGGCTTCAAAACCACAAGACAGCTCTTCTAGGTGTACTTCTGTCTGCTACATCTCAGACGTCAGTGAGGTGGTGTGATGTGCACGTGTCAAGCTTTCGAAAGCAGCCAGCATTGTGTTTTCAGTTGAGCAGCTGCTGGGGTGTGCTGCGTGTGGTGGAAGTGCAGCTTCCAATCTGCGCAAGCGTGGCACCTGCCTGGGGCCTGTCAAATCCCTGTCCTTCAGCAGCATGAATGTTGTTCCTGTCAGTCAGCTCCAAAAAGGCCCATGTAGGTCATTCCTGAACCGTGTGGCACCAGTATGCTGCCAGGCTCTGTGCAGCAGATGAGCTTGTCAGAGAGCTGCAGGGTGGATGTGCGGAGTAGAAACAGATTGGCTAATTCTTTTTTAATTCCCATTTTTTTAAGATGCTCCTGCCCAGGTCTGTGCCTTTGGAAGTGTGACGCTCGTTGGTGCTGAGTGCAGCCTGCTGCGGGACAGCCAGTGTAGCCACGCAGCCAAGATGGTGGCATTTAATTGGAAGGTGAGGACGTTTCACATTCATAAAGCAGTGAATTTCTGCTGTTCCAAGCAGACGCGTGTAAGATGTGGTTGCGTGGGTCCTGTGTTTAAAGTTCGTTTCCTTGCCTAGGTGAAGGTTGTTTAACCACTACACTCTCTGTACCTCAGGGACAGAGGACTCGGTGTTGTTGTCCTTTCTTGCCATACATGCTTCCACCTGGTGGGCAGTACTTGCTGTTGGGGCCTCAGACTTTGGACCTGAGCACAGGTCTGCTCACCTTTGCTTCTCCTGGCTTTCCTCTTTCAAGGCTTTTCTCCATCTGCTCTTTCCTCAGCTCCTTTTGTTACTGGAGGTTGTTTTCTCCACTATGTCTTCTAGTGTATGGGGGCCATAAACACTCTGCAGGACATGTGTGTAGGGCACAGAAATGTTTGAGCAAGCACCTCATGCGTTAACAATTTTAACATGTTTAATCAAACCACTTATCTAGAAAGCAGTGATAACTCCAAGCCTTGGCTTTACTTTTCTGGTGTTGCAGAGCTGTGGTTTAAAGAGATTGCCACATTTAATATGTGGGGAGATTGACAGAGGATGATGGGTTTTGGCAAAATTAAAGGGAAGTGGCCTGATGTCAAAGGTAATGTGCAGCTTGTAGTGGTCAGCGTTATAAAAGCCCCTACTAGAGCCTCTCTCTGATTTGTGGATTTTAAGGGGACACACTAAGGGTGTATTGATACAAGACTTTTTCTATGTCTAGTAGTTCGACAATGGCCAAACAGCTTTATGAAGTGCTGGAAGGCCTGCTAAGGGTACAGGGGGGTACTTGGAGGCTTGCTAAGGGGGAGCTGGCACTGGGAACCTACAGTGCACCACTGGACTGATCCTGCTGACCAGGAGGCTCTTTGGAAACAGTACCGTCATGTACCTTCAATATCCTTCTGGAATTCACATCTTTCACTGAGTGTCTGTGCTGCTCTTGTTGTAGGTGTATTCTGAGTTCACAATGCTACCCATTTGCATCTTATTTTCTACTCTGTGTACACTTACAGTAGGATGCTTTTATAGCATTGAAATATATTGTGCAATTTCAGTGGTTCCAGGCATTAAAAACTCCTGAAACTGAATCATTGGAGGCTGTGGGGTTTTTTTACTTTCCTTCCAGTTTAAAGGCCTTTATCTATACCTTCTAGATGTAGGCAAGTTAATTGCAGAACTAGCATGGATTAAAATTTCTAGAAGCACAAAAGTGTCTTTGGGGATCACATCTATATGCTGATATGCACGGATTCATCTCTTATGTAAGAATTCTTCAGAAGCTTTTCCACTTTTATAGTTATGCTAAGATATTCAGTTCTGCCCCTTTTTCAGCTCTAGATACTCCATTTGCTGTAAAGCAAGCCGAAGCAATAAAGACCTATTAAAAGGGGCTTCATACACAAACTTCAGTGAAGTGAACTTGTTTTTGTCCTTTCCCGTAGATGCTGATCTGCCTAGTTTAAAGTTTCCTACAGATAAAAAAGCATGAACAGAGGAGCATTACCATTGCTTTGAATAATGCTGTTGCTGTAGGAAGCTGTATAGCATTCCTGTAGATTAATTTTTAATTATCCAAGTGTTCCAGTAACTGCTTAAATAGATTGTTTTACATTTCAGGCTTTAGAGAATTTCCCATTGCTGATGTACATCTTGGCAGCTAAGACATTGATTCTTTGCTTAGCATTTGCTGGAGTAAAAATGTACCAGAGCAAAAAAATTGAAGAAAAACTGAAGAGGGAACGTGAAGAGAAATTTAAAACAGAAGTAGAAAAGAAGGATGATTGAAGAGTCTCTCAGGTATAGAATTTATGCAACATCCCATTGTTCAGTAATGGCATTGACATATTAATTCCATTATGTTTTGGCTTGGATACATGGGGATTGTGCAATTAGAACTATCACCATTATCTGAGTTCTTGTAATATTTGTCTCTTGCGATGCTTCAGCATATTTGCACACCCATATCATGCCCATTCTTTGTAAGAACTGCAGTTGTCACCAGAAAACTTGCCAGCCATGTTTATTTAGCCACATTATTTAGGAGATCTTAGCATAGTATTCCTTCTCTGCTCTTAATCTCCCTGAATTTTTATGCCCAGCCAATTGCACAGGAAATCCTGATATGTAAAGAGATGGTTAAATTGGCAAAAAATGTATGAGAGGCACAACAGACAGGATGATGCAGTCAGACCCCTTGGACTTAAATCACAAAGTTAAGATAGAAAAGAATCAGTCATTCCATGTTAGTTAAATACATGACAAGTTGTGGATAGTTTAGCTGGAAGTGCCGAATCTCATGCCATGGAGCTTCCCAAGGTAGCAGAAATGATACAGGTCATGCTGTGTAACATCCACTATATATATACTTCACTGGGAAAAATTGACATCTTTCTGCATAAAAGAGCAAAATGAAATTATAAAATTTGTTAAAGTTTTGGATTTTCATTCCCTGTATTCTGAGTTCCTTCCCTCTATTTTCAAAGTTTAAGCAATCATTGCCGTATTGGATCAAGGCCATAAGCAAAGTGAGTGCTGACTAATGCTAATTATATTCCTTGACTTGTTTGCTATGTGATTTTTGTATCAGTTCATTTCACATCTATCTGTTCTGCAGCAAAATGGGAATTATATTCCTGCCTGCCCTTTGTAAGCTTAGTGGGAGTTTGCTGTAATGTTACTCTTTAACAAATTAAAAAACTTACTTTCCCCTTTTGAGGTCATCACCTCACATATGAAAAGAGTTGCAGTTTTTAGAAATGTTAACTAGTTTTGATTTCAAACCTTATCACTATTTTATTTTGTGCAACAGGGTTTGGAAATTCTGACTAGAAATGGGGTCCTAGAAATAACCATGGGGATGAAGTGGTTCATTCGAATAGGAAAAACAATGCAAACAAAGCTGTTTTTTAGCCTTTTGTTTACATCAGATTAAAGATCGGTCTCTAGGCACACTTGTGCTAATTTAAACTCTTGCTTTGAATCAGTTTAGCTGGCCACTAGGAAATGCTGTGAGAACACTTCTTTCCACTTTTGCAGAATAAGTCAAAGTAAATTATATGGAGTTTTGTTGCTAAACAAACGAAAGAAAGGCTGCCCTGCAAGGGAGCAAGCCTGTGACTTGTAATGAGCAGACCCATACCATGCTGTGTGGGCAGCATTGGGTCCCAGGGAGTTCTGCCTTGCAGAGTCCTTAGCCCAAGGGATTGCTGTGCCAGGGTAACGAGCTTATCCCACAAGGCCTGTGTGTCCAGCATGTGATACTGACCTTGTTGAATGATTGAATGATGTGGAATGATTGGCATTGAAGCATTTGTGATTTCGCAGAAAATACCTTAATTGCCCAGTCGCCCAGAGGCCCAGTCCTTTCTAAATTCTGCCATGTTTTGGACTGTCTGCCATGTCTTTCTGTAATAAGATTGTGAGACAGGGTGAATTCTCCTACCCTAAAAATGGTTCTTCTGTGTCAGCACCGCAGTGATTAGCTCCGATTGCAGCATGCCACATGGGCAGGCAGATTTAGCCAGTGCTGCCAGCATATAATGCCTGCTGTTCTCACTGCTGTTTCCCCACCCTGCAGATTTTCTGACACTTGGCAGCTTGCATTGGATTCCTTCCTGGGAAAATGAAGCCTTCCTGTAGATGAAGAACAAGTCAAAGGAATAAAATTCAAGAATTGAAGAATAAAACATCCGCTTAAACTGTATCTCAACTTTTTATACATACAGCAAAATATCTAAGCCTCTATTTATGCAATAAAAAATCCTTTGTAAAAAAAATAACAACACATAATGGCCTTGGTTGCTGCTTACTCAGATGCTACAGTTAGAACTGCAGGGGAGACAGTTTTTAAAGATTAGCTGCAAGGAGGTGGCTGTTTTTAAAGAGAAAAATGCTCTGACTCCTTTGTGAGTGTGTACAGGGTACATGGACAGACAGAAGGGGATGGGGGAGAGCTCTATGCAACTTCTTCAGAGCAGCTGCTTCCTGCAGGGGTGTAAATCTGAGACTTGTGGGCTCTTTAATGAATCTAGATGAACAAACGTAGGAGAGGAGCTTTTCCTGGCCAGTCTTTCTCAAACCACTTTCAAGACCTAGGACTTCCTTAGAGTAATGGAAATCACTGTGTTAGTATGAAAACCTTTGAGGAAGTTTTGTGCTAGAGGGTTTCTTACATTATTTAGCTCTGTACACAATCTGAAGGCTGTGTGTGGCTCCCTTGTTTACTACTTCTCAGCCTGTGAAGCAGGAGGGGATTTCATTAACATTACTAGCTGTTCCTGCATGTGCAATAACACCAAATCCTGGAGATTTTTTTTCATGGAAACAAAGGCTTAGGCACGTGTAGTGGTGCCAACAGGTATATTTGCCTTCATAGTTCCATTACAAAGCGCTTCCTACATCCATGTATCTTCTGGAAATTAAGATGAAGCTGTAATCTGACAGTGGAAAGAGGAGAAGACGGAGGCGGGGAGGTGGGGGGCCCTTGGGTGGAAAAGCCTAGGAACCCCAGCAGCGTGCGGGAGACCTCTGGGATGGCTCGCTCCTGCCCTCTCCCTGCGGTTGCGGGCTGAGGTGCCTGATACGGTGCTACCAGCACTCGGCGCTGCTGTGTCTCTCTTTCAGGCCTTACCTGACCCAAGTTTGTGTGCAGCTGAAACGGCTGATGCTCAGAGAGCTCTCGCTGTGGTGGAGTCACTCACCAGTGAGTTTTAAAATTCATGCCCGTCACCTTGGTGACTGGGGAGTGTAAGTCTTGCAGAAATCCATTCCTCGGATAGAGCGATATCCTGGCTATGGGAGCCTCAGAACTGTGTGCCTCAGGAATTCACTGCGCCATTGTAAACAAGCAGTTTCCCTCTACAGTGTCAGCAGTCATCTGTCTGTGCAAAGGTGAAATTGACTGGTAATTTAATTAAATGGAGCTGTGGTGTTCAGTGAGAACAGACTCTGCTAACCACCTCCATTAAACAGCTATTGAGGCAACATACCAAGGTTCTTAGCTAAACCACACACCCAAACCTTAAAAGGAAATTGTCAGGCCTGAGTAGTGTCCACCAGCTTCAAAAGTAATCAATGTCTTGCCTCCATGTGGTCACCAGTTGCCTTTGAATATTGGCCCCAATCTAGACTTTTTTAGACTCAATCAAGAACAGGCTTTTCTAAACCAATAGTAATAATGAGCTTTTTTTTTGTTGTTTTTAAACAGGGAGCAGAGGGATTCTCCAATACAATTGCTCTGTAAGCAGAATCAAAGGTACACAATCTCCCTTTAAAGCAAGTAGTTTAGCATCAAAGCAATAGGGCACCAATTTGGCACCATTTAACACCCAAAGCAATCAAGATTGTCATTAGAATCTGAGGGCCCTGCTTTGCCAAACATGTTAAAGAAAGGAATTAACACAAGGAGCCTGTTTTTTGTCCCTGGCTTGAACAAGGGAGAAAGCAGCTGTGAGGAGTGTCCTCAGAAGTTCTCCCCACTACCACATTTGCCTCTACAGCCAAATTGGAAAGCCTCAGTGTACATGTAAGACTTTGAATCTGGTCCAACCTGGCTGTTTTTCTCCTCAACTTTGGAGGAGCACTACAGCATAGATAACCCCTAGTGCTTCTGGTGAGCGTTGCAGCAGGCTGATATCCTAAGGTTTCCAAAATAAGAAGCAATCTTACCCATTCCCAGACTTGAGCCAATATCTGTTCTCTGACATACCAAGGTAGAGTTTTGATCTGTGCTATCACTGGGTAGGTTACAGCAGGTTTTTTTACCCTTGGGCACCTTATGTGTTGAAGTTGTAGCCTCCAACAAGAAAATCTGCTGACACTGGGGGGAGACAGCAGCTCAGAATTGTTTCCTTTGCTTGTTCAGAAACATGTCGAAGTCTAGGTTCGTACTTAAAGAAGTATTAAGGGGTTAGTCCTGGCAAGTTTGAAAAAGGAACAATTGAGTTTCTGCAAGTGAGAGGAGGCAGGAAGGATGGAGAGCCTTGGAATGCTCAGTGTGTAAAGGTGTGCAGCTTGTTAGACAGCAAGCGATCTGCACTGGATCCTTTTTTAGATGTTCCCATCTCAGAAAGCAAGCCAGGTCACACTCTTTTGGTGCCTACAGAACTACAAAGTCTCTCCTCCCCTGTTCTGTGAAATTGCTCTTTTCAGAAAGAGCATTCATGTTGTAGAGGTGGGCAGCTTAGCCTTACACAGTACCTCACTTGCACAGGTCTTGCACTATTGGATGTTGTTATTGTCACCAGTGCCAACTGTTGAAGACCAAGAAAATAAAAGGATTACTGGCTTTCAAACTTCTAGTGTTTGCACCTTTAGGCTTGCTTTTACTGACACAAAGGCCATATGTTTTTAAACAAAAGCCGAAATCTTGTGTAGTGATAAAGAAAGGAGTTGTTGGGATTTTAAAGGAAAAAAAAACCTCTCCTAGATTCTTAAATTACTTAAGTGGCTGCTGGGATAGGCCTCTTTTAGTCTAAAGAAGCTTAGTGGCTGTGGGATATCTGTGGTCTTTAAAGTGAAAAATCAGTGAAGCAGCATTCAATGGGACTGTTTTCATAGAATCATAGAACCATAAAATGGTTTGGGTTGGAAGGGACCTTAAAGATCATCTAGTTTCAGCCCCCCTGCATGGGCAGGGACACCTCCCACTAGACCATATTGCACAAAGCCCCATCCAGTCTGCCCTTGAACACTTCCAGGGAGGGGGCTTCCACAACTTCCTTGGGCAATCTGTGCCAGTGTCTCACCAGTTTTCTCATTATCCATTTTAGACTTTGGCTGAAATTACCTCAGCTTCATTTTAGTACCACCAACACTTCTAGTCTGAAGGCCATGAGAGTTTTACCACAGATGGAGCAGCACTGGTGCTGGAGGAAGGCAGAGCTCCCTGAGCAGCACCCCAGGGCAGGAGCGATTGCTCTGCAAGTGAGGTAGCTAAACATTTTTCACCTCTTCAAAGAGCCTCCCTACAAACAACTATTTCTAACATTTCCTTCCTCTGTTTTCATCTTGGCGATCATCAATTCCAGCTGTTTTGTCTTGCCCTTCTCAGTAAAGGCACTGCAAATATTCTGTCTGGGGTAGAGTCCTTCATGGTTCTCCTTGATCCCAGCTCTAACCTGTGACACTCAGCATCTCTGCCTACCTGCTGACTGTCAACACTCTGGCCTCAACTCTGTCCAAAGCAGAGCACTGTGGCAAACTTTCATAGTCCCCTTTCCAGCTCTGTCATGGGAGAAACCAGTAGACTAAGCTGAAACAACCCCCTCTTGTTTCAGCCTTCACCAGTTCTTCACAGTCTTTCAAAATTACTTCCAGAGATGCATCAGCTTGCTGGGTCATTTCTCTATAGATTAGAGCCCACAAGAAGGACATGCACCTGTTGGAGCAAGCCCAGCAGAGGGCCACAAAGATGATCAGAGGGCTGGAGCACCTCTCCTACAAAGGCAGGCTGAGAGTGTTGGGGTTGTTTGGCCTGGAGAAGGCTCCGGGGAGACCTCATAGTAGCCTTCCAGTACCTGAAAACGGCCTACAAGAAAGCTAGGGAGGGACTTGTTACAAGGGCAGGTAGTGATAGAACAAGGGGAAGTGGTTTTAAACTGGAAGAGGAGAGATTTAGGCTAGACATTAAGAAGACATTTTTTAGTCTAAGGGTGGTGAGACATTGACGCAGGTTGTCCAGGGAAGTTACAGATGCCCCGTCCCTGTAAATGTTTAAGGTCAGGTTGGATGGGGCTTGGAGCAACCTGGTCTAGTGGGGGGTATCCCTGCCATGCAGGGGGCTGGAACAAGATGATCTTTAAGGTCCCTTCCAACCCAAACCATTCTATGATTCTATGATTCTATGATTCTATGACTCTATGATTGATTCTATGTTCAAGATGAGCAATGTCCTGACCAGAAGCTAACAGCTGTACAGTTGCAGCCTCGCCAGCCTGGTGGGACCATTGCTTTCCAAAGTGCCTTTTGATCAGCCACCTGGAAGCCCCTGCTGACACTGGCTGGGTGCAACACCACAGGGTAACACCAGGCAACGAGTGCATTGTGAGCTCTGCCAGCATCCTTCAGGAGCCTCAAGATGCCAGCATGCAACGCTTTACTAATCCACTTCTCAAGCACATAATTCACAGGGACTACTTTGATGCTGCTTCAAAGAGGCAGTGCCTGCAGTACATACGAGCTCTGAGGACACTGCAGCTTAACGGTTTCAACACCATTTTTTTAGGAGACACAGATATTCCAGAAAGTCTAATAACAGGAGAAAAAAAAGCCAAGGAGGCCAGCCTGCGCTGGCCAGTATGGACACTTGTTCATGCCGGCAGCAGCCAAGGGTGGGTGCCCTGGAAGTATAAACTGCTCTTAAGAGGTGATCTGCCCATCCATCAGCAGAACGATATCTTTCAGGACTTGTGTGATTCTCTGACCATCTCCTATGGGAACTGCGTAATTGTGACAAGGGATAAAATGCAGCCGATGCATGTGGGGGCAACAGATGGCCAGGTGCTGGAGATGGGAACTCTGCCACCAGTCCCACCAGCAATCTCCATGTCCAGCATTAAGTGTTGTCCTGAAGTTGCCAGAGCAAATGGCCATGAGCTTCTTGTTGTGCCTTCGTCTTACAACTATCTCTATCCTATGGATGTCGCCTGGTCCTCTTTGAAATGGTTTATCATAAACAACAGGAAGCACTTTGCCCTGAGGTCTGTTGAGAGCACCCAATCCTATAGGTATATACTCTTCAATGACTTGATTGTTAAAGGAATAGAGAATATGACCCGCAAACAAATGGAAGATAGTGATTAACAGAGTGAAGAGATGGGAGAACTACTACCTTGACACACTTTCTTAAATGATCCTTCCTGCAGTCAGGCCTCAAATATGTTTTGATTGATGTTGAATGTTACCCTCGTCCAGCCCCGCTGAGCCCTTTCCTTCAAAGGGTGTAAACCTAAAGAAACAGGTGAATAGCACTAATAAAATATATAATTTTAAATCCAAATGTTTCATTTTAGGTGTATTCCAGGACTAGTTAATATGTGCTATGCTTGCGCTGCCAAGGGACAGTTAATTTGCCTTATCACAAAAATGGGCCAAAGCATGCCTAAGATCCAGTTTAGCCAGCCTTCTGCATAAATTCCTGTGATGGGAGTCATGAGGCTGTGCCACAGATGTGAATGCCCTCAATTTTGAGAAAGATTGGGCAGCCAAATGAATTCTGTCTGTGCCAAATGGGAGATCTGCTCCTGAGCAGGGAATATGCTGGACTGTGACTGTCAGCAGAGTCCACAGCTTAAAGCAGTCTAAAGAATTTAATATGACTTTGCCATAATATGCACCTTAACATCTGATAGCGGCTCAGTAGCTCATTACGCCAAGTAACATGCGTCCAACAGTGGTCTGTGAGAAACATTTCAGTGACAGGTAGAAGGAATCTTTCTAAAAGTGAAGTTCCTTTCTGAAGCCTAACCATTAGTAGTTGGTTCAAGCTTTAAAGCATGAGGAGTTCAGTCTCTGGCACTCATCAGAGGAGATTTTCTTTATCCGTGACATCGATGACTGCAGTGTAATGATTTCTCATGGAATTGAGTTCAAAAGATTATTTATGAGTGATGCAAAGTAGTATTTCTTAACAGCAGCTTTTTTAAGTTCATTGAACACTTTCTTGGCTTTTTGAAAGCAGCTTCCAATTTGCATTCTCTGTGTTGCTCATTACTTGGGTTTGTGTTTATTGTGTACTTCTAAGAGAACAAGGACCATAAAAATATAAAAGGAGTAAGTTAGGAGACGATTCATGGGTTCACTAAAAAATTCTAATACACTGAGGCAAAACTGTGCAGTTTTTCTCCTGTATGTGGAAACCATCTAAACAAGCATTGTGATTTGGTGTGGCAGAGAGATATGCAGAAAAGCGGGTCTCATTTACCTTCAGAAGAATCTACACACGTAGCTTTCTAAAGCTGAGATGTGAATATGCAGAGAAAAATAACCATCTTTTCTCAGCTTCATATTCATCAGCAAAAACATCTGCTCAATTTTTACAAATATGGATGTAGCAGAGAATGGAAAATTAGGTGCTTCAGGTGCAAGGAGGAAAGAGTGGAGAGAAAAGAGGAAGACACTGGAGAGGGGCAGGAATGTTTTTATTGTCCTGCTGTCATGGCCCTGAAAATAATGTCCCATTGGCTTGAAGCAGCAATTGGTCCATTAAGTATCTATGAATATGAAGTGGTGTGAAATAAGCATGAGGAAAGAAATAGGCCCGGTGCCTCTTTACCGCAAGGGCAGGCAGTAATTGCACAGTAGCTTGGTTTTCTTAAGAAACAAATGATGCACACCCCATTTTCCCAATGACTGTTTACCTTCACCTGATGACACTGCACTATACTACTGGGGAGAAGTAACAGGCTCTCTGCAGCTCAGCCTCACTGGTTTCTGCTGCCATGGCTTCTGCAGCTGAGGGTTTAGGGAACCGTTGCAAGACTTCTTCTTCATTGGTTGGGTGTGTCTTCTGCCATCCCTAATTTGCAGTGGAGTCCATGGGACCAGGTACAAAATCACCTGGTTTCCATCCATTTTAACAATGAGGAAGTATCAAAAGGAAGTAATACATGCCACGGGACTTTATCGGTCTTTCCTGTTTTGTATTCTTTGGTAAAACAAGGGTGAAGTGTTCATGAAGCATGAGGAAAGAGGAAGTGCTTAGTGCCACATCTCCCAGAGGGTGAGGGAAAAACATCCTTTCCCTGCAAAGGGCTGGGAAAGCCTCGCTGAACACCTTCACTCTTCCTAGCCTCCCACTGGGAGGTTGTGGCTGGTGAAACTTTTTTTCCAGTCCTATTTAATGTGTATGGAAACCTGAGGGCAGGAAAAAGAACTGAGTCTGAAATCAAATGAACTTGGGCATTTTATATAAAATCCTCTGAGATTAGTCCTCTTCGTTCTTCCTCCCTCCCCCTTTGCTGCTGCAGAATGGTAATTACAACCCATATTTTCTACAAAATGTTGTAAACCTTTGTACCAAAGAAAAATATTGTGGCTCATACAGTTCTGACTCAACTGGTAATTTAGGATGACAAGCAATTCCTTTAACATATGACTAAACAAGCTAATAGGAGGATGTTACCAAATAGCATGCACCTTATTCAAGAGCACTTGAAATAGCATGCATGAGTCTAATATCTTCTTGGTAGGATTTTAAATACCTATTATTTTATTAGGTTTGTGAGCAATAGCTCTTGTAGTGAGGCTCAGTACACTTGACCACTGCAGGATATCAAAGAGAACCTCTTTGTTCCCACTCATTACTCTCTCTGGGTGACTGAAATGCACGACTAGAATAAAATGAATAAAGTGTCTTTGCATAAAGAGGAGAGGCAAATGCAAATGTGTATGTTGATGAAGAAGATATAACAGATGTCTCTCTGCTCTAAGCTAGCTGGAATGCAAATCACCTGAATTTTCATGACGTCTCAATGACTAATTACTTCGAAATACTTTTCCAAGTCTCGTCTTCATGAAGAAAAAACTTTCCTCCAGCTCATGGAGCAGGCCTGTAATGACAGGCTCAACACAGTTTTTTCCTTATTGTCAAGTCCTCTGTCCTGACAGCATGCTGCAACCCAGGGTACTGACAGGACAAATGCACATGGGGCAAGAGCTTACAGAAGCCCAAGCCGGGGGTGTAATGATGGGACAACAAGGTGTGAGCTTCTGTGACTGAGCAGGCAGAGTGGTGCCCGTTTTGTGCCATGCCTGAGAACTGGGAGAAGTCTGGCCAGGTAGAAAGGCAACCAGCATCTCTTGAAGCCCAGCCTCTACTTCTGTGAACTTGTTCCTTGAAATTTCCTTCTGCAGTGACCATGTGGAGGAGGTGTGGAGAGAAATGCAGAGCAGAAAGGAGGAGGGATAGGGGAACAATATTCTATGTAAGAAGTGAAAAGTAAGAAAACTGTATTAGAAAACAAGTACATGTAAAGGCCAGACTCATTCACATGACTTAAATGGCACTTAACTGTCAGTGTCTGACATTTCTTGTTGGCTAGCTCTAAGCCTCCTCAAATCACTGAGAAACACTAACCCAGGAAATTAGCCTGAATTTAGGCCACAGGAATATGAGTCACAGCAAATAAAAAGGCCCACAGGACTGGGAAAGTGCCACGCCATCAGAAGCTGAGGCGTTGGAGAGCAAAACCAAGCAAGATGGGGAAGTCCAGGAAAAAAAGAGACTAATAAGAAAGGATAGTCACCCATGCTGTGTTTCTGGTGACTAATAGGAAGCAGTGATATGCATTCTCTGCTCTGTGACAGCCATCCCAAGAGCCTTTGGATAGACTGGAAACAGTCTAACAATGAGGCACAGCCTCTGATGCTGGTACACACAGACCTTCTCAATAGCTCTCTCATCAGATTCAAAGGAGAAATTGATGTAATATGGAGATACATATGGATACATGCTTCATTTTATTTGTGCCCGAGCAAACTTCTTCTCTACAGAAACATACAAGGAGTCCATTGCTATGTGGATAACTGTTCTGGCAACTACTGGGTATTTCTGTTATCAGCTGGGGAAGGGCCAATTGGCACTCAGATTATCCCCAAGATTGGTACACACATATGCCAATCACGGTCCGGCTGAGCCTAGATGATATTCTGGGCTTGCTCCAGTAGCAATGACAATGCAGCTTCAAAAGCCAGAGCAAAACTGTGGAGTCACATAGGTTGTGTGTAAACATCCAGCCACCTCTGAGTTCCCAAACCAGTTAGTCATTTACAGGCAGCCTCTCTGAAAATGGCTTTTGGCACATGTCCATGGGGCAAACATAAACTCAGGTTTTAGAAATTTTACCTAATCTGTCTCCACACCCTCATGTGGGTTGTACATTTGTTTGTTTTCCACATGATCAAGAGCATGTCAGACACAAGACTGTCTCACAGGGTGTTCAGCTCCTTCTTGTGAGGTCTCTCAGCTCCTTGCTAAACTCAACTTGAAGGCTGAGGCTAGTACGTAGTTAATCATAGAATCACAGGATGGTTTGGGTTGGAAAGGTCCTTAAAGATCATATAGTTCCAACCCCCCTGTGTGGGCAGGGACACCTCCTACTAGGCCAGGTTGGTCAAAGCCCCATCCAACCTGCCCTTGAATACTTCCAGGGAGGGGCATCCACAATTTCCCTGGACAACTTGTGCCAGTGTCCCACCAATGTTGTGATTCCTGGCTGAAATGAAGGTCAGAGCAGAAGACTGGACAGGTACCACCCTGCTGCTATGGCAAGTCAAACAGGGGCACCCGAGCAGGTGACAAAATGAGGGCTGCATCTGGCCTGGGGAGACAGAAACAGTCTGGGGAAGATGTGTGTGTGTGTGTGCATGCCATATGTGCACACTTGTGTGCAAGCATGCGTGTTGTGTGCAGGTGCTCTGAGGACAGCAACTGTTCAGCGGGGGAAGGTTGTGAAGCAGCAGAAAGTGACAACTATTTTGACCCGTCTGGTTTCTTACCTGTCCCTCTTCCTCCCTGCAGATGCACACACAGAATTTTACCACAGGGACAAGATTGTCAGTAAAAGACTGTTAAATTGCTCAATGCTTAGCTGTGCCTACAAGGCAGGGAGAAAATGGTGGCAGCATCATCAGCCTGCCAGATGAGACTGAACAGCACAAAATGTGTTAGTCTCTGGTGACAGCACACATTTTCTTGCCCACCTCTGAAACTGAGATACCCCACGGTACATGTCATGCCCTATGGAACAGTATTTCTTCTCCCTAATGCAGCAGGAAAATTGTGAAGTAAAAAAAATGCCAGAAGATGAATGTGGCCAGTGGGGTCTAACTCAGCTGTCTGAATGCTCTCCTTGCTGAGGCAGAAGAGTGATGGGACACATCATGTTAGCAGCATCAGGTGGAGAGCAGAAGTCAAAGTTTGACATAAGAGGAAGGATACACCCCCAGAAAGAAGCCTATATGGTTTTTTAGCCAGTTGTAAAATTATGGCAAATTCAGACTGTACACATATGAAGAAAAATCCTTGAATATGCAGTTCATATTCATATGAGAATACAGCATAAAATAATATTGACTCATCTGTATTAGCATTTCACACTGTGGTATACTTTTCTCTTTTAGTGTTAGCTTTCATCCTTAATAATGTATACCAGTAGCATAGCATGGCATGACTAGCCCTACTGGAGTTATTGGGTGCTTATTAGTTTTGAAAAGTGCATGTTTAGAGGCCTGATGAGGGCCTGAGGTCCCCCAAAACACTGATTTAGGGACCTCATTGTTCAAGAACTGGAGGTAAAGTGTAAAAGAGTACTACTACCTGTAAAGAAATCTTATTCCCTAATTCTTCTTGGTGCCTGTGACAAGCATGCCACCCACGACACCCACTGGAACCACAGATCATATTCCCTGTTACCTAAATTGGTGTCATTTCCTTGTCTCCTCTCCAGAGAGCACTTACTTAACTGAGCGTGAGTTGGAGCATGCCATCGTTGAGAAAGACACAGAACAGGCACATCACTTTTTTTTTACTCTTGCTTTCTAGCTAGCTTGCAATTGTGAATGGACACCAGTTGGAAACAAGTCAGGGGAACAACTGTGGTAGCACCCAGGCAGTGTCCCCAGGTATAGAGTGAAGTAGGGTTCCCCCTTTCCTTGCACATCCTCTCCTTCCACTCCAGGCTTGTCCCTGAGGCCTCCTGGCCATGCCAGGCTAAGGACAGATCTAACACTGCCAGCCTGGTCCCTCTCAGCCCTGCCCCTGTCACCAGTGTCACACAGCAGCTCTGTGCTGCTGTCGCCCATGGGCTGCCTACAGGCCAGACGTCATGGTGCCCAGCCCCTTTGTGTGCTTGGGGACTGCTCTGTGGGGCAAGCAAAGCATGGCAGCAGTGGTCAGGAGATGCACTTCAAAGGCACGGTCTTCTTCTGAACTGGACCACACATGCAAGTACTACTAGGGCTGCCCGGGAAAATGAGGCTTGATGTTCCTCAGTTTGGACCCCCTGTGGTGAACAGTCCTGAAACTGTTGCTGTGTCAGTCCAGGCTTTTTTGGTTTTGCAGCACCAAGGCAAATGCTGAGTGACAAAGACAGCATGCTGCTGTGGGCTGAGTGCCTGCCTGTGCCTTCATGTGTCAATGAAGGGACATAGCAAGGTGGATAAAGGAGGTGTAAACCAGACTTCCTGCTTGCCAGGCTTTAGGCATGGGCAAGGTCTGTGTCACCATACTGCGGTTCTGTCCCAGGAGGACACGGTGATGGTCTTGTGCTGTCAGGTGGCATCGCCATGTCTGCATCTCAGAATGGCCCTGGCTTCTTCCATAAACCCACCTGTTAACCTGCTTTAAAAACAACTATTTGTGGTCCCAACATCTCAACCTAATTTAAAAAACCTGGGCAGTGGACATAAGGCACTGGACCCAGACACAAAAATATTTATTTCCTTTCCTATGCTACCTTTAGTCTGCTCTGTTAGTTTTTGTCTCTTTTCCCATGCACCCCATAATCTACAGAGCCAGTGAGCACTTTGGTGCAGCGACCTTGCCTCCTTTTACAACTTTAGATTTCTGACATCCCCTAGCAAGGCCCCACAGTGCAGAATCTCTGGGCACAGCCCCTGCCTCACAAGTGCATTTAGGATTTGGGGAAGGGCACTTCCAATCTCTCCCTTATCCTTCAGCCATTGCACTAGAGTCTCCTGCTCTTGCCCTGCTGCCCTACCAGCCGGACCTGCCACTGGCAGCACAGCAGTGCCCTGAAGTTTGGGGTTTGGGCATTAGGGCTGGGACCACCTATCTCTTTCTTTCCCACCCCCAGCACACGCAGCCACTGCACCCAGTGCCCACACACTGGCTGGGGGGGTACCTGCCATCCCCGGGGTGGGCTCAGTGGCATGTGGAGCATTTCACTAGGATGCCCAGGCTTAGTGACCTCCTGCTGCCCCTGAGAAGGAGGTGGGAGGCCTGGCCCCTGCCTGCTGCCTGCAGGTTCAGAAGCAGCAATCCCCTCCATCCCCCACCCCCATGCACTTTTTTGGTGCTTCACCAAATTCCATTGTACCACTTAGCCAAATAACAAATTCACCAATTACCCATGAACCAAGTCTCTGTTAATGAAGCAATTAGGATACAAATTGTCAGTTACATACCAATTACCCATTTCAGTAGTAATTATGTTATTAGGTTGCCAGTCGCCACATTCTATATGCAAGCTAAAAATAATCACAAATCCTTTATTTTAAAATCCCAAATAAAAACATAATGAAATACAGAACATAATGAAATACACATAGACAGTAGGCAAGATGCTAGGCAAGCAGTGGATGTTTTTACTGCTGTATTACATTACATGTAGCAGCTAAAATTCTGTTGCTAATTTTGAAATTTAACATCTTATTTTTATCTAAATAAAATGTTTTGTAAGTTTCAAATTTTTTTTACAAAACCAACACTTGAAAACATTATTTTACAGGGAATTTAATTCTCTTCCAGTCTTACATGGACTCAGAAGAAAATTGGATTCTTTTGCTAACAAATACCATACCCAATTTAAATAATCTTTTTTCCCTCCTAGCTGTCTGATGATGTCCTGAACACTGGCTAAAGTCCCATGCCAAAGTAGTATTTCTGGTCTCAAATGAGACTTTCCAGAAGTGTGTAATTTTAGCTCTTGATCTGTGGTGGGACCAATCAGAGAAGCGCTTGCCAAAATCAAAGACGGCTTCCCGGTGGAAACACAGAAAAAGGTGGAAACTTCAGGAAATAAATTAAGCCAGTATCTACAGTAAGAGCCCTAAACTTCTCAGAACAGAGCTAGTACAACTGCCCGTGGTTTCCCACAAAGACTGTGAGGCACCTTGTGAAAACTGATGAAATTTGGGGTTGAGTATTAGGGATTTTCTTCCAAGATTGAGTGTAGCAGCTTTCACCTTGGTGGCATCACAGTCATGGCTTCAGACCGAGTATGTCCTCTATTTCAAGCAGAAATACTTGGCTTATTGCCTGGACTCCCTAGGAACAGGGTATCTTCAGGAACTGAAGCTCGTTATCAGATGTGCTTGCAATTGTGTGTACACACATTTACATCTCCCCGAGGTGAGAAAGAAAAAAGAGGAGGGAAGTTTCAAGGGATTGGCATAGAGCTGATGGGCGTGCCTGAGTCTGGGAAAGGGACAGAGCCTTTAGGTCCCTTACCTGTATGGCCGATATCTGATTTTAGCTCTTGATACATGGTGTAGAGCCCCCACTGCACGGTGAGCACAGGGAGAGGAAGGGCTCACATCACCCCCACTCCAGACTGCCTCAAGAGCTGATTACCCATAAGGGTGTGAACAGAAATTGGGCTCATCCCCAAGCGAACACCGAAGGACATCGGTAGACTTCTGTCATAGATCAGCACTGAATCAGTTTTCAGAAGCTCAGTTTGCAGGGAGACAAGGAGCAGTTCCCACAGGTGTGGAGTTCACCTTCCAGCCTGGCTCTCCCCTTGGCATCAGCTGTTCAGAAAAGCTGTAGCACTGCTGAAGGAGGTGAAATTTCACTGCACAGGCTCTGGCATGGGTGATGGATGTTTGAACAATGGAGAAATTTGATTCTGCTTCCTGATACTGTTGCACGATTGGAAATATTAATAAACTGGGTCTGCAGAGCAGAAGGAATCACCACTACTGCTAGAAATCATTTTCAAATCTCTTCTCAATGCTAGCACTGGGCAGAACTTGATCCTTCTCCAAAATAGATCATGATACTCACCACCTTCTGGAAAACATCCACACTGGTTAGAAGGAACAAACCTGGAATGGCAAATGTTTCTTCTGCCTTCAAAACACTTCTCATTTTTCGAATCTGAATAGCTGAGATGCAGCAATGGGAATGTGGCTACTGAGTGCAGTCAGGAGCAGTGAGCAGAAATAGTGGATCCTGGCTCAAACTGAACAGTTGTTAAACCAGACATGGTAATGAAGCCAAAGGCAATGGGGTCCAAAACTAGCTCAGCTGCTTAATTGGCCTCTGCTGGAGACAGTGTCTGGGGAATATGCACCTGTCCAAAAAAGGAGATGTCTGTGTTGGAAAGCTGAATCTCTGGAATTCAAGGAAGAAGTGTGGAAAGCCAAGAGAGCAGTGCGGATTTCATCTTGGCTATCAGCTGGAAGTATCAGCCTTGGAACGTGTCTTATGAGATCAGGCTGTGGAAATTCCCTTTAAGGATATGGTCCACACGAAGTAAATGATTTCCAGGCAGTTGGCTTGGACCAAACAGTGACAAAACCTCATAACAACAACACTATACCATGGCAGCAAAGGATGAAGAAAAAAAAAAAAGAACAAAGAACAAAATTGCAGTAGCAAAACATGAAGCTACACATGGAGTAAAAACCTGTTTAAGAAAAGTTAGGAAGGAATGTTTGCTAGGGTCCAAAATGGTTGAGAACTTTTTTCCCATTGGCAACGAAAAGCAAACACACACAGCAACATAAAGGAAGCTGAGTGGAACTAGCAACACTCACCCCACAGGCATACAATTTTATAGGATTTCATAGGATTTTTGCTGCTATAACAAAATGCCTTAAAGTTCTCGGAGTATCTGCACCACCAGTTTCCATCCATTTTTATTCATTTGCAGACTCCAGAACTTTTCCAATGAATGTGTGGACCAAGTATAGCAAGCTGAAATCCACTGCCTGTGTTTGCCTCACCACAGCTACCTGTCCTGGTATGCCAGAGCTTCACAGGACATGGATTGAACACACCTGAGCTGTGTGGTGGGCAAATCCCTCCTTGTGTCTGCTGAGGCTTGGTGGCCTGTGGAAGATACCCTAAAACTACCATGGCACTCCTCTGCTTACTGTCTACCAGTCAAGGAAGCAGCAGGGACCAAGGCCTGGGTAGGATTTCATGATGAGGGGGTTAGCACCAATCACACAAGGAATTTGTCAGGGATTGACACAACAGTGGCACAACCTGGAGGGCTACAGCTGTGGCTTGTCAGCCCCAATGCTGTCCAGGTGGGTGCTGGGAGGGACGCTGGAGAGAAGTCAGGAAGTCTTGGCCCTCCTCATAGTCCTGGGCTTTGCTGAAGGGCTGACATGCAGGAAGAGAGCTGCTGAGAAATGCAAGACCACTGTCAAAAACCTGCTGCAGACCAAGCCTGCTAAGCAAGCAAACAAGTTCAAGTCTGATGTGTGCCTGCAGACCCCTGGAATAACCTTTATTCCAGAAGCGGTCAGATTGCTTCCACCTGAGTGCCTGGCATGGAGGTGAGGGTGGGTGTAGAGGTTGTGGTGGCTCTTTCTGCTTTCAGAGTGTGCACCCAATGGAGTCCCTGGCAGCTTCCACCCCCCCAACTAAATGAATGAATGAAAAATAACAGCAAACAGGCACACCAGCAGTGCTCCAGCTGGAAATATACTGGCCCTGCTTGAAGCAACAGCATGCACACAGAGGCCTTCCATTCTCCCAAGAGGCAAGCTATAAAAACACGATATAAATGACCATGAAAGAGCTAGGCCAGCAAGGACTTGATTTCCAGCCTCTCCTCCAAAGGCCTGGGGCTGAAACAACACAGGTTGCACTCAGGTACCTTGACAGCTGCATGTGGGAAGCTTGCACAAGACCAGTCTGGATCTGTCCTGGCACAGGTCCTCATTTCTTGCTTTCATGGATGAAAAATATCTCTGTTTAAGCTCCTTATGCACAACAGAATGATCATAAAAAGAAACCATTTTCATACATTCCTCAGGACTGTGTCTGTGCTCGGCATCTCAGACCCGGGGCTATTTTTGCCATCCTGCCTTTGCAGCTCCAGTAAGGCAGTGCTGTTGATAATAATGAAGGTGTCTTTGCTCTCCTTTCCTGGAACCTCCACCTTGCTTCTCTGAGGGTTAAGCTTCCCAGAATAGAGGTAGTCAATGTAGTTTTCAGGCTTGCTGGAAACAATATTGCTGAGCATCATGACAAAGAGAAGAAAGCCGAAAAAACCAACGATGATGAGGATGTAAAACGAGGCCATAATCTCCTCTTGCAACTCCAAGGCTGGGTTGCTGAAATTATTGAACCGAAGGGTCTTCTTTTGTTCCACCAACATATGGAGTAAATTTGGCATGATGGAACTGCCGTTTGTGTGGTTGCTGAAAGCCATTTTACGTGTCCACTCTGGCTGCAAAAGCTAAGCAAAACAAAGCAAAACTTAGCTGGTTAATGCACACCTGTCCTTTTATGTCTTCTAGCCTAAGTCCTTCCCACCATTTCCTCTCCTCTGCTGTGTAGGTAACTGCACTTGGCTATCCTCTAGCTGCATGTCCTGCATGCAAAGAGTCATGGTGAAAGTAAGTGGCAAGTTAGTGCAAGAATTCCGAGAATCAAAAGCTGTTGCTCTCTGCATGAGAGACATCCGTGGACATACAGGGGCACGTACTGCTGTATTAGGCTGACTTTTGCTGATGATATAGCATTAAAATCAGGACATGGGAATAATGCTGCCCATTCCAGCAACTATCTCAATGGAAACAGGATAAATCATTCTTAGGAACCAGCATAATTCAAACTAAAACATGGCTAAGGAGAGAGGAGAACAATGCTGGTGTTATAGCACTGGCTCTGGAGTTGAAGGGCTGTTCATGCTAAATCATCCACAGCAAAACCTGCTGGATTGCAAAAGATCTGTGGGAAGGAGCTAAATGAATCCAAACTGATGCAAGTTTCTTATCTTGCTGAGAAAGAAACTTGAGAGAGAAATTATTTTCTGTGAAATTACGGTTCTTGAGGTTGTCTTCTTTTTCTTTTTCTTTATGAGGTTTTTTCAAAGTCATTTTTAGCACAGAGAAACTTAAATCATTGCCTCTAAGCAAACCACAAAATCCTTCCATTCTGAAAAATCGCCAAAAGTTTTGACTCCATCTCCAAATCCCACATCAAAAAAAAAAAGCGCCTTTTCTTTTGGCAGCAACCGCTTTTCCAATTTTGATACATATCTATGTGTAGTTTTTGGTTCTCTGAAATCCCCTTCTTTGGGAAGTACGTGATAATCTTAGAAAAGCTTTGTGCAAATATGCCCATGAAGTCTTGCCCAGCTGTAAACAGAAGAGTTTCATCCCAAATGTGCAACTTTTGCTAATATAAGTAATTCACATTCCTTCTTGCGGTGTTCCTTGATTTTTAGCCAGTGCTGATTAACCTGTGTAGCTCTCCTGTTGCAAAAGGTCTGTACAAACTGGGGATGCAACCCCACGTATCGGAGCAAGAGCTCTGGTGTTTTACAATAGCTGAGGATTTGACCACTCCTTTAAATCTAATACAATAACTTATGTAAAAAGCTAGATATGAATAACAGAATAAAAAGCTTTGAAAAATCTCTGATGGAAACTAGTGAAAGCTCCCTCAGAGCAGCTCTGCCTGCCAGTCACCCCAGGGACATTTTGCAGTGTTAAAATGAGAGTTTCGTATGGAAAAAACAGTGGCCTGAACCCCAGGTCAGGGCAGCCAGCATCCCCAGCTGGCTCCTTTCTTTTCTCATCCTGCTTGCAGGCACTGGTGGTAGCAGATGCTTTGTCTTGCCTCCTTGTGCCTCACACATGGATGTCTACTACTCCTGAATCAGGGAAGTCAGGCATTTCCTCTCTGGTCCAGCTAGGACAACCCCATCACCCAGCCACTGAAGTGTCGATTGGGTGTCTGAAATTGCCTGAACATCCTGGATGATTAAGGTTAGCTGTTCCTCGTTAGGTTTCCTCCTTCTTGCAACTATTCACTTCTAATGGATGTGTTTACCCTGCTGTCAGGGTTATGACTGGTCTGACTGGAATCTATGTATAGCCAAATAACCCCGACGGGCGGCTGCATGAGTCAAGGGCAGAGCTTCTGTTGGACCCATTCGCAGAGGTGTGCGGAGACTTACAACTGCAGCACGGGAACTGGAGGTATACCATGGGAATGTAATGAATTGCAGCAACAGTGGGTGTGTGGGACCACGTGGCTCAGGTAGAGTACAGCCTTTAGCTAACCAGGGTTTTTTGGTCTATAGAGAAAAATAGGCAAGATTCCAAGCCAGATACAAGTAAACTGCCCATGGATTACAAAACTCCTCTTCTCTCCACCCCAGACCGATCTGGTGGCATCTACTTGGCTGTAGCAGAAACCAGTGATCACAATACTCCACGGAAGTGAAATGTTGGTGTTCCTCTTTCACAGGGCACAATGTGAAAAAGCAGTCTATACCTTGGCTGAAAACTAAATGAAAGTTTTATTCTGAAAAAGATTTACTGAAAGAAAATTGACTTCCTGATGACAAGATGTTCTTTATAGCTCCCCAAATTCATATTTACTTCTCTGCTTATCCAGCTTATTCTGCTATACTGGCTGCCCTGGGTTTTGTGGCTAATGCCATAAAGATCTACAGCACATTGGACCAAAGTTCAAAGATGGACTTTCTAACTTTCTGCAATCACACTGCAAATAAACCCCAAACAACCCACCCCCAGACTATGCTGTACCCAGCTGCCACAACTATATTCCTTTGCTATCATATAAAAGTGAAGCTGAATGCTCTTATCCATGTTTGTTACTTCCAGTGCCTACTGCTGCCTGCTTTTTGTTGAGAAGCTTCTTCTGCACTCATTGTCTTGCTTTATGGGTCACCTCATATTCTTCTCCAGACCCCTGGAGACAAGACAGCAGCTAGATGGACCATCCCTCACATGCTTGGGAGGATGATATGTAATTGGGAACCTCAGGTCCATGTTGCCCTTTGGAATCACTTGGCATGGGCTCCCTGACTCCTGACACCACTGGAGGAGGGTGGTCCTTTAGTGATAGGTACAAATCCTTGTGTTTTTTTTTAATTTAATACAAAATCACAGTGTTTTGATGCATAGTTTCTCAGACACTGCTTTCTAGAGGAATACAGGAACAGTGAAACTAGTTCAATATTGGACTGGCACTTAAAATATCTGCAAGTGTGGATATCGCTGAGCTGTGTGCTGCTTCACTACAGTAAAATCCTGTCTGAACAGAAAACATTGGAGAGGGGGGAATATGAAATTATGCATTTTTAACAGTTTTCCCTCTCATACAAAATACAAGAGAAAAACAACATGACAGGTACCAGTCCCCAGAGAACAGTAATGAGAGGCTTGAGGCAAATGACATAACGAGCTGAAAGGGCAGAGTATTACCCGTTAAGTGTAACTGCTCCCTCATTCTCCTCAGGCCAGGCACACAGCACACTGGGGATTTATAACCGGCAGGCTGGAGGGGGGGGAGCAAGCACAAGTGAGGTGCCACTGGAAGGCAGAACATGAGTGTTCACCCCAAAATGCGAAAGAAGAATTCTAGGCTAGGGTCTACCCTTCGTGGCAGTTAGGGGAAGAATCAGTAGCTGCTGTTGTGCCACACTGGGCCTCTAGGAGAGAGAGAACAGGCTTCAGATGGTTTTGTACAAATAAGGCTGTAATTTGTCTGTGTATACATGCACACTTGCCCCACACACACACCCACCCCCACCCACCCACAGACAATGCTGGAAAGATACTGGGATGTCACATCAGCACTGCTCCAGGCTTCAGACATCTGTACTGCTACATTTTCCCCATCATAATGTTAGATACGCAGGTTAGAAAACAGCCTATTTTTTTCCATGGTGGGACTCATCCCCATTCTACCTGCTCCCCTCTCCACTGCTTTTCCACAACCTAAGGACTGGTTTTTTTCATTTTGACTGTTTTCTGTGTATGTGCAAAGGTGTGTCCCACACACATCATCTAGAGATATACATCACTATCATCTTTAAGTAGATGTAAGTCCAGCCACAGAAATGCACACACACAGATATATGCGCATATATTTCTCCTCTCCCTACACACACAAGCACATGCTAAAATACAAAAACATCCACAGAGCTACATGTATAATGCCATATCTAGTTAATTGTAATTAAAAAAAAAAAAAAAAAGAAAGAAGAAAGACCTGTAGTTTGAGTGTTAAACAGAGCTGTTTTTCAGAGAACAGCTCTTTAGGAAAAAAAAAAGATCCGGTAAACATATCCAAAATAATGGAAAAATGGAAATGAGAATTTAAACTGGTGCCTACTTATCACTATGTAGAGGAAGCTGCAGACACCCCAGGCACCATAACAATAGATATGAATCCTTGTACCTATTCAAACAGCTTACTTACATGCAGACCTGGCTCTGTCCTGGGAGCAGCACCTCCTTCAGCTGTCAGGCTTGCTCCCAGCTGACCAATGCATTTAACTATTTAAGGAGCATAGGAGAGGAGTGGCCTCTGCTTCTTGCCTCTAGCAAATAATCACAGGAACATTATGCATGAGGGAGTGTCAACAAAGCAATGAGGTAACAGGATACTAAGGGCCTGTGGTGCTTATACTACATGGGGGCTCCAGGCAAGTAGCCATATATGTTCCCTTGTCATGCAGGGGATGAGAATAACAAGGGGGAGGGCTCAGTTGCCTCAATACTGGGCCAATTAAAGCTGCTCTGGGCAGGTGAGTGCTCGCTGCTGGACAGAGACTGCAAGAGCAGGCTGTGGGCCTGTGGTCATTTTTAGTTATTCATCATTTATCTGCCATTTTTAAAGCCAGTGACTTTCAGAAGTAGGAAAGCAAATAGTAGTGTCCTAGTGCTCCCCGGATGCGTTTGGCTGGTGCCACCTTGTCACACAAGAGGAAAGAGGCTACGAGAATGTGCCTTCTTGTTCAGTGAACACTTACATCCCCACTCATCCTGCTTTACCCTTCTGGTGAAAGGATGGGAAAAGAAAGTAGCCAGGAATAGGAAAGAGGATTCTGGATGAAGCAACCTTGCTATCTTTCATCTTGCATCCTCTCCTGCCCCAGCCTCTTGTATCCTGTTCTGCCTGCTGAGTATGGGTGTTTTATTCTGTTCATACATCTTCCCCATGGCAAAACAGCAGGAGTTACACCCCTTCACAACCAAGTCTCCTTTCAGGATCAACACATAATGCCAGCCACAGTTTGCAACATCTCTAATTTAACACAGACTTTGCCATGGGAGCCACAGGTGGCTGCTGGCACAGGGTCATGTTGTCCAACCAGAACAACAGAAGGCAGCTGAGGGAGGAGAAGAGCTCACACTAAGGCTGGTCAGTTTTCCTGCTGTAGAAAGCAGGAGGAAGGAGAACTGTTGAAGGCGAGGGAAGTAAGGCCCCACAACAGCAGGGTATGTCTGCCTTCAGGAAGAAGCAGCAGCAGCTATTGCTATTAAACTGCTGTCAGCTGGATATGTAAATCTTGCTGTGGGAGTCAGTTCAAACTACTCATTTTTTCACACGTCTAATTTTCACTGGATAACACAAAATGCTTTGAAAGTATCAGCAGCTTGTTAGGCGAGCTGCACCTTTGGCTAACAAATACAGAAACAGGAAGAAAATCAGTTGGAGGAAAGGAGAGCTGAGGGCTTCCAGACAGCAAAGCTGATGGGGAAAGAGAGACTGGGGCAAACTCCCTCATGGGTCTTCCTCCATCTGTGTATAACCCCTGCTGCTGCCAGACTGTCAGAGATGTTTTACAGCTGAACCCCAACTCTTGGAGCAAAATACGGTGCTAAGAGTATTACTGGTCTAAAGCCACCATCCCTCCAAGAGCCAAAATGCAGTGGAGAGCACAGAACACCGGCAGGACTCTCTGTCTGTCTGGTTTTGCACCAAGCAGAGCTGGAGGCCCGGGCTGGCTGTGAGCAAGCTGGCAGGACATGGTGCAGTGCTGGCTGGAGATGCTGATGACGGCCAGGGAGCGGCGTAGCTGGGTCAGCGTGGCCCTATGGCATGGCTAATTAGCTGGCTTCTTGGCAGGACTCATCAGATTAGACCCAGCAATCTACTGAAGTTGCTGTCTTGCTTAGAAGCATCATGAGGGCTAGGGAAAAGTGAGCCTCATACCTTGTCCTTTTGCCCCAGCAAGTATAGCTCCTTTTGCAGCTCCTGTCCCCATCCCTCTACCTAGCTAGAGGGTAGAGATGGAAAACCCACATTTTCATACCTCTTCCTTAAAGTTGATGGTCCTTTTTCTTGGAAAAATTATCAAATCAAAACTACAAACACTGATAACAAATCTGTTGGTGACAATGGCCATCTGATCACCTGTACAATGTGGGAGTATGAGCAACACAGGCTTAAGCATACACCAAAGGTGGGACTTTTTTTGTTGCCTGGGGCTCTCTGAGGAAAGTCCCTACTCAATGGGGAGTGACAGACAGTCCCAAAGGGTGGTGAGTCCCATGTCTCAGTACAACATGGTCTCAAGAGGAGTTTGCTTTCTAATGACTGTGGTTAGTGTCAGCCTCTAACCTGACAACAGTAAAAGTGCTATGAGATGGACTCCCACCTCAGTCATAACAAGGCAAAGGATGTAGGATTCCTACTTGTCCTTCGCAAGGCAGGACAGCAAGGATCCCACATCACATGGAGGAAGAATCCAGATGTCATTCCTGATAAAGAAAATGAAGAAGCTGGGGTAGGTAGCATAAGATGTCCAGGTGAGGGGAAGGGCAGAAATTAGGGAAGTGTGTCGCAGGACTCATCCCATTGCAGTGTGCGCGGAGAGAGGCACGCAGCCACAACCATGTCGCTTGACCAGGAACAAGCCCTCAGCACCTGCCTGATGATCCCAGCCTCCTTCCTCCTCCCACAGCTCTGGATGTCTGCACCAGTGCTAGGTGGCACCTTTCTTTTAAAAAAGAATGAGGAATGAGGAAATAGGTTTGAAGAACAAACATAACAGCAGGGCCAGAAGGATTAATTCTGACAGTCTTTCAAGGAAGGCATACGGGCCCCAGAATAAGCTGAAAATTTTCCATTAGCTTTGTAGGAGATAGGCCAGGGCACATCAGCTGAAGATCTGATTCTCTTCTTACTCAAGTTTCATTTTTTAAAAAAGATAAGGAAATAATACACATCACCGAGACTATTTTAGTCATGTTTTTTTCACAAATGTTGGATTTTAGAGTGTTGCCAGCTCTATAGTGAGAACCAAAGCCATAGAGGGGGGTTTAGGGGCTGGTAGAAATTGAACTAGTCTCCATGTTCCCCCTGTTCCAGGCCCAAGGACACCTGGAAGCATATGCAGGACATGACCAAGACAGGCAGACATGTCTTTAAAATCCTTCATCATTCTATTGAAGCTCTTGGACAAGCCCAGGTAAGTTTCAGGCTTAAAGCATTTCCCATACACACTTTCCTCTGCAGTGTGCTAGCTTGTTTTCCATGGTCTTGCTCCTGTGGGATATAAGGTGGATCATGTCTTCAAGCGATCTTTCCTGTTGAGCCAGGACAACCTGCCAGCCTCAGAGGAAGTGGGATGAAGGAATGTCTGGATCTAAGATGAGTGACTGAGCACTCCTCACGTGGCTGAGTCCTGCAAACAGACCACACCAGTCATCAGGGGCAGTGGGGTACTGGGGACCTCAACCCCATGTGGTTCCTTGCACACTAGCCTTGTGACTTCCTCAAAAAAAATCTAGGTCATACCCTCACAGTTATTTATGCCAGGAACAAACCATCCCCAGGTGGGGATGCTGAGGGGTACCACTTCTCCAGCAATCCTCCTGGGGGCTGATGATGGCTGGAGGGCCCCAAGGTGTCTCAGAGGCAGCCTGGATTGCCCACGAGGCAGGGGCAGAACCCCCAGGAGTCTGGCATGCTGCTGCAGCACTGACACAAGACCTGCTCTGTGGGCAACCGGAAGACCCAGCACAGGAGGACAAATATGTGGAGTTTGCAAAAAGTTAGGCAAGAACTAGGGAGGATCTGTTAGACTACTGGGCTATTTTATGTAGAAAACTCCTTCCTAGGACCCTGGTTGGGCACACCTGCTGTGTGCTTCTCCCAGCTTCCTCTCAGTGGTGGCTGAGTCATCCTGGCTTCCTAGAAGAGGCTGAGCAGGGGCACTCAGTGGTGGTGGCTGCAGGTGAGGGCTGCAGGCAATGGCCACAGTGCAAGGCAGAGCACATCGCCTCTCGTGCAGGTCAGGCCATGTCACAAATCGCATTGCCCAAGTTTCTGTGGCTGAGAATGAGACAGAGCTTTCATTTTGCTGTTGCAATAACAGGCCTTGGGCTAGTCTTGGTTAGCCAGTGACCTGTTTCTCTCTCTCCATGCTCAAGTGTAGGTGTGAGAAAAAGCTCGTCTGAATCCTTGAGTATTTATGCAAAACACTGTTGCAGCCCCAGTCACACACTGGGGCTGCGTGGAAACAACCTGGTGCTGGCACATCTGCTCAGGGGTCTCTGCTCCATGCACTGCACTACACTGCAGTCATGTGGCTCACTCCTTTCTAAAAAAAATGTGGGTTTTTTTTCCTTCCTTATATTCCTAATACTTATCCTCAGCAATAGGGGCAAAGCCTGAGTAGCTACTTGGACACTGAATAAATCAGATGAAAGGAAAGCGCTTCTGCCTTTTGGGAGATATTGAGTATGAGTCAGATGACAAAAAATATGTTATTAGATATTATGAGTGATTCTGATGAGAAAAGGCTCAGGAAGTTAAGTTTAGGCTCTTTGTTTCTTTCTTCCTTTTTCTAGCTTTTCTAACATTTTTTGGCTGATCCTTCTAAGTGCATTTAACTTTCTCAGTACTCTAGTGTAGCAGACCTCCACAGCTTCTGCTGCTCTCCCACCATTCTCAGACTCTCCCTTAGCCAGGAAATTTCATTTTCTAATGCTGTCTGTGTGATGCTGTGACCCCACATCACTGGGAGGCAGCTGTAGCAGCTAGTGCTACTGGGACCTGTCCTCTTGCAAAGGAGTGCAGTCCAGACAAGGGCATCACCAAGCACTAGGGACTCATTCCTGCTTTGTCCTTGAATTTGTTTCACGTGCAGGCTCTGCGCAGATGTAATCACTGCAGGAGTTGGTTGTCTCAGAGCCACATCCAGGTTTTGCCACTTGTGACTCACCTACTGACAGTAAAATTCTGGATATTGCCCTTTAATTGTGCCTGGGAAGTGAAGAGGGCCCATATTTATTGTGGTCTGATGTTCACGTTTTTGGCTTGTGTCCAAAACACATGGTAATATGATCTGAGTAGTATCACCTTCAGGACAGCAATAAAAGTAATTGCCACTCCCATCCTGTGCTTCACATCCTGTTTCCACCACAGGCTACAGATTAAGGAGCTCTTGCAGAGGACAACATCACCTGGGACAACCTGAGCCAGCCCGCAGCAGTGGGTGCTGGCTGCTGGTGACACTAGAGGATGAGCGGTGCCCTCTCTACAGGAGGAGGTGAGCTGGAGAAGGAAAAGCACAGAGGGACACTGAAGTCTGGCATCATCTGTGATGAATGTTGATAATATCTGTGAAGCTTCACAAAGACCTGTTTTTTTCCTGTGTTTCACTCCTGATCACAGCCAGCTGGAGGTGGAAGGGGAGGGCACAGAGAGGGCTAACAGCATTGGAAGAGAAGTCATGTTTGCTGCCCTGTGACTGCAGCCCATACAGAGGTGCAGCTGTGGTGGAGTGGTTACCCTTCAGGGTGTTGTTTCAGGACCACTGCTATCATCTGCTTCTCAGACATTGACCTTGAGTTGGACATTTCTAAAACCATAGGCTGGGCAGCTGGGAACAGCTGTCTGGGAATATATGTCTGGCCATAATGTCCCAAAAATGGAAGAAGGAGGTGCCAGCAGAGGAGGACTATTTGTGTAGGGCTGTGATCTAGGGAGGCACCTGGGTACAGCCACACACAATGGCAGCAGGCCAGGCAGTTTGACAGGTTGCCCCATGTTGTCCCCACCACTCTAATTGCCTGTTTCCTCTTCCCCCTCCCCTGAAGATTTCCAGATAAAATGTCTTAGCCTGAACCACCTGGGCTGGGGTTTAACGAGCTTCCTCAGAGCAGGCCAGGAGCAGGCACCCACGCAGCTGGCCACCAACCGGTACACACTGGTCTGGTCCCTACAGTAGGTGCAAGCTTACCCTCCTCACTGAATAAAAACTACTGTGTAATAAAACCACTAACACATCTGATAAACACATCAAGCTGCAACATCCCTTTTCTCCTTTTCAAAAATTTCACAGACCACCTAATTCTCTGGAAATCCCCAAAGTGCCACCACTCCTGTGGATAAATAAAAAGGAGAACCCAGATGCAAGGTACTGTATTGCCTGTGTCATTTCCCAGTGAAGGAAGTTCAGGAGGGAAAAGAAAAGCTGCCCAGAGCTGGAGGAAAGAAGCAAGAGCTGGTGCAACCAGTGCAGCTGTGGTGCCCCTGGTACCCCAGGTCCTGGGTATCTTAGTGGGAGAGCTGGGAAGCAGGTCTTTGGTTTTGTCATGGCTGCTGGCTCCTGTGAGCAGCTACTGGCTGGATTCATTGCCATGTAACTTGCCTGACAATTGCCTCTGCTCTTACTGCATTTGTGTCTTGGCATCCACATGCTGTGCTACAAATGCTGAACACACACCCCAGTAAGGTAGTTTTGCTCATTTTTTTACACTACCAGATAACAAGGTATCAGTTTGCATCATATAACACTGTTCTTCAGACCAGACCATTTCCCTTGGAGGACACATGCTGAGATGTGGGGATGTTCTATACTACAGGGTGATGCTCTTTTCTTGACCCTGCTGAGTCCAACTCAGGGTGAGATCCTGTTCCCAGGACAGCACTGCCATCAGCAGAGACATTACTGTTACCTCTACTCCTGTCCAAGCCTAATTAGGGGAGAAGAGCTGCCCCACATAACCAGGGTGGGATATAGTAATGCTCCCCTGGAGGGACATGGGAAATAAGAGGAAAATAGAACAGAAATTTGAGCTGGGGTGGTCTGACCTTGAGATGAAAGGTCCTACCTAGTGGTAGCTTCAACAGGCCTGGCAATTTCTGCATTTCAGTGACTTCTACAAGCAGAAATAAGAAGCAACAAGACCATAAAGAAATCCAGAAGAGACTTCTTAATCTGTACATGTTGCGTTAAATAATTAGTTGTAAACACAGAAGATCCTGTCTCTGTTGCCTGTATTCTGCAGTGAGCTAGCCAACACCACTGGGAATTTGGATGAGCGTGCATCAGTATGCTTCTCATCTGCATACTTTTATTGAAATTGCGTTTTGTTCTGCTACAGTCCCTTCCTGGAGGTCAGGGTTTGGATGGAAAGACTATTGGGCTGTTGCTATTAAAGAGAGAGATCTCACTTTTTTTTTGAGGGGAGGAAATAAATAGAAGCACAGCAGAGGGTTAATGGTAGGTGTCAGTTCTGGCACCGGCTGCCTGACTCATGAGTGTGCTGGTTTGTCTATTCCTGTACCATAACTCTTGCATATTAAGGTGGAAAATAAATAAAAGTACAGGAGGATTTGATGTTTTATTCCTCTGCTCTCTGCATGCAGCTCAGGGTCAGATCTGCCCCTGGCTGCCCAGGAACTGAACTGCTGGGGGTGAAGCTGCAGAGGCACCTGCAAGGCAAGCTCAGCTCAAGCAGCTCAGAGAAAGGATCTTGCCTGCAGGTGCAGAGCTGGTATGAGATTATTGTTTGCACTCTTTTCCCAGATTTGTTTTGCATTGTTAGGTGGGAAGCTGATAATACAGGCTTAAGAAAAATATTGCCAGGGCAAAAAGTCCCATCAGATTGGAGGTCCCTAAGCATGCTGTTGCCATGGGTCAGAATAAAGAACACAGGCTTAAGGCATATGTGCACAAAAATGAACCAGAACAGCTGTTGAATCAACTGTTTCCCTAACAAATTACCTTGCCCCTCCAAGCTGGAGGTTACAAGGCAAAAGGAAATAGGTGCTCTGACTTTGGGAACAATGGGTTAGATCCTGCGCTGATATGGCCCCCTTTGGCTGAGGGGTTCTGCTCCTTCCTGCCAAGTGAGGACCTGTGGACCCATGGGGGCAGCTGGGGAAGGAGTCTGAAAGCCAGATGTTGTGATTTGGAAGAAAACCTGGAAAAGGGTGAGTTTTGCAGTGAGGAGAGGCAAAAGAGATACAGCTGACGGGGCTGTGCCAAACGAGCATTGCCTCTCCAGCAGGTAAGTGTGCTGTGCTGAACAGCAGCTGCCAGTTCATCACTGATCCTTGGGATCAAATGAGAGTGAATGCACACAGCTGGGCTAACAAGCTATGCTTTGCTTGTCTAAAAGCAGGAAAGCTAGAGCATCTAGAAACAAAATTTAAAAAATCTCATACTGAGAATCCATTTACTGGACATTGGTCAAAATCAAAGATTTAGGCTGGACATTAGGAAGAAATTGTTCACAGTGAAGATGGTGAGACACTGGCACAGGTTGCCCAGGGAAGCTGTGGCTGCCCCCTCCCTGGAACTGTTCAAGGCCAGTTTGGATGGGGCTCTGAGAAACGTGGTGTAGTGGGAGGTGTCCCTGCCCATGGCAGGGGGGTTGGAACCAGATGATCTTTAAGGTCCCTTCCAACCCAAACCATTCTATGACTCTGTGATTTCTGTGAAGGTCAGTTGTGTTTTGAGTTGTGTGTTGCACCTGTCATAAAACTACTATCACACTCATCAGACCAATACTGAAGCATTTTGTAGACCAAGTGCTCCCACGTTAAGGTGTGACTTTTTATTTGGCTTGGTTCTTCGTCTTGGAAGGTCTGTGGTCCCTGTTCCAGTGGGTGGATTTTGCGGACTGAGATGAGGAATTATTTTGGCAAGCCTGAGTGTGCCTCTCAGTATACTATGCTGTAGCCCAACCAAAAGCTCTGGGCCTGCCTGAAGAAAGAATTGGATTAGAATCTTTGGTCTGTCTTCTGCTGAATCAGTTCAGATGGTCACAATGTTTGCTTCTGGATGTAGCAACCATGTATTTTCCATAGGTATTTACATACATCTTTGCTTTCCTTTGATATGAAGGATACTGGTGGGTGCAGTTGAAAGTTGGCTTTAGAAACAGCCATCCTTGCAAGCCTGGCCATAGAACTACCAATAATTAAGTACTTTGCTTGCCAGATTTGGCATGGTATGGGCCTTTGCTTCATGTCATTTGAAAGCAATTGACTGGGCCTGTTTCTCTGCATGAACGTGCCCATGAAGCCAGCTGCTCAGACAGCTTTGGTTCAGGGAACCGCCTCCTGCCCACCTCACTGGTGAAACGCAGCGTGACCTTTCACAGCCTCCTGTGCCAAACAATCACATTTGTGCTGGTCCCTTGAGCAATTTCTTGAGAAAGGCTTCGTGGAGGTTTCACATGTGTAGCTGATGGCTACAGCTGGATAAGGAGATTAGGGAGTGAGTTTGGTATAGTGATAACAATGTGTAAAAATGAAACAGGATGCCATAGAAATATTATGTAAGATAATTCCAGTTACGGGCTGTAAAGAATGTTCTGCTTGCTTCTGATTGCTCATATCTTCTATTTTTATCAGTTTCCTTCTGCTTGTCTTTGTGCATGTTTCCCGGTGTAGCAGGTCTGACCCAACCAACTGCAAATAAAGATAACACTGATAACTATAAAGTGAGGAGGGGGGAAACTCTCTTCAGACTTGCACACTGGGGCTGCCTTGGACTGTGAAGTATATTCCAGATGGACTACTTAATACTTGGAGTTTGATCTCTCATACCTGCAGCCCTAAGGATTTCTGCTGGGTATAAAGAAAAGCCAGCTGCTGCAGATGCAAGTTCTCCATGAGATGGGAAATGAGAACCAGGGCTTGCAGCTGGCAGGGGAGGAAAGGTTTTGCAGTGAAGGCAAAGGATGAGCTTTCAGTTTGGGCTTCCTGCAGGAAGGCTGTGCAGGGTACAGAGTGGCTACAGATCAGCACAGACTTGCTTCCCTGGTCTCTGTGCTGCCTGGATGTAAACCACTTCTAGCTGCTGCTTAGGGTGTCTTGGTTTCAACCTCAGCACTGCACTTACGCTTTCTAACAAGATGGCATCTGGCCATCTTAAAGCTGAGCTTGGGCCACTCATACACTCTCTGTGTGAGCCCACGCAGATGTGTCCTCAGGTAAACATACTCCCACTCCAGCAAATGACTGCGTGCTGCCAGAGAAGGGTAGCTACTCCCTGCTGCATGCTGCGCCCTGCTCCATGCATGGCTGGGGAAGTCTTCTCTGGTAGAGGCATTGCAGATGATGTTCCTACAACAGTTTTGCAGGCATGGCTCAAGATTATATGCTTTAGGTTTGGAGGGCTGCAGCAGCCACAGAGTTGCCCAGAGTCTGGACAACCCAGACAAGTTTCCAGGACAGGCAGGAAAAGGGAGAAGAGGGAGACCTCATCTGCTGGTGAGTCAGTGGCCACATAACCTAGTGAAAAACTTCCCTGGATCTTCTTCCCCAAGGCGTGAGGACTGACGTTCCCCTCCAAGATGCATCCCTCCAGGATGCAGAATCTTGTCCTCATTTGTGCTTTACCACAGTTATTTATAAATATTTTATTTGTGTGGCTCTGTACCACACTAATCCCAGGTTAATCTGCAACTGTACAAAACAGAACCTCTCCAAATACATACAGGAGAGAACCTGCTGTACTGGGCTTGGATTTTGCTTGAGACCTTTGTGCATTACCACCACATTGCTATCAACATTGAAGGGCTAAAATTCAAAATGTCATTTCTGTATAATGCTGGCATTTCTATACAATGGCATTTGTAGTATAAAAGCTGTAAGTAGCTGGAGAACAATACCTGTGCCTGGAGGTATGCTCATTAGGCCAGCCAGCAGCAAGGCTACCAACGGGAATAAGCCACAGCTGACGAAGCCAGGGGCCTTTTGCTGTTGGGAACTGGAGGAAACTAAACCTCTGTCATGACTGTAAGATGCTTCAGTCTCCCCAACAAGTAGGAAATCGGACAATGTGAATTCTGTGTGATGCTAATTATATGACAGGTTTGTTGCTGGCCTTTGGTCTATGGCAAAGATGACAAGTGAGTGAACTAATCGCACATTTCTAGGCACTTCTTGGCCACTGAATGCTCTTTCTCCTATTACATGAAGTCAGAGGTGGGTCCCGTGTCAGCCATTCTGCATGAGTCAGTGCTAATGACAGAGGAAGTGGGAGCTGTGTTTACAAGACCTGGAGCATGCTCAGCAATGCAATCTGCAGCTTGGCTCACACTTTACGTCTCCAAAACTATTATTACATAATGTAGAGCTACATAGAAAGGGATTTCAGAGCCTTTTTCACAGAATCACAGAATCCTAGGGGTTAGAAGGGACCTCGAAAGATCATCTAGTCCAACCCCCCTGCCAGGCAGGGTCACCTAGAGTACATCACACAGGAACTTGTCCAGGCAGGTTTTGAATGTCTCCAGTGAAGGAGACTCCACCACCTCTCTGGGCAGCCTGTTCCAGTGCTCTGTCACTCTCACAGTAAATAAGTTTTTTCTGATATTTACATGGAACCTCCTATGCTCCAGTTTGCACTCATTGCCCCTTGTCCTATCACTGGACATCACTGAAAAAAGCCTGGCTCCATCATCCTGACACTCCCCACCTTAACATATTTGTAAACTTTGATGAGGTCGCCTCTCGGTCTCCTCTTCTCCAAGCTAAAGAGTCCCAGCTCCATCAGCCTTTCCTCGTAAGGGAGATGTTCCACTCCCTTAATCATCTTTGTGGCTCTGCGCTGGACTCTTTCAAGCAGTTCCCTGTTCTTCTTGAACTGTGGGGCCCAGAACTGGACACAATATTCCAGATGCAGCCTCACCAAGGCAGAATAGAGGGGGAGGAGAACCTCTCTTGACCTACTAACCACACCCTTTCTATTGCACCCCAGAGCACATGCAAAGAGACCTGCCTGACCAGAACCCTTAAGATCATAGAATCATTTTCGTTGGAAAAGACCTTTAAGATCATCAAGTCCAACCAAAAATCTAACACTGCCAAGTCCACCACTAAACGACGTCCCTAAGCACCATATATTTTAAATACCTCCAGAGGTGGTGACACCACCACTTTCCTGCACATCTTATTCCAGTGCCTGACAACCCTTTCAGTGAAGAAATCTTTCCTAATATCCAGTCTAAACCTCCCCTGGCACAACTTGAGGCCGTTTCCTCTTGCGCTATTGCTTGTTACTAGAGAGAAGAGACACCCCCACCTCACTACAACCTCCTTTCAGGGAGTCATAGAGAAAGACAGGGTCTTCCCTCAGCCTCCTTTTCTCTAGGTTAAACATCCCCAGTTCCCTCAGATGCTCCTTGTAAGACTTGTTCTCCAGACCCTTCACCGGTTTCGTTGCCCTTCCCTGGACATGCTACAGCACCTCAATGTCCTTCTTGTAGTGAGGGGCCCAAAACTGAACACAGTATTCAAGGTGTGGCCTGGCCTCACCAGTGCTGCATATCTCATGATACGTATTCCTACCTCTAGTGTGATCAGAATGGTCCTTTCTAGCCTTAAAAAATCCCATCAACAGAGCATCCCATGAGGGCTAGCTACGCAGCCAACGCCTTGTGCAGAGCCACTGGGCCCCAGGTTGGACACAAGACCTTCCTCCATTGCTGGGTGGACTATTACCCCACAGCTTTTCTCCCCTTTTGCCAGGCCCGGGGTCATTTCTGGGTGGGGGGGCTGCAGCAAAACCCAAGCCCCCAGAGGGCAGGTGCTATTGGGGCTGTAGTTGCTGTGTGCAACACCTGCCCGAAGGCTGCAGCTGGGATCACTGCACCAAACAGGGGAACCAAGCTTGCCCGAGGTATTGCAAACCCTGGGAGTTTACTTGAGGTGAGGAATTTGTTCCTGACATTTTTTATATTTCTCCAGATCTAGGTGTACTGAGAGATATCCCAGCACCCAGGCCTGGCCCTGGTTAATAGGGTGTAGAAAGGGGACGGGTGAGTGGGTGCCCATCAGGTAGTATCAGCACTCTTTCAGTGAGCTTGTGAAACAACTCAGGAGAAAAATCTGAGGCCACAAGCACAGTTTGTAATTCAACTTTTATTGCTTGTACAAGTGAAAAATAGGGGAAGAAGGAGAACTACAAGACTGAAAGGGAATATGAAAGGCCGTAGGGAGAGGCCAAAACTGCCACCAAAGGGTGATTTGTAGCCTGGTAGAGCAGGAAAACATTATGACTAAGGCACAGGGATTCCCCAATTTTTTTAAATAAATAAACCACAGAGCTCAAAAAGTAAAAACAGTGGAAGCCAACTACTGCTGACAGTCACCCTTGTCACAAATAACTACATTGAGGCTATGAAAATAAGGTAACCAGCAAGTGCCTAGGCCCAAAATAACTTAAAACAATTGGGGTGGAGAAGGGGCTGCAGGAGGGAGCCCTTTTGACAAGCTTAACGTGCAAAGGTTTTAATGTAATTAAAGCCCTTTTTTGATACAAGTTTAAACATTGTCAGCAATGCTGCATGGGCCTGTCTCTGGAAAACCAGCAAGCAAGAGCATTAGCACTCTCACAGTGGGAGGGAAATGCAAGTAATAACCAGACTGCAGGGTGAGATCCCAAAAAGAGCAGTGACCCAGCAGAGAGTCAATATTTTTCCAAAGCCTGGCTTTGGTTTACATTCCTCTAGAGAAAAAAAAAGGACTTGAATAATTAAGCTGATGGAGATTTTCCAAGCTGTTCAAGACACTGAAAACATGTATCTTGTCCTCATCTTAGTGGTGGGCACTGTTATCTTTAAAAAAAAAAAAAAAAAAAAAAAAAAAACCCCTGCAGTTTTAATTCTTCTAAGTATTCTGGGAACACAAACATTACTGTAACGGAAGTGCAGTGCTAAAGAAGTACCTGTGCTTGAAAAGGGGATGTGCTGTGACTTGTATCACTTGCCTGTCCAAATACAGGGGTAGCTATCTGCCCTGCTCTTTCTTTCAAGCACTTCCCACTTGTCTTTCCTCTCCAGTAGCTAAAAATGGGATGTGTATTTGCAGAGCAGAAATAAAAACCCCCTCCTGGCCAGACCGCCACTTTGATCCCAAAGAAGAAAACAGGCTTCAGGCTGGTGAGGTTGCTATTCTGGGTAACGCAATGTCCAGGGGAGCTGTATTTCTCCCTTTTAACAGAGACAGCTGATAGCTGCTGCCCCAGGAGCTGAGTTCAGCTGCCACCTTCCCCCGCAAGCTCGGCAGACACAGCCTGCCAAAAGGGGGGGTGAGGAGGCCAAGGACAGGGAAACCTTGCTGGCACGGACCTCTCGTGGGGTGCTGCAACACATAAACAGCTGCACTGAGGGCAGCTGCTCCAGGGAGCTGGAGGAACTGCTCCTGGGATTTAAGTTAAGCACAGACATAACCTGTGTCAGTGATGAAATACCAGACACTTTGTGGAACTGTTCTTCAGAGTGGAAATTCACTTTCCAGTCAAGGGCTAGCACTTACGTCTTGTGCAATAACTAGATGTGATTGAGATGCTTGAAACATTACACACTTGCATGGCATAGACCCCGTGGGCTGCTGAAGATTTGTACAAGGGTGGATATTGCTGCCAGGATCAACATCCATCCGTGAGAAGGAAAACCAAAAGTAGCCAGCAAGACCGGTCTGGGGTATGAATTAGGAACAGCCACTAAAAAACTTCCCTCCAAAGTCTGCATTTTTCCACAGAAATTGTTTTCAGCAAAAAATGGGAATCTTCTTCTAAAATTGTATCTCAAAGGGATGCAGGATTCTGAAAGAAATAGGTCATCCACAACATTGTACAATTTATGAAACTATTATTTTACGCTGGACAAAAATGCAAATTAAATATTTCAGCTACTTTTTCCTTGGAAAAAACTAGTCTTACTTGAAAATTATTGCCTAAACCATACTTGGCTGGTAATGCCTCTAGATTGTGTTTGATCCAATTTGGTTTTAATTACATGAACTACTGCAAGCTTTCACACTGGCAACGCCAACATTGACTTTTTCTCTAGGTAAAGCTGATGAGATCATGATACTCCCATTGTGTGTCCACTTCCTTGACCTTACAGTGGCTGCAACAAGATATTTGGTGGCTGAGCACTTTTGCAGCACTGGGACCATCAGAGACCCATCATCTTCACCATCAGACCATGACTATTCAGCCTGAACAAGGCCATCGTCTATGGCTCTGCAGATGGCCAAGCAGCTAGCCTGGTTCACACCAGCCATCATTCAGGTTGTCCCCATGCAAAGTGCAGTCCTCTCTCCCATATTGCTAGGAAGACTTCGCTTCGGGAATCTGCATGCTTGGCTGCTCGACAGCCAGCTGGTTTTCAAAGACACAGCACAGCTTGTAATTTTCTATGAGCTTGGCTTGAAAATACTCCATGTCCTTCTTGTGCCAAATGTCTGTGGCAATGTAGGTGTTGTAGGGGTCACGGGAGTCCTCCAGCTTCCTGGCACGAATGTTGGTCAGCATGACTCCCACTGTGAAGAAGCCAAAGAGGCCAACCATCAGCAGCACGTAGATGATTTCCAGGTTGCTGCCAGCACTTCTGATCTGGGAAGGTGCTGAGCTGTTCGTCTGCTCCAGGTAGTCTTGAAGCAGCTTGAAGAGGAGAGAATTCAGGGCTGTGTCATTAGACAGCACCAACATCTTGTTTTTCTGTCCTTCGCACTTCTTTCTTCCTTATTTGTAGTTTTTTCTAGAAAAGCATAAAAATAGGGGATATGCCAGATAAATAATCATATAAAGATGCGATTTTTTCTGTCTCCCTTTACTGGTTCCCCTCTTTGGGCTCAGAGCAGAGGCAGAGTAGCTGGACCAGCCTAGAGGGACCTCTTCACCTCCCATTTCCAAGCCAGGCCAGCTAGGCTGAGTCTATCCCCCAGAAATGTTGGCCATGCGAACCCTCCACAGTCCCTGGCCAGTTGCAGTGTGCAGCTGCCCCAGATGTTGGCCACCCACATGGTACCTCACACAGGCCTCCCATGCTGCTAGTTAAAGCCCATGACTTCTCCCCCAAGCCCCCACAGGCATGAGGAATGTCTCACTCCCATTCTGTTGCAACTGATTCTGGCTTTGAAGATTGTTATCATGGCTTCTTTTGGTCCTGTTACCTCTAATTTCCATTTAAGGATTGGATTTGGAAACAAAACCTTTGTAGCTGAAATCACTCAGTACCTGTAGCAAGCTCCTCCTGGCCACCCCTGTTGAGGAATCTGGCCTTTCTTCTGCAGCTCTCATCATGACACACACCATGGAAAAATGAGGAACTGAACATCTGACAGAAATGTATTCCGCACTAATTTAATGCAACTTCCCAATGGGCACTTGCCCAAGGAGTGAGTACAGAGGGAGTCTGTAGCTACTGCCTACCCACTGGTGGAAAGAAAAAGCATTTCCCTTCATCCTTCCTCCTATGGACTGGCAGTTCTCCCCCCAGTAGTTCACTGCTTTGTCCTCCAAACTAAATTGCTATGCAACTGGTGTTTTATTGTCTGGTCAGGAGGATGTCCACTGGCATCACTGCAGGTCAGGAATAGGGCAGGAGATGGTAACACCAAGAATATCCAAAGCCTCCCAGCCACTCTGCACTGACAGTCTTACACAAGAAGCCAATAGGTCCTTTTCCCCTTCCTAATGTCAGCTGTAAATCACTTAGTAAGAGCAATCTGATCAGCACTGCAGTCCCAATGCCTCAGCAGCCAGGTAACATGAGTGACAATCTCACTACAATGCCTAATTTCATTGTACCTAGAAAATAAAGCCAACAGCCTCCCTCTGTTTTTGCCCTTAGCACATCTGAATGGGGTACTGTTATTCAAGGTGACTTCCGTGACAGCAATCTTGTAGTCATGCAAGATGGCTGTCAGCACTTTCTATAGTTCTAAATCTGTGAGAGCAGGCCAGCATGCTAGCAAAAGCTTCTCCAGCACACTCACCTTTTGTTGTTGTATTTTTTTAAAAGAGGTATTACATTATAATACTCTATAATATATCAAGAATGAAATGAACCCTTGGGCAGAAAATGAGCAGAAGGCCTAGGCAGCAATTACACCCCTCTGTGAGGGCGACATTAATGATGCATAGATGTGCAGGACCTCTGCACAGAGGGGAGTACACACAGCCTCCAGCTGCTGGTAATGACACTGCAGTAGACAAGATGTATCTGGAGGCTTCTTTGAATTGTCTGCACCTCATTATGGCGTAAATGCTGAGAAAGGAGATGCTGAGACAGAGGAAGGGTGGACACTGATCTCATGACCTGCTGTGGCTTATATGAAGAACAGTGATTTACTCAGTGTGTTCTGTGCCAGCACGTGCTGTTGTGGCCGAATAAAGTACACAATTAATGCAGACATGAATATGAACAAACATACTCACATAAACTAATTACTCCTGCAACTGCATGTGCTGATTTTTACTGCTAACCTTTTTGCTAGACCTCCTTCCTAGCTGTGCAGTCATGGATTTGGGGCAGGGTGTCACCAGAAGTCAGATGTTCAGCCCAGGATGATATATTCCATGGAGAAAGCCTTGTTCTCATCACCATGCAATCCTGGATGACTCAAATTGCACCAGCCCACACTAGATGACATCAGGCTCCTTCCCCTGGTGAGTGGGTGACCACTGTGAGCCCAGGTCAGGTTCCCAGGGGGGGCTAAGCCTCACCCTGCTCCAAGCAAACAGTTCCTGCCACCAGGTGCCTTGCTAGCATGAAAAATGAGCACTCATGAGAATATGCCTTGGTGTTTTGGCTTTAAATAGAGCCGAGCCTGGGGGTGGCAGAGTGAGACAAAAATCCCCTATACAAAAACAATATTCTGATCCAATTCATTTCTTCAGTTGCGTGAGTCAAAGCTACAGGAAATAACATCTTGGCAGTTTGGGCTTAATAGTTAAAATCTATTCACATTTCACAGCTGTGTTCAGATCCTTTAAGAAGGAAAGGAAGAGAAAAAGAAGTTTAAACCTTTATCTGAGATTACTCCTCCAAAGCGTGTGGAACGTGTCGACACTGTAAAATGTAAACCATTTGCAAATCACTGCAATAACTTTTAGACAAAATCTAAAGAAGCATTTCACTGGATCTCTCCACTTTCTCCGGAAAGACTGGCAATCATTTCTCATAATAATTATCAGTAGCACTGACAACACTTCTGGTGCTGATGAATTGACATTCTGAGGCTGAATATCCTCAGCTGACTCCCTGTATTCTTTTGGGAGGCTTCTGAGGGTTGCAAGGTGTTGGCCACTTCTGGGTTGCTTGCACACGAGCTGGGCTGGAAGCCACCAGGGAGCTGACCGACCCTGTCTCCCTAAATGCATTAGGTGGCATTAACAGGCAAGGTTAAGGGAGGGAGAGAGCAGACTCCTGTTGCCCAGGAAATCTCCTCCACAAATCTCAGCAAGCCTAAAGGCCAATCTGCCATTGCACAAGCTTTGTGCAACTCCACCAAAATCCATACTGGGACCAGTTTAGAGTTGGAGTACACAAGACTGGGAAGAACCACCTATGTCACTGGCCTACTCCATGACTGGTGGTCTGTCATGAAGTCACTGTCCCAAGAACTGTTCTGACCACAACCAGAGTGGTTTTCTGCACCCTGCCTCCCCAGATGACTGCTGATGGGCTGAAAATTGCAAGCACTGCCCCAGTCCCCTCTTGCGACTCTCCTGAATAGCTCTGAGTGAAATCATGCCCACCCCAAAGTCAGCATCCCAGTTTACCTGGGTTGCATCCTAGTAAGCTAGGACCTTGCCCAACAAGGTGGTCCCCACCCCATCCCATAGGATGTTTCAGTGTCTGCTGGAGGGTCACCCCTTCTCTGCCTCTTTTGAGGGGGCAAGCACTGAGCAGTCAACTGCCTGCTTCAAAAATCACCTGGGGCAAAACTTAACGCTTCAGCAACTTTTTCACTGGGAACTCCCTAAGGTTGGCAGCAGGCTGGGCCACATCCTGCTCTCAGGTGCATTGCTGCTTCTCCATCCATTACACTAAATACAGGTGACATAGATCTCCAAAGCAAAAGTGATGGGTTTGGTGCAGGTTGTTTCCCAACATGTGGGTTCCCCAGCAGTGCAGGTGTACTGCTGGCATTGCCCAAGCTCATCTTCCACTACGTGTCAACAATGACCTGAACTGCTGCCCTGTTGGCCACAGTCTGTAGTGCTGTGCAGCACCATGGCAGCTGGCCCTTGCTCACCGAGCCTTATCCCTTTCTCCTGCTGCCTGCTGCTTGCTCTCTCTTTCTCATGCCGTGGATTTCTTGTGGGAGTTGGAGAAGGACCTCTTCTGACTGATGTCTTCACAGAGAGGGTGGGTTTAGGATGACAGGCAAGATGCCACAGGCAGGTTTGCAAAGTTGGGGGTAGGTATTGCCTACAGTTTCTACAGTCGGTAGAGCGAGGAAAATTACCTGAAAGCAGCTTAACCAACCCTTCCAAAGCATTTTAAAGTACTGCTTATTACCAAACAGGTTCTTAGCAGGTGTGAAGCTATGTAATTGATCTAACTTCAGCAAAGATCCTAGACAGTATTTACTTTCTCAGGCTGCTGGCCCAAATTTCTTGGGTTGCCTTTTACCTGGACACTGCTCTATGCCTAATTTTCCCCAGGAATGTACTTACACAAGTGAGCTGTTCCTTGTAGGGGGGAAACTCCAATGCTAGTGAAAATAAACAACCCAAACCCACCACCCCCTTCCCTCATACACCTCACACCTCGAAGGTGCCTGTGTGGAGAAGATAAGAGTCCTACTCTGCTTATTTCCAAGCACACCAGAGTCTGTTCACACTGCTCAACTCCTCAACACCTCCCACCACCCCTAAAGAAATACCTGTTGCTCCCCCAAATCTTCATGCCTTGGGCAAGAGCTGTGGGGCACAGCTGAAGGAAGGAAGGGAGACCCACTAGAGACTGAAAGCTGTTCTCTTGAAGGAAAAGTGACAAACAAAACTCTGGTGGCCACTTTCTTCATGGTGGTATCTTCCCTCAGGGGTGGAAGGAAAACTGGCTCAGCACCAACCCTTAGAGTGACCTCCCAAAGTAGAGGGCTAAGGGGCCTCTGGCAGAGGGCATCTGTCAAGGTTGCATTTTATCAGTTAACAGGAGAAATTAGAGAAGAAAACTTTAAGCCATGATGGAGGGCTGTGACAGCCAAGCTCAGGGAAGACCCAGTTACTCCTGGAGATATGAAGCATGGCACACTGTGGGACTGAAGGATGGAGATGCATGGGCAAGTGAGGATAGGCTCCATGTACATCATGCCTATCTGCTATCTCAGAAACTGTCCCTGGGTGTGGATGAGGCCATGTCTCTCCAGTATGACCACGCAACGACAGACCTACTCTTAACCTCTTGAACATCCAAATGCTTACAGCTGTGGAGCACTAGAGCTGCAAAATGCGAGTCCATTAGACTGCCTGCTTGATGTGGATTCTGGCCTGTGTTTGAGTCTGAAGAGTGGCCACACTGAGCCACTGAAGAGCACGCTATGCTTGTCTGGGTGCTGAGGCAGGGACACCCACTGCTGCTGGGAAGGCAGGAGTGTGATGAGGATACCACTACAGAGCTGTAAATTGACGTTTGAGTTCAAATAGAGAGATATACAGCTGCAGAGATCTGTCACTGAGTGTAACTTCTGTCTACATTATATATAGCAGAACTGACTTGCACCTGGCTGGTCCCTAGCAAAGGCAAAGCAGAAGGGGTCTGGCTACTCGAAGGCAGACTGGAGGCTGCTCCATGAGCCTGGGTACTGCTGCCAGAGGAGTGCACCCAACCCAGCTGGAGCTGCCAGCTCCATCACAGTCCTTTTGCTTATGTCTGAATTGGGCTCAATTCCAACAGCTGAGCTTCAGTCAAGCACACACTGCAAGATGTTGTTGGGTCCTGGCTGACTGCTGGGGTTTAAAAAGAAAAGAGGCAATTTTCTGTCATGTAATGTACCTGGAGGATGTGATACTCATCTTTGGAGCTCAAGGGGAGTTTTGTCCTTGAGCGTTAGGTGAGCAAACTGATTTGATTTGGCTAGCTGTACTTTTGCAAGGTTAAAATCTGATCGTTATGATGTAGACAGAGGTGGCTATGAAAGAACACATGCTCATCTCCTTTTACGATTTTCCCAACTCTCACAAGTCAAAGGACCTATGTTCTGATTTATACCAAGCACAAACATCCCCAACACTCTCTCATATGCCAAAACCATCAGTAACCAAGCACCAGAAACTGAGGGAGTCTAGAAGAATACATACCTTTAGAAAATACATAGCTCTAGCAACTTCCAGTGAACTGATGACACACAAAAAAAAGCCTGTGCTAGCTCTAGTAGCAAAAGTTAGCACAGCACATTGCCCACCTCCCCATCTTTTCTGCCAATGACATGCTTCTCTGCCACCATAAAGCAATCAATCCACTGACCTCCCTGGCTGATTGTTGGTTACAGGGATGAGTAGGTCAGACAACTTTCTGGAGGCCAGATCATTGCACAGGATAGTCCCATTTCCTCCTTCCAGCTCCTGGAAATTTTGCAACATCACAGCATCCAGGACACTGTGATCCTATCAGAGGGAATAACAGAGCAGCCCAGAAGCGAACAGGGGTGTATGAATAGATTTGCAGTTACAAGATGCACGCACTGTCCACAGTCCCTGCCTTTCTCTAGCAAATCGGTAGCTTCTCCCAACCAGTCCAAGGGCCATCCACCCCTACCCACCTGAGCAACACTTCAGGTTCTTGTGGCACTTTAAAAAGCAATGCCCATGCACTGGGGTACACTAATTTCTTCCCAAAAGCAGCAGTTTTGTCTGATCACAAGATATAAATTCAGTTCTCTTACACACATTTTGTATGTATCACGTTATTTTGAAGTGGAAAACCCAGCAACCCTCCCCAAACAATATGCAACCAAGTTTATCCTCTCAGCAGATGCAGCTGCCTTGGGCTCACACCCAGCCCAAAAGAGCAAGCAAACACTGGCACGGCTGTAACAGCAAACAAAACCTGGCAGGCAGAGCCCCACTCTCTCTTCTCCATCAGTTCAGCTCTGCAGCTCGGCAGCTCCGTGGTTCCTGCAGCCTGCCAGTTCTCCACCACCTCCCGCTCTCGTCCCCAGTGTCGGTACAGACCTGGCAGCAATCAATGCACGGCTGGGTGCAGGGCTCCAGCCCCTCCTGGGGAAAGAGAATTAGGAAGATGCGAGCCTTGGGAAGCCCCTTTGGAAACACCCCTGGGGTGCCAGCGGGCAGAGGCTGGCTCCTGGCTCCTGCAGGGACAGCAGCCTGGCTGCCACTGGCCACTGCCCCCGGGATCAGTGCAGAAGGTGAGGCGCGAATAGGGAAACACCCGGACTCTCCGAGCTGGGGGAGGGCAGGAGCCCGTGGCGTGGGTGCCGTCGGCCGGCCTCCCGCCGCAGGTGCCGGCTCCAGCCCTGGGCGCACAGGTGGGAGGTGCTGAGGGGGCAGGGGGGCAGCTGCCGGGCTGGCACCTGCCCTTGGGTGCCACAGGCCCTGGCACAGGGAGGGCGCAAGCAGAGCAGGGAGGAGGATGCCAGAGTGCCGGGGCATGGGCAGTCCTGCTGCCCCAGCTGGCTTCCCCTGCTCGCCCCACATGGGCTGCCCACGAATCTCAACACTCAACCCCTTGCTGCCCTGCATGCTCACACCGTGCCCCGTGTGTCCTCAGGTCTAGACAAGGGACCACAGCTGTGCAGGCAGGAACCTATGGAGGCATTTTTAAGAAACAGCAATAGTGTTAGCAAAAGCCTCTGGGATTAGGAGCTGTCCTGATGTAAGGTGAGGTCCATCTTCCTGTGACATTACAGCCTTTGGGGTGTGAGGAGGAAAGGGGAACCATTTCCAGGGCTGTCCCTTGAAGCCAGCATGAACAGCTCACTACAGGAGGCACTGGCTAACTCCTATCCGTCACCTAAAATGAAAAATTAAAAAAAACCTCAAACCCCTAAAATCCTTTTTTTTCCATTTGAGAAAGAAGTGTCTGTAGTCACTAATTAACCAAAGGGAGGATCCATTGTCCATTACTACCCACCTGAAACCTATAAAATGAATTTGTTAGCTTTGCCAGACAGCTGTGTTTAGACTCATTCAGGGGATGCCAGTGCTCTTGGCATCCTTGGGGCTGTAGCAGATCCACAGCAGTGCCTGTGGTGACCCTGGCAGTTCCCTGCCCTGAGATTTTCAACATCCCACAGCATGTTGGGTTGGGGATGGCCCCTCCTTGGCTTTCCTGGGGGCTGTTGCTAGGGCAGCTGTCAAAGAGGAGAATTTAGATGATGACTGAGGTATTGAAATGAATGACTGAAAGCAGTATCACAATATTTTCTTGCATGCCCACTTTCAGGAGCTTTATTCTGTGGTTTTGGTGGGCTGGGGGGTGAAGCCCATGTTTTTGTTGCCCATGACATTGTTGCATCCAGGTGAGGGAGCAGGCTGTTAACAAGACAGGTAATTTGCCAGGCTGGCTCAAGGTGGGGAGATATCTACCACAGCAAACTTCACTGAAGGAGGAGGTGGCATTGCCAGTGACTGTCCTGAGCTGTGGCCAAGCTGTGTCCAGCTCCTGTGTGCTGCTGGGGGCTCAGTTTCTCTCCACCAGGGCAGCAAAATTAAGTTTCTCTTTGCTTCTGGGAAGCCTTGGGGCATGTCTGATGCTTCTGGCTTTCATGCACTCCTAGCACCCACATAGCATTCCCCTTTGAGATGTTTTAATTACATTTTAATGCCTGCCGTGAGGCACGGTGTTTGGGATGGCCCAAGTTCAGAGGAAGAGCTGGTGACATGCTGGGACTGCTCCCCCAGTGCTGAGGAAAGGGTTTACCTTCCAGAGGAGATGAGCAGCACCAGCCTGAGGCCAAGCATGGCCACCAAAATACCAGAATAAAAACAAGTCATGTGCCCAGGTGTGTGATCTCATACAAATCAGAGAAGGGCATCCTGAGGGTTTAACTGAACACTGGACCGTTACTGGGAAAAGATGCTGCTGTAAGGATGGGCTGTGGCTACTTAGGAAAAGCATGCATTGCATGATAAACAAATCGATTAAATTTTCTGGCAATGCAGAAGGATCAAAAAATATGGTTAAGGCAGTGAAAGGTTGCACCTCACTCTGTTTTGGGGCAGCTTGAGCATGTTGAAAGGTGCTGCCTCAAGCCTGGAGAGAGTCCAAAGGGATGAGGGAGGAGGAGGAAGAGCACAGAAGGAGAGCATGCATAGTCAGTGACAGCAGAGAGTGAGCACTCAGGTCCTGCTTCCTCCTCGTGGGAGAAATTTTGGACAAAATTAGATCACATCACTTCCTGACCTAGCCTTCCCCTTCCCATGGCTAGATACCCAGGAATGTGTTGGGAAAGAGGTGCATCACGCTGGTGTGGACCCGGCAGCCATGCCCCTCCTTTGGGTGAGAGGCAGGCATGGGGAGGGAGCCTCTGGGACATGGGGCAGGCTGAGCAACAGTGAAGGCTCTTGCAGTCAAGGCTTAACAGCAGAAGCCCCATTTCTTGTCACCTGCCTCCAAAGCAGGTCTCCCCACTGGAACAAAGGATTATGGGCCTTGGAGAGGGTCTGAGCTGTGCTGGGCAGAATCACCAAACCCAAGTGGGGGCAGCATCACCAACCCCATGCTGAAACAGGAAAGCAGGCTGTCCCTGGGGAAGGCAGGGCCATGTCATGGGGAGCAGCAGCTGGTGGGTGACAAATCCCCTGCCACCACCCAGGAAGGTGAAGAGTAGGGCATCAACCTACCATCCCAAGTGCAGCAGAGGGGTTACCAACATAAGGGATGTGGTGGCCACCTGTCAGGGAATGAACCCCATGGGGCTAGGCAAGCAAAAACAGGAGTTATTTTTAAAAGATCCCAGGGACCTTTTTTCCTGCCATCACACCTATGTGGCTCCATTGCAGCCAAGAAGAGGATTATGTCTTCATTAGGCAAGAGCACATTCTATTTAGTTTTAGAAGCATCTGTGTAACTTTTATTTGACTTTAGTGGGACCTGAGAGGGTATCTGACAGGAAGGTTGGTTTGGGTTTTTTCATATCACAATGGTAGTATACAAAGGCTAGGCTCAAACCTATAAAACTGCCCTGGGAAAGAAGTTTCTTTGCCCTTTGGGATCTGTCAGTAGCCGAAGGTTTCATTTTCTTCAATGCAAAGATGACATGTAGAGTGATGGGATCCCTCAGAAAGTAAATGCAGGTGAGAGTTTGCAGATCTCTTGAAACCATATTCCAGGTGGAGGTGTGGAGGTCTTTTGTTTTTAAATTGGTCTTAGTGTTCTTTTGAGGAAAGAAATACTGAAGTAGGTATGGGGAGTAGAAAATATAGTTTACTCTTTCAATGAATCATCATTCTTTCGTAGAAAGGTTACTGCTGGGGCTCTTGTACATGAATAGATGAAGTCTAACATATTTCTGTCTAGGAGATCGTTATCTTTGGCACCTTCCCATACATATCATGTTAATCCCTCAAAGTCAGGGGAAATCACCAGGAAGTTATGCAAAGCCTTACTTGCAGAGTGTTGCTGGGCTTCTGAGCAAGAAATTAAAGGGCTGCTCAGGGTAGCCCAGGGGGAGGGAGAAATAACTCAGAAGGTGCCTTTGGTCTCCTCTAGTCCCACAGTGACCAACTTTTGGCAGACACCAGGCTGCAGCTGCCTGCTCATCTCTGCTTCCTTATGGCTGAGCCGAGGGGAAAGGGGAACAAACAGGGCTTTGAGCCCTTCTCCAGCTCTGACCCCCATGCCAGGAATGACTTCCCACCAAAGTGCTCTATTGCTAAAGGTCTTGGCTGGCTCTTTTGGGGCATGACCTCCAGTTTAGCCCAAGTGCTATAGAAGTGACCTTGGATTTGGGGGTTATCCAAATCATCTTACAAAGATGGGCTTTCAGGAAAACCACAGTACTGGCTTTCTGCAAATAAAACTAAAGTCAGATAGTAAAAAACGAAAGTACTCAGAATCACACATAACGTTTAGCAAACCTGGCCAAGAGAGTGACACTAATTAACTCGCTGATATCCCAGCACTGATGCAAGCACATCCAATTCCTAAAAACAAGAATGTGGACCACCTGCTCCCCTATGTTTGCACAGCCTTGCTATTACACAACTGCAAAATAAAGGTTCACTTGGCTGCAGCAGCAGGAGGAATACCACAGGTCAAAGCTGCAGCTGGCATAAACCAGCAGAGCTGCAGCGAAGACAGCAGAGCTGTGTGGATTGACACCAGCTGGGGAAACTGGCTTGCCCTTTGCAGCCTGCCAGTAAAATACAATTTAGACCATAAAAAACCACAATGCTAAATTAAAAATGTGCTCACACCTGCAGCGTTTGGAAAAGACACTGGATAGAGATGCTTCTGACCCCCATAACAAGGTTAAATGCAATTCCCTTACTGAAGAGTAATTCAGAGATGCCAGCAGAGGCACAAAGGCTGGAGTGTTGTATTTTGATGATGATGATTCAGATGAGTCATTCCCAGTCAGCAAGCACTCATTGCTTTAATGACCAGACAGGGGAAATTCAGTTTAGCAGTAACTGATGCTGCAGTTTATTCTTCTGACCTTTCACCAGGCATCATAGGAAGGCTACACCATTAGCTACAAATCCACATCCAGTCCAGACTACATCTCCTGAGAGCAAGCCATAGTTATCAGCTCCTGCAGTACCTGTGTTGTGGCTCCTGCCCCTCTCCAGTTCCAGGTGATCTGCAGCACAGTGCCTGCAGGGAAAGAACCGACTCCTTTTCTCACCACTATGCAGCACAGCTCTATTGTCCCACCAGTTGGTCCCCCAAGCACTGCTGCAAACACACATGGCAAGTAGCACTGCTGCCTGACAATAAGCAGAACCTCATTTAAAAAAATCACAGTCACGTGCCATGGTTACATGGAGACAGTCATAAAATTCCCGAACACATTCCTACTGGCTAGCAATGTTATTTCACAATTGCCCCAATCTTGCTGGGAAATGAACACTTCCTGGGAAAGGAGCACAAGTAATCACGTTGAATGGTTTCGGCTCAGTGCTGGGTATGCAGGTGGCTACAGCTCAATAGCCACCAGCAGCCCTGCCTCTTGGCACACAGCAACAGAGCACATTGCTCACAAAACATTCAACTCCCTTTTTTAACAAATGGTTGTTAGTTCTTTTCCTCAGATGGGTAGAGTCTCGTACGTAAATAACAGGGTTTGGGTTTTTTTCTTTGTTTGTTGTTTGTTTGTTTGTTTTACCTACCACACTCCCCTACAAACATTCAGTCCTGTGAAAATTTTTTTAATTTTTTTAAGATGCTTTTTCCATGGGTAACAATCTCCCAATCCTCCCCTCACCTTGAAGCCAGCCCAAGGACAGGAGGCCGAGTTTTGCCCAGGTAGTGGTACAGGAGCCAAAGTCATGACAAAGCCATCACATTTCTTCCTTCCTGCTCCCAGGAAGAGACCCTGCCTGTGTCCATCACTCTTCCTGCCTCCACAGATTAACAACCTGCATTAACAAGGCAGAATAATAAATATCATGTGTTTTCTTGAGAAGGAGCAGTGCCCTGGAATGCATCCTGCAACTGCACAAGCCCTCCTCATGCTGGTCACAGGGCACCTTACACTGGCAGGCAGTGGCTGCCCAGGGGCTGGTTCCCCCCTCCATTTAGGGCATGGATGCTGCCTAAAAGGTCTGCAGGGGCATGACTGTTCATTCCTGACAGGCACTTGTTCCTTGGGAGGAGCATGTCCACATGTGCCAAGGTGAAGGAAGACACAGTGCAGAAGGGGAGGCAGGCATTTCCCAGCGGTGCCTTGCAAAGAGCAGCTCTGCAGCTGATTCCAAGATCCGGGCAGCCTGTCCTGTGCTCTGCCTTTGCTGGCACTGTCAGCTCCTCACCCATGGGGAGCATGAAGGCAACCAGCCAGAAACAGCCGAGAGGTGTCTCTGCTCATCTCTCCTCTTTACCTATCCACCAAAGGATGTCTCCGGGGCTCCACTCTGAGGAATGCCAATTTTTGGCTCAGGCTATCAGCCTGTCACAGGCAAGGCCTCTGACCCTGCAAGCACTGATGGTGGGGGACCCCATCCTGCCACCAAGATTATACCCCTGAAACATTCACTGCATGTGTGAAATTTCTTTGTTCCACTCTGCACACCTTTGGGAAACAAACAAAGTAATAATTCCTCTGACGAGATAATTTGGTTTTACCTCCCTCAGAATATTTTTCTCCTTAAAATACAGGGTTTGGACTGAGAGCCTCTAAACTCTTCAAAGGTTTCCTAGATGATCTTGGCATGTTGCCCAAATCCATAAAAAACCTGCAATTTATTAAAAGAAAAGAAAGAAAAAGAAAAAGAAAAAGAAAGAAAGAAAAAGAAAAAGAGAACAGTTGCTGCCTACACACCCAGGTCAGGTGCCCAGCCTAACCTGCCTGTTCCTGCCCAGTCTGTTCATTCCCTGGCAAGGGACATGTGCACACACCCAGAATGATCCACAACAGTTCAGTGCTTTGCTCCTGCCAGCCCCAGCTAGCCTCTGCCTGTGTCCCTGGCATCATCCCTCGAAGCCATGTGTACACCTGAGCTCCCAACCTATCTTCTCCACGTGGCCACTAGCCCACCATGCTCAAGGATGCGTGAGAGAGACGGCAATGTCCCTGCCCTGACCCCTGTCACTCAAAGCCTTAAAGAACTTAGAGATGCAGGAGGACCCAGGGCAAGTGCCCCCTTTGCTCAAAGCACATCAAGTGTTCTCCACCCACCTCCTAAGACCCAGCTTCACAGAGCAGATTGCTGTACTTGCACACGCATGGCAATGTCTTCTCCTGAGGGTGGGTCATGTAATCCCTCTGGCTCCACAAGGGAGCAAAGAGGGTCTCCTATTCTGGAAGCTGTGGATGTGGACCATGTCCTGGGAGGGGAGAGACTTGAATTGCAGCATTTACCTCAATTTTTGTGCTCAGCAGAATGACACAAATCTGATCTGCTGAGGAGCTGCTGAGGCATACCCAGCCGAGTCTGCAAGGTGCTGCCTTTTAAAGTAGGTTATATGGTTGGCAATTGTTTGAGGATGCAACAAATCCTTATCCTTCAGTCCTTATGTAATTGTTGTAACATCTTGATTCCACCAACAACAATTTAAATGCAAGCAGTCAAAAATATATTTTACAAGAACTTCAATCCTGCCCAGCTTGTGTTTGGTGTATCCTGCAAATGCCTGTAGGCCTATCTCCAGGATTTAGGCAGAGCAAGGATGGATGAGACTCTGGATCCCAAGCTCAGATGTATTCTCCCCAGGACTGAGTCTCCTGGCCCACTCCAGTGCACCCTGCGGCGATCCCCCTGGCCAGCTGCTGAGCAAGGCTGGGCACCCCCAGGGCTTGGCAGGAGCTGGGAAGCACTCACTTGGACCATCATTTTTGTTAAGCACACTAGAAGGCTCTGTTCTACATTGCTATGGAGGAAGGTGAGGCTGAGCATCAATGGAGGTCTGCAGCGCTGGTGCACAGTAAGAAGGAGCCACAGGCTCAAGAGTCTCTGCACACTTTTTCCTTGGGTTGTCTAGGGTAGATTAGGTACTTGTTTGCTGTCATGGTTTAAAAAAAGAGGTGAGCTTACCTGCGTATTTCAAAAGGAAGGATTGTCTTCAGCAAAGTATAGCTAAAATAACACTTCAGACACATTTTGAGGGAGGATTTGAAGATGCTGCCTGAAGATCTCATCAGGTGGAATTACAAAAGTTGCATACCCATAAAAATAAAATACTATGAGAAAAGAGTCTGTGAAAACAGCACAGTGCAAAAACACCACAGACCCCTCCATACTTTGATGCTGGGGTCATGCTAGCACGAATTAATGAGTAGAAGTTACTGTAACCTTTCTCTTCCTTTTCAGTATGCAAAGTTGAAATCCACGTCAGATTCCATTAAGAAATCAAAGTGACATGTTTTCAAAGAGAACACACGCACAGATGCAGGTTTCATGGTGTACCAAGTACCAAATGAGAGCATACAACTAAGAAAGATTCACTGTCACTTGTTCTGCCCAACAACATAAGGACAAGATAGCACAAAAAAACCTCCAACCCCTCTCTGATTATATCTAAGGCTGTTATCTACAACTCACTGTGCAACTTCTGCTGCTGCTGCAGCAGTAATCTGAAGGTTGTCAGATATCACGCCATATCCATCACAACCTGAGCTTAGCACCCAAAAGGATGCAGCATACCCATGCTACAGGAGAATGGACAGTGGACTGTATCTCCTCTCCCTGGGGCATGGCAGCACCCCATGTGAAGTGAGGGGTTCTCAGACAATGCTCCCCTTCACAGAATCACAGAATTGCCAGAGCTAGAAGGGACCTCTAGGCATCATCTAGTCCAACTCCTTGCTAAAGCAGGATCGCCTAGAGCACACTAGCCAGGACTGCATCCAGGCAGGTCTTGAATACCCCATCCCTCTGCTGGGCCCAGCTCCTCTCCCCTCACCTTGGAAGGGAAAATGTGGGCCTGACAAACCCCAGTCCTGACCCAGTCAGGTGGCAAAACTTCACAGGTTTGCATTGTTCTCCTGAACATTTGGCTTTTCCTGCACTGAATCCAACTACTTCAGAGAGCATTTTATACCTACATTTTTATCAGCAGATCTCCCAGTCTCCCAGTACACAGAGAAGCAGAGGTGCTTTATGCTCAGAAACCAATTTCACTCACAGCATTTTGAGAAGAAAGAAAGATCAAAGATCCTCTAATGGTACAGAAGGAGCGAGCTGTCCAAATGTCTCCTCTATAATCTCTCAGGAATTTGCACTAAATTGCTATGTAAGGCTAGGAGAGGAGGGCCCTCCATACACTAGGAAGGACATTCTCAAAAATGCACCCATTCAGGAGACAAGCCAGATCATGGAGGAAGGAAACCTCATAACCTGAGAAGCAAGAATGAAAAATGCTTTTCTATGAATTTAGCTGAAATAATGAAAGCTGTACAGTCTCTTCATTCTTGCCCATACAACCCACAGCTTCCTGTGCTTGCACATCATGTAAGGTCCAACCTTGCTGGTGTTACCAATAAAGTCTTTCACAGCTAGCAGTAGTCCTGATTTTTTCTTTTCTCTTTCCTTCCTCTAAAGAAGCTGCATGTTTTACAGTGAAGCACAGATAAGCTTTTCTCCAGGAGCAGCCTCATGTATCTTCCTTCTATGCTAGTTTTTCCCCTTGAGCAAACACCAGATGCAAGCAGTATGAACAAACTGCCACCCTTCAGAAACCTCTGAGATCCTTTGTGTTTCTGGTCCACTGACCCACAGCATAGAGAGAGGGCCAGGTCTGCCCCCCAGGATGTGTTTTCTCTGGACATGCAGCTACACCTTTGCAGCATTCCCTAAAGCAGTGGTGTGGATTTGCACTCTCCTGAGCATTTTGTCTCTCCTTACCCCAATTTTGCATGGATTTAACCACATTAGCATTCATAAATTTTCTCCCAGTTTGAAGTCAGACCTCACATATTGCCTTGCGGTCACAACCAGAGCTTTTGCAGTTGCTCCCAAAATACCTTCCCAAGCAGCAGCGGAGAGGCCAGATCAGCCCAGCAAGGACTAGCCAGTGAAGCAGGTCTCTTCATCACCCCACCCCGACAGTTCGGTCAGCACAAAACCTGTCTGTCATCGACCCAAGCAACAGAAACACATAGCTCCTGCTCTCAGGCATCTGTCCTGCCCTCCTTTGCCTCAGGCTGTTGTCCTGAAAGTGGGGTCCGTCACCTGGTGTGCAATAAGCCAATCTACTCACAGGTGTGTTTACTAGGGATGTGCTTTTCTGTAATTCTTGCTGTTTCAGAGTTATGTAACCTCTGTTTTTATTCTTTGTGTCTCTTCGTTCTCTTTTATGTGATTTTTTCCCACAAATTTTACTTCTTTACAATTAATAACCAACGTCAGGGTGAGTGCTGAGCACAGCCCGACACTCCGGCCATCACGGGACCACACAGCCCGTCTGTACCTCTCATGCCACGGCTCCAGCTTCCTTGTTCCTGCAATTTGGAAGGGGGTGAGCAAGAAAACAGCCTGCTGCTCAATGCTTCTACCGGTCAAGGAGAAAAGGCTTTCTCTATTTGTAAAAGAAACCAGGCACCAAAGGCAAGTGTGAGCCTCATCACCTGTATTTTCTTCAACCGAAGTGATCCCACGGGGCCCTGAATATTAGATAGCTGCTCAGGCTATGTAACAACTTGTTTGTCGCTTTATAAACTCAAGGGCAATATCATTCCTTGATTAGTACATGAAGTTAGTGCATGTAAGTTATCTTTCTTCTCTGATCCCGACCTAAAAGAAAGAATTAAATCTTGGAGCTTAGGAACAGAAAGTATAAAAAAGTCAGCATAAAGTGGTGTTACTCCACCTGGAGCTAGAATTTTATGCCAGGTTCCTCCTTCACAGAAGAAAAAAGCAAAAGGGCGTGAGCTGACTCAGAGGACATGAATATCAGACAGGGCACTCAGCATCTGAAACTCTTTGAAGCAAAGGTACAAGCTGTGATTCTTTTCTTCCAGGAACTGTTGGCCAGCTCCTACTTGCAAACAGCCATAACCAGCTGATTCCATTTAACCCAATATTTTGAGTTGCCAGAGCACATGTTTAAGAAACACCAAAAAGATATTGGTGTCAAGCTAAGCAGCCTTTGGCTCAGCCTCTCAGCTACCAGAAGCCACGGCTGCAGTAGGCGCTCCTTGCACAGCAAGATAATTCCTTATGTCCTGCTGAAATTAGAGACAGTAGTGATCTATAGGAATTAAGGACACAGTGAAATGATTGAGCCATTTCCCTAGCCAGAAATACGTGCAGTACAACAAACCCAGCATAACTCTGGTTGGGAGTTTCTGCTTTGCCGTGGCACTGAGCCCACTCACTGAGTATCACGCAATACCTCTGGATTGTAAACGCATTGAAAATGAGAAGACCATAACCACAGATTTTTGTACTGCAGCACCACTATTGCAATTGGTGCTGAGTTCAGATCCATCCCATCCAACATCTCATACCATGCCCACCACTGCTGCACCTGAGCACTGTCTGCTGTGCTAACATGGCTGGTACCCAGTTTGTTCTCTGGTCTGGAGGAGAAACAAGTGCTGCAGAGCCTTGAGCAGCAATTCTCTGTTCAACTCGTGGACAAGAAATCCCATTTTTACCAAAGATCAATAACTAATTCTCCTCCCTTTCAAATAAATTCGGCTCTTGTTTAATACCTACCTGGAGTTAGTGTCCCAGGCTGCCTGCAGACTGTAGGAGTGCATGCCAGAGATGGGATGTGTGGGGGCTGGCCATGCTGGCCTCGGGGGAAGCAGCCTGCCTGCAAACTTGAGGCTTAACTAGGCTTGCCTTGGGCTGAGGTTATGCAAATTCAATTAATCGGCATTTAAATCCTTACCTCAGAGCAGGGCCCGAAACACCGAGGTGAGGAGGAGAGCAGCAAAACAAAGCTTAACACACAGGATCTGCTGGGCTGCTCCGTTCTTCAAGGCCAGTACTTCCATTCCTTATCTATATCAGCATCCTGTGCTAACTGTAACTTCCTCGTGGCAGAGACCTCCTCACTTAGTTAACCTGGAAAACCTCTCACAGAGTTTAGGTGTGATGTAATTAGAGGGAATGATAATAATTAATGGATTTTGAAGTTATCATCCATCTTTAGCGCGTATAACGAATGACAGAGACACAGCCTCCCAGAAGTGCCAGAGGCTGCAGCTCCACCTAATGATTTTGCTAAAAGTGAACCTCAAACAGATGCTGAAAGAGATGAGTTGCAGTTAGATGGGCTGTCAGTGCTCCCATCAAACTTTTATTGTCAGTTATCTGCAGACATAAGTCCAAGGCAGAGCTGATGAATATAGAAGTTAACGGCTCATGCAGCTAGTAGGCAAAGGCAGTAATGGGGAGAGTAATACTGAAGAGCAGTTCAAGAGTTTCATGGCAGTTCACTGCAATAAATGCCTTGATGATTCACAACATCTATACTGGCAGCCTTAGAACCCAGCCCCTTGGTCTATTGTGCTTTTTTTTTTTTTTTTTTTTTTTGTGCAGACATGAAAGAAAAAAAAGGAGACAGAGATGTATTAGATGTGTGAGTTCAGCAAAAAACTCAGGAGAAGAAACCAGTTCTCTGAAGTTCAGAAGACCAGCTGGGAGCTGTGATCATGAAAGGCACGCCCACAGAATTTGATGGCTTTGTGAGAGCCAGAAAACATTTATATTCTACTTCATCAGTTCCTAGACAAGTCAAGAAAGCAAGAAGCTTCTTGTGCTACCATCTCTGAAGAGGGCAACTGTTGGACAATAAAAGCTCTGTCCTGCTTTCCCCATCTAGATCTCCATCTGTAAGAAATTTTAATAAAACCAAGTCACAGACATGCGTAAAGGGACTAGAAGCGTCGGTACCTCCACAGTGCCCACTGGCTGTGTGGGGATGCTGTGGGCCAGGGGCTGCCCCCCCCTGTGCTTCCCACCACACTCCCCAGCCCTGTCTGCTGGGGTTCCACTCGCTCTGCACTCCTCCTCTTCCCTGGGCTTTTAATATATGTATTTATACACATACACACTTTAAATGTGCACACGTGGACAGTTTCTCCAGATACTGCATGTCTTCGTTGCTTTAGGCATTTCTTTTCCTCCTAGGCAAACAAGCCTCCTGAGTTTTTTTTAAATTCCCTCCCACTCAAAACAATAGGCTGAACACAGAGTGCAACTGTCACTCCTTAAATCAGGCTGTCACACATTCCTCTTGCTTTAAATAAGGGACTATTGCTAAACTCATAATTTCCATTCTTTCTTGATCAACAAGCAAGGCTGAAGCCCAAGCTGGTTCTCAGTCGGGGCTGAAAAAGCAACCTCTGTTGCACTTATGTTTTTTGATGCCCACAATAAGCCATACTCAGTCACAGTCAGGGGGTAACACCACCACAAATAAATGGCAAGGTGATCTTAATCACAATGTTTGTAGAAGGTTTGGACTTTATTACCAAGGTGTTTTAACAAACTACTCTACTCTCCTGCTTTCACAGATTTCTGGCTGAACCTATGCCTTCCCATTGAAAAGCAGATGTCCTCAGAGAATGGGTGGCCATTAAATGAAAAGCTGACAGCTGAAAACCCCAACAAAAATGCTTTGGAAGACTCAAACTTACTATGGGTTTTGAAAAAGTCATCTTGGCAGAAGTACCAGTGCTGTGAATACATTCAAGGTCTGTTAGGTTGCTGGCAAGCCCTCCTGGGCAGCAGCGTGCTGCCCTGGGGCTCATCCCACGATGCCTTTTGCAGATACATCCCAGCCCAGCAAAGTTCAGGGACTCCTCGTTCCTGACTCCTGACAGTCATCTGAGCCCAAATCCTCTGCCACACACAAATGAAGGTGTTCAAATACAAGAAGCCAAATGCTCCATCTTGCTAAGATGAGGTCCACATGCCAAGCAGCATCCTGTTCTATTTAGAAAATTGTATATAGTTATTAGCATTTTCCCCAAGCAGTGGCATTACTCCACCATGCCATTCACAAAGCAATGACTAACAGATTAACTAATTTTAAGCCTGCTATTTTTTTTGTTCCACACTAGGAAATGGAAAATGTGAATTCCTGTTGGTCAACTGTTGCGCCAGATATAGTACATTATTCCTTTTGTTTGGAAAGTTTCATTTCCAAACACCATCCATTACTCAAACTGTGTTAATGCAACAAATTTACCATCCAAATTGTTTCCAGTAGATCTCACCAAGAGGATGTTTTTTTCTGGTGTTATAACCAGCTACACTCATGTCAAAAAGCTTTACCTTTTATCCCATAGGATTTTTTAAAAAATAAGCAGGATTCCTGTCCATTCAGGAGTTTTAACTGCCAGTGATTTGCTACCTGTGAGCATCACAAGAATGCTCTAGACAGTAAGGACCAGTGGAATCTGCTCAAATGTTTTAACACCTTAGCCTTGGGTATTTTATCTGAACTAAAAGTATCTTTTTGTTCAAGTATTGCAGAGCACTGCAGGCTGAGTCCCCAGCTGCCTGTCCCATCCTACAGTACCCCAACAGCAGCTCGACTTCTCTCGGTTTCCCTCCATGGCACATTGATGAGAATTACAAAGTGATTTGGGATCCACCCTGGTGAGTGTTTGGGAAGCACCATGAACACCCCAATGCACAGGGCAGACCAAGCTGTGTGTTGGGGGGTGCCTGTGGCCAACCTGCTTCCGGTTCTGGCCACAGGTGGCTCTCACTAGCTCAGCCACCATGGTCCCTCTCAAAGGCTTCATGCAGCCAGAGGCAGGTGGCCCTGTCATTGCCCTTGCCCCTCCTGGCCCAGCACCAGAAGCAGAAGGTCTCACCCACTGATGCTGGGAAAGAGGAATCAGGTATTTGCTGTGCATAGCCCCTTGCCCCCCTGTGCTTAACCATGTACCCACAATGTGGCTTCAGAAAAAATGAAGGACTTGCGAGGACAATGGCTGGAAGGTGGATCAATACTTGGATCTTTTGCATAGATGCTGTTGTTTGTTTGTTTTTAACTCTCCCCCACTCAGGTCTACTCTAGCAAAGCTGATCTTTAATATCTTTAGTGATTCTTATCCTTCACAAAATTTAATAACGCTTCTGATGGCAAATTAATTAAACATGTTGACAGCCATTATTTAATGTTGGAGATGAAACAACCTATTGAAAAAAGTCAAAGAGAAAAGTGTACCTTAATATAAAGCTTTCTAGGACAAAGCAGTAGCAGAAAAACAATATTTTGGCTTACTCTATCACATCCCATTTCATCTCATCACTACATCTCAAGTTCAAAATTAGCCGCTTATGTTTCTACATAAGAGAAAAATGTTCCCATGGCTCGTTTTCTTCTGAACCTCATCCAAACACTCATGCACACACTTATATCAATAGGTGTTCATGATCCGAAAGCTGCTACAGCACACCAGTGAATAAACCAGGACACCAAATTTGTTTAAAAGTAAAAAGAAACAAAACTCAAATTGACCTGGTTCCTCTGACCAAAATTGCAGAGCAAGTACCTATCTGGCATATAGAAAAACATCCAAGATTTCAACCCTTTCCTTTTTAATTAAAGCTGCAACATCCAAACCCTCAAGTGGGACCAGGGTCCGCTTCAGCTGGGTGCCCTGTGAAAGCAGCCCCATGGCTCCTTCCCAAACACACAGTGAACAAAATCAGTGATGCTCCCCATTACCCAATGCCCCATGAGATGCTCTGCTCATGTATGTGAGTCCCCCCCCTCTGCCAAATATTTCCCTGCTGAACAAGGCCTGTCCAGACCTCCCCCTTCCTGTGGCAGCAGCAGCAGCACTGGTGGTGCTCAGCAGATATGGCCCCATCTCTGCAAAACAGGGTACCCTGAAGGTTGTTGAAGGGCAAATTCATGGCCTGGGAAACATTGTTCTGTCTCCACCTCCTCTTCAGGATCTGCAGGGCTTCAGATGGGAAGGGGTAGGGAGGCTCTGCCAGGTCTTTTAGTCCCTGATGCTCAGGGAGCCCCATGCTTGCCTTGTGCTAGACCCAGAGATCCCTGTGCCACTGCTTCTGTCATCACTGCTCCCAGGCAGCACCAGATAGCACCGCAGTAACTCACGCCAGCATCCTCAGTAAAGAGAGGAGCGTCCATACTCAGAAAAAAAAAAATTTATGACTATGACTTTTCATACGTTTTGTCAAAGGCATTTTTTGTTATTTTTGCATTGGACTTCCATAAAGTGTTTTTGTGTGGTTTTTGGTTTTGTTTTCTTTATAAGAAGATTAATGTCAAACCACCTTGCAAACCCTTACACATGTAGGAAAAAACACCATCCAAAAGACCAGGTGAAAAAAACCCTCACAACCAAACTAACAGAAGAAACTACATGCCAGCTCACGTAGCAACTCAAGTAATTATTTAGACAATGCAGTAGAAAAAATTTGTATTTTAGCCTGCTTCTAAGGACACTTTGCTGCAGGCTTTGTTTTTAAAGCTGAACCAGTGGACATCTGGAAAGAATATATAGGTCTTAGGTCATCTGCTTAGGGTGATATTATCAAGGCGAAGATCAAATAGACACGCTGATGAGGCTGCAGATGATCTCTTTGCACCCAGCAGTCCGTATCAGCCGAGATGGCTGGTGATGGTGAGGACCCCACCCTGTAACAGCTCCCACCGCAAGCTGGGTTGAGCCTATTTACGTTGGTCCCAGCACCGAGGCAATGAGGTTCACAAGAACTGCTGCAATTCTGCCTGAGCACTTTCACGTGACTGAGTCCTCACGTTTAGCGGTTTCCTTTCTGCTGCATGACCATCATCCGATTTTGCAGATTACAAAAATACATTTAAGGAGCAACTGTTCACATGGATTTCATTTATGAGTTTCTGCTTTCAGCACAGGCTCAGTGAGAGCTACCTGCCTGCCAGTAGGCATGACTTCCACCAAAATAAAGGTCATGGCAAGGCAAAAGCAACTGTCCAGCAAGGAAACATGGCATGACTAAACTTCCCAAAGATGATCCTTTTGCTCACTTTGTACAACAGCAACCCCAGGCAGGACACTAGGCGCTTAAGTACCTCCAAATGAGAGCAAGGACCCTGGACATCACGCTTGCACAAAACAATCCAATAGTCTGCAAAACAAAAGACATTTTTAAAAATAATATTTATTATTTCTTTTTCCAAACCCCTGAGCCGGGTGCTTGTGCCACCTGCTACAAGGCAAGCCTCCCTCAGCAAGCACCTTGCACAAACCCACCAGCCAGCCCCTGGGCACAAGGAAGCTCACAGGCTGACAGCCCATCACCGTTCTTTGTAGAGCGCACACAGTCTGTGTTTGTTGGGCCAGTTTCCCAGCAGCTAATGCTGGTCAAATGTGTCAAACCAAAACTGTTTTTCCTTTCAAGGTGGGTCAGAATTTACCTACCTGACCAAACAGAAATCAACCAACAAAGCGAGGTGCATTCAGAGCAATATAAATGCAAATAATTTGGTTTGTTTCAGCTAAAAAGGGGAAAGATTGCTTCCTCCACCTAGAGCAAACCAAACAGAAAAGCCTTCTGTTCTGTTGTCAAAGTAAAAATCCCCTGGCATTTCAGTTTGTTTGATAATATGCTGTTAACAGAGGTGAAAACCATGGAAATATGTTGATTTGGAACACAAGGACTCCAAGCATGTGTCTATCACCATTTCTGTGGTTGCACATGCACAGAAACATCTCTTCTGCTCCATTTTCTGTACCAACTAATTATAAAGAAGAAAAAAAGAAAATATATGGAGTAATTCCCAATAGGCTTCTCTCACTACTCACTTTTACCTGGTGGTCAGGACATTGCAGCTGAAGTTAAGAATGAAGGTTTAAGTCCTGCAGCTCTAGCCCTGACCCTTTGAAGAGCTAAAAGACAAAGGAAATAGATTTTTCCCTGGCTGGAAAAGTCTTTGGATGAAATTATCCAAATATCATTTTAACTACATTTTTAATAGTCATAGAATTGGATTGCACTGGTGGGAAGGGCAGGGAATAGCACTTTGTAGCTCCAAACCTGCAAGTTACAATTAAGAGGCTTTCAAGCAGCCAAGTTCAACTTCCACCACCAGAAAAACTTCTGTCGGCAGCTGTGAACACGGCTTCTATTTATAAGAGCTTAATGCCTGCTGGGTTAAAAGTGCTAGCTGGGGAATCTCAATCTGCCAGGGGCCTGGCAAAGCACACAGACTCTTGCTCTTCCTCCCAGCTCCTCAAGGGGAAAGTTATGTGTTTGCTTAGGAGATAATGGAAGAAGAAAATTTGAGAGCAGCTGTTTGTGCTTGAGGACCCATCTGCTGCACCCCACAGAGCTTTGACACGTTTTAAGATGCACAACATGGGTGTCTGATTTGCTGATAAGAGAAATGATTGCAAGAGGCTGGATGCTCACATGCTTGCAGGTTTGGACTTCACCCAAATGAAAAGGCTGGCCTAAGCTGGAGTCAGCTCATTGTGTTGGCAAGAGAGCTAGTGGACATGATTCAACAGTAGATGAGCTCAGGTGTTTAACGCAGTCTGTTTTCTGATGTGTTTATGGGCTTCTGGTAATATCCTGGAAATATTACTGTCGTGTTGGACAGATTGGGACACAGAGCTTCAAAAGAATTTGGAGGTCTGTGAACAGACCTAGTACAAGCATCAAAAAGTCATCCTACATTTTCTACCAAATGCTTTAAAAGCACTTTTAAATCTTCCTCACTGCCAATACCATTTTTAACTGTAATATATTTTTAAACCATTTTTTCCACAAGCTGCAGGATGAAGAAAACTTGCTTTCTTATGGATTACTCACTCTATGCTTGGATTTTTTTGGTGTTTCAAAAAACCTAAAAAATTATAGAAATGTTTCAGGAAAGCAAGACTTGTGTGCCTTTACCTCCCTCATTTTGCTCTATATCAACTTTCTGGTCTCTTTATTCCTTTGTCCTCATTAAAGGCACTATCAGGTGTCTCTCCTCCATCCGGCTATTTATCATGTTCTCATGGAAGTCCCACGTACCTGGCCAGACAGCAGGGTTACCTGCAGTATAAGGTCTCCACGCAGTTCCTGTCTGAAGCCCTCTTTGTGTTTGTTTGTGGAGTTGATGCAGAATTTGCTGCACCATCTGGCAGTGTGTAATCAAGTGGAGCACAGGGAAACTGAGATGTTTGGAAGCAAAATAGCTAGCATCTGCAGATAGCAAGCAACCTCCCAGCCAGCCAAGCTGTGGTGCTATCAGCAGAAGTCTGCCATTTCCAGATCCAGGCTCGGTGATTTTGCAATGTCAACTGAAGAAACGCTTGTTTTTATGACAGCTGGGGACCACGCTGCTGTTCAGGTTAACTAACGGTAGCAAAATGGCAACCTTCTCGCTTCCCCCTCACCCTAGACAACAGGTGACAGCTCTGCTGGTGTGTCCTTGGGCTATAATGAGTTACCCCATGGGTATCAGGGCAAATGCATCTCTTCAGTGTGTTTCCTTTTCTGCCAGCAGCCAGCGTTCATGTGGATGCACAAGCAATTCCGTGTGACTCAGCTGGCCAAAGGAAGACATCTACAGCTGAGGACATGATCAGCGCTGGCATCCAGTCCCCATACCATACCTCTTACTGCTCACCACTACCTCACACAGTCCAGCCTGCAGAATTGACACAACTTCTCAGAACTGAGATAAATTCTCATCTGCCTAGGGTAAATGCAATCAATTTCCACCAGGACTTAAGTTTTTAAGTGTTCTCTCAAATAGCTCTGAAAGCTTCCTCCACGCCAAGGAGCTCATTAGTCAAGCCATAGACAGGGGCTGTTTCTATTTACACCTCACTTCTGCTCAGTGATATATTCTTTCTGGCCTCCTCAGTGTCTTCTCTCACGTGCCTGAGAGTCTTGTCCTCTGCTCACACTGCAGCTCCAAGTTGCTTGAGATAGAGACCTTCTGGAGCCTGGTATTTGCAAAGTACACACATCATCTTTGGTGAGCAACAATTAATCATAGCTTTTAACCTCAGCAGTGCTTCCCTCCTCCTCACAGCCCACGCATCTGTCACAGCCCTCAAGTGCCCTGATATCTGATGAGCAATGTACCCCTAAAACAACACAGCAACACCTTGCTTCCATATTGATGTTCCCTGACATGGAAAACTCGGCTAGGCACAAAATAAGTGCCAAGATGGCTCTTGGCAATGCATCCGGTGTACAAGGGAAGCAAGGGCAGAGAGATCAAGTATGGAGCAGTATGATTACCCAAATGCATTTTGGAAACCTTTGGGAACAGAAGAAAGTTACAGGACATGTGGATGGGTTAATTCATTGCCATGCTCTATGGAGAGAAAAGATTGGGTATTTACTAACCAGCACAACACTCGCCCAAACCAATGCTAGTTCCTTCCCTAGATGGTTCCACAGACTGACAAAGCATGGAAAGTTCTTGCTAAATGTCTCTCCCACACAACACAATTTGGCAGAGAGATTAACAGCACAATGTACTGAACTTTCTTTTCATCTCATGTAAAAAATGTTGACTGCTAAACTGCTCTCCTTAATCAGCAGTGAGCCATTACAACTGCTCCTCAGCAAGTACATGCTGGAACATCATACCATGCTCAGGAAGTTTTTTGACCTACGTACAGGAGGTATATTACAGCAGCACTAGCCTATAATTAAGGTTGTGTCAAAGTTTCCATTCTACAATGCTGCCCTGAAAGGAGAGAGTATTCAGAGCTGAAGGTACCTAGAAAACTCAAGGTTGCTTGTCAGATTTCTTGGGGCTTTTGTTTAGTATTTTTTAAAATATTTTTTAAAAATAGTATAAATTATTTAGCATGTCTGAGACTTCAAGCTGAATATCTAGCCATGACTCACCCAAGTGAATTCAAGACTTCACTGGTAGGTACAACAACCCCATGTCCCTGCTTGAAGATTTCCCACAGCATAAACCGCATTATTTTCAGGAGTCTGAAGTTCTTATTCTTGTCTTTCCTCAAGAGATCTAAGGCAGTAAAAGTCTTCACTCACACTACTGGTTCTTCAGTATAATTAGGTTAGCTTTTCCCTGCTTATTGTGAGCACACTGCATCTAAGTGCACTTCCTTATGGTGCAAAACCACTTGTCCTTCAGATGATGAGCTCAGCTATATGTAGCACAGAACATGTGTGTATGTGTACTTGCCATTGGACTGAATTATGTATTCTTAAGACATAAAAAACCCTCCCAGAAAATGCCTAAGTCCTGAGCTTTAAAAATAATGTAAGACATTATATTCGTTCGTACTTTTAAAAATAATACCATAGTTGTGCTTGGCTGAACCTTGAAACACAGAGATCCTGATCAGCAGTGCCATGGCTGGTAAGGCCATTAGACCTGTCCCCTTGATTCAAGTTCAAGTGGTGAAGAAAGGTCAGTGCATACAAATGTGCAACTGGAGCATAAGAAAGTAGAGGCTTGGTCTATGTCAACCTCAAAAATTAGTAGGAGGCTAGGGTACCTGGTGCTACACGAGCAACCTGGTAATGTGGAGCATGTGCTTTGGGAGAGGAAGGTGGAGTGCCAGGGGCACAGGTCCAGCTGCTGGGTCAGAGATATTACTCTAAAGAGGATTGGTGTGACAGTGCCTACAGCAGTAGTAGTGCCAGTGGGTATGAAGAACCTCTGGGACGGCTGTGTCCACCTTGAAGAGGCATAGGTGAGGGCACCGAGGAGTGGTGGAAGAGGAAATCTGAGCCAAGTTTCCTCTGATGTCCACGTCAAACTCTCCCCGTTATGGCTCTTTCCTATATGCAGTCTCCTCACTATCACCTCAAGAACTTCTTTTGCCTCTCCTTTTCCTAATGAATTTATGCAGGCCTGGCATAGGCCAAGGAGCTAGGGCAGACATCCAGCTGCCTCACACTCCAAGCTGCGAGGTGACCCTCTCATGACCGAGAACAAGAACTGCAGTTGCTGTTGGCCATCCTGGTTAGGACACAGGCAGAAGTGAGAGTGTGACACATGCCAGCGTGATCTGAGATGCTTGACACTTGGCCACCCTGCTGACTAGCCCAGACGGGGCAAATGATGGTAGCAGAGTCCCAGGTGTGGTCTGGTGAGGCCATCTTCTCATCCAGGAATGACAGACTAGACAGAGGAACAGTGCACCTGCTATGCTCACCCCTTTCCCCATACAGCTGCCCTGCAGTTCTTGAAGTGGCTTGAATCTAGTCATGAATCAGGTCACAGATCATATAACAATTTCAAGTACAGCAAACCAGCAAATGACACTAGTGACAGCTGCTCTGTGCTCACACTTCCTCCCAGTTTCCTAATTTCAAGTCAGTTCACCTGCTTTTAGGATTATCTCTGTCCTCCCTCTGCCTCTTTACCACTTTTTCCATGACACCATGCTCCTTCTCTTCCCACTGTCTCAGTCTGTCGCTTGCTCTTCCTTAAAAATCTCAATACAGGAAATTGCACAAAAAAACTCCAGAACAGCTGGAGCAATGGACTTCAGCAACAAAAGCTCCTCTGGAAAGTCTTTTCCATATCTTTGAATGAAATCCCCTGCATGGCTGAGGAAATATAAGCCTAACCCCATTTGGTCTTTAGAATAACTTTCAGTACATTTAAGAAGTGCATCTTAAGACAGCATGGGCAGCTATCTTGTTTCAGACAGAACTACCTTACAGACTGGAAAAGCAATTACAGGCAAGTCTTCACCCTGCAGCATTTTTTTCCCCAAGAAGTAAAACTCCTTCCGGGTGTCCTTCATCACAAGCAAGCTCATTTGCCTTCAGCCAGAACACTGCATGTTATGACATGCAATAGTTCTGACCTTCAGTATCAGAACAAGGAAGATACTGCAGTTCCTTCTCACAAGGGCTACAATAGAGTGTGCATTCTCCTTGCATACTCTCCCTCCCTTGAAGGAAGTATGGAGTACACATAAAGCATCTAAAAAAAGTATGTTTGAGAAATAACTACTTGGCTGAACGGAAACTCCCTTCCAGCCATTAGAGTTCACTGGCTGCCTGCTTCCACAATTCTTGAGGCATCAGAAACACTGTTTTTCACAGAATCATAGAATGGTTTGGGTTGGAAGGGACCTTAAAGATCACCTAGTTCCAACTAGAATGGGCATGGGCAGGGACACCTCTCATGAGACCAGGTTGCTCAGAGCCCCATCCAACCTGGCCTTGAACACTTCCAGGGATGGGGCTTCCACAAGTTCCCTGGGCAACCTGTGCCAGTGTCTCATCACCCTCACACTAAAGAATTTCTTCCTTCCTTTTAAAAACATTTGAATGGGACAAGAGGTATCAGAGGGATACTGAGATGATACTTAACAAACATTGAAAAATCTGTCACATTCTGCAGAAATAAATGCACACAAAATCTCCACACATTTGCTCTGGTAAAGTTCCAGCTAACCACAGATTTGTTTGTACTTATTGAGCAGGGGATCAACCAAATCAGAGGTGAGTTCTGCCCTGGCCTACTACACAGAAATGCTTCAGCAGCAGAACCATTTCAGTCACTGCTTAGTTTAACAAGTGCCTCAACAACTTGCTGATTCAAGCCACAGCTGCCCAGTATGTCTAAACTCCGTTTCACAGAATGGACAAAAACCTTAGGAGTGGAAAACAGGATGTACAAAGGGCTGTGCAACTGCTTTTTATGTCAAGTCATATTTCCACAGCTCAAATAACATCAATAAATTGATTGTTATTTCACTTACCATAACAAAGGCTCAACCCAACACAGTTCAGCTCCAAACATAGAAAAGGCAAAAAAAAAAATTCCCTTGCAGCTGTTAAAGGCACTTTCCATAGCTGTTCCTCTTTGGATCAGGCTGAAAGTAACTCGCATTCAGAAATGCTTTTGGATGAACACCCTGTGAATTAAAATAACTTCATATAGTGGCCACAAAGAGCTATGCATGCAAACTTCACCTTTTACATTTGTAACCAGGCAGTTTTCACTGTGTGTCCTTTATGCCCCTTTACAGCAGACAGTTTTAAGAAGCTGACAAAAATACTTCGAATTTTTTCTCATAATATTTTAAACATGTCTAATGGCTGTGTAACACTAGCAATTTTTTATCTCATTTATGTAGCACAAAGCCAGACCAGGGCAGCTGGTAGAGCAGATGATAATGTGATACAAACAGAACTATATCCCAGATAGTTTCTATCCTCTGGCATAAAACTATATCCCAACTTTGAGTAGCTTTGCTGCTGGTTTCATTTCCTTTGAGCTGGTACACTTAAATATGAGTTAGATTAACACTGGTTTGAAAAGGTATAAAGGACATCTGCAAAATTACAAGCATTAACCATCACTGGAAGCCTGCAATGCAAGCAAGCCAGCCTTTTACAACTTGCTTTTCCTGTTACGTGAACATGACCACGATGATTTCTTTTCAGTGACACAAAACTTCTCTCCACTGAACTGCTACACCACAGCATGAACAGCCCACATACAGGATACTTTATCATTTGGATTAATCCCATGTTACAGTACCCACACTTACTGGGGTACAGGGATACCCAGAAGGAGATGCACAAAGCTACTCAAGCATTGGAAGCAACCTTGCTGTGAAATATGGGGTTACACATTCCATGAGCCTTTTAGAGGTTACAAAGCACAAACTGCACAAACAGAAAGTCTTTAAAACCTGTACCGCATCCTTGCAGTCTTCTAACAAGTTGAGATGTGAAACTAACTGCTAGCTATCTTCCAGTAGTTAACCTGCCCTGAAAATGAAGTTTACTTATTAGGCTGATTCAAACACTAGGCGTATGTGAACTTCTCATGACTGACGTCAATGAAATTAAGCACAGTGTGCCACACTGCAACTTACTGCTAAAATGGCTCGTGATTACCTCTACAAAGTATTTTGCTACAAGATTTCCTGTACTCCACAGATATGTTTCAAATTAACTATATTTTAAGGGAGCAGAGACAAGGCATACCCTACTTTTGTAATCTAATAGTGAAATTGTTTTCCACATCTGCTATTGTGATGGGAGCCTTTAGCTGGGGGTCGAGTTCTGAGTTTTATTCAGTAGTATGCAGTGACATTGCTTGATATTTAGCTCCACCTATGGGCACCTTCACGCACCTCCTTCAACTCACTGAAATTAAGACAACTTAGTTATGCTTTAAGGCTCCAATCACCCAAGTCTCCCCTACCCCCACTCCAAAAGAAAAAAGCAGATGCACAAGTCTGTTGAGAACTGCGTTCAAGTTAGGATGCAAGTTATTATTCATGTCATACAGCACACAAATTGCTTAATGGAAAGGAGAGGCATGAGGGGAAAAGGGGGAAAAGCAGCAACCTAGAAAATTGCATCTTGGAAATTACATGAAAAAAATATATTCAAGATATCTTTTTAAATAATAGGCAAGATTGCTTCCTTATTTTCCAAGGCACTCCTATTCATTGACTCTTTTAAACCAAGTTCCTTCTAGCAGTGAGTTTTTACTTTTTTAAAAAAGTCAAAATCCTGATAGCTTTCTCAAACAAAAGTTGACTTGCAAGCTACAGCCTCGTTCAAGATGTCTAGTTTACAGAACTTCTTTGGACCTCCTGAATCCATCTGATATGAATTAGCAGCTCACAGAGAACCATATATAATTTTGTTTGTACTCTGGATCAAAAATAAAAGCGTAAGAGTTTATAAAGCTTACAAGCTAAGGTACTTTGAAAGTTACCCAGAGAGTGGTAACACCATAACCAGAAACAGCCACTTGCTACAAGCTGGTCTTCTATTTAGTTTTCCAGTTCTACAAATACACTTACTGAGAGTCAGCCTATTATATTTAATTGTCCCGATAAGGGAGACACTGTAAGGAAACAACACTAAGATGAATTAACCAAAATATATTTTAAAGTCTGTCATGTTTTGAAAGATGCATTTTAAAGCTATAGAAAAACTATTACAGAGGCAGAAGGGGAGCTCCAGAACACGCCTAAATCTAGCAGCTTCCCTAGGCATCCCAAAAAGCACAACACATTCCTACAAAGGAAACGTTAATCAAATAATGGTAACATCTACCGGAATGACACTTAAAGGACCTCTTTAGCTTTTCCTCTTTACTGCTCTTATAGGTTTGATATTGGAGTAATTCCAAATATTCAATCAGTCAAGAGACAGCACAAAAAGTCTCAAAGACAGATATATCTTCTGCCTCTTCCTTCAGTTTTCTCCACTACCTCAGTAAGCCCTGCTTTGTAAAATCTTTAACTTGAATAGTGAAGCTCCAGATAAAAAAATGAACAAAATGTATTTGGAAACAACAGAGTTGTGAGCAAAACACTGGCTGCCCACAAAAAACCTCAGTATCAAATGCAAGTACTCCGAGATACATGGAATCTATCCTGACTAAAAAGTGTAAGTGAAAAGTAATTAATGGGTGATACACATTAAAAAAAGAGATATAAGTCAAACTCCTGCTAATACTCTAGGGCTCTTTGTACATTTGTCCTTGAAGGAGCTTCTCACTGGACTTGGGGAAAGGTGGAGTAGGACAGAATTTAAAATTTCTAGGGATTTGGACAATGGTAGATAGCAGTCAACATCACAAATTGTTCCTGGGCCTACAGAATTACTAAAGGTATCACAATGCACAGGGAACTGATTATGGTTTGGCCAGAGTTGCAGGAACATGGTACAACAATTTGCAGCAGCAAAATATATAAAGGATAAGCATGTATAATTGACTGTAGGAGACATGCAACACAAGGCAAACAGAAAATCAGATATAACTTCATTAGGATTGATGAAGGACATGACACCTTGGGCATTAGGTGAATATAGGAAAAATTCTTAGTTGCACTTAGAGGGTTCATTCAAGTGGGATGTGGTAGTAATGCAACTGCAAACAAAATGAGATCCTGGCACAACTTCAATGGCAACAAAACATGCACACTCAAAGTGTGGGCAGGTCCACACAAATAAACTCAAAAGTAAAAGCTAAGGAGATAGGCAAAGGACCTGCTTGGTACATGGTTCACAATGAACTCCTATATGAAGGAAAAAGGACACCAAAAAAAAAAAGGTAAAGTGGAAGAAAGATTTCAAGATGGGACAAAGATACAACACCCCAAAAAATTCACAGTCCATGGAAACAATTGAGACTACCAAGTGCAAGCTATAAATACATAATCACTCCAAAGATGAAAATAATTTACACACTCCAAATAGAGCAGCAAAAGCAGCGCTAGACTGAAGATTACTGAAAAATTTCCTACCTGTGCTCCCCTTGTGCTGTGCTGTCAGCACACAACACCTCTGCAAAACCTTTATAAAGCCTGTCACTAAGTTCTGAAGCCACAGACACTGAGCTGTACCTATCCTTGGGTAAGAGGAAGAGTGATTTAAGAAAGAAGACCTTGCTTGTAAATCTCAGAGACCCTCAGTCTTTTGGACATATAGGTAATACTTTGTGGATGAAGGGCAGGGTGGGAGAAGGAAGAACTGGAGCTTCTAGAGTTGGTTACTGAGAGGCAGAAAGGCCAAAACAGAACAGGTGACATGATTGCCAGAGGTGACAATGCTCCTTGAAGCCTGTCTCTCTTCCTCTACCTGTTCAACAAACTCCCATCATTTTTTCTTTTCATACTTCAGACGGAATGTAACACAGTAAAACAATCGTTAGTTACTCAGGAAAAAAAAAAAAAGGGAAAGAACACCAACCAAGCAAGATGACAGAGATGCCAGAATTTTAGATACATAAATGCAGACCAGGTAAGTGACAAAAAGTTTCAAGTGTGGTAGTCCCCACTTTATCGATGGAAATTTTGCCAGAGAAGATAAATCCAGTCTTGCCAGATCCATCCTGTCACCTACTCATCAATCAAGTCACTTTGTGCTCTCATGTTATTCACTGTAATGCACAGCATCTTGGGTGATGTCTTACCTTTGTTATTGGTTGGTTTGTTTTCTTCTTTTTAGACATCCAAGCATGAATTATTAAAAGCATAAGTAGGTATAATTTTCTGCAAAATGTTTCTACAGTGTGTTGGGCAAGCCAGGATAAAAGTAAAGATGACAAAAGAAGTGCAACAACTGTATTGACACCTGGTAAGTGAACACTTCTGAACTTAGTCTACACCGAGAGTAAAGGTTTACCCCTTGCTATAATTGTGTATGTTTGGAACTGGGAGAGGGTTCTGGATATACGAGGACAAACAGGCAAGCTTTACAGATACAAATCACAATTTTAAGTTAAAGAACTTGTCTTCCCCAAGACATTCTTTCTGATGTGACAAGGCCAAACTTGACTAGGCAAGTGATTATGCCTAGGGCAAAGTCTGTGCTGTAACTGTTAAAATGTTATGACAGAGTTGCTGGAGTTCATTCCTTCCCCACCCTTGACAAGTCTGGACCACGTAAGAAGAACAAGTAATACACTTGTCCAGTATTTCAAATATCGAAGTTACTACACTTGTTGCTGCTTTGAAAAACAAAACCCTGATTAGAAACAAACTTTAGTCTTCCATGTTGTTGAAGTCACCTTGGTAATATGTAAGGACCTTAATGCATGCACAAACGCATATTCCAACAACAGGAATGTGTGGCACTAAGCTGGCAACTAGTCTTGCAAAATGACAAATGCTAGTGATCACTTACAGATTTACGAGATGGTGTACACTGTCCTCATGCAGAGGGCAAATAATAAAACATGAGCTATACTTCCAAAAAGAAAAAGAAATTAGGTCTCTTTTGTAAAGCAGGACAGCTCAGCTGGAATTGCTATTTCACCTTCTATCTTTTGTGAGATCACTTAAGACAAGTTATTTCTGTTACTCTATATAGGAATTCCCCTGGATGGGTCTGCATGCAGCAGCACTTTGCTCTTTCAAACCACCTCTGTGTATAGAACAATTTCTTACAAAAATCAATACTTCCCAGCTGTAAGTGGAGAAGAATGATAAGCATTAATATCAGTAAGTCCTTTCTGCTGTGAAAGGATTTCTATCCATATTGAGAGTGAAACCTTCTATGCATTTTTGCATAATGTGTTTTGCAAAACAGAGACTTACAGTTACTAGGTAAAGCCATTTAAATGCTGATATATTTTCATATTCCAAGCGCTCTGAAAATAGAATTATTAATGTTGTAGAAGAAAACTGGTAAGGATATTATGAATGCACAGGAATTTTTATAGAATAGCAATTTACTAGGAAGCATGTCAGCTTCAGGCACAGAAGAATCAGTTTTAAACCGGAATATTCTGGACTGTATTTTATTCTTTACTAGGTTCTCATACTTTGAGAAAATGTAAGTCTCCTAAGCAGAAGGCTGGAAAGCTTATCTCTGAATCAATTTATTTGGTTGGTAAGGATGTGACCTGGGACAATATTCTTACCTTTTTCAAAACAAGTGTTTGGAAGGTTAAAGTTCAGATTTTGGCGAAAAATCAACTAGTTTCATGCATAAATACCAGGACATTTACAAGAAGACAACAAAATATTTTAATTTAAATATGTCCCAGACTATACAACTGTATAAAATACTAAGTAAGCATTCATTTGAACATTAAAAAAAAAACCCCAAACAGGAAAAGCAAGCAACACACCGTAGTAATGATAACAGAAGGTGGCACAAGCCAGGATATACAACCAGAAAGACAGGCAAATTGCTGTCTCACAACCTTTGTTTACAAATACCATCAGAAGGGAAAACACACTGTAGCCGTTCCAAGAGTTCCATGGTTTCTAGTGCCCACCTTATTAGGCTGATGTCAGTGTACTACAATGATGAAAGCCATATTGATATTTATCATTCCATTCTTTTTAATTGAAAGGTATCACTGATTCCTTACGACTGGTAGGAAACAGAATAGCAGCTAGCTGGGTTTCTAATGCAAAGCTAATGCTTTGATTGGTAATGATGGAAAGACGGAAAAAGGACAGAACAGGAACTATTTCAACAATTTTAAATTGAATTAAGTGAAACACTGAGTCCATCAGTACTTCGAGAAACATGGAAAAAATCTTGGAAAGGCTTAAGAGAAGTTCTGGCAAACCTACAAAGTTTCTCTGTATTCAATATATTTATTTTGTGTGTTAATAAGCAGTATCCGTATCCAGCTGATTGTTACGCCCTAGTAACACAAAATAACCTTATGCACCCTCAGGTCCCTAAGACATGGCTCTAGCAATACATGGCATTAGCTCTTAACATGGAGGGAATGCCACTTGAGTTAGGTCCAAGACAGACACAAAGTATCAGTGTTTGTTTCCGTTTACAGGGCACAGCAATCAAAACAGGATGATAACTACAAAGTATTACTGAAGTTCAATATATTCCTGATCTCTGTGGTCACAGGATGTCAATTACTATTTTGTTTAGTATAACCACAAGCCTCCAACAACACTGCGTTTACACAGCACCACAGCTTGGAATGGCTTAATTGTACACCTTACTTTTTAGACACATGTATTATTTATTCAAAAAACAAGGTGTGAACCTGGACATTTCAGTCAATGTTTGCTTCAAATGGCACAGAATGCATTTCTTTGTATTATCTCCAGCTACAAAACTCATTCTCAGAGCAACTGTGGCAAAAGCAAACTGACAGAAAACCATGCTTTGAATTCAAAAACATATTGAGAAGGTTCAAACATCCCCCTTCTAAAAATGTAAGTGGTATTTTCCCACAGATATCAGTTACTATCTCTTAAGAAAAAATACTGAAACCTATTTCAAAGTGAGTATCTTCATTTTAAAAAGCAAGTAGTAAAATACACTTCTGGCATCTTTCTTCCTCTAAACTTTTATGTCATGGGTTACTGTCTTTAAACACTAACATATAAAAAACCCTAGAACTTCTCCCACATATACTCATTACTTAAGTATGCATCATTACTTGACATTAAGCATTTCTAAATACCAGCTTATTTTGGAAGCAAAGCTAAGAAAGTTTATATTTATGGACATACTAAGCCAGTAGAAAAAGATACAAGTGTGCAGCTTGTAGAACAGTTCACATCAGGAATGAACGAAGAAAAGGCACTCCATCTCTCTTCGCTCTTCTACACACTGTGTGCAATTTTTCAATCACTGTTCAACCTTTGCTCACAACAATGCAGATTCACATACTGAGAAGAGTTCATGTCTCTCCATTACCATTTTTTACTGAAAAATTACATTGTTGTGAATATGTAACACTAGCTTTATTTATGCATTTAAGAGTACTTCTTCTCCATATGAGAAAGCCAAGGTTACGGAACAAATGTTTTTGAAGATATAAATTAAACTTAAATAATTTAAAACCAACTTGTTTAAACAACTTTCCTATTGCACATTTTTCCATTACTTTGCCAGATAAAACCATATATAGGCATTTAAAAGGTTAAAATTTTAAAAGCACAAGTTAGATAGCACCAGAATAAGGTGCTGAAGAAATTGTATGCCTGCTGGAAAATGAGTGCCAATAAAACCAAATATAAATATATATGTATATACATGTCTAGTAGTAAGTCCACGATGCTTAGATAATAAATACTTTATAAACAATTTCCCAGATTTTCAGAAACATGTGAGAAACTATAGAAAATAATGCAAAGTTACTTTAGAAGACCAAGAATACACATGCACAAAATGTATTATAAGAAAAAGCTTTACAATACCCATACCTTAATCTTTAAAACCACCTCTGTTATTATGTACTCCACACAATGACTAGCCTATTAGTTTGAGGATTTAAGTGATCCAGAACAAAGAAAGCTTCCCCCAGTTGCTTTATAATGGAACAGCCTACAGTACCCCCAAAAAATAAACCTAGTTTGTCCTGTTGTGTCTCAAAATGTCTTCTGCCTATCCTTCGTTCTCAGTGATCTGGGAACAGACTCCTGTCATCCATCAACCCGCAGCATCAAAAATAAGGATGAAACTTCCTGTATTTTTTCTGAGCAAACTTATTTTGGAATTTCTCCTACTACAACTGCTGCTATTGCCACCAAACCTGTGACCTGCCGTTTCCATAGTAAATGTTTCCCTTGCATATATCAACTTGTAATGCTTGAAAAACAACAGTGGTTCAACTCAAATGGGTAGGAGTATAATCTGGCCTTCTCGTCTGAATAATCCTTGGCTTGGGTTTCTTTGTTTCTTCTTCCACATCGTTTTCCTGGTCACTCTCACACACATGGACGACGACACTAGGAGTAGTGTCAGTTGCAGCATGTAGCTCATACTTCTCTCCTGAAAGTCAAAGTATTAGCAAAACCAGTCAAAAAGGATTAATTCTGTAGAAAAGTATGAAAAAATTACTACAAGGAAAGGATTTCATAAAAATGTGTACGCAATACACTCCTGACAAAAATGTGATGCCACAACACATTAGATGGTGCAGGCAGGTGCATTGCCAAGAGTCACATTTACCATCCAGAAGTATTCAGGTTCTGTTTTCAAACCAACATAGCTCAGCTGCTCTCTTAAAAGTAAGTTTAAGTAAGTTAACCTAGGCATTCAAAGAAGTGCTCTACATGAGCAGTCGAAAGTTTTCTTGGCAGGCTTTTGTCATTTAAAGTGTACAAGACTATCTATCCACTGTACCACATTCAGAAAAACTCTGTTTTCCTGAATGACAGCAAAACCACAGGATCTTCCTTTCCCCCTCAAGCTTTCAGCATTAAGAAAGCTGGATGCAGTTCTTCCCACCTCACACAGAGGTGGGCGAACGCTGTTCTGGCATTCTGTGGAGCAGCAGAGCTAGACAGCAGGCTCTGCATATGAATGTGAAACTCTTAGATATTAATACAGCCAGCGTGGAGAAGATCTATGATTCACATTTTAGTGACCACTGATCTAAAATCTGTTTTCTCCATAATATAAAGAATTGCTTTTTAATCTAACTAGGTGTTAAATTATTTTAATCTTACATTAGATCAGGGAAGGAGCAAACTATTTCTTTTCATCACTTCCCTGATCAGCTCCCCTTATTTTTTTTTCTTGTTACTTTACATTCATTGCCTTCCAGTGAAGCGAACCATCTCCATTCTGACCACTTCAGTGAACTGCACATCAGCTGTTCAAAACAGTTAACGCTTGTGGCAAGCAGCACATTCTAGAGTGCTAAGGCTCTGAAGTGGTCTCTGCTCTGTTTCCCTGAAAATTTTAGGAACGGGAACTGGCACAAAGAGCAGCTCTACAGAGGAAAAGATTCTTGCCTCCCGTTCTTCAGAAACACACAAGCCATTGTGCTAAAGTAACCACTGCTTGCTTCTTGGTACCAAGTAATTGACTCCATGTTCCAAAGAACATCACATCAAGAGGCAGAGCTTTATAGGGCTCAATATTCACAAATACATATGAAAAATCTCATGGGAAAAAGAATCACAGATCTGCCAACTGAGCTTACTGCAGGGCATCTCATTAACAGATCTTTCAAGACCTGCTTTTACTGTTCAGTAAACTCTTAAGTACTTATTATAAGGCCTAAAGCTTTCTTTTTGATATTCCTAAAACTTAGGAGGAAAGCTTGTAGTAAATACAGCAGCACCTATGGAGCAAGCTCTGAACCACAAAATCATTAAGCTATAATGTTATTTATTTATTCACGTCTTTCATCAAAACCAACTTTTATTCTGACAAGCATAGTCTTATGAGACTTCTGTTTCAAAACCTGATTTCAGGTAAACAAAATATTTGATAAAAACATTTAGTATGTCAGCAGAATTCTTGATGGATGGTTTTAAAGACCTACATGCAAGCTCATCTGCTTAGCTTACAAATAATCAAACGATTTGTGGCAGCATTTTATACCTCCACTTCTAACCTTTCCTATAAATTGCTCTTTCCATTACAATTCATACACCATTTAAAAAACTGTATTGACTAAAAACTAGCAGTAACCTACTCCAATTTTTGTCCCAGCATAAGCATAGATTTTTCTGGTAGATCCACAAATTGCAAAGGGCTGAATTTTCACAGGTAAGAACTCCTTAGTGGTTTGTGAGATGCACATTATTTTCACTAGAATCCATGGATAGCACCAGCATAGAGTGAACCACAAACTACTACATGGAAAGCTGATGCATGAGGAACTAAAAATTCTGCCCTACCACCTTCTCCCCCCTTTACTGTTGACATACGGCATGTTCCCTAAGCTGGTAGGTATATAAAAACACTACAGGAAAATTATTCAGACTACATTTTTTATTGTCTTTGAGACTGTTACTAAATGTGGCCATTTTCCTCCCTTGAACTTAATAGTACCATTGCAAACAGGTTGTATCAGAATTGTAGATTTTGGGAAACATAATTTGAGCCCATTCTCATTAGGAAGGCTTTCTTATCTGAAGTATAAAATTACATCAAGGGGTGTGATCATTAATCACTGAAAAACGGAACCATGTTTAAAACCAGAGTTAGTTCAGTTTAGCTGAACTTTACATCTATTTCTGGAAGTAGTATTTGGTTTAAAACACAAATAGCAGGTAGCACATAGATAGGAAAAACAATTCTATCTATTTTTAATAAATAAACTTATAAACAGACTATGAAGCATGCTTAGCTCAAGCGAGAAGCAACTTATGGGATAGCACTAGACATAAGGGGTCAGTATATATTTTAATATCTCCTGTAGTTTGGATAGTGAGGAAAAAAGAGGAAACTGGTATTTTTTTTTTCTTATCAGGGTGAAGCTATCTCAAAGTTTCCAATAAATGGATAAATTACAGCAAATGAAAATAAGATGGGGAAAAAAAGAAAATTAGATTGATACTGACAGTTTCCCTCCTACACATACTACTGCCTCAGATGCAGAGGTAATTCTAGCACAGAGCTACACAGCTGATAACTGGTTCAGCGTCTTTGTCTGAAACACAACATTCCCATCCCTTCACCAGGTATGTAACTACGCCACTGTCTCTTCATTTTCAGGAAGCTGCTTCTTGAAAATTCTGATGAACAAGCTAATACATTATTCAAGCAACATTCATGATCTCTAGAACTCACAAAACAGATTACCTTGTGGAGATCTGGGCCCTCCAAGTGATCCTGTGGAATTACTGTGTGTAAGAAACTACTGTTTACTAATACTTTTTTTCTGACATTAGAAATTCAACTAGTAGATAGTAATTAATTTTTAAATTTCTAGAAATTCAGAAAGTTCAAAAGGTGCTTTACTCAACAAAATTCTAGTGTTTCTACTCCTTCTTACCTGGTCCTAACTTGGAGATAGCATATAAAAGGTCATAATTAATGACTGGAGTAGCATCTTCTACTTGCTTCCAATCAACAGGTGGAGAGGCAGGAGGTGAAATCAAAAATTGTTTGTCTGGATTTGGTGGTGCCAAATGCGAGCTTCCAATGTGCAAAGTCTGAAAAAAGCAAAATAGCCAAAGCTGTTTCACTATTATCAATGAGCCCATAATTCATGAGGAATTTTTATGTTCGGATAGATGTTATGCTTTAACAGGCACTCAAGGTGGCAGCACATAACAATATTATTGAAGAGAGTTTTATGAAAGACCCAGTAAACAAAATACAGACAAGCCACCACATTTATTAACTCTGATGAAACATGCAATGAAGTACGCACATCTGCATCTTCTCATCATGGAGTTTTACAAAAATTTCACCAGAAAATATCTGCCCTTAAAAACTGAAGTAGGAGGAAGCTGGATATGGGCTTTAAGGCCTAATGACAAATGGTGTTGAAACTCATTACCACAAGTGAGAGTGGTGAGAATTCTAGAAGGTATATAAATAAACTGGCTCCTTCAGGACTGTCCCTAGGGACATCTGAAACAGACACACATAGGTTAATTTTCCCATTAAATTTACAGAGGAAAATACACAACAGCTACTAAAAAGCACCCAGATTATCAGAACCTGAGAGTTTTCCATCTTTAGCAGCAGCCACTAGCCAGCTCTAGAGCTGCACTGATGGCGATCTCCGAGTACAAATGTGTGCTAAACAATCTGCAGTGGTGAGAGCAGGATCAACAGGTAGAGTTCCGAATGTGCGAGTCTACACTTTGGATTCCCACAGATACAGCTTGAGCACCCGCATGTGCCCGTGTACTGTTTGTTGGCAGACTGCACTTGGCTTCTTCCACCCCGTTAAACTCTTGTCTTTGACTGTGCTGATTACTATCATTTACTCCCTTTCCCCAAGGTTATCAAAACAGTACAGAGGGAGACATAAATGCAAAATATGCAATAGCCTTCAAATCTTTGTAGCTTTGGAACAGCCTATGATTCTCTAATCAAACTGAAAAAAATTACCAGTGATCATTAGTACGACTGAAGACCGGTGGAAGCATATCACAAGTAAGTTACGCTTTAGTACATTTGAAGGTTAATCACAAACAGACTTACCTGAGCAAAATACAGTTTTATTTCCTTTCCAAGGAACTCTGTCTTGTGCAACTGGATTCTAGCATCTGCTGCAGATAATGGGTTACTGAAATTTATTCGTACTCGTTTGAAGCTTTTAAAATACTGAAAGGTGGTATCTCTGTCGTATGTTCTAAACAGCGATTCAAATTTGGCCTGAAAAGAAAGGACCAGAGAAGAAAGTAAACATACAACACTCTACATTTTCCCTAAAGAAATACAGAAATAAATTGCATTTACTAATAGGGGCACAGTACCACTCTTGAATATTAATGTATTTATAAGAGCTTAGATTTCTTTTTTTTCTTGTTTTATAAGAAATTTTTCTAACCTATCACTAGTTTTCTCTATAGCAGCTTTTTTCTTCCTTATTAATGATAATCTTTATTTTTTAATAAGTGTTGAACATCATAACTCTGATTTAGTGACTCAACCAAAATAGTAGTATTGGTAAGATATGGAAAAGAAATGCTTGCCTTATAAAACTAATATCCAAAGGCCTTGAAAAAAGTCTGCCAAACATGCCTTTGTCTAAGTGTGCAATTTTCAAGGAAACAAACACAACAGTTTTAATAAGGAAACATGAAAAAAACATATTTGCAAGCTAAATGTAATTTTCTTCAGTGACTCAGCATGCATAATAAAGTTCATGAACATCTCCTGTTTTAATAGCTGCTATTTTCATTTAAGAAAATTAAAGTATTACTTTAACTCTATTTTAATAACCTCTTCTATTTCTGGAACCAAACTCTAAAAAGGCTCCCATTATCTAGGAAAGACTTTTTAGGAAAAAAAATCTTAAGTATTAACCATACAGCTCCTGAAGGGCCTTTGACACACTTTCTGTTTTGACTGTGTAGTAAGTGTAGGAACTGGACCAAAACCTCACACCTTCATAGATCAGCTCAGTTACTTTGCTGTTCTATCTGCAAGAAAAGACTGAAAAACCCCTACCAACAGCTGGCTATCTCCATTTTGGACTTTGAGTTTGTGCTCCTAGGGCATCTTTGCAAACACAAATTGTCTATTTTTTCTATCATTTATTTTAAGAGTGCTTTCACTCTTACTTCAGGATGCCAGACCAAAGGAGAAGAAAGAAACAGGAGGTTCTGAAGCTGCCATGCTCTTGCAAAGTGCTTCAGGCTCACATTGAGAACACTACCAGTGATGAGCCTTATTTCAGTGATGGCAATAGGTGAAGCATTCAGATTTCAGATATTTTCTCTTCAGAAAGGTTACTAGAAGTTCTATAGCCGAAAGTAACAAGTATGTAAAATCACATTTCCTCTTCTTCTATTACATTTTGAATTAGTAGAAATAAGCAACAAAGATTACATACGAAGGTAGCGATTACTTGAACATTTCATTTTCCCTTCTGAAAAGCTCTGCTTCACAAACTTGCCACAGCTATGTGCATAGCCACTACATGGCAAAGATATTTTAAAATCAGAGCTGTTCTGCTTCTTGCTGAGCCACACTTAAGCTTCTCCAAAATGAGCTCTGAAACAAGACCAGGACCCTCTGCACACAAAGCCTGTATTTGTTAGCCTCCTGTGCTCCAGAGAGAGCTGGCTGCAACCATGAAAAGTAAGCCAAAGCCACAATATTATGCATTTCAAAGTTCACATTCAACATTTTAAAAAAGATATTACCTGCAAGATTTGTGCAATACATATATATTTTTTAAAAAGTGTGATTATAGAGGTCATAGATGTCATGCTAGCAACACAACACTGAACAAAACATTATTTTTGTCATTAAGGTATATTTGCAGTCAACCTTTCACTGTATCAGGACTGGATTATGTACATCATGTTAATTCGAATCAGTTAAATACAAATCTGAGAAGATCTCTCATAGTTTTAACATTATGCTCTTAACTACAGTGCCAGCCAAAAAATCCCATTAAAAGTATAAAGTGCACTACAAATTATGTGAATCTTACTACCAAGATTATAATCTAAATGTTTACTGAAAATGCATAAGCAAGTGAAGAATACACTATACAGACAGTCAAGGAAGTCCAGATGTAAACTTTCGTTTATTTTCAGAAACACATAGCCTAAGATCCAATAATTTCCAGAGTTAAAAGTCATTCATATATCAGAGACATATGTTGCAGACTTGCGAGATCCAAAACCCTCATATCAAACTGCTATCAAGGTATCCATATTTTAAACACATTTTAAACAATTTGAAACAGCACCTACATACTTTAGTATGTCAGTAGTACACAGAAATAGAAAAGATAACACATACCCTTGTTTCTGCTTGATTGAAGACATCACTATCTGCCAGAGAGGCAATGAGAGAACTAAAACTGTAGTTAAAATTTCTAAAATGCATTTTGTGCTTCCCCAGAGTGATACTTGCTGTGCCGCAGAAACCAAAGACTTTTAAGGAAGCCGCTGGTCCTGCAGGCAACGTTTATAAGAGAAACAAGTCCAGCCCCTCAATTAAAAAAAAAAAAAGTAGGTTTCAGAGCATCCTGTATATGACAACGAATTCCTGAACAAAGTCCTGCATGCTTTGAGGCAGTCAGGAACAAAATGTAAGCTGCGACTGGAAAGAGGTGACGTCAGCACATTAGTCAGCTTCCCTATGCTAATTACCAGCGCTCGGGAGGATGGAAAAAACAGCTGAGGTTTGCACAGCAGCTGCTTTATCGAGCCTCTTGCAGCATAGTTTCCACTGGTAGTAATTCCATTCAGCACTCAGACAACATGCTCTTCACTGGAATGGGACAACCCATCTTAAGATGGAAAATCTTACTGCTAAGGGACCAAAGTCTAGAGTAATAGGCTGTAATTAGCCAGGAGGAAAATTTCAAGACTTTGGAACGGAAAACAAATCCCTCAGGTCAATAGCTTTCAGTAATTTTGTGGAAAAAATACACAGACTGAAATTTAGAGATTAGGAGGAATGGATTTGGAAACACACTTTTCCCCCCATTACAGGGAGAATTCATTTTGAAGCTGTCTTCAAAGAAACTGTATGAATTACCATTCTCACTTCATTAAAACCTCCAAGCCTCAAACTGTTGAGGTTTTTTGGGTTTTGTTTTGGGATTGCTTGGGGTTGGTATTTTTTATTTGGTTTGGGGTTTTTTGGGGGGCCACGGGGTGTCGTTTGTTTTTTTTTTTTTGGGGGGTGCAGGGGGGGTGTTGTTTTTTTTAACAGTACTTTCATCAGAAATCTTGTTTTAAGAGACAACCTGAACTACCAATTGCTGTGATGAGGTATAAAACCTACTTTTCTGTCGTTTTCTAGTTTATTTGTATCGCAGTTTCAGAACATTTCCCAAAATGTGGCACAGGACACAAGTTGGGTTTTGGGTTGTGTTTTTTTTTTTCTTTTTTTTCAGTGGGGGATGGGGAAGGGAAGGAGTGGGTTTTGGGGATATTTGTTTTATTCTTTTTTTTTTTAATGAAGAACAATTTTTAAAAAATCATTACCATTTAAATTATTTTACTAAGTTTAAACTGAAGCTCTTACAAGCTACTTGGAACACTCCTATGCAGCCTCAGATGAAAATTTACAATTAAGTCAAAATTGTAAGTGCATTTAGTTAATTTAACTAAAACATGAGGCTATGACAGAAGCATGAAGTTTTATGAAATAGTTGCAAACAGACTGTCATAAGTTTTAAACCTTATTTTATAAATATTTAGTAATGTATAACTATTCACACGAATACCCTTCTCTACTTCCATGGGCTTTACCTACTTGCTTAAAGTTAAGGATGCTTATTGTGCCACAGGCTAAAATCCCTTCCAGTAGTGAAACTCTCTGCTATTATGAAGTTAACTTAGTGTAAAAGTTACCTTAGCGTGAAATACTACTCATAGCAAATTCCTGGCACCTTTCCTTAGAAGCCCTCACTTAAAAATAAACTCAGCTCAGGGAAAAAGAAGGTGCTCTGAAGGACAACTCAATAACTGGTGTAGATGCTGTCAGTGAGATTAAATGCAACTCCGAAATAAAATAATAGGCAACAATACTCCAGTGCTCCAGGAGCACCTAATGTCCTGGAAAGACAGGAAGAAACAGCAGCTCCTTTCCTCTCCACAGGCTCCTGGAAAGATGGGATGCAGTGGCTAACCACTCAACACCAGCAAGATTTGGACTGGGCGAGAGATATAGCGAAAACAGGTCTGAGTTCCCAAGCTCACAACCTGTACCCAGAAACAGAGATACCTAAAAAGAGGATCCACAGTTATCATGCCAAGCAGTGAACCACCTGAGCTCACACAGAAAATCATGTCGAATCTGTCTTGAATCCTGCCCTTGCCCTGGAATTAGGTCGTCAAGTGTCTTAAAGACTTCGGAAGTAGAAGCACCAAGGCATGACTCCATAGGCCAGTTGTTATGATCCTCATCTGGAAAACATGGCCATGAATCACCTGAGTACAAAAGGCAAACAGGCTTTCCACATCCTAGATGAATGCTATAGGTACTGATAAGAAAGTGAGTCAGTCTTTTCACATTCTCTGAGGCTACTGAGGTGACTGCAGCATCTCTGTGGGTAACAGGTGGAAAGAATATTTCTTATGGAGAGCCTCCTAGGGCCTACATGGGAGGCAGTTTGACCTGCTCAACAGAATGAAGCCTTTGGCAGCCTAGCTGCAGACCTTTATATAGTTAAGCATGTCAAAGCTTCCTAGCAGCTTCCTAGCAGTGCAGCGATTGTGAAAGTTTTCAAAAGCCCTATTTTGGACTTCACAGCTTAAAGTAGGACAGGTAGATCCTAGACACTTGCATTCCTTTGTAAGTCTAGATGCACATTTTGATGCCCAGATCCTGTGAAGAGTAAGACCTTAAAAATACCTCTGATTGCTATCCTCAAGGCCTCCTACACATTACTGAGGCACAAAGAAAATTACTTTAGAAGTCTTACTACAGCCATCTTTCAAATATAACTTGGTAATCCAGATCAGGACTAGAACTTGCTCTATTACCGTATTAGCTGTAAACAAAACAACTATTTTTTAGAACACCTCAACAAAACAGTTTTTTCACTATTTAAAATAAATATTTAGTCTTCTACTGGTACACACAAGGTTTTTACTTCATCTGTTTAAAAAGACAAAGAAACAAGCCCTAGTCTGTTCCTTTTTATAATTATTATTTAGTAAGGTTGTGTCAAAAGTCACTGTTAAAGAAACAATTCAGGCAAAAAAAAAAGATGGTTGCATACTAACACTCCATTCACAACACAGAACAAACCAAGAACTAATATTGTGGGGAAAAAATAATCACTTTGAAGTGGTCTAATATCCTTTACTGCTATGCTTGACTAGAAACTTTCCCAAAAGGAAAAAAAAAAATCTCACTACCCCTACTTCATTTCATAAAGCATTATGTTGAGAGTCCTGAGATTTATTGTAGAAACCAAGAGTCAAAGTTACAAAACCACCATTACAAAATCCTGAGTGTTGCAATGTTTCTTCTGTGGTGTTCAGGTCCTGTAACATGTTAACCACAGGCTAACGAACTGTCAGGAACAAGAACAGAGCAAGACTATCAGAACTTCTGGATTTGATATTCTGATATTATCAGAGAGCTGTTTTTCTTCTCCCTTGTCTTCAGAAAGTTTGCTGCTTTCTGTCTTCTTTTTGGGACTCCCTAGGGACCTACAGAAAGAGAACAAGGGCAAGGAGATCACCTGCTTAAAGATACATGCTGTCATCCAGATACCAAATAATGTCTAATATTAAAGGACAGACTTCATCAGTGCAATGGGATGCTGCTGTACTTTGGGCAACAGCAATCAGGGAAATGGGTAAGAATAGTATGACATGACAGCATAGTCAGCCCTGCTTTCTCAGGCTTCACCCTTCTCTAAGGTACAGATTCTGGGGCTCAAGTTTTAAAAGTTGAATTCTAAAAATTGCAGACAAGTTGCTCAATGAAGACCAAAAGTACCCCCTAACCTCATTAGCACCCAAAAGATCTTCCTCCAGTAGCACTTCTGAGGCAGAGAAATTTAACAGAGACCATTTTTTTATTACTTTTGGGGGTGAAAGGAGAAACAAGGAGTCAAATGAGCATACGGAACTAAGAACACAAAATGATTGAATGCCCTAAATAGTTCTGTAATTTAATCTCCACATGTAGTAAAATAGGTAAGACACATAAGAAGAGAAAATGAGACCACACAAGTAAGTCACAAAAATGACTATTCAATGCCGACAACTACATCGGCAAACCTAACAAGCTGAAGAAGAAAATTAACATTAAAATAAATGTGTTAGTAATTCTGTAAGCTAATAAAATGATGACCTATGAGCTATTAATCAGAACAACATAGTACATTCTTTTCTCTCATCCCTGGCAGACTTTTACAATTGCCCTTGGAGGCTTCTCTTTATGTAATCCCTGTATTACACTATATATACATGCTGATCTTTTGCTATCAACAACTTAGTTTCTATTCCTGTCTTCATGTTTATTGTCTTGCCTTAGCTCTTACTTAGGAGAGGGATAAACATCTTGAAATTATCTAGATTCATGAATAATAATACTTACTGGTTTAATTTTCCTAGTGGTTGGGAGAGGGAGGGGCAGACAGTGAAGTATAAACCGCTTCCAGAGCTATCCATGTGTGTCTAGGGTCAGAAAGCTCTGCTCTCTGTGCACTAGCATGCACCTTAATTCAAGCAACCTTCTAACCAACACTGGTCCTTCAGCACAGGATCAGGGGTGCTATGTGTCTGCATGGGACAGGCAAGCTGAAGGAGAGAATGGAAAAAGCTAATAAATGTTCCTTTCTAGAACTTAGCACTTATCTGGAGTGCGGCTTCAGCATACATTCAGGTAAAACAAAAAAAAAATCCTCAGAACTCAAACCCATTGGAAAGTGAGGAAGTTTACTATATGAAGAGCTAAATGAGTACATGTCCTTGATGCTGTATTTTTCTCAACTGCTTTTAAGGGTGTTCTGCAGACTGTAGTCAGGAAACTAACATCCTGCATCATTGGAAAACCTTCTTTTCCCTGCCCTTCGGATTCAAGAGCTGGGTTACTTTTCTGAGGAGTTTTGCGCTGTGGGGTTTGTTTTGCAACTTACTTGGTAAGCAGCAAGATACATCACATCAATGCTAGCTGGCTCAAGCAAAGAGCCAGGAGTGAGGGCAGTGAGCTAAGTTACTTGCCTTAAAATATCTGCTCAGTTCTTAGTCTCAATTTACTAGCCAAAGATGTATGAACACACATCCGTCTTCCCAGCAAAAAATTCCCTCCAAAACAAAGAGGACTGAAAGGAAACCTGGACATTATTTCTTTTTGCAAGTCTGACAGGACTTTGTTATAGAGTAAAGTCAACTGGCAGACCAATCATACACAAGTATACTTTTCTCCTCAAAGTCCTCACAATGGCCTGAGCACCAGGAGACTGACAACCTTGACGTCTAATTCAGAACACTGGAATGACTATACACACCTACTCATGAACACAGCCCTTAACTTAGCCGTATAAATTCCCCCCATGCCAGGCAAACCCATAAACACAGGGAAAAGAAAGGAGTCAGAATTATCTGAAAATGCCAATGGACAGTTTTTTCTGCTTTGTGGTTATGAAAAACCTTAGGTTTTTCGAAGTTGCATACTCATTGTTTTTAGATCCTACACATTAATCACATCAGACAGGAATTACAAGCAAAATAAGTATATACACTGAGTTAATAGCTCAGCAGAGAAATTATCTGCAACGAGACACCTTTTAAACAAGCAAAAAAATAGTGCACAAATGTATTTACACAGAGCACAGCAATACAAGTACACAAACTGGTTTTCCAAATTACAGAGAGCTACGTGCAGTGTATTAAGTCAGGGTAACGCCCACACAATGACAAAATGGAAAAAGGGGACGAAGCATGGAGTAAAGACAGTCATCATCAGCTCCTTTCATTAACTTTATAATGTGGAACAGCAAACACATGACCATTCACTATTTCATATGCTTACAAGTATTTTAGTCACTGAACTTCCAGTCATAAGAAGAGACAAAAATCATGCAGTTCTAACAAAATTCAAGCATCTAATTACATAAAATAGGGTTCACAAAACAAAAGCCAGTCAGTACTACATCAAGTTATGTTAAGAACTATACAGGAGTGCCATTTTAAAGAACTATTCAATATAAAACTCTATAAAACTCTGAACTATTGGACAATATTTTCATATTTAAAAAGCAACTTTTCAGAAATAAAGCTTGAATACTCATCAGAAATATTTATCAGACCACTAGTTCAGCACAGTTACCACTACCATACTTTGTATATTAGAGTAGATACTTACTGCAGATAGACAGGACTAGACTCAGTAAACACTAAAAGGTAAAGGCCACGCATCTGGCGTGTGGTGCCATCTCCATTTTAGTCTTTCGGCTGTTCCAGGAAAACCTTTTCCTCTTCCATACAGGAAACAGAGCAATGACTGACCATTTTCTAAGATTTTAGGCAAAACATTTAAAAGCAAGCAGAAAAACTATGAAGATTCTGCACCTTTACTAAGACAGTACACACGCTCAAGATGCAAGACTCAAATACCTTTAGATACCTGAAACTGTAGAAGGATAAACGCCAATCAAAAAACGCTACATATTTCCCCTGTATTTATTTCTATTTCAATTAATTAACTGATTCCCTTTAATTACAAAATTATCCATAGGTAACATGTACAGTAGAAAGAGCGTATCATGAAACACCAAGTGTTTTTTGCAGTAATAGGGTAGGGGGGCTGAAAAGGGGAAAGAGAAAGTTTTTGGGAGGTCAGTCAAAATAACCCTAACCCCCCCCTCCACTGAGAGAGAGTCTGATTTCAAATAATCAAAACAACCTTCAATAAGATGATTCTTAAAGTGGATGAAAATGCCTGAAAAAGACTGTACAGCAATATTATTTGGATTAGTTAAATCCATTACATGTTTGGGCTGGGGGTGGGGTGGGGTGTGCGGTGCTGCAAAGAAAAAAAATAAATCCACAAAATAAAAAGCCTAACACCAAGATGATAATCTTTAGCCAAGACAAATGTAAACAAGATCATTCCCATGGCCGGATGCAGTTGCAGTGTTGGTTATTTCTATTTAAGGCAAAAAGGGTAACAAAAAGGTTACAGGAATAATAGTACAGTCTATAACACATCACGGAAGCGGTGCACATGCCACACTAGAAAAGGGTAACTATGGAAAGGGAAGGGCAGGAAATCCTTAAACAACTCTTCTAACTTAAACTTGCTGAAGACTTCTATAAATATAGATGTCTATATAAATCCTTTCCTCAGAGTGGAGATTAAAAAAGGGAAAAGAGAGGAAAATTCTCCAAAGATCATCTAGATTTATTATGAACTAAAAAAGAATAAGGGCTTTTAAACCAAACTGTGTTTATAGGCCATTTTTGCATACTATAGAAAAAAGCATCTGTAAGCTATTTACAGCAGAACTGAAGGAAGTTACTTGTTAAAAAAAATGTTGCTATACCTCCCCAGATATCAAGTAATATCTCATAAGCACTGTGTAACTATGAAATAAAGGAAGCATGAGGTATTCTTCCTACCACTGCAACTAGGAAAAATCATCAGCAGTCTGACCTTTTCAAGGTTATTTATCTGAATACTAGCGTGGGGAAAAAATCTAGACATTAATTAACAGATAGGTGGATTTGCAAGATGAAACTATTTAAGAAAGAAGGGACATGCTATACACATCAGTTACTAAAACAAAAACAGCCCGTCAGATAATTCTTTCTTGAGCAAGGGGGCACCTTCTGAAGATGAAGAACAATGTTTTTTAAAGATGCAACAGCTGTAAAGTTATTTATAAATTAGATTTGGTGGAGGGAGAGGTCCAGTGGATAGGGCACGTGCTTAAGAGTGGGACTCATGCATTCTTTAAGCACGTCATACATATTCTGACACTTACCACAGCTGGAGTGCTGTGCTCCAATGCTGCCTCTGCACATCACCCCTGCAATAGGGCAAGTTAAGGGACATTGAGGAAATGTTGGTGCTGGGCTTGTACACTGCTATCTAAAAGATACCATGTTTGAACACTGAACAGGGACCAGATTTCAGAGGCATGGGTCTTTGCTGTTAGCCTAGATTTATTTCAATGTTGACAGTGATGTAAGTAGAACTATCTTCAGCAGTCGAAACCAGAAATGAGGAGGAATGGAAGGTCTTGCATAAAGACAATCCTGTTGTGACAGCTTACAAGAAAGGATGCAGATGAAGAAAGATGCAGGAACGAAGTTCCCCAAGTATCTTTTGTGGTAAGAGGGAAAAAGATCCCAGCAGCATGTCACAATCCAGTCCCACACTGAGGGTATTTTATTCAAATCCTATCAAATCGAAACCATTGTGGTCAAAGCTCCCAATATACAGATGTTCCAATAGCAAGCACACACTTTCAATATTCCTGACATCAGTCCTGGAGCTAGAAGAAGCATCCACAAGATAAATGAAAAACACTAATAGAACATTGAACCTAAATTTGGTTTATGGTGTAAAAACCACAAGCCAGTAAGCTAGGACTTGTTTTGATATATACACGTGTAAGTGCAGTGATGAAGACACGATTTATCTTACAAAACAGGAATTTTTAAAAATAAGTTTTGTGCTGATTGGGTAGAGTTATGATCTAGATTCAAACACTAAAGACTGTGTCTTCTAAATATATCTAATAAGTTAATTTGAGTAAAAGCTTGATGTCAGCGTCTTAGTCTGTCAAATATTGCTGGAGAAAAAAATTAAATTGTCCAGTTCTCTGACATTATGGAAGACACACCAATCATCATAGCAGGATTAAAAGGCAGGTGTCATTTTCAGTTCAATATTCTTCTATATGCATTGAAACTTTTCTGAAAAGACCAAAAAAAGTCAAGATATTTTTATCTCACTTCGTACATTCTAGATAATGAAGGAGATAAAAGGTCAGTACCGAGGAGAAAAAGCAAAAGGAATGAATCTGTGTCAGCTTATCTTTATTTTGTACTAAACCTGTAAGTCAAGAGTTACCATTATAAAGCATGAATTATTGCATATCAAAGCTTCCGATAAGCCATTTTAAGAAACCTAACTAATTTTTCTTTGAGCAACCAAGGTTTTGTTTTCAAACCTGTTCTGAAACAGACAATACTTCAGTGGTTTCTGGATCTATAACCAAGGATCTCTTTGATGGGTAATTTGGATCAACTAGCTAGACAACCAGTTCCAAAGTTCTTTAATGGAAGAAAACTCTGAAATCAGCTGACATTTTTACTAATGATTTTGGAACCTGTCAGGAGCATGCCACCAACCCATGTTTTGATATGACTTCCACCACCATTATCTCTACTCCTTGATTCAGAGTGCACTGCAATATGACATGTCCATAACATGTTAGGCAAAAATTTCAAAATAAGTGACATCTGATGGTAGAAACCAAAACCCAGTCACTCCTATCTAATTGTACTCAAACAGAACCAGAGCTTTTGAGCTGCAATGAATCTTCTGTTATCACACTGGGAGGAGACCAAATCAGTTAACCACGGCTAATTAAAAAAGCTGTAGCAAACAGGGGAGGATACAACAGTATTCATTCTTCAGTTCCATCTGTATTTTCTTGTTGGAAGGTCTCGAAATACTGCAGTCTGGAGTTTCTCCAGAACAGATGCATGCTCCTCAAGGCTAACAAAAGTAAAAAAGGCAGCAAGATGCTACCTTTACTCAAACCAGTGGTCTTGGTGGTCCCTCCTCCCAGAAGCTGTTTCTCAACATTACTCTGGTAGACTTGTGAGAATTCAGGTATAGACTTACACCCAAAGATAATATATAGGTGTCATTCTGTGCACTACTGCCTGTTACAGAGAGAGTACAGCTGATTCAAAGTCTTCAAGAGCTATTATTACTCTTTGATGACATTTGCTGAAGTAGCATATGGGCTTGCCTACAGTTCTATTACTTCACAGCAATTCTGGAGAGCTTTCTTTTGATTAAAAAAATTGCAGAGAATAGTTTGGAACACTCAATCAGTGAGACAATTTTCTTTACTATTTAATCATAATAATTCTTGAAAGTTCCAACCATATTTCTTCTCCCTTCACTTAAAAATTTCATCTATTAAAGACATGTGAATTGCAACCCAGGCTTTCTCCAGTGAATGCAAATTAACTTATTAATTTTATTGATATTAATTCAACAGCTTTTTACATGACAGAAGAAAAAAACCCAAATTCCTCAGAAGGTTGCCTGCATCTATTGTTATTATTTCAAAAGCAGAATAAAGAAAAAATCCTACTCAAATTAGTTCTTAATGTAATTACAAAGATCTATTTGAAGTCTGAAACTACAGACTGTACCCGGGAGCTGTAAGTCCTTCCAGCAGAAAGCCATAGTGCTAAGGGATCCAAAGTTTTGACCACAGAGTGTGCATCACCTACGGACGTCAGCAACATTTCTACGAAGCCAAGTGTTGAATTCAGCCATTTTTGCTGCACACAAAAGCTATCTACTCCACAATTACTCCAGTGAAAGATTAAAAAAAGATTCAAATAACCCAATGATTCGGTTTTTTTTTAATTCAGATTCCAAAAGCACTGCCAAGAAGGAAAGTAGCTGTTTTTACTGAATAGATTCTTACAGGATTTTTTTTTTAATTGGAGCTTACAATATAGAAACTGTCGTCATGCTTTCATTATGTAGCCTACTTATGTTCAAACAGAATATAAAGAGCTGTGCTGTATCACAGAACAGCTATTTACAGATTCAATGTGTGACAGTTTTCCAGCCACCATCTGCAAAATAAACACCTACAGTGTGCTTATTCCTTCCTTGGAAAAATCCATGACTTACACTTCCATTTCCAAGCATTAAACACTAAATTCCTGTTCACTGACTGGTAACATAAAAGTGGTAATCTGGAAATTCCACTACAGAATATTTGAGTAACCAACTAGACTAATTTAGAAAATTTTAATATGGCAAGTATATTTCAAAATTTTAAGTTCTTTTCAACATGCTTCCACTCCTGCAAGGCATTGACTAAAATGATCCATAGTAAATGGATTACAATTTTGCCCTCATTCACGTATTCTGGAAGGAAATAAACATTTCCATACAGTATATTTACTGGCAACTATTATTCCATTCATATTAAAAATACCATTCCACCTGAAAAAATGACTTCTAAGTGCTTAAAACTAGCATCCAAAAGTTTGCAAAACTGCAGTAACTAAACAGAATAGTAGACTGATGGCATAAAAAGTATATTAGGATTTTACACGCTGCGAGGATTTCAGAAGAGATAAACAACTTCTGCTTGTGTTTCATTGAGAAAAATATTTTTAATAAGAGCCAAACCAGAAAAAGTAGAGCTGCATAGCATTCTGTCAATCAGTACAGAAAGATTATACAAAAAGGGGCTATTCAAATACTCTAACACCTGTGCAAACAAAACTGATCATAACTAAACCTGCTGAGGAAAGAACAGAACCCTTTAAAAAAAAATCTCCAAGAAACCCCACTACTTTGTTTGAAAGGTGACATTTTGGAACAAAGGTATTAACCTGAACTGAGCAACCATGACACTCAATTATTGCCAATTCATGTAACGCCACCTGAAAGCCTGATCAGCACTAGAATTCCTTGCTGCTCATCTATAGCTCAAAGCCATTGTGCACTTGGGAGCTACAAACCCATCAGTCCAGAGCAGCTGGTGTCTTTCAGAAGAAAGCAAGCACAAATAATACTTATGACTGCTGCATACCTGGAAAGGATGTTAGAAAGCCCATAAAGCTTATTCTCACCTGGCAAGCAGAAAACAGTCGTCAGTAAACAGCATCTTAAAAGGTTAGTAATTTCTGAGGAGCATTCTGCATTCACTTGGAGAATTACTAAGAGCCTATAACCCTATATTCAGATACCATTGAGGGATAATCTCCTCAGGACATTACTTAATCGTTTAAATAATGATCTGGGGTAAAAGGCATTGTTTATTGTGCTTTACTTTGAAAGAGCTCCTTCATGCAAGTATAAATCCACAGAAGAAAAACATCCCTTAAAGTGGCAGAAGGAGTTTTCTCAAAGTCATCAGACAATAAAAATGGACTTTCTTGACACTTAGCAAGTTTCAATCAAGTATGATACCAGGATAAAAGGGTTAAAGGACAGCATCCGTGATAGAGTTTCATGAAAATACCAGGGCCTGGGCATAGAAGGAGGCCCAAGGAAGAAGCCTGCAGTACTTGGTCATCAACTATTCTGCTTGGCAGAAGCCACTTGGGCAGCTTACATGGGCCTCCAGACAAGCTCAAACAAGTATCAACATATGCCACAAGATGTAAAGAACAGAGAACTCACAACTTTGTAGAAGATGTCGGCCAAGGACACAAATGCAAAGTAAGACAGACATTTGTCCACAATTTTTAAAATATGCTTAGTGTACAAAGGAATTTGCAAGCTTTAGGGCCTCACTTAATCCACATGCTATAATAAAATTTTAAAAGTAAAAAATCACTGAAGTTACTTTAGGAAAAAGAACTGTCTTGGTTTTCCAGAGCTCAAAACAAAAGAATGAGTGAGAGCTGAGGATAAATTAGAAGCAACACCTCCTAACTTGCACATAAAGGATTAAATGCATACTGAGCAAACAATGTAACTCTGAAAAGTATATTTGGCACTTTTTTCACGCTTTTGGTTTTAAGAATCAGAGTACAAAGGCCAGAAGTGACAGAATTATGAGTAGCTATCTGGGCCACAGTCAAGTGGACAAAAATTGAGGAGGAAAAAAAAGAACGCAAATGGATGGATAGGTTCAAGTTTGGTTGTGTATATATGACTAAGAACTAACTTTCAAAAGCTCTTTCTTGTCATTAATTTATTTCAGATATATTTAACTAGAAATGAGGCACCCATCCACCTTTCAAAAAAATTCAAAAGTTTAAGTTGCCTAAGTGCCATTCCTTTACACTGCCCTCTCAAAAATAGCCCAGTAAGTTAACAGCTGAACAGAAAAAGCAAATGCACTAGCTTTCACTTACTAAATAACAAAACATTCAACCTATTCCAATAGACCTAACTAGTCTAATCCAAGAATATATCCATGCACAAGCTACTGCCCACAAAAAAACCCCAAACAAAAAAAGCAAAACACAAACCAACTTCCTATGCAGCCCCTTAGAAGAACTCAGATACAATCATCTTTGGCAGAACCAGCTCTCATCAAGGAAGAGGAAGAAGCAAAAAGTGAGACTTGTCAGTTGTTCAGTACTCACAGCTTCACACCTATGAAAGGATGTCAGCAAGTCCAAGAAACTCCTTTCCAAACACCAAGGGCTCCCCTAGGCTTTTGGATCAACACTCCATGTCACATAAACTACTACCGGATTTGCTCCAAGGAAGACTTAATGCTATACTCTCTCACCCCACACACTTTTTTCTAACATTTCTCATATACCCTTTTAGTCTTGTAATACCATAATCATTATTAACTGTTCAGATTACACTTGCCAGTGCAGAAAGCATTAAAGTTCACACACTTCAATGCACTTGCATGGGTGAAACACACAGCTGACTGTAGAACTTGTGTGATAATTACACAGATAACATGAAAAAAAAAATGCATTACCATCCAGTAAAGAATTATTTTGCTTGTTTACTGCATATGAGAACACCATTTTGCAACAGTCCTCTAAACAACAGTAATCAATGCTGCAGTGTACATACATTATCAAATATATAACTTGTGGAGTACCGATACAAAAGCCTTAAATTGTACAGTTGTGTCAATTGTGCAGTCTTAGACTTTAGTTGTTACCCTGAAAGTAAGACTCTGACAGTCAAACAAGTAACAGTTTCAGAATAAAGTGTGAAAATGCCCCCCCCCAGCCCTTTTTAAATTATGACAGCAGGAAAACACAGGCAAGTTCAGGGAAGACAGTAGAAAAATACCCTAAGCATCTGAAAAACTTGAAGATTTTCCCCCAAATGCCCACACCTTTTGTCTGGTATTTTTGTCTGATATGAAGTGATATTTATTCCAAAATAAGCCTTTTTAGAAAGCTATGAAAAAGTCAAAGAGCAGCAATTGTAACTGCTTGGTATTTTAACTATAGCTTTTCTTAGTTATGCCACATGATTTCTATAAAGTCATGGAAAGCTGCACTATTTCCTGATAGCAGAAGGCAAAAGGTGGTCACTCAAATATTTGTTTGACTAATTCATTCCACTGGCCTTTCCATAAGTGATTCATGGCTGCACTCAGCTTTCCTGGAAAACATTTCACAAAGTCTGCAAAGCATGTAAAGTAGTATATTTTAATTGTCTAGTTTCTAATTGTGAATCTCTGAGCCTCCCTCTTTAAAAGCAAACAGCATATTTAGTAACTTTGTTGTATCCAGTATGATTTTGTTAAGCACTCTATACACAGAATAACTGCCATAATGGCAAACATCCACACACTTTTTTTCCTACACAAGTTACTCCAGGCTTACACACAGTTCTACTTCAACATGTAACCAGACTTACTACATCCTTTTAATAGTCAGTTTTATCCTCTTTTGCCTGTCCTGATCCTGAAATCACTATTGTGTCTTGATTTTTTTCTCAGTTAGTGCCACAACATTGCTACTTTCCCAAATGAAAGAAGAATCAAGTCCTTATCTGTAAGCTCCTCTTAGAAGGGATTTATCACTGTTTACACATTGCTGCCAAAATGATACAACAAAAACCCTGAAACAATAAATAAACACGAAATTAACTGTTTAATAGTACTGAAGGTAAGACTATAAGCACAGGTTACAACAATTTGACTTTATGGCAACCTCGTAAGCCAGAGGCTGTTGTGCTCCCGTGAAAATGCACACAGCTCCTGCAAAAAGAAGCCTCAAAGAGCAGAGCTGTGGGCAGCTCTAATGCCCTTTCCGTTACCCCACAAAGCGCTACCGTGTTTCAACAGCAGGACACAACCTCTAGAAGTGCATTTGTGGGAGGAGAAAAGGAACAGTCGAGTATATACATTTGAATCCCCAACCTATAGGCACACTCATAAACAGAACTGGAGTTTCTCAAACAATTCTTCTTGCTTCTTTATAGAAGGGTGGTAATTATAAACATTGGCCTGATTCAAGATTTAGGTGAAAATTATGTTCCACATGGCAACAAATTTACTTCGCCTCTTAAGAGGACCATCTCTGAGGAAATCATCTCTGCCACATCCTCTGAGACAGAAGACTTGAGAAACTGGGAAAGAGGATAGGTTGGGAATGGGAAGGTGGGTGTGTAATTTGATTTTGTTTAAAACTTCTGAAAATAAATTTAAATGCTTATTTTCAATGCTTATTTTTTAAAAATTATGAAACAAAATGTATTTATATTTTGCACTCCTTTTCCTATATATTCCCATTTATCAGAATTCAAGCTCTAGATGCCCAAGGAAATAGGATTTACTTTTCTTTTTTAAAGTAAATCTAGAAAGAGCTCCTCTGAAAACTCACCTCATATATTAAACATTTGTTCTTTTCTCGGAAGTCACAACACTACAAAAAGTTTATTTACATAGAGGGACTGTGAAATAATTATAAGTTCTCTGAAACTACTTGCCTGACTGGTTTCTAAAATCCTTTATGGCCTCAGTTCAACACAGCACACACCAGTGAGGATGACTTGATCAAAGTTCTGGTTACCCTCTCTCTGATCAAGCCTGAGCCAGGACGATACTACATAAACAAATGAGTCTTCAAAGTAGTTCCCAGGACCCTCATCTCCTATTTTCATTAAAAAAATTAAAGGAATTCAATTTTGTTTAGAATGCAGATAAGCTGTGGGTATAGTAAAACTACATGTAACATCATTTCGCTTTAGTTATACCCAGGTTGCTGCCTCTGTGCAACTTGAAGGGTAACAGGTTGATTTCTCTCACCACACATTCTTTCCTGCTCAACAGGGCAATTGATTACCCAATTCCTCCCTTCCCAGACAGTCTGACAAAGCACTGCTTGCTTTTCTCATGGCTTGAATATGACCTACTCACCGATTTCATTTTGATGAGAGCTTTACAGTCCTTGCCCTCAGGCAAGTTCTGCTGGACTTCCATTAAGCCCCCCATTTGAAATGACTTGGTGTTTACACTCTATGCTCTATTCATTTTTACCAATTTTAGAAACACAGGTTACCATACACACAAGTAAAACAGTGCTACGAAAATAAGTTTTCAGTGTTATAAAATTGTTCCTATTTCCCAATGAAGGTTAAATAATATGGAAATTTCAGCATGATATTAAACATGGATGTAACTTCTCAGGTTTCTCTATTGCTTTCAAATTTCTTGTTTACTTGTTCTCGTAGCTCCTCCAAACCTTGTTTTGGAAAATACAACCACGAAGCCTTTTTTTCCAGCCAAGGAAGAAAGGCAGACAGCTCCCTTCAGGGTGCTGCCCTGAGCTATTCTTAGTCTGTTTGCTATTAATGCCACTCTCCAAGGTATTTCCAAGGAACTGCGTTAAATTACTGCAACAATAACGTCCTAGTCAAAGGAAAAAGACTACTATTGTATGCTTAGCCCTTAAGTAAATACAGAAATAAAGACATCTTTCCCATGTGAACAGTTAAGGCTTATCATTTTTTTCCAGATGAACTGTGTTTTGATTTAATTACTTCTGTGAAAAGCTTGGAGATAAAGTGTTTTATTTCAGAAGTTCAACTATGAAGAAAACACACTAATGTGCTCAGGTGTTCTTCATAAAAACAGTTCGTACATTATTAACAGATACTCTTTTAGTAGTCCAGGTTTCATAAGCACCATATTTTAAACCACCACAGACTGGACACTTCTCAAAGTCACTTGATTCTGACAGCCTCTGAGGAAAGCACTACCTTGGTTGTTTCTGAAGCCAACCCAGAAAATTTTAGCTGACATTTCAAACCTGCCAAGCAGAGCAAAAAAGAGCTTGTAACAAGCATTTCCAGTTCTACATTATGCAACCTAAACGTTACACCAAGGCTTTTGCAGATTTAAATGTAAAAGAATTACACGGTCTTCAAATACGACAATATGCAATGCAAAGTACTACCCAGAAACATCAGCAAATAAGTGATACTTAAGCAGGAGAGGAGGGAGGTGGGAAAGGAGGGGAAGAGAGATTAAATAATAATGTGCAAATACATGAAAAGGTTAAGTGTGTTGGAAAAAAAGTGGGGAGGGGAAAAAAAAATATCTTACCAGCAATTCCATTAAGAACCCATAGTCCTATAAATTTACAAGAAAAACTACATTGTCAACTACCAGAAAGAGTCAGCTGCCTGTTTTGAGGCTCAAAAACTACCAGTTACTTTCAAGATAAATAAGCCTTCAATAACAAAACTTTCCAGGCTATGTTCTTCCTTATAGGGGAAATAAAAAAAAAAACCACAAACCACTCCACACTGCTAAACTAGGAACAATTATACTATAAATTGCTCTACTGAACACTGTTTTGTCTGTAATTAAACACAACTGCAGGATGTAGCAATTACAGTAATTCCTTTTCTGTCTGATATGGATGAGGCAGCAATATACCATAAAATAAATATAATCATATCTGTCTGTTCAGTAATAAACTCTGGTGTCCCATATCCAACCTATTAAAAAACCAAGATTATTCATTTAAAGATTTAAGGTGACCTGGTTGGGTTGACACACAAGGACATTTCAGCGCTTATTTGCTTACGGTCATCCTTTGTTTTCAGATTTACAGATCCAACTATTATTTCCCTTCAAACCTTCATGGTATGTCCCAGTCTTCCAAGCCTTCTCTCCTATTAGATATGTCCAACTGTTCAGAAAGAATGTGGCTGACCTTCCAAGCTACCACCACTGCTCCGTATAACTGTTCCCAGCACTGTGCCAATTTTTCCTCAGTGCCACACACAGCATTTTCTCCTGCCAGAGAGCTGCCCTGGTGTGCAGGGGCCTGAAAAGGACCTCAACTCCTCTGCTGACACTACCTCAGCTTTTGGACTCTACCAGTGCAAACTGCCCATAGCTTATCTGCAAGCAGCTGTATTGCATTGAAGTTTTGAAGCATTAAAATGTTGCAGCTGGCTTTTGTTCTCCTGTTACTTGGCTTCCACACGATTCTTTACCTCATACTTTAAGCTTATACTTGGGCAATTGTTAAGGATAAGATGACGGGGCAACTGCCCTCCAAATAATTATGCTTAAACTACAGGTCCTGAACACTGAGCTGTGGGAGTTCAAACCAGATTTAGCCTAAGAAAAGGAGACACAGGAGCTAAAATGGCACAGATGCATGGATTTAACTAACTTCTACTCCCCAATTACAATCACCCACTAAGTGATTAGAAGTCAATTCTTATCATTGCATCTGCTTCTCCTGTAATCTAGGGGGTTTAAAAATTTATTTATTTAGAAGTGATATTACTCTACTTTTTAAAGCATCACATGACTTCTGCTTCATTACTCACCATGGCACTTAAAATAGTGGATCTACTACAAATAATTTTAGTAACTGCAGGAAAGAAGTACCACTCAAAAAACAGACACCAGTGTCATCACCTGTTTCACAGACCAAAGGACTCTTTAAATAGCATCAATTCAGGTCCCAGCTACATCATACAAGACTCTTCCTCATAACCCCTATATTTGCAAATTATTTCTGTGTTTCTGTTTACTTTTTTTACTTTCTGCACTGACTTCTACAGGAATGAGATGGTCACTAAAATATTCTTAATTCAATGAAAGTCTGCTATTAAATAAAAAGCTAGTTTAAAACATTTTCAGAGATAAAAACTCCAAAATCAGTGTTGTGTTCTGCAACACCTGAACTTCTGTGCATTATGGATGGTAAAAATGGACTGACAGCATTGCATAAGAATTAGGCAGCTGTGTATAATTTTATACCTGTTAATTCACTCTGCCTAGCAAACATTTTGTGTATCTTTTAGGCTTCAAACCCACCTTCAGGACTACATCAACTATGGGGTCAGAGGTTTATTATAGTAGGTAATATAGCAGGTATTCTCAGCTAGCAGATTAAAATTTGCGGTCACTTACAGTGTCTATAAGGCAGCTTCTCAAAGGTTCCCAAGAAAGAAGCTGGTAATTTCAATTTTGTTTCCATTGAACATGCACAGATCTCAAAATTGTCATCAGCTTTAAGAGTATGCTTGGCATTTTCAGAGAGGAAGGAACAAACCTAAGAGACAAAGGGGCAACGGTCTCACACAAACTCAGTTCATTCACACCAGAATGCGATGACAGGTTGACAACACTGGACAAGCTCGTGCACACATACAACTCCATACCAGGAATGCTGAACAATCTGATGATAATTCTAAGGTGCTTTTCTCGGAAACTGGGGACTGTGTTATTAGAAGCAACTCACAACCGGCAGCAGATATACGGCTGCAGCCCTATTATCTATTTGGCCCGCTTCAGAGCCTTCAAAAGTCCTGCAAGTCCCTGCCTTAGTGATAGGGGCACTAGAGTGCAGGGCAGATGCTCAGAAAGACTGGTCTCTTCCAAGACTGCAAGGTTGGTGTTGTCAGGATGCTTCCACAGTAGCCTAACTTATCATTGCTTCCCTCCCCACACAACAGGAGCAACCTCCTCCTCTCCCTTTCAGTCCTGCTGATTCTCTTTTCTAAAAGGAAAGTGGAAGCTTTGGCTATTTCTGCTCATTGAAATATGCTTTGCTGCATGTTGTCAGCTGTCATTCTGATGCACTTAATATAGCTTATATTTAAAATTCAGTCTCCATGTGTGCCAAACTTTACCTAAGATACCCAGTTTATCCTTTAAATGACAAAGATGGTTAACAGGTGAAACTAAATCTAGATATTACTGTGGCTGCTGCCTTTTTTTTTTAATTGAAGCACAAATGTATATTTCAGTGATTTTCATTTTTCCTTGATCTTCAGCTGTCATTTCTGAAAAGCAAAACAGGAGCTGTTCCCAGAATATTTTTCTAAATTGTTGTGATTTTTTTGTATAAGACAGGTACATGAACTGTCATACTGAGTGAAGACATAGCCATAATCCTGGTGAAATTTTATGAAAAATACTTCTGCAATTAACTATTTTAAAAATGCAACCATATGATGCCAAAACTACTACTTGAGGGAATGAAAAGTCAGGAGGTAGACAAGGACTAAACTGTATGAAAACAGCATGTCTTTCAGGTCTTTTTTAATGACTAGACCTTTATAGTGTAACAATAATATTTGTTTAACTTAAGTATGAAAGATATTATCATAGGTAAGTAAAAGTTAGTGTTGATTATCTGACCATTCTTCTGATATATTCTCTGTGACTAAGGGAAAAACAAAAAATCAAGCAAAAAATATACTCTAACACAGGAGGTTTTAGAAAACCACAGTAGTTTTTCAGAAGCAGGCTGGTATTTTTGTGAACTTTAAAGAATGACATTTTCCACTGGAGTCATGGAAGGAAGAAAGGAAGATTGTTTCAAAATATTTTTAAGGAGTGTTCTGGGTGGATAGCAGAAGAACAAAATAATTGCAATTAGTTATTGTACTTCTAAGAACGTATTAAGTGCACCTAGAGATTTCAAAAGCATTTAAAAATATAGGAGTAAGGATAATAAAATGAACCACAGGAGAGTCTGGATTTTATCCTAAATCACATGCATTTTTTATAAGGTTAACATCTAATACACTCTAATTTTCTCAGGCACATTAACTTAATGACATACTAGAGACTGTGATAAATTGTATAACCTCTAATTGCAAACATACAAAAATGTAATCAATTACAGCTTTTTAACAATCAAATAGCCTAACTGTCTGCAAAGTTTGTGAAGTTACCTATGAGACTAACCCTTTCACTGCAGCAGCCACACAATAGCAACACAAGGACTGAATTACTTCAAATGCCAGTGGCAGTATCTTGGCATGAAAAAAACCCAGCAAAATAGATGTATGACCATCTGACCTAATCAGAGATGCCTCAGTGTAATTTTGCTATTGAAATGCTACTGGTAACAAAAAACATTGGCATTTAAAGCTTTTGAGGTACTTAACAGTAGAGCTTTCAGGATGCATTTCTTTGTTTATATAACAAGAATACATCTGTTTTGATTGAAGGGGAAAAAGATCCGTATTAGAAAATAACTCCTGAAACCATTATAACTTCCTGAAAATTCAAGGCAATGTTTTTGTTTATAAATTTATGCTTCAATTGACTTTGCTGAAAACCAATACTGCTCTGCATTTTATTATATCTTCTGCTTCCCCTGCCCTTCCTATAGAAATTTTATTTTTCACTTTTTTTTCAGCAGGGGAGATGAAAACATCATTGCAGTCTAATACTGATAAGAACAGAGTTTTATTTTGGCAACTTCTTCAGGAAGAGACAAGAGACATAGCTTCATCTCAAGTAGTTAATTAAGGAACAATCTCTCCTGAAATACTCTCCTGTGAAGATTACTGCACTTAATCTCCTATGGGCTGTTACTAAAAAGGCTTTTAAAGTTTATTTTGCATATACCAAAGAACAAAACTTTAAAAATCTGTTCAAAAATTATCATACACCTCTCAGGCAAATGACCTTCTCCCCTCTTATTTCTCAGGAGAAAAATATCCAACTCCTGGTGTGAAGGATTTATCTATTTATGCCTAATAGGTGGGCTCTATTTAGTGTCCTTAAATTGTATGCTGTAATGAGGAGCGAACACTTTGGCAAACAGAGTTTTTAATAGAAGGCACAATGATTTAACCTAGTCTCTGATCCGATTATTCTTTTGGTTATACAACCCCAGGCAAGAGTTATTCATACTTTCCACTGCCTGCAACAGCAGCTGTTTTGCTATCACCCTGGAGCCTCGGGAAAATTCAAGCCCTTAATCACTGTTTCCATTAGCCAACCGATCTTTGCTACCAGCTCGATGCAATATGGCCAAAGTGCCATATAGTCTAACTACAAGAAATTGGTTTTTAAAAAAATGCATCCTGCAAAGAAGCATCCGCATACCTCAGAAGTTGGACAAATACCATTCATGAGTTCCCGTTGACTCCCTTTGCTTACCAAAGCCACATACATAAGCTTTCTCCACATATCTCCCATATGTTCTGCTTGACACAAGAAAATCTCTTATTTAATATGATAGCCTGAAAGAAATATACATTTTAGTTCTTACCTCAGCTTTTCTTCTTTTACCCATATTTAATTTCATCCTCTTCCCTGAACTGGGCAACATACATATTCCCAGTTTTAGACAAAAAGCAGGACTAAAAGTAGTCTCTGCTTTCTACATTAATGGACGTATTAGTACTGCAGTTTCCTAGCAAAGCTGCCAGCCCTGAATTATCATTAATATTATATAAATATCAGAGATGGGAGTTGTTCTTAACACATTTCATAACATACATAATCTACATTTGTTGGGTTACACCCTCCTTTTCTCATGTTTTCACTAGAAGGTCACTGATGTGCTTTAAGCACATGGATTATGAATGACTTCTTCACCTACAAAAAACAGAAAGAGGAAAAAAACAATTTATTATAACAATACAGCTTGCATCTTCTGGCATTTCACCAGCTCAGTTCCTATCTCTACAGAGAAAGGAAACAGTAAGTCTAGGAAAAACAGAAACAATTCTTCATGCCTTTCAGTTTTTATTTGGAAAGCATCCTGATTTTTAAGAGGCTGTTTCACCCACCACAGTCCCTTCTTTTGAAAGCAGGCCCAAACCTCCACAGAAGCTTCTAGAATGGTGTTCTGTCAATGACAGACAATAAAGTTGTTTTACTCACCTATACAGCATCTAAGAGTCAAAGTCTGACTTTTTTAGGGATACCAAGATATTTTTATTTAAAGACTGTGATACAGAGACATATGTATCAATCGTCATGTTGCTATAATCTCCACTCAAAGCCAATATGCAATCCAGCATATTTACAGCTAAAAGCCTAGATATACATCTATTATACCATTAAGCTTTCACAACAGTTTCTACGTATGCAGAAACCTCTCCAGGGCTTCTCAATAGGGCAACTACAATGTAGCTTCCAGGAGAGAAGCGCCAAAAGCAACTGATTCTTCTCCTTGACATTTGCCTGCCAAACGACTCAGGTTTATCCTGTCAAACATCCTTCACCCAGGCTGAATATAGACAGGAAAACTAATTACAACCCACTCCTCCTTCACTCTCGCAATAGGGCAGTTTGGCCACATTTACCATTCCTAAAACCACTGGTGCATCAAAGAGATAGACTGTCTCACAGTTTATGGTGTTCACGGTGTGTGTTGCATTTCCATATCTTTTGTACTTCAGGAACAACAAATAACTGAAATCAAACCAATTGTGTTTGCAATGTACTCTCAGCTCAATAGCTTGAAGTGTGTTTTCCTTCCAGAAAGTCAGCCAGCATGAAAATAACTCCAAAAGAAAACCTCAAAAAGGAAAAACAAATCAAATCCAACTATTAACTTCTGAATTATCTGAAAATCTGCAAAGTGAAGAGGAAAGTTTATCTTGGAAAATGAGGTTACATTTTAATAAATAAAATCCACTACAATCAATACTATGCGTACTGATAGGTCTGCTTTTATGAATGGGAACAGTAATAAGTGATGACTCACATCGTTAAAAGAAAGCCATTCTAGTTATCCCTGACAGCAACAAATTCTTGGAGGAAGTGACAAAAGATATAAAGCTGGGTATCTATAAACTACCCTCCTCCCACCTAACCCTGGCAATAGCACTTCACCAACTCTGAATATTAAGTTCTACCCTAATCACTGTGCTTGACAGACATTACTCATGAATCAGTCCCATCCCTTTTTTAATATTAGGTTCCTGGACTTCCAAACATTTTAGGACAATGACTTTCACAGTTTAATTACACATTACACAAAACTTTTTTTTTTTTTAGAAAATCATATTTTAGACCTTGGTCTCAACTTTAGCTTCACTGAAGACAGTGAATCTTTCAGCTTCACTAATGCATTTCCAGCATACTCTCATCTTCTGTGAGAAAAATAAGAGTAGAAACATACCACTTAGTGGCTTACTCCCAAAGCTCCCCTCTCTCATGGGAATGACAAACCTTTATGTTTTAGACCTTTTCTGTAGAATTTAATGGACCATGAAGGTTTTTTTGTTGGGTTTGGTGGGTTGTTTTTTAAAGCAAGAAAAACAAGGCTGAGAAGTCTTCATAAATACCAGGTTACAGTAATTTATATTGCGTGAATGAGCTCTTCAGATTTTAGATAAAGTTTCCCTTGTGGGGTAGGGTGCAGGTTCTGGCTATCCGAATGGAAAAAACTGTAACTAATTCTAAGGATGTTCCAAGTTGCTTTTAGATTAGAGGTGTCTAGAAACATCTTGTCACAGACTAAGTGTAGTCCTTATGAGATTCTCAGTTGGGTCAGATACTTCTACAATCAGCCATATCAAGTACCAGGGGGGAAAAAACCCAAAACTCAAACACACACCCATAATCTCCATGCCATGGTTGTGGGACTTCTGTTTCACCAAGATGAAGTTCCAGTTAAAAGCAGGGCTTCAGAATTATCTTACATTAGTACACAGAAAACATGAACTAGTTTCACTGGCTCTTCTTTCACATTCAGTTTTACCTGTCACATTGGTGTCAAAACAGCTATTGGATTATCTATCACAAGGTACAGCAACAGTAACAACAAAAACTTCGTTTTTCGTTTTTCCTCATGAACTTGAAAAGCATCTCCATGAAAAGTCTGAAGTATATCACCATGCTTTGGAAATGATCATACTTGGAGAAAGAGGAAAAAACCCAAACCAATCCAAATTAAAGCTACCTAACATCCCATTTGAGGAAGGTGACGCATCTTTGTTGGAATACCATTAAAATCCCAACAAAAACAAACCCACACATCCAGGCCTCCAGTATGTCTTCACACACATTATAAAACCCCCAAACTACAATGTCATTTCTATTTAATGTACCGTATATTAACTTTGTGTAACAATTTAAAAATTATTTCCATTTTCAGATATTCTGATTTTCAGTTACTAAATTAAAAAGCTTATTAAATATTAATGACCAACATTACTTCAAATGTAAGTTTATAAACATTACTTATTAAAACTTGCTCAATTGAATAAGTAGTTTCAGTAACAAGCTGCTGTAGAATTAGTCTTTCTGAATGGTTGCTGCCAAAAAGAATTCTTATCTTTAAAACCTATTTTCAATAGGACAGTTCAGCCACTGCTGATCTTAATTTTATTAATGCTTGTTATTCAGAAGTGTTTGGGATAAGTTTCAAGTTAGTGTAACATCTATCATATTTTTCTTTTTACACGGGTACGTAAGTGCCACTATTCCTGAAGAACAAAGCTTTTTTTTTTTTTTCTAAAAAAAGACAAACATCCACGATGATAAGGAAATGCACTCCATAGCATTCTAATGTATACCAGACTTGGTGTGATCGAGCAGTGATTTGAAGCAGTCAAAGTTCTTCCAAGTTTCCATTTGATTCTCCAGGAAGACTAAAGCTCTGAATCTTGTAGTAGCACAGATCTTACCTGTGATCTTTTTTTCACTACTTTGATCTAATGATTAGAGCATTGGGTCATATGGAAATATTTTTTGTTGATCCCTCCAACATCTATGCTATTAATGACAATTTCATAATATTTGTTTTTATTTTAGGTATTTGTAAGCCACCAAACAACCGTCTTCTGCAGCATTACTTGTTATTACAAACAATTACTTGATAACAATTACTTGTCATCATTATTTGAAATTGTTTCTCAACAATTCTAAATTTGACTGTTACCCTTACTTTCACCCTATATGCATGACTTGTCTTAGCACATTATACAACTAATATACACTTCCATTTTATTTCCACTTACAAGGATATTTCCATTGTTTGCTCATTGAATGGAATGATCAGCACACTTTAAAGACTTTAACAGTGGGGTTTTGACATAGAAGTATTTATTCCACTATTTTCACTTGATTAGGAGACTTACAGAGGGTTCAAGTGTCATAAACCTGAACCTGCACTCAAATACCTCCTCTTACGACCAATATATTCAAAGCTGCAGCATGAGGGCTCTCTGTTAGCACCTTATTTTATCAAGGCTACAACTGGTTATGATGCAACTCTTTGAGCACAACAAAGAGCTACAGAAATGAAAATTATCCTTCCTCTTGTGAAATCAGCCTTTCAATTACAGTTTCATGGTATTACCTGTACTTTCAAAAGAAGTATAACTAACGTGTACAACAGCTAAAGGAAGCCACCTAAATAACTACTGAATGCCTGAAGGTCCAAGTATATGAAAAAAGCAGTCAAGCACTGCTTGACCAAAAAATGTTAATATTGTGCAATCTCTTAAAATCCTTCTACTCCAGCTGAAAACAGAGTATTCAAAATCACATTTGTGATTTGAATTTTATTGAATGATTTATTTGAAATTTATTCAAACCACCTCTCAGCATCCCACATAAGAACTGGGAAGGAGCAACCAGAAAACATACTCTCTGGCCAAGAAAAAGCTACTCGAGTGAGAAGACTGAAAACACCACCCTTAACCTAAACAGATACACTAAGATTGAATGCAACTTTAATACTTGATAACATGTAGAACATTATTCATACTTTAATTCCATTTTCTTTTTAAGGAATAAGATAGAAGGACAAAAAAACCAAACCAAAAAACAACAAACCAGGAAAGCATAATCACTAAGCACACTGTAAATATTAAAATCTGTGTTACTTGGAGGCTATAAAATGTAGCTTTTGTCCTCAAGGAATACTGTAACTTCACACACTCTGGATATTTCAGCTTTCTATGACTATTGCTAAGGTTTACATACAGAAAATACAAACACTATAAAGTGTTAGAAGTTTTCATATGAAGTATGCCATCTTTTTAGACCAAAAAGATTTTTTCCAAGGACCCTCAGAAGCTAAGGAGGTTAGGCATCCTAAGGACACTCAGGAGTTCACGTTTGGCCTCAGATACAGATACAAACAAATTCTGCTTGTGCACTTGGCAGACTGGATGCAACCCAGGAGCAATAAAATTGCATTAGTGTGGTATCACACTCTACTGTAATGTCAAAGATGATTACGTCAGCCATAGCGTTACGTTTATATGGCGTCCAGTCTTCCAGCCATTAAAAGGTCTGCCTTAACCTCTTAATAGCTACAGAATACATCTGCCTAGTATAAAAATATAGGAGCTACTTTTAGACGTTTTATTGCAAAAAATTTTATAATAGAAGGTTTCAATTTTTTTTAAAATCATCCTTACTTGTTTTAGTATTCAGAGTAAAAACAAGTTATTGGGAAATTATTTTGAACACCAATGTTAACCCTTGATTTTTTTGGAAAGCAAGAGCATAGAAAGAAATATAATTATTGTAACAAAAAGTAATTTGAGAAAAAAATGGCAGAGAAAGAATGAAAATCTTCAAAATAAGCAGAAAAGTCCAGATTATTAAGTAATTTTTACCTTTCCACTAGGGGTACACTTTGCCAAAAACAGAACTATGGTCACAAAAATATAAGCATGTAAAAACACTCACCTTCTTGAAATTTACTTTAAAAATGTGATCTAATAGGATTAACAAAGTTTAAGTAAAAGATTAATGAGGCATGTGACTGAGACAGGAAAAGATTACAAGAAAACCCAAGTACTACTTTGTAAAGAAAGTTTTGTAAACATTCCTGAGAAATCTGACAAGCTTCCTGTAAAGCAGAAGTAATTCTCTAAGTATTTATGAAAACACAAAATACACACAACATCTCATGATTATTCCAGTAGGCTGCAAGTCATTAACAAATTTCTAAAAGCATGGCTCATTTAACAACAGCTTTATTTTCAGATCAGTTCACAAACAAGTTTTTCCATACTGAAACTATATAAAGCTAAAGGAAGGGCAAAATTTTAAAACTATGATAATCATTAACAAGATGCCATATACCTGCCCTTACTGCTTTTTTCTTGGTTACACTACTGCAGAGATTTCTGACCTTATTTAGACCTTATCTTCAAACACAATTTTAATTTTTTTTTTAATAATCACACTGTTTGCCAGTTCTACTTTTGCTTGCCACTGGAGGTCACGTGAGGACACAGACTACTGTAGGATACTGGCTCACTCCTACCTTTAGTGCACTTAAAAGCAATCAACCTAAGCTCCTTAAGAAATGCAGCTTTCAGTGGAATTTTTCCTAGCAACCTCCAGAGAAAAACTATTATTGTGATGTAAAAGCCTGTTTACAAGAGCTATCTATGAATGTCAGTTTCTGTTAATTACCCAAAACTTTCTACTACATTCATTAGTTTGCTGTAACTTGCAAGATTTAGCAGATTAAGGCAAGTAAATATTTTAAAGTATTTTAAGGAACTCAATGCCTTGCAAGGAAAGTTAGCTGCATCAAAAATCTTTGGTCTCTCAGCCCTAAAAACCAATTATTTTCTCAGTAGCCCAAAGCTGAATTATTTCTAGATACTCTTTATGTTCCCCTTTTATTCTTCACAAATTAAATGAGCGATACTTGTCTACAATGAAGCTGAAATGGAAACCTGACAGTTAGAACAGGCCTAGGTAACCTACTTAGCAAGAGATTACCGGGGCATAAATGAAGTTATTTAGCCCCCCTGTGGCTGTACTCAGAACTTTAAAGTCATCAGTGAAGTATGCCACATCCCTCCAGGATTGCAACACATAAGCAAGCCTATTACCTACCGGCCTTGCCATTGACAGCACAAGTTCTATAAAAAAACCAGAGTGTCCTCTACTGACATAAAAAGGCTCTTAAAAACCGAATATCGGTTGAGGAGGACAGAAATATGCAAAAACATAATTGCTGGCTCTGGTAATTAGCTACTAACACCTTTTTCTTGTTTGTTTGTTTTTTTTATAATGAGTAACTAGGAATAGAGTTACACTAGCTCAAACTCATCCGCATGTTGCACTAAGAAATACTTCTCTAACAATTACAATTCTTCAAGCAGAGATTAAACAATAAAACTACCAAAAAGCTGGGGGTTAAGGGTGGAAGACATTTCAGGAAAACAGAACTGCATTCTTCCAAGGTAATCAGCCAACTTGAGGATCAGATAAAGGGCTCTCTTTTAAGCTAATTTCTTGACCTTCAGTGAAAATAAAAGATGCAGAATCATAGGTATTCCTCCAACTGTGCTTTAGAAAAACTTGTGTAGGTATTTAAGCAACCGACTTCAAAAAACTAGCCATGAGGTATTTAAACAGGTAAGATTCTTTCTTATGAGAATAAAGCAGAACACAACCATCATTTACCACAACTTTTACCTTACTTGAGAGGATGGTCTATTTTTATAAGAGATTAGTGGCAAACCCAATAACACTTTAGATTTTTCAACTCAAACATCAACACCTCAATTAAAAAAATAAAAAAAGAGAGAAAGCTCAAGAACATACACCGAGCATTTCAAGTGCAAATCACTGTTTGAGAAAGGGAGGGCAAAATAGAAATAGCTACTGTCATCGCCTAGCTGTCCTATCTCACCTTTGATTGGATCAACCCTCCTCATATAGGGCAATCCAGGATTATTAAGGGGCCTACCGAAGAGAAAAAAAAAACAACAAACCACTAACTACATAGTTAAGGTATTTTAGGAGTATTACATACATTGGAAAAAGTCATAGAAAATTTACAAAAACAGTGTGTGGTGATGTATTTTACAATACCTTTACTAATTCCTTTATAATCACGGAAGCAAAGTTACATGCATTTGCTGCAGTGATAAGAGCAAGTTTGATTTTTCTGTGTATACTCTAGAGTAAACTAAATGAATTTTCTTAAAATTGACTCCTTAACGAAGTGCTGCCTTTTAGAGTTATTATTTTGGACTGATTTCCAGATGCTACGTTGCCACTCTAGACCAAAACATCTTCTCTTGGATATCACAATCATTAAATGCTAATGTAAAACTGGATGCATGCTTGGAAGGCTCTGTAATCTCTACCTCACTTTTAATATAACCATATTCTTCTCATGCCATCCAACAGCAGTATGCTGAAGCCACCTTTCACACATCCAAACTGACTGAGATCCAGACTTAGTGCCTCATCCCACCTCTTCTCTCTTCGCAACTGCCTGGCATCTGGCAAACAGAACACATTAACAATTTATCCAGCCCATGAATCTACTGTTTTTCTACACAGCAATGGTACATTATCACCTTTGAAAAGTTAGCTCTTGCCATCTCTGTAACTTTATTAACTGAAGTTGATAATGTTTTTAAATGGCAGAGATTCAGCTAGCCAAAACTGAAACAGTTTTTTCTATCTATTAAAAGTCTGTGTACACCTACTATATTTATAAAACACGAGGTGCCAAGCACCTCAGGTTTTGGGGTTTTTGCGTTTGGTTTTGTGTTTGGGGTTTTTTTGTTTGGTTTAGGTTTTTTTGTTGTTTTGTTGTTGTTGTTGTTTTATTTAGCATTATTTTCTAAAACTTTGAGAATTTCCCTCTTGGATACACACTTATTCATAAATTCAAGATAATTCTCCCATTCTTTGCCTTAGAAATTTCAATTTTAAAAGCAACAGCTATGCTGCAGTAACTGTATATGCTGTCATCCATGGTTAAGATCAGACAGTTTCTGCTGAGGTGGTTAACCTCAAATTAATTTGTTATTTTTTAGTAAACTGCATTCCTCCCTAGTGCAGCTCTCAGCAAGAAAAAAATTAGTTAACACAACATTTATTGTAGCTTTAAGGACACATAAGACACTGTCCCAATTTAAACTAAGTGTTTGGAGACAGAGATTCTTTGGAATCAAAATAAAAAGACAAAAAATGGTTTAAGTGTTCAGATATCTCCTGGTCTTGCATAGGATTATGCATCTACATTGTCATCCACCTAACTGCTGTTTCAAGGTTACAAGAATCCACCTGAGAAAATACTATCACTACATGTAACTGATGTTCCTAGATAAACTGTTTATAGGTCTTTTCCTAAAAACACTTGGAGTGAACTCAATTAAAGTAAATTGGGTAAATCCCAATAAAGTCACCATTCCCATCACACCTGCAGGTGCCAGAAGCAATACAAAAGTATATTGCCATATAAAGTTATATAACTGTAGAAAGTAACAGGGGATGCAGCTACATTGTATTCCAATTTCCAGCTCACTTTTAATGCACTACCACTGTTAGCAGGGTTGAGCTGTTGCTATAGTAGTAGTCCAACTCTAAATTGTTTTTCACAGAGTCAGCCAATTATTTTAATAGGATTTTAACCCAGTACCATTATTGCCTAGTTCTTTCTAGTCCATTTCATTTAATTTCAATTTGTTTCAAAACTAAACATCTTCAATATCAAAGTCGCTAGAAAATAAGAACTTGATAGCAAAACCAACTATAAAAATGAAGAGAAAAGTTAGGTTCATTTATTTTTTAATTCTGGCCAGGGATGAGACAAGTAAAAGAAGAATGAAAAATTAAGGCTGATTTAAATCCTGTCTTCATCAAGAAGGCCATGTATAACATGAGAAGCAATTCTGAAATATTTATATCTACTTTTTACACCTAGAGCTCCAGTTTACAGTATTCCTCTGACAGCTGCTGTTACCTTTCTCTGCTCTGGAACAACTGTTGGCAATTTGGTTAAGTTTTTAAAGAAAGTGGTCCTCAACTCGGACAAATCCTACAGGTCTGTGTGTGCTAACCAACAACCCCCTTTGCCTGTAGGCAGTAGGGAGGCAATTTCTGTGTCCACCTGGTCCTCTGCCTACTACCTGCCACCTTTCCAGGTGTCCAAACGCTGCCTTCCACCTCCTGTCTGACCAAGTGCCTTCGGGTGCATAATGTCGTGCCTCCCTTAACCGTAACTGCAACGCTCCCAACAGACTGGTCGAGGGCAGGGTTGGTTGGTTGTTTTTTCCCTTTCTGATCTATGCAACTCTTCACTCTAACCTATGGGTTCAGGTCAGTGCAGCGTCCGGATCAGACCAGAGAAGAGGAACCTGAGAAAAGCCTTCACGACACGTGTCCTGGTTTGAGCCAGGGTGAAGCGAACTTTCTCTTTGCTGATTTTTTTTTTTTTTTTTTCAGTGAATTTTTTAGCAGCGCCAGTGGACTGGTAACAACCAAGGTCACTTCTGACTGTCTGCAGCCTCCCCCCCTACGGGGGAGCAGATTAGACTGAAGGCAGGATCAGCAAATCTGAATATTCCCTTCTCATAATATTTTCTCTATTTGGCTTTCAGTATAGGTTAAGACATCATGGAAGTCAAGCCTTTCGTTTCCTTTTTCTCTCACTTTTCTGCTTACTGTCGCTTCTATCGCCCCTCTCCTTGGCTCTCTCTTTTTTTTTTCATTTTTTTCTTTACAGCCGACACCCGAAGACCCCGTCCGTGTGCCCGGGCACTCCTCCCTTCAGCTGGGAGTCACCAGGAAGAGTTGCTGTGAGAGTCGCTGGGGGAGGAGGGAGGGAATCGGGTGTTGCACATCCCTTTACAAATATATATATATATATATCCTTATCACTAATAATTAAAATCAATGAGTTTCACTTTTCAACCCAGAAAGCCTCTCTTTCTCATTTTTTCTCCCTCTTTCCCTACCTTGGGGGAGGGGGGTGGGACTGAGAGCATTATCATTATTTGTTTGACTACCAACCCAGAACCAAACCGTGACACCCCGCAGCCGCCGAGGCCAGCCGGGGCAGAATCCCCGCGCTTCCTCACACTCGCCTCATCTCATGTCAGGACAGCGGGCGAGTGGCAGAGCCACAGTTTCGGCCCCCCCACCACCTGAAAGAGGGGGCGGCTACGGAGACAGAGGAGCCAGCCGAGATCCGGGCGGAGGCGGACCGCCCTCTGCCTCTCACCCCCCCCGCCACCGCCAGCTTGCAGCGTCCGCTCCAGCCGCAGGCCGCCACTTCCCACACGAGCAACCCAATGCTGCGGCGGCGGCCCCAGCGGGCGGGAGCCGGCCGAACCGGGAGGCGGTAGCTCCTCGCCAGCAGAGGGAGCCGGCCCGCGGCCCTGCCCGCGTTCCCTAGCATGGGGCGGGCCTGCCCGCCGCGCTCACCCGGCACGGGCCGTCCTGGAACACGCGCGGGTCTAGGTTGCAAGCGATGGTAGCAGTGGGCAGGTCCCGCAGCGCCACCGCCTCCATCTCGCCGTCAACGACGCTCCAGTCCCTCTCGGCCTCGGGAAGCAGCAGCGCCTCCTCCTCCTCTCCGGGAGGCAGCGGCTGCCGGAGCAGCTTCTCCTCCTGCCCCGCCGGGCCCCTCCCGCCGCCGCTGCAGCGTTCCATGGCCGGGGGCGAGCGGAGTGCCCGCGGGGCGGAGCCCGGCGGCCACTGAGGCGATGTCGAGCGCCTCGCGCCGGCGGCGGTTGCGCCCCGCTCCTCTCCCCGCCTTGGCGCGCGCACACAAAACTTGCAGCCCCCGCCCCGCCCTTTTGGGTCCCTTAACCCCCGCGACGGTTTAACCGGCGCCTTCCTGCCCCCCTCTCCCCCCGTCCGCCGCTACTCGCGCGCAGGGCGCACGGCACCGTGTCGGCCAATAGGAAGCCGCCGCCCCTGCAGCAACAGGTGGCCTGCCCGAGTCTGGCGCTGCTTCCGCCATCTTGAGTGAGGGCAGCGGGCGGTTTATGGGGTGTGCGGGAGGCGACGGGTCGTGAGGTGGGCACCCTTGGGGCAGCGGCACACCCACTGGAGGCAGGAGCGGCGGCAGGGCAGGGTGGAGGGTGAAGTGACTCAGTGCCGGAGGTTGGGCACATGCTTGTTGAGCGCCGTTGCCCGGTTAGGGATAATCGCAGCGACCCCGGGCCAAGGTGAGTGGCCACGGCCTGCTGCAGTCGCACAGCATAACTGGAACATGGAACAGCACGTCTTGGCTTAAATGATAAGGAAGATTGTGCAACAAGCAGATGAATAGAAAAATCCTTACTCAAACAGTTATAAATCAGCTGAAAGTCACCGTTGTGTATATCTTAATTCTCTTATCTGCCTTAAGGACAAGCCAGCCCAACCCTAGATGTTCTGCAAACAGTTCAATGAACAAACGAGAGCGAAAGCTTGGAAGCAAAGAAAAAAAAAAAGGAAGGTCATAGCTTTGTTTGCACAGTTGCATCACTTGCAGACGATTGATGCTGCTAATACTCACCCTTCTTTGTACTTTTTTCGTAAGTATCCTATTGTTGGGCAAAAACCTGTGGTGTTTTGACTGTAAAATTTGTGAAAGCTGACACAGCCATGTCTATGTCCTTTCCTGCTTACTTTGGATGTGGAGGAGACACTTTCTTACAACCTTTGTTTTTTACCTGTGTCAGTAAAGCCATAAAAGATAACTCCACCTTCCCTGACTACACTTGAGGAGCTGCTTGTGTCAGACATTTCTACATAGAAGAATAAAGTTTTTCTAATGTGCTTAGCTGGTTAGTCTGACCTAACGGACCTAAAGAAGCACTTTTCATACATGTATATACATAGCATCGCTTTCCAGGAGAAGACCCAAAAGTGCATTTCAAAGGTCACAGTTTTTTTATAGAGTTATTGTGACATTAACATATCTGCCTTGAACATCCTATACTAGTACATGGATAAAGCAGAATAGTAAAAGGCAGTAAGGAGTGAGAAGATGCTGGGCAGTAGGTGGCGAAGTACTAACCTAAGACTCTACCCCTGCAGGGCTGTGTAAGAAAGAATATGGTCTCAGAAGTGGAAAGAACCATCAGTCAAAAACCTGATCTCACCTGAGGCCTGTTGAATACCAAAAACATGGCTACTAGCAAAGTGTGCTTGAGTTCCTGTAAAGAATGAGAACTGGTGGCAAAATATGGGAGTTCCCTCTTACAATGAGAAGGCCTCTGAGGGGCTACTCCTGTTCTCATTTCCAATTACAAGAAACTTCTCAAATACATGAATGAGGAGACAATTGACATTTATACTATAGCTTAGAGTCCCAGGGCTTACTTAGAAAGCAACATTTCATCACATGCAGTGATTGTGTCATCTATGCAGAGATGGAAAAAAAAATACTGCATTTTATAATGTCCGGTATTCTCTGGTATTCTAGATCACAGTTTTTAAACTGTATTTTTATAGATAACAAGTGCTACTGTGTCAAAACATTACTGTGCCATATACAGGATTGGATTTTGTAACCAGACTATAAACGTACTGATGCAGGCTACAACTAGTCGCTTCTGCCAGTACGGGAAATATTTTCAATGGTGTTCAAATACTGAAGTGAAATACCCTTACAGACCTTTTCTTCCAAAATGCAGCAACATGAAAAACTAAACTAGGTGAAAAACTAATTTTCACAAGTGTGAATGCTGTACCACCAACTAATCTGCAATGTGCAGAGTTCACAGCAGAGGCAACTGCCCCACTCCTTGAGATAATACGGTTACTCTATCCTAAGTTAGCTCTGTTGACTTTTTTTTCCAACAGATCAAAGACTTTAAACTGATTAATTACTGGTCTCAGTCAATTTTAATGAGAACTTGCAGGATACAACAAGAGGGAGAAAAATATCACGTGAAGAGATAATAATTTCCCTTCTCCCTCCTCTTCTTTTAGAAGTTTCTTCAGACTCTCTAATCTGTTTTGAACCATTTAAGCCTTTTTCAGAGAGATAAAGTTTCTGCTTAGGTACACGGTATTTTTGTGATCAGTTGTGCTAAGTGGCATAAATCTGTAAGTTCCCAGACCAGTTTTGACAAAGATTCAGACAAATGGTATCTTAAAAGAAAAGTCACATATATGAACAAGCTGAAACTTCTTAATGCTAAATTAGCATTAAAACCTCCAGACAAGTTAATACAATTTTTTACCTTATTCATTGATTTCAAAGTTGCCTCCTGACAGGAGTGGTGACACTTGCGTCTTTGAGAAGAGGCTGTATTCTCTGCACCAAGAGAGAAATCCCACCTGAGGAATCTGAATGGAAATCTATTGCTAAAAATATTTAAAAACCTGAAGTGAAGAAGCAAACCTTGCTGACAACAAATTCCTGTATTTGCAGCCTGCCATCTTACTATAATTAAATCCATTGAAAAATATCAATCTAACCACTACTGGTCTAATGGCATAAGCCACCCTCCAGCTGGTTATTGTAACTCAGATGTCGGATTTCTGGGTGAAAATAAGTTATTAAATTTGCATCATAATAGCGCCTAAAGCTCATCTGAGATCATAATCCTGTCCTACCAAGTACTGCAGCACTCCACAGCCAAAGGACCTGTCTGCCCCAAGAGCTCGAAAGTTCAAACAGACAAGTCATAGAAAGTAGGCATTGCTTCTCTGAATTCCACCCCCACCCTCCAACTCTAATTTAGTCATAGACTTCAGAAGAAAAATTAAGCCTGTATCTCCCCAATCTTTGGGTTTAATGACAGATTCATCCTTTCTTTTTGTTACATGTGAAGGGAATGCAATATACACTTTTGATTGTAAGAGCTGGAAAGCCGAGAAAAAAAAAATCTTCGCCCCCAACGTTCAGCTTTGGGGGCAGAGTGTATCTTTCAGTGTTAGTGACAATGACTAACGATAATGTTTTCTTTACACACAAGAGAAAAGATTCCTGGGGTAAATCGCTAAAGGCACGCTAGAACACCGCCATTCAAATGTTTTAAACAACACACACTACCATCTAGTGGTAGAAAGAAAAGCACGAAGCATCTCAAGAGGACTGCTACTACACGCATCTGCAACAAAAATCCTTACTTCTCAAGGGAAAAGTGAAGCCACAAGGAAAAAAAAATAAAACTATACAAAACTTCACTATAATTACATGGAAAATGTTTGGAGAAAGACCGAACGTGCTGCCCTATGGGCAACTTTACTTCTTAAGCACTCAGTTAAATCACTGGCTTATTTAATATTGCTCAGAATCTATTTTCATTACACCTATTTAATGGCTACATGTAGGCAGGTGCAGTTTAAACACATGGCATTGGTATTAGTGACAATACTTTAGAAGATTTTGAGGGTTTTTTTCCTGCATGGAAGCCAATTCACAAGACAGTACTGCAATAATCCCTTGGTTGTAGACTTTAACAAAGAATATGCATATATCAAATATGCATATATTAACACTGAAGATCAATTTTTACTATCTAACACAGTTTCCTTTTCATTACAATAAACTTTCTTTAATTACTCTCATGTCCTGCAAGTAGAAAAGCATTTGTCCTCAGTTTCTTCCTTATATTGACATTGACCTATTTGTACTATCGATTATCTGCATACATATATAACAGAAAATCTTGATTTCTTAAACCTTAACCAAATAACCACCTAGATTTACAATGACAAATGTCCAACACATTCACAGACTTAAAAGCTCAAAGCAACCCAACCATCCAGTTGAATCTAAAAGATGGCCAAAAGAATTTGATCCATACCTGTACTTTCCCCACAGCAAGCCAGTGTACACATTTTAGAGATTTGCTTCATTTCTCTTGTTAGATCATACAAACTTCATAAAAGCTGGACTGGTTCTGCAACTGACTTATGGGGATCTTCTTTTTTAGCAATGTTTGAGGAAGGGGCTCTTAAACTCCCACGTGGAAGGGCATACCTTAAGTGTGCCAGTCACTTTTCAATCCAGTTCTTTCGTTGGAGGGGAAAATCCCACCCCTGATTCCTTCACAGAGCCAGGAGGACATTTCCACACCATGGTGGCTCCTTCACAGGCTGCCCAAAGAGCTTTACTTTAAACGTTTCCTATGGCCACCCTGAAGGCCTTGTTTTCTAGGAGGCTGTGCTAAAAATCCTACTCAGTAAAATACTCAATTTACCTCTTCCAAGTGCTTATTATCTGCCAAGCAGCACCTCTGGGTTAATTTCTCACAGATAGACTTGTTCCCCTCAAAACACTCTCCCATAGACAGAGAGGTCTGACCCTTTTTAAAGCAATCCAGTCATAGTGAATATATAAAGTACACAAAATCTCATTACTTTTAATTTAAGTTCAGTTTAAGCAAATGTACATGCCCCCAAAAGAAAATAGATATAATATATATAATATATATAAATAGATATAAATAAACCCCCCCAGCCTATTTAACAGTTTGTTCTGATGTTAAATTTTGTTAAAGTTATGTTGCATGTCTAGCTTAAATTTGCCTGGTTCTCACTGATAGCCATTTGTTCTTGTTATGTTTTTCTCCACTGTAATAAAAAGTCTCCCAGCGCTTGATGTTGGGAGTCCCTCCTCATTATTCTTCTTGTTCAGCTGAGCAGATCCAGTCCTGCGAATCTCTCAAGAATGTTTATCCTCTTAAAGCTGCTGAAAGTCGTTTCACACACTACTCCCCATCATGTTGTCTTTCCTTCCCTTGACTTAATTCAGACATCCCAAGGGATTCCCTTCTCAGAGTATCATTACCCTTGCCCTCCAGGGGTCTGGATGGCATGCAGTGCTTCTTACTGGATGACTCTGGCTCACATAGCAAAACATCTTTAACAGCACAACCTAAAGGGTTACTTCTGATAGCAGTTTGGTGCACTGCATTGGCCAGTAAAATACACCATCCTTTTTTTTTTTTTTTTTTTCCTTTTTTAACTTGCACAGACTGTTCCTCTTTGTCTCAAAATCACACTAGGGAGAATGAGAAGAGTGAGAGCCTTTCTGTCCCATATGGTGTAGATGAGTCTTTTGTAAAAGGACCTGGCACCCACAGGAGAGGCAGGAATTCACTGGGGTGTTTTTCAGAAGAACTACTAGTATTTGGAAAAGTGGGAGTTGTCCCAGGACACAGGAGAAACATACAAGTAAAATGCTGTTAAATAAAATTAATACAATGTAGCTAAGGTTTCTTTACTTTGGTATTGGTAGGAGGCTAAAAAAAAGCCTTGAGATGCAGAAAATAAGGCTTGTTGAGGAGTCTTTAGAGTAGCAGGTAACATACAAAGCTCATGTAACTGATTCAGATGAGTTGCTTTGTTAAATATCTGTCAGCGCAATCTCTTTTACACGTGTCTCTCCCTTCTCACATGGTTCATTATGCTCCTTCCCTGCCGCTGTCCTCAGGTGGTAAGTTGCTCTGGAATGCATCTTCCTATATTTGCATTGTGCCTGGCAGGGTTGGACTCCCAAGGTCACTGCCACCTTTGGATGCCACCCCAGATTTCACAACGATACGCTTTTTGTTATAGGAATGCAGCAGGTTACCATGTACCTCTTACAAATTTTTAAACTATGCTCTGGTAAGTCAGCTCCTAAATTAGGTAGAAAATAGCAATGCATGGTAGAGGTAAAAGAGCCATTTATTTCAGCAGCAATCAGTAATAAGCCTGGTTACTGATCTACCAGAGAGCTCATTTACAAGTGCTCTAGAACAAATTAGTTTTGTTGGTAAGCACTTCTGAAAAGGAACAGTAAGTATCATACAATTTCAACAAAAACTGTGTCAAAGCTGTTAATAGAAAGAGTAAAGTTGGATTCCTAATCCTGGGAAAAGAAAAATAAATAACAGAAAAAGGAAGAGAAAAAGGAAAAGGAAAAAAGAAAAAGAAAAAAAAAAGAAAAAGAAAAAGAAAAGAGAAAAAGAAAAGAAATTGTGGCATAACTTGCATGCAAATAAAATAAAATGAACGTTAGTGAAAAATGGACCTGGGCCCATACAGAACAAATGGTGTGTAATTCTATCCCAAGGCAGATGGTGTCTGCCCTGTTCTACAGTTCCTTACCCTTTATCATCACTTCTAGAGTGCACCAAAACCAGCTTCACTAAACACCCCCTCAGAAGAAAAAAAAAGAGTCAGTTACATAGATGTTGTGGGAATTCCACATTCAAATTAAGCAAAAGGGAAGTCGGGCTGAAGAGGCTGCTGAGCTGGAGATTACCTTTTGCAGCCTCTCACTACAAGGCTGCAAAAGCATCAATTTCTTTTCTGACATTGTGAAAAACTATTTTCAAGGCTATTATTACAGTGTATGAAAATATTTCAGAAAATTCTGCTGAAGTGAAAGCTGAATATTAATTTATAGAGAACTACATATATATGAGATCTCTTTTTCTAACGAGTTGAGTAGTTTAACAGGCAGTGTAACTATCTGCAAATACTGCAACACTGGCAATAAAAGCCAAATGATCACTGTGTCCCTTGATTGCTTGCAAAACTTACGTATCAGCTAGGTATTAACTGAAATAATCTTATGACTGGTGTGTAATATTACAAGGTTATTCCCAAAAGCTCTAATTATTTTAAGAGCTATAATAATTTAAGGAGTTCTCTGAGTTTTGCAAAGAAGATTTGTATTAAAAGCCAAGTCCAAGTGGAAATGGTACAGAATGTGACTCTGTTTTACCTGGGAAAAAACCCAAACTCTTAAGAGCTATGAAGAGTTAACTGAATTTAAAACAGAAACAAGAGTATGAACAAGATCTCATGAGCTGTGATTAGGGATTATATTTTAATAAATTCTTTCAAGATGCAACAGGCACAGTAAAATAGGAAACTAATTTAAAATACATGGCAGTTCAGTGTAATAGGAATTAAAATACTAGAGGAGCTTCAGAAAATCAAGACACTTTATTAAAAGTGAAGAAAAACTCTTGGACCTTAGGAAAAGCTTTGTGCTATTTCCAGGTCCACAGTAAAATGCTTTGACGCTTCTAATTAGGACTTTGTATGCAATTTTGTAAACCAGGTCAATGTGAGAAAAGGAACATTTATAACACAGAAAACATGAAACACTGTTTGTAATTTATCCATTTAGTTTGGAGTATAAATATGTCCTGGGCACTTTGCAAAAGGAGTAAGGGCATGTTTTCTTCGCCAAAGAGCTTGTATTTTAAGAACTAGTTTTCAGAGGCCTTGAGCAGATGAAATTCAGCTGACGTTCAAGCAGTTCATCACTTTTGTAAACTCATGCCCCAAATTCAGTGCCACAGTGTATGTCAGAAAATAGAGGGAGGGAGGAATGATGAGGATGACAATAATGAAATCACAGTTACTTAATAGGACCCAGATCCTTCCAAAGACTCTTAGCTTTAAACATATCAGTAATCCTATTGAATCATGTGCAAATCAAGATGGTCCTTTAAATAGTGTTGTGTGCACACTCGTCCCTGAGCAATGGTGCATGAGACAGGGGATGGGAATGGTTGAAAGGCATTTGAAAATTATGAGGAGGGGGGAATTCAGCGAAGTAAGTTGGGCAGGGATTTCCCAAGCAGAATCAAAAGCCTGGGCAGAGGCCTGGAGTTGTTCAAAATAAGAGCAGGTCCAGACTTTAAGCCACACATACTGTTAACACCAAAGTGAGGGCTGATCTGGCTGTATTTAGCCAGCAAACAAGACAATATGAGACTCCAGTGATCAGACTTTCTAGGACCTTGATGCTTCTGAGGCACTTTCAAAGTTAATTGCAAACCACTGTTTTTGTTTAATTATATATTATATTTGACAATAAAAAACTACATATAAGGTCTGTTTGTTGTCTGGCCTGCGGCACATGGAAGACATTGCTTCATTGAAATAGTACTGCTTAACAAAAATAAAAGATAAAAATAGGAAAGTCAAAGAATCTTTTGGAGAATGAACAGACTTTAAGTGCATAAAAAAATAAGCAGTATAGAGTTTTGTGTTTTTTTAAAGCTTTGGTATTGGTATTCTTTTATTTTTTAACATAGTTCAGAATGATTAATTCAGAATATAAGTATAGGCTGCTTTGGTGCCTGCAGCTTTGTGAGATGCCAAGGATTCAAGGAACAGAGTAACAAACAGAAGGAAAAATAGGGACTGGTAGCATCCGGCAAGAAGGTGCATCTAATCATCCTCTTTGCTTTTTCAGCCTTGGTTAGAAGTAGCTTGGCTTTCTGTGCTTCTTAGCCCAGCAACCAGGCTTTTTCCCTCCTTGCATTTCTACATCCCTACCTTCTTCCCAAGCAGACTGTCTCTAAGCAGCTGGGAAGGGAGCCGATTGGCCCTAATCAGCTTAGGGCTGGGAAGCTCAGAACTCTAAATACAGATGGCATCACCCCCCCCAATGTGCAGCATGCCGTTGCAATTTTCAGTGAGGCATCTCTCCCTCTTAGTTTTGTTTGGCTGGACCAAACATCCTCTCAACCATGAAGCAGCAGAATGCCACACCAATTTCTTAGCAGAAGTTTAAAAAAACAGGGACAAACATAGCAAACACACATGTATTTTGAAAGTAGTGAAAATTACAGTCTTCCAATAACATTTTTTCAGTTGCAACTTTGTTTAAACAGTTCATTTTAAATAAGAGAATACAAAATTGGTTTATATACAAATATCAATGTATTTTGAGGTTTCTTTTTTCCCATCACAAAGGGCTAGACAGTCATATGCTTATATGGGATAATGTTTTATACCACAAGTAATTTGTGGAAATTACAGTTAAACCACCAGCTCCAATAAAATTGGTCTTTGGCCCACATTTTGATAACTGTCCATTTTCAAATTTCTGTCTGTAAGGGAATCACCTGGGACAGGATTCATCTCAGGTGAATTTAGATGTGTCCAGTACAGACACTGTTCTCCTGAGCCAGTCATTCTCGGGTCCTTGTACAGTCAGTGCAGAGAAACAGACCCTTTTCTGTCAAGGACCATATAGTCTGCTTTAGACATCTACCCTGGGATGAAAAGCATCATTTCACTGACTCTACTCACTAGACTTCCACGGGCTCTAGGATCTGCAGACATGCAGTTTGTACCTGTCCATAAATCCCTCCCTCCATCCCATGGTGGTGAACCCAATTAAATGCCATCCAATTTCTGGAGGCTCTGCTCACCCCTATTTTCCCACTGAGCTCAGTGCAAAATGGCAGTTACTCAGCACCTGGCAGAAACAAGCAGAATTCAAATAATGTACAGGCAGCTTTTGGCCTGGGGATACGTAGCATCACTTCTGAAATGTGGCAAACCCTGGGAAGAGCAGGTGCCCACAACCTATGAAGCAATACAACTTCAGCCAGAGCAGGCACCAGGAAATAGGCAGAGCAGCCTTCTGCAGGAGGCAGCAGCCTGCGTAGGGTGGCAAAAAAAGCCTTGTTGACTCCCAGTTCACTTAGGGCAAACCATTATGTATCTGTCATTCATGTATTTGGCACTGTGCAGGACTGTGAACTGGGGTCACAGAGGCTCAATCTGTACCCTTTGCTGTGGGGCCGACCTGTCTCAGGAGTTGGGCAGGCCAGTGGGGAGGGATCTAGCCAAGACCCGTGTAAGGCAAGAGGCATTTTTTCCTTACCTCAGGCTGCAAAAACTAAAACCTTGATCTGCAACTCCCTTTACAGTCTGGGAAGGAGAAGAAGTTGAAATAATCCAAGCAAGTACAGCCTAATTGATAATGCCCCAGGATATAACATGTTTGCCAACAGGCTGTAAAGGGATCTTCATGTTGTCCACTAATGTCTAACATCTGTGATATTTAATTACCTGCAGTCATCTCTCAAATGAAGAAGATGTGCAGTAATCCTTCCTGAAGCCAAACTGAGAAAATAATATTTATTAGCTGAGGGCCTTCAAGAGAAACAGATGGGTTGTAAAGAGCTTGAAGGTAGAGTACAGGAAGAGTGTGAAGCAGGAGAGATTAATTGTTAAGTAATTGAGATAGAGGGGAAGAGTTTTGAATGCAGAGAGCACAGAACAGCAGATATCCAAAGGTCTGGGGTCTCACTGGGACAGATCTGATTTTAATTGTGTATTTCGAAAACTGCCTTTGTGAAACCATGATGCTGAAGAGCGACAAGGAGCAATGATGGGCTAACAGGCCAGCTCTCCTCTGAACTGTGCCCACTCCATCCCTCTTTACCCCATCCCCTGGCTCCCTGACTTCCCACTTTGTCTCTTGCTTGCACACAGACCTCATAGCATAAGCACCAGCTGGGTGACCTGCTAGAGCAGCAGTGTTATCCCAGTGCCTGCACATGTCACTGCCAGGTCTCAACTCTGGCAGAATTAGAAAATATCTTCTCCTGCACTTGAGGAAAAACACAGCAAGATCTGTGACAAACTGTTCTATCATTACTACATTAAAATGGTAACTATACTTGTTTCTTACACTTGTTTCTATCCTACAAACATAATATCAACTTGGCCATGTCAGCTGTTTTCCTCCTGTGCTCTGCCTTTGTGAGACTTTTATGAGTATTTAAAGAGCTTATCCTTTGTAACACTTAAACATTGCCCAATGTTAATAATCAGGCAGTGTTTATCACTGAAAGGATTTTTTTTGCCGGCCTTTAAATCCTCACCTCCTTTTGTACTAAGAGCTGCAGAGCAGGGAATAGGCAAATAAAGAAAAACAGGATACTGGTGTTACTGAATAAGCTCTGCAATTAATAAGTATAGGTGAGAGACAGTCATCACTCCTGTGGTTCCATCAGATTCGCAGGATACAAGTGCCATGTCAAACAAACTGAGCAAAAACTGAAACTGAGACCAAAAGGAGCTCTTAGAGAAGTGGTGCAGAGCCAAGGGACAGTTGAATAGAAGAAGCACTTGAGAACAGGCAGCTCCAGTGAGCCAGGGTGGGCTGTGCCACATGGAGCTGCAGAGGGAACCCAGCTGTGAGGGCCCATCAGCCACCAAAGCTGAACAAAGCTGATCTCATGGGGATTGGGAGTAGGAGAGGGCTTCTCAAGGAGTGCCACCAAACACAGTATAAACATAGCCAGCTGACTTCAGTGGTTATGAATAATAACCTGCAATCATTTCTCCTGCAAAATTCCCACAATTTTTATGCCATGGATGTTGCTTCACGATTCATTCCCACTGTGAAAACCTGAGGTAAGCCTTCTTCAGGAGACAACATGGCAGTGCTTGTGCGTGGTCTGCACTGTTGAAGACAAATCTGTCTCATACGTGAAAGCTTTGTAAGATAGGACTTGTATTGCACCTGGGAAATATGGCCAGCCTTCAGTTCAATGGTTAAGAACCCTTCAGCAAGGGTTAGAATAAAGAAACCAGTATCACCTCTGTAGAAACCGAAATGACTGAGATGTGTCTTTCTACTGATACCAGAATGTGATAAAGAGAAAAGTGAAAGAATTGCCTTACAATGGGCTGAGATGCAAGACCTTTATTTCCAGATGCTGAACCTTCATTTCTAAATCATAGAATCATAGAATGCCAGGTTGGAAGGGACCTCAAGGATCATCTGGTCCAACCTTTCTAGGTACTACTGTAGTTTATATGAGATGGCTCAGCACCCTGTCAAGCTGAGACTTAGAACTGTCCAATATGCGAGAGTCTACCACTTCCCTGGGGAGACCATTCCAATGTTTGACTGTCCTCATGGTGAAAAATTTACCTCTTGTGTCCAATCGGAATCCCCCCCAAATTAACTTGTGCCCATTACCCCTTGTCTTTTCCATGTGATTCCATGTAAATAGGGAGTCTCCATCTTTTTGGTAGCCACCCTTTAAATACTGGAACATGGTAATAAGGTCTCCCTGAAGCCTTCTCTTCTCAAGGCTGAACAAACCCAGTTTTCTCAGCCTCTCCTCATATGGCAGGTCCTCCAATCCTTTGATCATCCTTGTGGCCCTTCTCTGGACCCTCTCCAGCCTGTCTACATCCTTTTTGTAGAGCAGGGACCAAAACTGAAGGCAATACTCCAGGTGGGGTCTGACAAGTGCCAAGTAGAGCGGGGTGATGACTCCTTTATCTCTGCTGGTAATGCCCTTGTTGATGCAGCCCAGCATCCTGTTGGCTTTCTTTGCCACTGCAGCACACTGGTCACTCATGTTGAGCCTGTTATCCACCCAGACCCCCAAGTCCCTTTCCACAGGGCTGCTCACCAACCAGGTGGATCCCAGTCTGAACTGCACTCCTGGGTTATGTGTTCCCATGTGCAAGACCTTACACTTCCCTCTGTTGAACTTCATAAGGTTTCTTTTAGCCCACTCCTCCAGTCTGTCCAGGTCATCCTGGAGGGTGGCCCTCCCTTCTGGAGTAAATCTTCAAGAAACATCCCTTCTGACCATGATTGTCCCTATTATTTTGTCTCACTGGCAATGCATCTCTGGGCAGGCATATATTCTATGAAAAACAGCTGCAGGATTGTTTATTTATTTGTCTATTTTTATCAGAGCAGGTATTTGAACTAATGGAATGATGAATTCTGTAGTATTTCCCCTCTCCTGCTAGCTGCAAATTCTTCCTTCCCACCCATTCTAACCCCCTGTGTTCAGTCTGTCTCTGCTCTTTCCTGTCTCAAATATATTTTAAAAACATATTTTTATATACACATAAAGCTGTTTAGCTGCATGTTTTTTGAATATGAAACCTCACTCCTGTCAGCTAACTTTTCAATCCACTGTTCTCTCTGCACTTAGAAAACTGGGACTATTTTCCGTTCAAATAGCCTAAGTATATGATTTCACGTAAATCACTTCTGAGAAAAGTGGGACTAGAGCAGGCTGCATTTCCTAGAAAATTACTTCTTGCCTACAACCAAAACTGCTGAAGCTTACCCTCACAGTAGAACCTGATGATTGCCTTTTTTCTTGTGTGTGTGTGTGCGCGCGCGCAAAATGCCTCCATAAGCCAGAGAAATTACCAAAAGTGTGAAGAGATGTCTTTCATCTGGAACAGAAGAAAGTCTGCAGCATGAATCTGCAGCTGCCTTATTCAAACTACAAGTTACTGCTTCTTTCACACCAGCTGCCTGCTGTGTGCAGAGCACGGTATTTCTGATCACATTTAAATGCAAACTCTTGTAGAGGCACATAGCGGTCACATATGAAGGAAAGTTACTTAAAAGTACGCAAATCCAGTTTTTTTCTACAGAGTGGTTCAATGTTCTCTTTTACAACTTCTGCAAATTGATGAGGGTATATTTTCCTTCTTAACATTGTTTGATGCAGCCCAAAGAGGGCTTGGGAATACGTTTCAAATACTATGTTGCTGCTGAGACGAGGCGTTGGCTCATCTGTATTTTTAAGAAACCCTGGCAGACTGTAGGAGCTCTGCAACTTTCAGGGAGTCAGAAGTGGTGGGGGTATTAGTGGTTCCCTTCATAAACCTGGATTTGGAAAATGGTGTCACTCCTTGTTTTGGTGGCCCGCAAAGTCTCAGCCCCTGGGTGGCTGTCAGTCCCACCTGCCAGCGGGCCCAAGGCCTGTAGGTGCCAGGCCCGGTGGCTGGGGACAACAGCAGGGCATCTGGAGGGCTGCAAGGGACACTGCTCCCGAGGGCGTGAGCAGCGGCAAGGGGGAAAAGCAAGGAGCTCTGGCGGCTTTGGGGTGGGAGGCGAAGGCTGGGCAGGGCAGGCAACAGGTGAGCAGGGATGCCCAGCCAGCCCCGGTTGAGCCGCTGGAGGTGGGGACAAGCTTTTTTGGCCGCTCTTTGCAAAGGCTCCACTCCCACTGAGCACCTGCAAGCAGCCGGCGGGCAGGGAGGAGATGGCCAAAAGGGGGCCTGGCTGTCCTTGGTGCCACCACGGTCAAGCTGTCGCCACCTCCTCCAGCTGCCGCCAAAATCAGTGGAAAAGAGATTTACCGGGGCGGGGGGTGGGCGGTGAGGGACCCGCGGGAGGAGGAGCGCTGCCACCTGTGGCTGCCGCCCCCTTGCCACCCTTTCCACCGCACATACAGGCGCGGCCCCGGGGACGGCCGTGCGCAGGCGCTCCCGTCCCCCCCGTCGGTGCCCGGCGCTGATCCCCGGCGGCGGCGGCTTCGCTAGTACGTGCTCGCTCGTGCTCGGCCCCGCTCTTCCCCTCTCGTCCCGGCGGCCGGTGGCGCCCGCCCAGCTGCGCTCCTGGGCAGCGGCTCCGGGGAAGGCCGGCATGGCGGAGAGCCCGGGGCGGTCCGGCTCACCGCCGCCGGAGGGCAGCGACCTCCCGCGGGAAGGAGGCGATGAGGAAGCGGAGGCGGCTGCGGCGGCGGAGGAGCCGCAGCCCGGGATGTCCCCCGAGGTGGCGGCGGAGCCCCCGGACAGACCATCCCCCGGAGAGGCGCCGCAGCTCAACGGGGAGGCGGCAGCTGGGCAGGAGCCAGCCGCGACGGCGGTGCCCCCTGGGGTCAGCGGTGGGACGGAGAGCGGCTCCCCCGAGGGGGCGGTGGAAACACCGAGCGGGCCGGGCGTGGGGCAGCAGGTTCCAGAGGGGGCTGAGCAGCGAGACCCCAACGGGAACAGCCCCGCAGGCGAGGGTCTGCCGGGAGAGGAGGCGGCGGCCGCGGGGGTGGATGCGCCCGAGGGTTCCGCGCCGGCAAGGACAGACCTAGAGGACGAGGCGGTGGCCTCAACGGGGACGGAGCCCGAAGAGGCAGCCCCCTCGGGGACAGAGCCCAAGGACGCGGCCATGGCCCCGACAGGAACGGATCCTGAAGAGGTGGAGACGGCACCGGGGGAGACAGACCCCAAGGAGACCGTGACGGAGGCATCCCCGGAGGGGACAGAGCCCGAGGAGGCGGCGAGGACACCCCCGGCAGGAACAGACCCCGAAGAGATGGCGGGGACAGCCCCGTCAGGGACAGACCCCGAAGACATGGCGGGGACAGGCCCAGCAGGGACAGACCCCGAAGAGATGGCTGGGACAGATCCCGTGGAGGCGGAGGCCACAGCCCCGGCGGGGACAGACCCCGAGGAAGTGGTGAAAGAGGAAGCCCCTTCGGGGACAGACTTGGAAGAGGCAGAGCCGACAGCCCCGGAGGAGGGGGACCCCGAAGAGGCGGTGAGGGAGGCAACCCCGGAGGGGACAGATCCCGAAGAAGCTGCGGTGTTAGCCCCGGAGGGGAGAGACCCCGAGAATGAGGTGCGGGAGGCCGCTCCGGCGGAGACTGTCCCCGAGAAGGCAGTGGCCCTGGCGCGGAGCGAGGTGGCTCCTCAGAGCTGCGGAGAAGCGGAGACGGCGGTGCCGGTCGGCCCCGACGGCGAGGACGCAGCGGAGACGCCGGGGTCAGAGCGGGGAGCCGGTGCCCCGGCGGTGGCAGAACCGGGGAGCGCAGCCCCGGGGGCAGGGGCAGGCGGCGCGGTGGAGCAGCGCGGCGGGTCACCGGGCCCAGAGGCCGGCGAGTGGGACACGGTGGGTCGGAGCCTGAACGGCGTGCGGGGCCACGAGGAGGACGAGACGGGCTCGGCAGCCGCCGTGGAGGAGGAAGAGGAGAACGAGGAGAAGCAGGAACACGACATCTCCCTCTTCGTTAAGGTATGGTGTGAGGGGCTGCTGGGGAAACCTGGGTTTGCCACTCTCCCATCGTCCAGGAGTCCTGAGGAGCTCCTATTATGAGTGGCATTTAAATCCGGCTGGCAGAAGTCCAGCCTGGCTAAGGTGATTTGATTATTAACACCCCAAACAAACCTGCCTCTGGTTCCTCATTCCTTCTGCGGGCAGCAGGGGGGACAGGACAGTGCTTCCCGCATGGTGGCTGAAGGCCATCACTGCCTGTCCCCTTGGCCCTAGGAGGTGGTGGCACTGCTCAAGTCAGAGAAGCACAGACCTGACCTGCAAAGTGGTCTCCCCCATAGTTTCCCCTGTTGGGCCCCGTGCTGGGTTACTTTAAGTTTCTATAGGTTTAAGTGGAAAGGATATGCAGGGATTTTGGTTTCCGTGGTCTCAGGGGCTCTGCTTTTGCCCTCCTCACTGTGCGGCTACAACCCAGAACAGGGGCAGGAACACACTCTGCAGCGTCTGTTTGAAATGACTAGTTCTCAAGGGACTTTGAGATCTTCAGAATGCAGTAAGAAGGGTACAGATCACATAAAGAGGACTGAGGTGGAAGAAACTGGAAAATACAGTTTAAAATTTAATACTGGGGTCTTCCAATATGAACTATGATTGACACTTAGGTAATTGTCCCAAAGTTTGGTAGAGCTGGTTTCAGAGAGTCAGTAAACAGTCCAGCAGTGTAGCATCCCTCATAAATTGTCCAGTTTGTGTATGTTTGAGCAGGGAAAAATGTACGTTAGAGGGAAATGGACAAAAAAGAGAAAAATTGTAATGGTCTTAAAACTAGTTCCTAGTGTTTTATAGCATAGAGCCTTAACGCTTCTTTCTAGCCTGTGTCTGGAATCCCACCAAAATCAGTAGGACTTGGCATGGAAGCAGCATCTGTCCACAGAGACCAAGTATGAGATGTGAACTTTCTGTGCGTAGAAACCACCCCAAGGTGTTTTTCTTCCCTCTTCTTTAGCCTCTCTGGACTAAATAAACTGTGCAGCAGGGTGGGATATATTTTTTAAGAGTAGACCTAAAACTAAGGAACTAAAATTAGGGAAGCAGAAGGTATTTGGCATCTTCTCCTCTACAAGCCATATTTCCCATGCAAATGCTGTACCTCCTGAGTTGGCTGAGACTGCTTCCGTAGCAGCTGGAATTAACAGTGAAAGAAAAATTCATTGCCAGCCCTCTGGGTGAGGGGCGTTAGGGCTGAAGCAATGTTTATGCCTTAATTTATCCCACCTCAGCACACACTCCTTTTTTTCAAGGCTGAGCCTCATCAGAAATATTGTTACTTGAAAAAGGCTGAGGTATGCTCTGAGGCTTACAAGTAGTAAGTGTTGGATGTGCTGAATGATGCCATACTGGAAAAATGAATGATAGTACTGACTGCTGGTCATCAATGTGCCCCATCTTCTTCCCAGTTTAGGCAGTCAGGCTGGAATGGATTCTGTGGTCTAAAGGCAACTCTGTATGTCAGTTTGGTGTATGGTTATGGGATGATAACGGTAGAGTTGAAATCTATTTTTTTTGTCAAACAGCAGGAGCTATTAGTTGAGCCTGGCAGAGATGATTTACGGACTTTCTGGCTCACAGGTCGACAGCCCCCTTTGCAGGGACACTTGTGCAACTTTTTTTATTCTTACTTTATGCTCTTAGATCCATCAGGGAATGCAGAACAATGGAGGAGGCTAAAGTTACAATGGTGCATTACTGTATTTGGGTGCAGGCTTTATGGAAGAACAATGTGGCCAAAATTAGAGGGCAGCCAATAATAAGAATAAAAGCATCTGTTGTGGCTCTCTAGTCCTCAAATATTAGGATTAAGCATGGTTTTTGAAAATATTTGTGAATTAATAAAGACAGAAGAAGTAGAATTTTTATGATTGACTTACTAATAGTAACTTAAGAATGCCTAGAAAATACTGCAGTTGCTTTTCTGATTATTTCAGTGGAGAACTATTACAAAGCTTGAATATTTTACCTCACCTGGAGCTACACTTTTTAGTTGAGATTGGTTTACTTGAGATTGGATTAGGTTTTTAGTTAGAGATTGGCATGAGTTTCTCTAATTTAATGGAAGAAAAAAAAAAAGCCTAGTGGAGAGCTCAGCATCTCCCCACCCACCAAAATTTACCGGAACACCATGCTGGGAAATGAGCAGCACTTCTCTTTCCTGCTCTCAGGAGAGTTCATGTTCATGCTGCTCTTGCTGTCACCTGGAGACACACTCACTATCTTTCTACCCATTTGTTGGCAACAGGAAAAGGGGTAAAAAAAGAGGGAGATTGGAATTTCTCTGCAGTGGCTTAAAGTAGGTTTTAAGAGCATGGACATAATGCTGTGCTTAAATAGCTGATAATGTATTTTCATGGGATAAAGGGTGAGAGTGGATTCCGAAGTGGGACAGCGTGAACTCTGGTGTTTGGGGATTAACGTATGTTTATATCTGACCACAGCACGTGGTCCACATCCATCGTGCTCCTTCCTGAGCAACTGCTAAAACTCAAGGGATAAGGAAGTGAGAAGATGATCCAAACTGAATGCAAATGTTCATTTCCAGCCCAGAACACTTCCCTTCACATGCACGTTTCTAATGCACACGAGTCAACACCTCTTACGCTCTATTAACTCATTATTCTGTGCCTGCCTTTTAACTCTTGTGCTTTTGAGGTGTAGACACCTTTGCTTTGCAAGCACCACTGACCTCTTTCACCCTTCTACTGCATTTCTCATCAAGCAGCTTGAGTACTTTGTCCCATTCAGCTGGGACTTTCCTTGTAACTATATTATCCATCAGCTCCCTGACCTTTTTCAAACCTGTCTTTAAAACTCTACCGTTCTGTAACACCACTAGAAACTGGGACATGACTAGGCTGTCTAAAATACTGAGATTATTGTCTGTTCTAATTTCTTTGTCATGACTACGGCTGTTCATTTCACCTGCCTGTTGATTTTTGGCTTGCTACTAAATGGTCAAGGTGGGGATTGTTCAGCCTGTTGTCTGTGCCTGCATGCACAGTGCTAGAGGTAGGAGATCCATGCTATGATGTGATAGCACAATGCAAATTAAACATTAAAAGTAAGTCCTATACTAGGAGAAAACTTGAAAGATAATAAAATAGTGGTAGTGATTGAATGATCCTCACAGTTTCCCTGCTAGGGCACATTACACTAGACTTCACTAACATTAAAGTATTTGGTAGTCTCTCAGTAACAACGTTTTGAGAATAACAAACAGAAGTATCACCATCAGAAATAAACTTTTCAGATATAATTGTATGACAAGTAGTGTTTCTTGTTTTTACTGTTGTTGATCAAGCTTGTTCTCCTTAGAGGATTAGTGTGTTTTTTTTTTTTCCTTTTCTGTTTCCTGCTGCTTTGCCTTGGTTCATTTAATTTTGCATATATGTATTTGAATATTGTGACCATTGTGTTGCCTTGTGCCTCCCATGGTGAGGTCTGTGGCAAAGTTCTTGCTAGCTACACAAGCATATGTACCAGCAATTGTGTTTTTAAGCTGACTTGGGTTGCTGTGCCGTGCTATTTAGTTTGAACTCAGACACCCAATGTCAAGGCTTTATGTTATCTGAGACACTCCAGCATTTAGCAGGGTTAGCAGCATCTGTGGGAGATAATGTCCTTCAGGACCAACAGCTCGATGCTGGACAGGCTACATGACAGCTTCTCCAAAGACAGCAGACATCAGTTGCCTTTAGGCAACTGAACTGTGCCCTTAATGCAGCTGAACTACGTAAGACTCCTTGGCTCTAAGCCCAAGACCGTATCAAAATTGCTTTGAGGGTTTCACTTGCTTACTGGATTTCAATTTTCCCATGAAACAGCAGGTACCATATATTTTCTCTAGATAGTAATGTTTGATATTCCTGGTGTTTCAAAGTCAAATGTTTGCAAGGGTCATCCAGATACACTTTCTGATTGGTCCTGGTAATTCATCTAAGCATAGCTGGTACGTTGGGTAGGACAACTTAGGGATGTTGAAGCTTGCTAGCTGGTCTTCTAAGGTCAATGGTATATGTATGCTTTTTTTTTTTTTTTATTCTTCTGTGGCAAAAGCCCTTTTCTGTCAGAAAACATCTGTAAATGTCATAAATTTATGTTACCATTTGAATATAGCAGAGCTTTCACTAAAATTATGTGGTCAATTTTAAGCAATTTAAACACAAAAAACTTAAAAGTTTATTTCTAAGTTAAAATAAAAAAAAACAAGGTTACCTACCAATCTATTTTTAAATTTTATTACACATAGAAAACTTAAACAGCAGAATCACAACTGCAGGTTTCATCATTGCAAAGATTTCTAGGGATAGTGATTTATCTCTAAGTGGTGAAGACAGTCTGCCAAACAACCCAGCTTGAGCACAACGCCTTCTCTAAGATTGCTCATCTTCCGGAACAATTCTTCCTTAGTTTCTGGGTTAAATGGTGCACAGTAAAAGCTGACCATGAGTATAAAGTAATAGATTTTATCCAACAAAAAGTAATAGGCTTTATTCCGTTTTGCAACATTCTTGGTCTCTAAATGAAAGTAATTTGTTTTCATTTGGAGAGTTATTTCATTCCTACCAGGGACCAAGGTTAGGTTACTGATACAGAATTTCCTTGCACTGATCTAGAGATGTGTTTGACTGACTTGACATACTTAGAGCTGTGCTGAATTATCAAAAGTGCTGATAAACAAGAAAGTAAAAGTCTTGCTGTGGATAGAGACATAGAAATAACAAATGCTTACATCTGTGCCTCCAAACACCACAGTTAGCATATCCAGCTTCAGTGGTAATGGCTGTTTCATACTAGTGCACAAAAAGGAATCTCCTTTTCTGTGATGTGCTGGATCTGTTGTTTATATATAGCTTACATTTGAAGTATAAATGGACTGTTCTCAAGCTGAACTTCTGCGCTTTGAATGCTGTAAATAAGGAGTCCATGGATGGCAGGAGCTCAGATCCCTGCAGAACCCTTCTAGCCCGTATGTCCATTCAGTGGACTCTGTGCTGTACCTGATTATACTGTAAATGTAAATGTAAACATTTACAGTATAATCACTGAGTAGGTATTTGTGTTTAAGATCTTGATTTTTGCTCATCAGTGCAGTCAGTCTGTAAATCAGTTGAGTGGTTTTGGTTTATAAGGAGAATAGCTGACATCCTGTATCAGAATGAAAGTAGACAGGTGTTTACTGCCCTTCCTCAGTGTAGATTCACTGTAGGAACCCAGTATTTAGATGACCTCAGGAGGATGAAACTAAAGACTTGTGTGTGTGGAGTTACACTAGCTTTGTATTTATGGATTAAAAGAGGTTTTGGGGGAAGTTTAGTCACTGGATATTTAACCAAGGGAAGGAAACTACCCAAAGGTGGCAAAAGGTGAGTGCACTGGATTTGTGTGATGCTACAGAAGGACAAATTGCCATAGAATGAGCAGGGAAGCATTTGGTATTGTTTGGACGATGGTAGGAAACAGATGGCTTCTCTCTCCTTTTTTTCCTCCATCCCTACAAGCACTGCTGCATTTCACTTTCTGTCAAAACTGTGCCGTATTTGCCCTGAGGAACCTATCTGCTCCTTTCTCCTCACTGTTTTTCTCCTTCAGTGACAGTTCATGTACCTTCTTCATAAGCAGGAGCTTTTCTCAGGTGCCCCATTGCTGCCTCTATAATCCTGTCATTTTTTTACATGTTGTTCCCTCCACCATTCTTTCTGATATTCAGGTTTACAGTTGGCTATGAGACCTGTCTTAACTTACCCTGAGTAGTTAAGAAAGTTACCTCAGAATAAGGAAACAAATAATTCAGGAGAAAACCCCTCCCCTGGAGCACAGCATGAGCACTGGGTGGGCTAGACTGCTAAAACTAGAATCAAACCAAAGCTGGTCAGGACTGAGCCTTGTGGGGCTGCCCAGCAAATTCAAGGCAGTCCCACTTTTCTGGCTGCTACTTAATTAGCTTTTTGTGTGGTGATTTGGCTTCTTTGACTACACATAGCTGTACAAAAGTACCGAATCAGCAGAGGTGTGTTTGTTCAAAGGCGTTTTGCAGTTTTGTTCCCGAGGCTTGTACCAAGCAGGAAGCTGGCACCCTTCCCATGGATATTTACCCTTTCTCAGCTACTTTTTTTTTTTTTTTTCATCTGGAATATGGCAATTTCAAGTTCCCTAATGCAGCTTAAGAGGAACTGGAATTACAAATTCCTTTCATAACTCTTCAGGTTATTATGCATGCGGGGTGCACCTGCAGCAGTTTTTCTGGGAGCTGAATATACTTCCAGCAGACTTCAGTAAAACTGTGCTTGAGAGACTTTGCTTGAAAAGTGATTCTGTGAAACGGCAATGGTATTATTTTTTTTTCTGAAAGAGCTATGGAAAGTTTCTGAATGTGCAAGCTTTTTCTTTTTTACATCTTGTGCTTTCCTTTACAGCCATTCTGGTTGTCAGCTTTTTAAAGCTTAGATTGCTAAAGAGAAACAAGGTTCCTTGGAGCTGCTAACTGAAGAATAGCTTTGAAAACTACACCAAAGTTGATTTTGTCACTTTGTACCTGGAAGGGTGCTTAACGGAGCAGTCGTGTGCTGTTAACGCCAGTGCCAGTTCTGGCAACATAGGGGTCAAGTCCTGTTCCAGAAAGATGCAAATAAATGGAGATACATCAGTGATCAGAAATATGAGGCTGCATCCTCTTCCTCTTCCTCTTCCTCTTCCTCTTCCTCTTCCTCTTCCTCTTCCTCTTCCTCTTCCCCTTCCCCTTCCCCTTCCCCTTCCCCTTCCCCTTCTCCTCATACTTCTTGGAGCCATCTTTTTGTTCATACTTTGAAAGTCCTAAAAGTGCATGTACACATAATATAATACAGGCTGTAAGCATCTATTTAGTCTCAGTATGACTGCAGATCTCTGATGTTTGCCATCATTTTTTAAGCAAAACCAGTTTTGGAACAAAACAAAGGCCTTCAAAACTACATTCCTAGACCTTTTTGTATTTTTATTTACTCTCAGCACGCTGCTTCAGTAAAGCACCTCACCGTGTGTTTTACTTTAAGCATAAGCTTAAAGTCACGTGCTATTTAAGCCCTTCACTAAACACGGGACACATTCCTGATTCAGTCCTAGGGCACGTCCTGTATTTCTTGCTGGCTGAAATCAGCAAAACCTTCTGACAAGATCAGCCTGCTGCCCAAAATTCAACCATATTGCCTTTGCTCCTTGAATTTTAGATTAATTAAAAGGCTGATCATACCTGTGATCATCGCAGACCAGGAGCAAGGATGGAAGTTTTCCTTGCCTGCTTTCTGCCTTCGGTCCCTGGTTGTCTGAAGTGAATCTTCATTTCCGAAATCCTGTTGGAGAGGTGCAGCGTTCTTCAGAAACATTGATAGTTGCTGCATGAGGTGATTGCCATGCAGCTGTGCCAGGGAATTTTCATGCTGTCTGTTTCTTTAATTTCTGGCTTCATTCATATTTGTATATATGAATAACAAACCAGTCTAGAGAACCCCTAGCATTCACAAATGTGAAACGTTAGAGTGTGGTTAGTGATCTTCTGGGTGAGGGGAGGAAAGGGATTTGGCCAACTAGTTGAAAAACATAACTATACTCAAATTAAATTATCAGTAAATTCAAGTGAAAGTTTTGAAACGGTCTTAATTAAGTAAAAATTAAGAGCTTTTTTTTTTGAGGAAGTATTACCTGTCAGTGTTAGGTCTAGATCCATTCATAAGGGGTTTAGGCATAGTTGCCAAAATGGAGGAGGCAGCAGTAGGTGCAGTTAGCCCTGTACTTAGGCCACTGATATGGGATGCGGGTGAGTGAGGTTGTGGTGTTACCTGAAGCCTAAGTGGAAGATCACTATGCATCCCTCTCCCAAGCCAGTGCCATAGACACAGAGTTACAGAGTTATTCCTGCTCTCTCATTGATAACATCAACATACAATAATTACTTGCAAAGTGAGACAGCAACAGAAGGGTGAAATGTGAGGAGCCAAGCATATGCAGTAACCTTATGGTTAGGCAATGTATGGTTTATTTGCTCTTATTTCCTATCGTAGCAGTATGTAGATTTTAAATGGTATTCATTGGCCTCTGGTTCCCATGGATTTTGGGATATCTTGTGGAATAAGCAATGTGTAACCCACATGCTTTGAGAAACCAGAATGTGGTAGGCATTAATAAGATGAAAAGCTGTTGTGTCCACTTCTCAGTATGGGTATAACAAATCATGGCCAGTCCACTTGAGAATCTAGATTTTGGTTTTATTAACATTCCTAACAATAAAAACAAACATTTTTTTGTTGATTAAAGAGGTCTAATTTTATTTATTAGATATCTTTAATATTAAACCAACTTTTTCTCCCATTTGAAATCAGTTCTCTCCAGCACTTTGCTGCCCTGTTTGCAGGAAAAGGATTAGGCAGGCAGCCTTGTGATCGCTCTGCTTCCACAAACAGTTCTGCCTTCTTTTGACTCTTTACCTTAATAGGTACCAGCCAGGGTTGGCCATCACAGGGACTCTGCATTTTGGCCTTTCTTACAGTCTCAAATGGATCCATGCAAAATTATATTTATGGCTCTTTTTTAGAAGTTAGTTTAAGCATTGTGAAGCTGAAGTGATAATGGAAATTATTAATACGACCACACTTTTTTAGTATGCTTATCTCAGATGAAGCTGCTTTGAATTGGCAGCAGTATACTTTTTAGCAAGAGACAGGCCCCTCTTCAGAGATACTAGAAGTAGTAAGGTTGTGAAAGGAAGTATTTTACATATCTTAGGAAAGGGAAGTGAAGCATGGAGACTTAATCCTGTGCCATTGCTGGCTGTATTCTCTGTCTCTTCAGTTTTGAGTCAAACCTGATTCTCCTCTAAAAAGGTCCTACCGCTTCTTTTAAAAAGTAAGAAATTGCATGTTTCTCAGACTCTGCCTAAGGAGCATAAGTAAATGTCATGTGAAGGTTACATGATTATTTTCTCGCTCAGATAATACAATTTCTTGCTGTGATAAGGACATGTATGCATTTCTATTTGCAATGTCTGATCATTTACTGATAAGAACCTGAACGAGTCGAGTGGCTCCATTCCAGTTGCTTTCAATAACACGTGCCTTTTCAGCAGGAAAGTGTTTTAATTCCTTCAGAGGAGTATTTAGCTTCTCAAAAGAAACAATGGCAGCTTGTGCAGCCTGCTACCGACAGGGCCACCCGTCGAAGGCTGTCTGTAGGAGGAGGGTGCCCATCCAGCCTCCTCCCTGTCAGCAGCCTGGGACTGGCTCACTGGCCAGCTGTGAGATGTGGCATCTGTGGGGAGATGGTATTGTGAAGCAAAGTTTTTTTCCTCTTCTTATGCTGAAATTTCAGCATATATTTGAATATTCAAAATAGACTAGAATTGTAACTGTTGCGAAGTAAATTACAGTGGGACTGCAGCCACAAATGCGTGCCCTTTCCCAAGTTACTCAAGTTGGATAGTTACAGAGGAGTTAAACATTTACTCAGATTTCAGAAAAACTCTCATTTGTGTCTTGGAGAACTGTTGTCATTTACCTGGAAGTAATTTCTGAAATTATTTTTTAAAGCTGTTACAGAATCTGGGCATTTTGTAAAAAAATCGATGTTCCATGAGGGTGGCAGATGAAACAGGATGCAAATATATCCTCTAAAGACTTACAATTTTGGGGGCATGTGTCGCTTACAGAAACAAACATGCTACCAACCACCTTGGCAAAACCACCCCCCTCCTTTTTGCCAGGAGCAAGATGAGGACTGGAGGCTCCCTGGGGAATTTGAGGACTATCAGTGTTAGAGCTGTAGACACTGGGGCTAATTGGTTTGCAGTATGATTAATGCAGTATATATTTATTTAAAATCTGTATTTTAATTAGAGATGCTGTGTTTCTCATAGCTTCCCCAAACCTGTGAATGGAAGCAAGGTGGTGGGGAGAGCAGGATGATGAATAGCCTTGAATTTTAATTTACACCAGGAAGGGAAGGAAGGGAAGACCCTTCTCTGTAAAGTTAGTGGGTTTTTGCTGGTATTTGTGCCCAGTTTTTAACTGCTCTTTCAGGACATGCCATTGCCAGTTCCCACCAGGGCTCACAGGTTTTTTATGTAATATTTTACCTGGTCATTTGAGTTATTTTCTACTTGGACCAAAATATCACATATTGTTAGTGGGGGAAAGACCCACAAAACCAAATCCCTCTTTTAATGTCTCACCTCCACCTCTTGATTTAAAATCAGAGTTAGGAATACCATTGGCAAACTATTTTTTCAAGCCTTCAATAATCTACTCCCTGAAGCTGCATAAAGTAGCTTATTTATTTGGTTATTTATTTACATATTTGCTTACAACACAGATCAGATACTTTATATACATGTGTTCAGTTTTTTCATTTAGATTGAAACAGCGTGGCTGTGTGTCACAGGTTAAGTATCATATGGTGAACTGTAAAACAGGATGTGTCATTGAAATGCCAGTTAATCTGTTTTTCCCAGACCTATAATGTGTTTGAGAATATAATGCTCTTTTGTTGAAGTAATTCCCTGTAAGAATTTGAAAAGGATATAAGATTTTTGTCTCCATGTAGAATGTTCAGCTGGCATCTTGCCATGTTATTAAATACGGATTAGAAATAGCATTGAGGTATTTAAACATAATTCTTATAACAGGATAAATAGCTAATAGCATTTGGTTTACTGCTTGTGTGCTTGTGACCTGCTAATGTTACCGTTAACACAAACACAGACAGCACGAACTCTGTAGGTAGAATTCACAGCAGAAGGAAATTAGGTTTTTGAACTAGTTGGTATAAGATTAAAACCAGTGATCTGTAACTGGGCAGTGTTTCCCAGCTCCAGTTTTCACCTATGTTCAATTAAAAGGCTCTCAGTTTTCTTAGGCTGCTGGCAGGTTTTTGAAAATAATCTTGAATCTTAAAAATAAAGAATGGATAAAGATTAGGGGAAATGACCTTTTTGTGGGCTGCATATTATTATTAATTATTTGGCATATTTCTATTGTGGTTACAGTGGACAATGGTATTCCCTCTCCTTACTTCAGGGGGAGTGGAGCAGGGGTACCTCTGCAGCCATTCCTCCTTGCCTCTGCTTAAAGCCTTCTCTTCTGAATAAACCACTTGATTTATTTATTTTTTTTTTACAAACAATGGATATTTTGTCACATCTCCCATTAAAACAAAATGGCTTTCCTTTTGGAGGGGTGGCAGTGGTTACTTACATTGCTTTAAGAAGTCTTGATCACTGTGTGTGAGTAATGCACTTATAATTCATTATCACTGTGTACTAAAAAAGTTAATAAACAGCCATGACTGAAAGTAATGCTATTTTGACTGAGACATAAAAGAAGTATAGTTCATGCAATATGACAATTACTTGTGTAGGAGAACAATATCCCTAAATTGGACAAGATTAATTTAAACCCTACTAAATTGTAGCTGAAGTTTTTCTGTCTTTGCTAGCTACATCTTAACTTTCCTGCCTATTTTTACATTTAATTTTCCTTGCCTTCCCTTTGTTCTCATTGCTGTGCATGGTTCCTGGAAGCTTCCTGGAAGCCTCTAAGTAAGCCTTGTAAAATAAAGAGATAAATGAGTAATAATGCATTAGTAATTATGATGGGACAAAGTCCTATTTGTTGACTTAATTTTCCAAGCCTTTTTAGGGCTATCACAAGCCTTTTTTAGACTATCAGAAAGGGTTACTGTATTGAGGTGTTGTCACTGGGGACTAGGCATCTAAAAAACAGTAGAAAGGATGTTTACTTTGCCTTAAAGCGTTTAGTAGCTGGCCAAGAAAAGCCTGTGAGTGACTGCTGGATTAAGACCTAGAGATGGAAACCTGGGAAAATGCTGAATTTTGCCCAGCTCTCTAGCAGGGCTTGCTGGCCTCCCTCCCTTGGTACCCAGATGCAGGAGATGTGGCACGGGAAGCACCACGGGCCACTTCCCGGCAGGGCATCCCTGAGCAGCAGGAGCGAGAGACGAAGATCTCCCTTCAAAGCCGAAGCAGCCCCAGGGAAACCACTTTCTGACGCCCCCAAAGGCTGGTGTTGCCACAGGAGCATCCAATTTCCCTTTCCCAGCATGAGAGGATCTGGCCATGCAAGGAGCGTCTTTCAGAGAAGCTCTGCTGGGTCTGGCCACGCCTTATTACTCAAACTATTTATTAATTATTTAAGCAAATTACTGTTGAGCTTACGAAGCACTGCATTCCTGGTTGCTGACTGCTTTTGTGTTGTTACCGCATACGCATTGTGCTGCGGATGGCGGGTAGCTAGGTGCAACCATCCTCTATGTTTAATTAGTTGTTTTCCCAACGTGAGAGGCACCAATGGTTTCGCTCTGAAACTAGGCTCAGCACTGTCCCAGGTTATGCTAAATACTGTAGATACCAGAGTTGCTTTATTTGCAGAACCTGGTCGAGGTAGCTGCAACTGAGAAAATAAAATGGTAATTTGCATTTTTCCTTTAATTTCATTTGACTTTAGGATTTTTTTTAAGAGCACCTGTTGACTGCCTTTAACTGCCCCATAGAGAGCTGCAGCTGTAGCTGAAAATACCTGTGACAACGTGAAGGGCCTGGCCCAGGACTGGCAAAAGCAGCATGTGTAAAATCACAGGATTGCTTTACTTTTCTCTTTTGTAAGAGTGCATGCTCATATAAGTTTGGTTTTAATCTCTTTTATGTAAATAAGAGTGGATATTAGTAAAACCACAAAGTTCTTAATTTTCACCAGCACTCTCTTGTGGTTTGTTTGCTTTACAGAATTATCGTTTAATGGTTCATTATGTAATCTTTGCCAGAGCTGGAAAGGCAGGGTGCAGGCAGACCCCACTGCTCAGTAGAAGTACTGGGCAGACCAAAGTAAAATTAAATGGATATTTCATCTGAGGAACAGGAGTGAGTTTGGGCCTTTTGTGTCTCATTATTTTTAAAGTAACTGGGCAAAGGTAAAAAGTTTATTGCCACAAAGTTGCTTCTTAATAAAGGAAAATTTCTTCCTATGCATCAAAAGCATTTAATTACTTGCTAAGTAATTAAGTTAATTTCAGAAATAATTACCTAGCAGACCATGAGTAAGTAAATAATGCTGCGAAAGTTAGAATAAAGGAGGCTTTCTCTGCTCTGAAATGGCTGCTGGCATGAAGGGGAGAGAGAGAACTGAAACCAGAGGAAATTACAGCTTCAGACTTCTTTTCCTTTCTGTCATCTAGAGAGGATTAGGATTTCCAGATGTATATAACCCCTTTAAGCTGTGACCACCGCTCACTACATAAAAACAGGGTCAACGGAAATATCCCATAGAGAAACTCCAGCAGACTGTTAAACCCTCAACATGAACCGACGACCAAGAGCATTCAAAGAACTATTTCTAGCGAAGAGCCTTACTGAACATATGAATTATGAAATCCAATGAAACTAAATAATCATAGTAAGTTAATGCAAACACTGCATGAAAAGAAAGCATAGTATAATGTCAGAAACCTAACAGAATGAGAAAAGCCTTAATAATGAAATTGTTAGATGTTATGAAATGCTAACAGGTGGCCAGTCCAGGAGACAGACATAAATCTTGCCTCAACTTCAGATGTTCAAATGTGAGGCAGTAAGGGTTTTGTTATTTCTGCTGGTGGGAGCCCAGCCTGAGCTTGCATTCAGCGCCAGAATAGTCCTGCTCCAGGACAGAGCACATGTTATATCATTAGTAATAACAGCTAGATAACTTACAATAATGAGATAACCACTAATGTACAGCTGCATCATTAAAAACACAGTAGAAGGATATATCTAAATTGTCGTCCTGTTTGTAGATAGACTCAACCTTTCACCTACTTCTTATAATCTGTGGTCACACAAAAACCAGTTTAATGGTGTTCTGTGGTCAGCTGAAGCTGTGCAGGTGAAAAGTTAACTCCTTTTACTGCCTTGTGCCTACTGCTGTGATTCCTTTCATTCTCTTTCCCTTGGCATCTCTTTTGGGTCTAGCTTTGGCTAAGACCCTTAATCTAAACAGCTTTTCAGAAAAATATTTCAAAACTTTTTTTGTCATTTCCCATGTCCCCATTAATGGTCTACATGTTAGTTTTCTGTTTCTTTTTAAGTTAGGAGCCATCTTTTTGTTTTCTATTTGTACAGTATTTAATTTATAGTGCCTAGATGCTGCTATAAAGGTGTTCTGTCTCCATGAGGAAAAAAGGAAGGCTGCATTAAGTAATCCCTCTGTCGGAGGATCCCAGCCACACCTTTTCCATAGATGTAAACTTGCATCAGTTTGGCAGCTGAGCTGTGCCCTGGAGCTCCACATCCTGACATCATTTTAAAGCAGGATTCCTAAAAATCATCTTTGTGACCTGTTTTGTGGATGGTCATTAACATCTGATGAATCCAAACAACTGCTGATGGGTTTCAGCAGTTGAACAGGTTCTTTGTCAGGAGAACCGACTACCTGCATGCTGTGCCCCAGCAGCAGCCAGCCCCAAGTATCCACAGCAGCCTCCTGATGTCTGGTCCAGGTACTCAGCAACTCAGACCTCTCTGAAAGTTACCACTCTGTATCACCAGCCTTTTGGTAACTCATAATATTCCATGTCGAATCAATAGCCCACCCTTTATTTGTATTGCTTTTACAGGTAGGAGACTTTCTCCATCACCAGATGGCATTCTGGAACCATATATGTAATCAGGCCAGGCTGGATGGGGCCTTGAGCAACCTGATCTAGTGGGAGGTGTCCCTGCCCATGCAGGGAGTTTGGAACTAGATGATCTTTAAGGTTCCTTCCAACCCAAACCATTCTATGATTCTGTGATCTCTCTGATCGAAACCCTCTCTTACGTTTTGCTGAAATGCCAGACAGAATGTTCAAGGCTCCCTCCTGGATTAGTGTGTGTTTTCATTTTTGTGAGGAGGAGGAAGACAGCAGGAAGGCTAGCACACCCAATACCTGAAACCACTTCCCCTTTACAAGACATGAGCTTTTTGGTTAATTGCTTTTCTGTGGGTGGGACTTTGCACTGCTGCTTCTCCCTGTAACACATGCGTTGACCAGGTTAGAGAGGCTTCATATTTCTGTAACAAAACCAGGCTCTTTCCTCTGGGATAGTAGCAGGTCATGGTCAAGCCAAGTGCAGAAAAAAAAATCCTCTTCCAGGTTTCCTTCCCACAGTTCTGCCTTCACCTGTCTTCAGGTTTTGTGCACCTTGCTGATCTGGGCACCTACCCTTTTTAGCATATCCTCTTACCAAAACACCTCAGTTTGCAGACTGGATCATTGAGATATAAAGTAAATTGATGCTTTTACTTTGTAATTTCTTCTCTCCTGCTTTGTGCAGAGGACTTAGAATGAAAGTCGGCTTTATTCTGACAACAAAATCAAATCCACTTGATCCAACATAACTAGCTGCATTTCAGATTGTCGTTCAAGTAGTTATTTAGCAGATAAAAAACTCAAAGGACTGTCCTTCTATTTGCTGTTGGTTAGCCAGCTTGCTTGTTTAAAAGTTACAGGCGTGCCTAAATGCATTGACTGTGACTTGAAAGAGAGGTAGGAGAAAGGGGAGAAAGTGGAAGACATCCAGAGGCCTCAGTCTGTTTTTCAGCTGGCCATCCAGATTACTGATTTTGCTTGCCATGTAAGATCTATTACAACATGTTGGCATTGTTTAGTTTGGACAGGTGATCATGGGAATCGTTTCAGTCTTGCACTGAATGTCTCACTAGTGAGACCATATCTTGAACCAGCCAAACACATGCTTGAGAGGGGGATTTACAGAGTGAGAACTTGCCTATGATGTAGCTGAAGACATGACAGCTATGATGTCTTTGCAGCTCTCACGTGGTCCTTCTTATGGAGTGGGTGGTGGGTAGAGAAGGGGATCATTCCTGCTCACACAGAAAAGGGTGGTGCTTCCTACAGGGCTGAATGGAATAGAATCATAGAATCATAGAATGTGTGGGGTTGGAAGGGACCTTTAAAGATCATCTAGTCCAGCGCCCCCCTGTAGTGCGCAGGGACATTTTTGACTGGATCAAGTTGCTCAGAGCCTGGTTGAGCCTGACCTTGAATGTTTCCAGGGATGGCCCCCCACCACATCTTTGGGCAACCTGTTCCAGTGCTTCACCACCCTCATCGCAAATAACTTCTTCCTAATGTCTAATCTAAATCTGCCCTGCTCTAGTTTAAGAAGTTCAACATCAGCTTTCTTCTGATAGAAGACTCAACTACCAGAAGTTGTTTCTATTGGAAGGAGAGCGCTCAGGGTTTGTTCCCAGTTGCATTGGAGTCAGCAAGGACAGACTACCTTCCAACTTCAGCAGGAAAAATGGACCTTACAAGTGATACTATAGGAGAGGGTTGTGAAAGTCAAAACACTCCGTTGTTTATAGAAGATGTTTTGTATACTTCCTCCCTCTTTCCCCTCCATGCTTTTTTGTCTTAGCACCTTAAAAAGCAAAATAAGCTATTTTTAGTAGAATGCTTGTACTTAGGTTTACTGTTGCCTCCTTAACCTGAAAACTCAATTAGGGTTTAGGACAAAAAGTGTGTTACTGAATTTGCGTGTTCAAAGTTGTAAGCCTTTAAGTATGTTTGGTGTTCTCTGAACCCTGTCATACTGTTCAAGAAAAAAGGGAGATGTTATTAATATTTCTAAATATAAATTAAGACTAATTTCTTTATAAACCAAAAATCCTTATGTCACACTTTCAATATCAAGGTGCTTATTTTGCTCTTTAAAAAGAGAGAACAGGAAGGGGAGATTAATTTTTTTACCTGAAGAAGTCCAGTTGTTGTTTAACACAGCTTTCTCATTGAACTTCACTGTTCAGGATGTCACACATAGCAAGAGTCTACCTTGGCAGGTGCAAAAAATAAAATTTATGTGCTGGAATCTCAACTACCAGCCACATTTTAAATATTACTAATTCTGCTATTTGGCTGAGAAATTAAACAACAGCTGGAAACATCTGTTTTAAGTGCTGGATAGTAGTAGATAGGCAGAGCTACATGACTGTTTAAAAATACTGGAATAATTAGCAGCAAAATTTTTACTTTGTCCATTAAATTGATTTCAAATAATGGATGCTTTTTCTTAAAACTTAGCCTGGAAGTACAATTTCAGCATCTCAAGTACTCTCAAGAGCGCTGTTAGCAAAAAGCAAGGTATCTTGCTGCAGACACATCTCTGAGGCAGAATCTCTCATGAGATGTGCTACCGTCTGAGGAGGCTGCCACTGCTCATCGCTCAAAGAGCCTAAGTCAAGATTTCCACGGGAAGTCCAGTAGGTGGCATCAAAAGAGTTCTGTAAAATTCAGCATTTGGCTGTTCGTGCCGTAGCCCTAGGCCACAAAATTAACACAGTGCTTAGATAGAGAAAATTCCAGGTAATCTGTCTCTTCCTCGCAGAAAGCTTTGGTTTGAACATGATCTGACCCAAATGACATGCCCGTGGTGCCTCTGAGCCTAGCACAGAATATCATGTTATTAAGTGCATTATAGTTGCCTTCAGTGAACCAAAATCACTTGTATTTTTATGGCATTCATAACAGAAGTAATATTGCCAATTTTGCATTTTTTCAGTGTTGCAATACTGTAAGAGTCTGCACAAACACTGTAGCAGGCATCAGGAATGTAAAACACACTTTGTATCCTCAAGGAGTAGATGCTTTTTAAAAAATTAAATCAATGTATTTGTCAGAGCATGCTAACAGAACAAGGTTATGTCTAGAAAATAGACGTTTTCTAGTGTAGCAAGCTATGCTGCAGTCAAACCCTTCTGCCTCTCAGACCTTATTGCCAAGGCTGAAGGAGGCCTTAGTGCTAGTGGGAGTGTGGGAATGCAGTCGTTCCGCTTCCTGCTGTCCTTCTGCCAGTGATCTGGAAAACCTGTCTTAAAAAAATGGCTTGGGCACTTCATGGTAAACCAGAGGGCAGTGGTGTTTCCACTCGGGGGTCAGGAGAAGCAGGCAGGCACTGGGGGCTCCTCACCCCTTCCTCCCTGGCCATTGTGCAGCCAGGTTCGATGGCTGTCCGCAGTGGGGCAGGAAGCAGAGCTGCCTACCACTGGGCCTGTTCTTGCATTGTCACTGTGCCTGCAAAGCCAGTGGTAGCTACTCAGAGGAGCTACTGCTGTCAGGCTGGCATTGCAGGGCTTAGTTAAGGGCAAGAGTTGGTGCTAGGAATGCAGTGGGCTCAGTTAATCCATGCCAGTGCAGAACAATTGAGTCTGTAGATGAAATTAAAGCAAAGTAGCTGTTGGTCTTGAAAGTTGCACCCAGCCTTAAAATTGCTTCCCACAGGCAGCCCAAGCTTGTGAACTCCTTGTAGTTTCTCAGGGAGTAGTTTTGAACCAGTTGCTAGGATTCCTGCTCTTTGATAGGAGATCAAATGCATTGTGAAAAAGGGGAGTTCTTGGTGTGCTAAGAGAAGGAAGAGCACACAAGAAATGCCTGATAGCTGAGGTTTGAATAAGGAAACTTGGAGGAAAGTCTCAGTTCAGCATGAGACAGCTAGCTCAGCAGAACAGGCAGGGGCGGATCCACGATCCTGGTCCCAGCTGGATGGTTTGCTGTCTCCCAGTAGGCAGCGGTTCTGCTCCACTTGCTGGATAAACCTTACTCTTGTCCAGCATAAATATGGCAAAGGAGGTAATGTAGCTCCCTTGTGTCAAAGAAAGAAAATGGAATTGGAGTTCAGCTTCTGGGGGAAAAAAAAATTAAAAAGTTCTGCTTCTTGTCCTCCTTTTTTATTGTAGCTTCAAAGGGGTTATATAATTATATGAAAACAAATTTAAAAGGTCTTCTCTGCTCCTCCTGAACTGTTTATTCCATGCTTAAACTTCAAAAAGAAACAAAAAGTCCAGAAAAAACAAATACCCACTCATCACAATTCCGAAGGCACAGAACATTTGAGGTCAATAGCAGAACCTTCAAAAACCCTGTTTCCCGAGATGTTTGGACAGAAACAGTTACAAAACAAATCCTTACAAAGGCTCCAGGGGCAGAGCAGCTCCAGCTCAGGGAGGGCCCAAACTATTGGCTTAAGACTGACATAAAGTGTGTGACTCCTGGGTAAAGACACTATAATTATCCTCTTGTTATGAGTGAGGATGTGGAGGCAAGTGACCTCTTTAGGGCCACTCAGAAAAGGAGAGCTGCTGAACTGAGGTGGCAGCAGGAACTCCAGAAACGGTATATAGGTCTTCTGGGACCCTGTAATATCTTGTGCTCAAGGTCTTGCTGCCTAGTGAAGTGAGTCAAAGGCATGATGGTGCTCCTGCCTGTGAGCTTAAGCAGTAGTGGAAAAAAGGGTGTGTAGAACTTTTCCCTTTCCCAGCATCTTTAAGTAAGACCCGGAACAAGAACAAAAAAAAAAAAAAAAAAAAGACTGAAGAGAGTGTGGAACAGTGAAAAGTGAATGAAAATAGGGAGTGTAGGCCAATAATGTCATGAAGTAATGGCACATGGTTATGGAGAGCTGTAATAAGTTGATAATGTCACAATATATATGATTGCTGCCTAGGGCTCTGAAGGCTCTGAATGAAAGCATCTATGCACAGCCTGAATTTTTTGTCCTCTACAGCAATATCTGTCTCAATTATTTGATTAATGAACTCATTAAATCCCAGTATTACTAGAAAAAGCATGTTGACCTCCTGACCAATCACAATTAAAACCTAAGTGCCACTTATTCATTACAGTGGTTAGCCATCTATTTAAGCACCAGAAGAGCATAAAAACTAGCTTTGTGTTTTGGGGATCTGTCCCACTTCACCCACAAGATCTGGATGTTAAGAGACTGTCACAACAATTACAGGTGGAGGCCAGTTTGCAGCATGACCTACAATTACAGCAGCATTTGCTGGGTTATTAAGATTATGACCAGTTTGGAAACACAATCCTCCATTGAATCAATAGCAAGAGACTCCTGCTGATTTCACTGGATTTAAGATTTCACCCTGCATCATCACTAAACACAACAGTGAGGAAGTGTAATTAAATTTTGTGAGTGTACCAATCACAGCTCAAAATTACACATCCCTAAATGCTGGTGTGGAGAAAAACACAGGGAGTTTTGCTCCCAGGCTGCAATGCCCATAGCTGCGCTATGAGGATAGGTGGGTCTTTTCTGGTTTTCTCACTGCTGCATCGTGTCCCTGCAAGGTAAGATGTTGACACACAGGCTCACTTCTGTAAAAAGGCCACCCTTGCTTTGTTAGAAGGTACATTATTGTACAATGTAGCATGGTTCAGATATTGTCGTGTTGCTCGATACATAGCTGTAAAGCTATTTCAGTATCCCAGCTCGTGATTTTTGAGTGGCTGGTGTCATCATAGCAAACCCTCTGTTTGGAAACTTGAACAAACACCTTTGGCATGTGTCACTGATGCTTTTATGTCCAGTAGGAATTGTAGCTCCCCAGATTAGATGACCTGAGTTAGGACAACAGAGTTGTCTCCTGTAAGCCAAAATGCAAGTTGATGTATCTGAAGGCATTTTAGCTAGCTGTATTCACCCTGTTTTCCACAGCAGGAGAAAATATCTATGTTCTGGGCTTTCAGTGAAGGTTATAAGAATCTGTAGTGTCTTTGAGCCACCAGGTCAAACCATATCACGGTCTGAATCAGATTTGGTGTTCAAGGTCTTGTAGTCACTTCAGACTGCTGGTCACTGTTACAATAGGGAAAATTTAACCACTGGTTGTGCTATTGTGTGTGCTACTGTAATTTTCCTCTAGCTCTGTAGAACTGAAGGAAACTTAGAGGTATCCACCACAAGCCCTGGCATGGCAAGTCTAGAGATTTTTCCTCTCTTCACCTCTCACCCAGAGCTCAAGCCCCTGGGGACTAAATGGCTTTCAGCTTCCTAAAGCTCAATGTGGCTCACCACCTTTCCAGTTGTCCCTACCTGAATAGCTGTTGCCTTTTTTACCATAGGATCTCAGCAGCCAAGGGTTTCGACTGAGTTAACTGCCAAAGATGTCCCTGTTGTTCTCAGTCTAGGCACAGCAACCTTAGAGGAGATGGCACTGTCTTAGATGTCAGGATGTACTCCTACACAGCCTGGCCAGCATGGGCTTTTAGAATAGATTTATATTCATAAAGTGCACCAATTATTTCACAAGGAAACTGCTTAGAATCTTTCCTCCTTAGCCTGTGAGAAGGATCATGGCCACATAAAAATGGGGAGACATCCTAGTTCCTGTGGATTTATTTTCTGCAAAGCTGGGCAAACCCTGCAGCACTTCTCTAGAGACCTTAGTACCTGTATTTCATAAAACACAGGTAAGATAGCAGTACACTAGTAATGCCCCTTGTACGTAGCATGGGAGAGCAGACAGCACAGGATGGGACAGTCGGATATCTTTTGGACTTCATTGGTTGTGTGTAACACCATCAGGACTAGCCCACAGAAGCAGTTGAAAAGTGTCAAGCAAACAATGATGCCAGTGGATCGAGCAGGCACAGCATTGCTGTAATTGGTGATGTTTAATCCCCTGTTTTGTTCAGTTCCTCAGTGTTCACTTTTTTTTTATTTTTCTTTTTTTTTCTCCTTTGCAATAGATTGCTAGCAGGTTGAGAGGCATGAAGGTTGAGGCTGAGAGATTGGCTGTTTGCCATTTTATCCATTGCAAAATAGAAAAGCAGTAGCACTGTAGTGGATTTTGCTCCCAAATAGGTATGGAAAATAAAAAATGTATACTTAGAAACAAGACAGGAGGTTGCTTCTGTAACATCTCCAGAGTTGCCAGTCCCTCAGCTTCCTGGCTGCTTGTTTGTCATTTCAGTTGAGGACAAATCGGGATTCAGTGCCTGCTTCGTGCCTGTGTTTGTCACAGTACTACGTCTGTCCTGACCTGGATCTCTGACTCTACTATGGATGTTGCCCCAGAAGTCTAGGCTGGGGCTGCTGCATCTGTCTCCTTGAAATTTACTGTCACCAGGGTGATGGGGGACAAAGCAAAACAACAACTGCGTTCCCTTAGCTCCAGCAGTAAAAGTTAAGAGGGAGCCAAAATGTTAGGATTTAATGGCCATCAGAAGGTACCAATTGATCAGGAAAAGTTCACCCTGCTGTCACTCTTGATCACATAGCTCTTCTTGACCATGGGGCTATCTGCAAAGCTCTCTGTATGGGATATGAACCCTGCTGAGATAATGTATTTTTTCCTATCAAAGGCTGATTGAAAATATGAAATCAATTTTAAGAGCTGTTTTTCCTGGACACTTGTTCTTTCTTTCCCCAGACCACAGTAATCTGTTATGGTATGAAGATTACTTCTTCACTGACTTACATGGCTGGTTTAAATTCCTCTGTAGTAAACTGTGCAAGACACCAAAGCATAGGTTGGTACCAAGTTAGGCTGCTGTCCCCTCAATGTCCTGTCCAAGGGGTTTCTCTGAGAGCTCGTCTTGGATGAATAGGGGGGCTGTTGGCAGTGCAGCTTGTGTGAGGGCAGTGGGCTGGGACACAGCTGTGGCAGAGAGGGATGGGCAGCTGGAAAGGAGCCAGCAGCAGCCAGTCCATTGCCAGATGTACCTGCCCATCTCCTCCACACACAGCACCTCCAAAACGACATCCCTTGACTGCTGCTTCTCCCCATAGTGCAGCCTAGCACTGAGAGAGTGTGGAGTGCTCATTGCTAGCACTGGGGGGTTATAGTAACACCCTTCACCCCTTTTTTCCCTAGGAGGTGGGTAAAAGATGACATAAGAGGCAGGATGAGGCAAAATAGTAGTGTCATGTATTCGACTCTTATCTTAAGCACATGCTAGCAGCATTTGTAGTCTTCTTCTTAAGAAACACACAGTAGTTCTCTATTTTCTGTTGCTGTAAGCTGTTCAGTGCTGGAAAGCAGTGCTCTGAGTAGGAGGAAAAATACAATAGTAGCTTTTGACCAGCTTTAATTTTTGCCACCTACAAAACAAGACTTTCCTAACACAGCGGTCCAGCTGTTTTAGCATTTCTAAAAGTTTTCATCGCCTGGCAGTGTTTGAGGCAATAGGCTATTCTGGTTTTCATTACCAAGAAAGCCAGTGATTGTTGCAGTACCAGAGGCAGAAAGCAGCAGAGAGTTTTCAGCAGAGAATCCTTTGGGTTGATGCAGACAATAAGATCATTTATCAAGCCGCAGCAGTGTCCCTCCTCATGCGTCCCTTGAGCTCCATGGCAGAAACTTTCCTGCTCCCAACCAGGTGCTCATTTCCAGACATAGAGCTCTTTGTGAAGGTGAGCATTGTAAATTAATCCAATGGCAATGTTTGTTTATGGAGAACTTTTTACTATATTTGAGATTCATTTGATAGCGTTGAGGAAGGTAAAAGAGCAAGCAGAACTGGTTTCATTAATGTGTGTTTTTTGGATATAAGGTTGCAAACCTTAATGAACTAACCTATTAACTAAGTAAATGGTACACCTCTTTTTTTACTTCTGCATCCTTGCATTTAATCTAAGTTGTAAAACTGTGCTTTAGGAGAATCATATGAAGGGCTTAAAAATTAGACCTCTCATTCCTTCCAACAATGTTGCTTGAAACCTAACTTAACCAAGAACAACTATGCAAGACTTCCCCTCATTTTCATGAAGCCTCTTAACAAAATGTAATGCAAAGTACATGACAGCAACACTTCTGTGGCCACATGTACAGTGAGTTGCACCTCTTGTGCTTTACACTGACACCTGATGATTTGCTTAGCCAAAAAGGAACGCCCATCATTACAGGGAAACACAGAAAGTGAGGTTATGTGACTTGGGTACAGCCACACTTCTGTCTTAAAAATGGGAGCCTTGGGTCTATCACACAGAGGGATTAGCCAGGGGGACACGGCACTTGTGCTTCCTTAGTCCCCAGTTCAGCAAAGATGGGTGGGCTCAGCAGGAGCAAGGCTGCTGCTGAACTTCCCTCCTTCTCAGGGGCCCCCACAGTTATTTAGTTTCAAATTCTTAATGATTTGATTTATTCTGTTTGTTCCCTTAAGTGCTTTAAATATTACATCTCAATTTATGCTGATCTTTCTCTATTTGTTTCCTGTGATCATGAATTGTTTTAACTTGTTCTAATCTTACAGTGACTTAGGTAGATTTATGTTCACATAGACAAATACAGTAGAGACAATTTCCTTTGGAAGGACTGCTGTGATTTCAATTTTGTTTTCTAGCTTATGGCAATATTCATTATGTATTTTAATTAAAAACTATGTCTCCAAGATGATGGGATTCTTCATCATATCTATGTGCTTGTTTGGAGAAAGATATAAACAAACTTTGCATGAAAATATGCATTAGTAAAGATGAGTAACATGCTATACATACTTGAACCAGATCTGGATCTTCTGCTTTCCTACTGCATCTGCTGCCAAAATTTGTTGTCATCACAGGTGCATGTATACCTTTTTTTCTTTTTTTTCTTTTCTTTTAATTGTAGGCTGGCAGTGATGGGGAAAGTATTGGAAATTGCCCATTCTCTCAGCGTCTCTTTATGATTCTGTGGCTAAAAGGTGTCATATTTAATGTCACAACTGTGGATTTGAAAAGGTGAGTTTGTAACCAAAGTTCTCCTTTTCAGAACAACGTTTCCAAAATGGTGATTTTAAAGGGTGGTTCTCTTCAGATTGATTTGAAATGCTCATTGTGGCTTGACATTATGTTAAACAGTCTAGATGCCTGATTCCTCTTTAGGGTTCACTAATATGAAGTGGATTAATTCATTTGAAGCAGTTGAGATTTTAATCTGTTTTGCCGTAGACCTCTGTAACATAACACAGAAGGGTTTTTTGGGTTTTTTAAGCATTTCAGATCACATTCAGATACAGGCTAGTGAATTCTTACACCGCCACTGTGAGGCAGCTGGCTAAGTTTTATTTTGCAGGAAAGACATAGAGCAACCCACTATTTTAAAGGAGAAATTGCAATTAAGTGTAGAAATCGCAAATGTGGTTCCTGTTGTGATTAACTCAGTCTCTTTCCTTCCATTAGAAAGCCTGCTGACCTGCAGAACCTCGCTCCGGGAACAAACCCCCCCTTCATGACATTTAATGGCGAAGTGAAAACTGATGTCAATAAGATCGAGGAATTCTTGGAAGAAAAGCTAGCACCACCCCGGTACCAAATTCCTGATCACTTCTCTTGCTTTTACCCCCTCACGTCCCTTGATGGGGGTCAGTGACCAAACCTTGACCCTTGATTTCAGTGGCTCAGGGCTTTCATGAGCTGTGTGTGTTAGAATTGCCTATGGGATGATCAGGGGGGCCTGGTCCCGCTGCCATGGTGGAGCTTGCAGGGAGGTGTAACTTTGACAGGCGTGAAACCATGCTGAAGCCTGGCACCCTGCAGGGGGTGTCCCCAGTGTTGTTCCTGAGATGCCGCTGTGCTTCTCCAGCTGCCCTCCCCTTTGTCCCATGTTCACTGCTGTGCCACCACAGCCATTCCCCAAGGCACAACGTCCACCACACTGAAGAAAGCATGGAACCTGCATGCTACTGCAGAAACCTGACCTCCTGTCCTCCACTTGTGTGTGTTTGAGGTTACCCTCCTCACACTATACAAAGAATTGCTCTTACTGGGAGCAGGTGGTTGAAAGACAAGGGCAGTGAAAGCCTCCCACACAGCAGACATGCTGGGGCTCATTTTGAGTGACTGGGTGGGCCCATCTTAGCACACAGCTGGGTCTGGGTTTCAGACTTGTCCTTCCCCACCCCAGCAGCTCTTCCCACTTCTCAAACCCCACTGTCGCACCATAAGCAGCATCATGTACCCAACCCAGGCACCTTCTGTCCCCTGGGACAGCAGACCCCTCCACAGTGCTCCCTCCTCAAGCAGCCAAACCTGACTTAAACCAGGCAAGCAGCTGCTTCCCTCTACTTTCCCTTCCTATATGCCCCTGGCCACACCAGCTGCTCAACTGGCCACTCTGAGCTCGCTCACAAAGGAGGTGGCCAGGTGAGGAGCCTGGGAGGAGCAGCAACTATTGCAAATAGGGACTTTCCCTCCACTTCTACTCGTGGCAGAAGCCACACTCCACTGCAGCCCCACCACCAGTGGAAGAGGGCTGGGAGAGGCACTGGGCTGTTTGGGCAGCATTTGCAGCGTGAGCAGTCATTTCCCATCTGCTTTAGGAAAAGAAGGTCATCCACTTAGTGTAACTATGGTGTAAATTTGCACTTGCCAAGTGATTTATAGTTCAGGATGGTTCCCTTTGGGAGTCTTTTGTGGCTGTATATTGTGACGCTGCAGTGTAAATAATAATAGAATCATAGAATGGTTTGGTTTGGAAGG